>CM060367.1:15081971-15727630 GCA_030545235.1 Helianthus tuberosus | reverse complement strand
TCAATCGTGTACTATTATAATTCACATTTAGGGCTATGTGGTGATGAATTAGATGGTAGGAGATGAGACAGGTACCCTAATTACTTTAAGAGGTTTAATTACAATATATCATTTTTGTGTTAAAATTATAAACATTTTGTATCTATTTCTGGTGTTGGAATCCTTGAAACTGGTAAATTGAGTGCTTCATATTAACATTTTGGATCTTGAAGACTTGGACTTATTACTTTTGTGTTAAAATTACATTCATTTTTGACTGTCAAATTAGGATTGAAAGTTGATCATTAAATCAAGACGCTGTTCGTGACCCCGCCATGGAATCCGGTGATTTGAGGGCTCAACTGCCAGCCGATTCACAGGAAGGGATGGTGAACAAGATGTATGTACTTGTATTGCTTTTAAATTTCTTGTTTTATTGTGTGATTAAAATTGGGACCTGGTTGAGGGTCAATTGCTTGGTGCGTGATTACACTTTTTTGGAAAATGATGTTATCCTAACTGCTAAGTATTTGCATAATTTTGAGTGACGTGTTGAACTTGTGTAGATTGGATACCTTGAAGGGGAAGGGGAATCTTCCAGTCTATAGACATGAGGAACTACAGGAACTTAAGAATATAGCTGAGAGCATAGAAGATGAGATCTATACTGCTACCACAAGCCAGGTTTGTTGTGTTTTTTTTATATTACATCAATCGTTTTGTAGCCCTTTTGCTGTTATGGAATGAAGATTTTGAAACTGTTTAGGACAACAAAATGATATCATGTTTGTCATACACATGGGGATCTAAAATCTATTAGATATAAAATATTAGTTAGTGTTTGGTGCAATACCTTTACCATAATTAGGAGATGTGACTTGATTTGGTCTTGGTTTTAAGAAGTGAGAGGCGCACAAATGCGACGAGGTCTAAAACCAAGGTGCAAAGCGCAAAAGCGGAGGGCTTTTCGTACCCGAGGCGCAAAGTGACTATATAATTATATATATATATATATATATATATATATATATATATATATATATATATATAGGGGAAGGTTCATTGGGGAACACTAAAAAAGTGGGGAACAGCGGGGAACCGGCTCAAACGAACTCCGATTGGACTCATTCCAGTGGCGTTGGAACCGGCTCGTCGAACCCTAACTAAGATCTCTTAACCTTAAACCCTAAATCCTAACTCCAAAACTCTAAACCCTAAAGCTAAAAAATAAGGCTAAAACCAAAGCTAAACCGTAAAATCTGAACTATAAACCCTAAAAGCTAAACCATAAAGGCTAAACCTAAAGCTAAACCCTAAAGCTAAACCCTAAACCCTAAATCTAAACTCTAAACCCTAAAGCTAAACCCTAATATATTTAGGGTTTAGGGTTAAAAGATCCTAGTTAGGGTTCGACGAGACGGTTTCAACGCCACTGGAATGAGTCCAATCGGAGTTCGTTTGAGTCGGTTCCCCACTGTTCCCCACTTTTTTAGTGTTCCCCAATGAACCTTCCCCTATATATATATATATAATTATATAGTCATTAAATAGTAACAAATAATTACCATCATGCCATTCACTTAAAATCTCAAGATCATAAAAATCAAGGGCCCAGATCAGTTCACTCTTGGGATTTTGTTCACGTTTGAACCTAATCCTATATATATATATATATATATATATCTTAGGTTTTTAGCATCTCTTATCCAAAATATAGCTATAAATAAGGTTTATATATGATTTTACATATAAGTACAAGCCCAAAAACCTATTCTACAACAGTTTGATGCTTAAAAACACCCCAAATGTGCTTTTTAGGGCTTCTTGTAAAAAGCGTGCCTCAGGCTACCTAAGGCGCCCAGGCTTGCACCTTGACGTGCCTCACGCCTAGATGCGCTTTTTAAAACCCATGATTTGGTTTTCTTTGTAATTATGCGAACTATATTCTTCTGTATTGTTGGTTAATAATTCATGTAATTATATGGTTTGCAGTCTAAATATTTACAGAAGATATGCTTCATGATGCTGACTATGGAGACTAAATTACAAAATCTCATGTTAGACCCCGTGCACTCAAACTCTGCTGCTTTATATAAAAGTGTAAACCCCTCTGTACCATTAGATTCGACAGCAAGTGACGGAGATTGGCAAGACGAAGTGTATCAAAAGGTGCTATATAAGTATATATTATCTTGCATTTCTGTTTAAAGCACCTGAGATCACACTATGCTTTTGAGTTGAACATAATCATCACCATTATTCTACATGAATGTTTATTTTTACTTTTTGTTGCACTGATTTCATAATATAGAATATCTTTGTAAAAAGTAGCTGCCAATGTAATACCAATCAAAGTCAACAGCATGTTCAAGTTTTTTGTGTGTAATCAGGCTTGTGTTGATTTTCAATTAAACTGCTCCATTTGAATAGCATTGATGTTCTGACTTAAAATGATAAGCAACTAAGTGGGATCGTTTATTTTTTACTAATGGTTTCGTTGATGAACTGTGAGTGGGAATATTGATCTCTTGCAATTATAACCTTTTTTTTCTTTTCTTCTGGTTACAGATGAAAGCTATGGACCTGTATCTACTAGATTTGAATGATATGCACCAGAAACTTCTTTCGAAATTGCAGCAGGTAAGTTAGTGTCTCTTATCAAAATTGGAAATCTATCAAGTGTAAAAGCATGTAGAATCATTTAAAGATAATATGTTAACTTGCAAAAGCATACAACAAAGAAGTTTATAATAAAGTTTTGTTGTCCAGAACGAGTCTCTTCTTCAGCAACCAGAAAACGAGCTACTTAAAAATCTGAAAGTGTTTAAAAATATGTTGGAGCGTTTCATGCAGTTCTTACAAATCCCTAAGCATGAAATACTAGCTAACTATAAAGACAAGCTGGGTACTTACGAGAGGCAGAGTATTAGTGTCGTCAATTCAAATAAGCGGGCCGCTCAGCAGCAATCACAAGCACTTCCTCCACAACATATGCAATCTTTGCAGCAATCACAACAAACACATTCTCAATTGGCACAAGTTCAATCACATATAAATCAGATGAATTTACAGGGTTCCATTACACAAATGCTGCAATCTAATAAGATACGAATTAAGCAAGAGAATCAGGAGAGTTCAGCAAATTTATTGCCAACACAAGTTCTACAATCACACCCACAGTTACAGCAGCAGGTAGATATGCACCAAAGGCTTGCAGCAGCAGGTGGTTTACGGAAGCAAAATGTGATGGATATACAGAAACGGCTATGTCCACAAAAGAGAGCCACGGCAGAGGCTTCATCAAGTAGTTTTTTAGTTTGTCTGTTTATTTTTAAATATTTAACTGTATTTTCAGTGAGCTAACTCAAGAAGCTTCTACCCTTCTGTAACATCATTAGATTCGGCAGCTCAGACTGACAATCCAAATGGCGGAGATTGGCAAGAAGAAGTTTATCAAAAGGTGACATCACATTCACAATTTGCTTTTGAGTTGAACAAAATCATCACCATTATTGAAACCAAAGTTTATTTATACTTTTCTTCTCACGGATTTCAAAATATAAGATATCTTAAAGTAAAAAAAATGATCGTTGCTGATATATATCAATCAAATGTCAATAATGTATATAAGTTCTTTGTTTGTAATTATCCCTATGTTGCCATTATCTTGCTCATACCAGCTCTTTGAATTAATACTGTTGCATTCGAATAGCATTGTCACCATTATGACCTGTTTTTTTTTTTATTTTTTTTTTATTATTTTTTTAATCTGATTACAGATAAAAGCTATGAAGGACCTTTATCTGTTAGATTTGAATGAGATGCACCAGAAAATTGTTTCCAAATTGCAGCAGGTGCGTTAGTGTCTCGTATCAAAATTGGAATTTTTTTCATTTTTAAAGCATGTCAAATCGTGTGAAGAAAATGCATACAACCAAAGGCGATATTTTATTTCTTAATTCAATGAGAACCTTTTGTTGTCCAGCACAATTATCTCCCTCAGCAACCAAAAAACAAAGAACTCGAGAAGCTGAAAATATTCAAAAACATGTTGGAGCGTTTCATGCAATTCTTACAAATCCCTAAGCATGGAATATTACCTAAATATAAAGAGAAGTTGGGTATCTATGAGAAGCAGATTATTAATGTCATCAATTCAAATAGGAGGAAACCAGCGGCCCCTCAGCAGCAAGCACAATCACATGCACTTCCTCCACAACATATGCGATATTTGCAGCAATCACAACAAACACATTCTCAATTGACACAAGTTCAACAATCACACCCGCAGCTACAGCAGCAGGTGGATATGCAACAAAGGCTTGCAACGGCAGGTGGTTTACAGAAGCAAAATGTGATAGATATGCAGAAACGGCTATGTCCGCAAAAGAGAGCTACGCCAGAGGCTTCATCAAGTAGGTTTTTTTAGTTTTATCTGTTTATTTTTTAAAATATTTAACTATATTTTCAGTAAGCTAACACATGAAACTTCTACCCTTCTGTAACATCATTATATTCGGCAGCTCAAACTGACAATCCAAATGGCAGAGATTGGCAAGAGGAAGTGTATCAAAAGGTGCTGTATATATTATCTTACATTTCTTTTAAACAGCGAAAGCAGTTGACATCACAATTTGCTTTTGAGTTGAACAAAATCATCAAAATATAAGATATCTTAAAATTTAAAAAAAAAATATTGTTGCTGATAAATATCACGTGTTTTAGACTGAAAATGAAAAGTGCTGAAATTCAATGAAAATAGGGGAAAATGTTGACTAGTGAAATCAGAACCCTAAATCAGTGAATTAGGTTTGACATCTGGGTCAAACCACCTACCGTCGTTTGCCACAAGATCCGCCCCTGTCAAGACCTTTCAGTCCATTACTCGTGAGCTCCGTAACTCTAACCGTAGCCAAAGTTATGCCTGTTTAAAGTTTAGGATTTTTCTTTCCCATTTTAAGGGGCGGGAGGGGGCGGCCGACCCCCCGAACTTTTCGCTCAGTAGTAGGGCTGTCCAAACTGCTCGACGATCGCTCGAAAAATGTTCGAAAAATGCTCGTTCGATTCCCGCTCAGTTTGTAAATGAGCTGATCGGATCGGTTCGATTCAAATTCAATCCGAGCATGATCAAAGCTCCGCTCGCTCGTCGATCGCTCGGTTTCGCTCGAATTATTTTTATTAATAATTAATATATATATTTATATTATAGATTTTATAGATTAAAACCCAAAAAAATATAATAGCCCCAAAAAAAAATTAATAGCCCAAATGACATTCAACCCAACTTAATATTTAATATGAAAATCTAACCCTAAATCCTATTCCTAAAAGAGTATTCACTAATGTTTGTGGAAGTGATAGGTTAAAGGCGAGCTCAAAAACAACCTTAAAAACATTGAAAGTAAGCTTTTATTACATTTATAATCTACTTATACTTTTGTAGTTTATGCATTAACATTTGTATTTTGTTTTTTTAATGTGTAACAAGCTGCAGGAGATGAAGAAAAATTGGAAATTGATGTGTTGACTCCAGATGGGTCTGATAATAAATGAAAGGTATTTTTATAATTAACAAAACCTAAAAGTTGTTTTGTAATGTGTAGAACTTAATGGTTTTGTTTAATGCTTGTGTTTATAGGTTATATGTTGATTTGAAGTTGAATTTTGTGGATGAAGATGAACAAGCTTAAAGAAGTTTATGGCTTTTGAACTAAATGACAATTTGTATTCGCACTGTATTTTGTGTTTCTTGTGTTTATCATGATTTGAGTTATGTATTGCTTTTGTTAGTAAAGTGTTGGACATGTTTTAATTAAGTTAGAATTTGTTTTTGTTAAACGAAGCCTTATCCGATCGAGCGAAAACGATCCGCTCGATTTTTTTTTTAGGATTTGATAAAAACCGAGCGAAATCGAGCCGATCGATTCAAATTCAATCCGAGCATGAGCATCACTTTTGCGCTCGGTTTTACAAATTTGATCCGCTCGGATCGGATCGGTCGTAATTCAATCCGAGCATGAGCAGACCCTCGATCGGATCGGCTCATGAACACCCCTACTCAGTAGTGGAGAGTATGTAGTTTTCGTATAGAAATTTTTGGATATATACGTTTTCGACCTCCAGTTTTATAGAAATTTTTAGGTCCAGGGATTTCCGCCCCCCCCCCCCCCCCCCCCCCCGGTCAGAAATCTCAAGCTTCGCCACTACCCGTTTCCCCTTATCCACTTGATCCAAATAAGAGTCCACTAACTCTTGGACATTCATATATTGAAATATAGCTTAATTAGGGTGTAAATGAGTTGAGTTGAGTCTTACCTTATGGTAAACGTCTATGCATTTCTCTCTTATGGTTTTTACTGATATTAGTGCATCCCCTTACTAAATGAGTCACATTATCTCTATATTTTCTCGCGTGAAAAATGAGGTGGTGGTCCATTGGCAAAGACAAAGCCTTTAAACACTTTTTGGGTTCAAGTCTCACATATAACGGAAATTAAAAGAAAGTAGTGGTTAAAAAAAAGGATACATTTCAAGCACTATTTTAAAATCTTGAGGTCATAATTCAATTTGGTGAAATGTAAATAAAAAAGGCTTGACCGAAGTCTTCAAATTTATCCAATATATCTTTAGGCAAAAGATCAAATACAAATAATCTTAACATACTAAACATACAAATTGAAGGAAAACTCAAAAAGACAAGGTGACATTTTTGTAATTACCACCAACTATCAAAGTTACTATACAAATGTGAACTCAACCAAAAATACCTAAAAAACATAATTTTTTTTTAACCTTTTTTATTAAAAAATCGCTACATTTTGTTAGCAAAAAAAAAATTTTTTTTTACTGCTACTAAAAGTAGCGATTTTTTAATAAAAAATGTTAAAAAAATAAAATAAAATAATTTGTGTGTTTTTTTTTATTTTTTTAGGTTTTTTGAGGGTTTAGTTTTTAGCTGGGGGGGGGGGGGGGGGGTTTAGGTTTTTTTAGGTATATTTGTAGAGTAACTTTGATAGTTATTGATAATTACAAAAATGACACCTTGTCTTTTTGAGTTTTCCTTCAATTTGTATGTTTAGTATGTTAAGATTATTTGTACAAGAACTTTACCCTATATATCTTTACTTTACAGTCGATCGTTCGTTTACTTTAAAATACTTCTACTTTTGGGTTTTCTTAGGGACGGAGACTACTACAACGTCCAATTGGCTTCCTGTACCAAAACCCTAACTCCCACAATTGGACTTCTCATCTCATCTGGTATGTATGCAAACTCTTTAGGCAATTGTGTACTCTTCAGTGGCATAATTGATGTGATTTTGATTTTGATTTCAATCTTTAGGGCTACTATGGGGAGAGCATTAATTACCATACTTCATTTTTGTGTTACAGTAACATTTTGGATATCTTCAATTTAATGAATTACAGTAAGACCATGCGTAATGGGGCGGTTTCCGGCGTTTTTTGCCTTGAACCACGCCCCTCCACGCTGCTCGACCGTCCCTTGGGCGTTGTTTTCAGAAAATGGGGCGGAAGCGTTGTTTTAAGAACGCTGGTGTATGTGGGGCATTGTTTGCTTGTCCAGTAAGAAGCTTCCAAATATTATTAGTTTGTTTTCTTTTTTTTTTAAGAAAATAATTGGGTAATTATTGATGGGGCATTATCCCACTACACCCGTATATGAAAAACGCCCATAATGCCCCTTTGCTGCCTTAGATGACACGTGTCGCACAACGCCCATAGGTAGGGGCATTATTCATGTGTACCACTACACATGGTCTAAGACCATGTGTAGTGGGACTGTGGGAGGGGAAGATAATGCCCCCACCCACCCTTGGGCGTTTTTAAACAAAATAAACGACCATGTTCAACCATAGCCCATAACTTTCAAGTATATTTTTAAACATTCAAGCCCTAATATTAAATGTTGATTCTAGATTCTTGTCTAGTTTGTTTTTGTTTTGGTGGTTTTGGTTGTTTGTGTTCTTTGGTTAAGTTTCATGAGGCATGTCTCATGATTGAACTAGTGTAGGCTCTCTATACTACTTTGTTTTATTTGGTTGTGAATATATAGATTCACCGGGGTAACCCTTTACCCAAAAAAAATATTAAATGTTGATTACTTGTAACTAATAATTTAAAGAAACAAAGCTATAAATAAAACAACAAAATCATTTAACTACAAGTCTAGAACAACAAAAAAATATAAAAAGATTAAACCCTTACACATCTATATTTTCGCCTAATCATCACATAAAACAAAATAAATAAATAAATAAACCATACTAGTTCTATATTGGAATTCTGACGTAATATGGGTCGGTCCAACCGGAATTTTGGTTTTTCCGGTAAAAAAAGCCACCAGGTCGTGAGCAGTGGCGTCAAGTCGCTCAGAATTTTTTTGGGCGCGGGATTTGGAAATGGAATGGGTGGATGGGTTTGGGTTATTTTATTCCGTTCAAATTTTTTTAGGTTGGGTTTGGGCTTGTGTTAATAAAAATTGATTACAGATTGGGCTTTGATTGGATTAAATAATTAAGTGAATAAGTGGTTAATAATTATTTTTTTTCTAAGTGGGGCGGTTGAAAATTTTCAAGGGGTGCGGGTGAAAAATTCCAAGGGGTGCGGTCGGGATTTCAGGCGAAAAATAACACTAAAAAATATTTTTTCATGGGGTGCGCCCGCCCACCCTTGGCTTAGGGTGGGTACGCCCCTGCACTTCACTTTTATCTTAGAATATATATTTTAAAAAAAATGGTTTGTCTGTGTGGTCCCCACACAATTGGTGTCCGTGGGAGAGGTCTGAAAATATTTTCAGACTTTTCCACCTGGATAGCGAAGGAGATGCTCTAAGATCGTTTATTGTTAATTTTTACTTGTGCCAGAAACAAGTAGAATCCATCTTTATTGCTTTTTGTTTTAAAATATTTTCATTTGTCGATTGTCGCAATAGGATTGAAAATCGATCATCAAAGAGAAGATATGGATACGAGTAATGGGAGTCCTACTCAGGTTGCAGGTGGCGCTGTTGGTGACCCCACCACGGAATCAGGTGATTGGAGGGCTCAACTGGCAGCAGATTCACGGGAAAGAATAACATACAATATGTATGTACTTATATTGTTAAAATTTCTTGTTTCATTTTTGTGTGATAAAAAATTGAAAGTTGAAACAACCTACTCGAGTGTCGATTGTTTGGTGTGTGCTTGGTTCTCTGCACTTTGAATTTGGAAAATGATGTTTTGCTCTCTGCTAGATATTGAGTGGCGTGTGTTGATCTTGTGTAGATTGGATACTTTGAAGAGGCATATTCCATACTCTGGAGACGAGGGACTAGAGGAGCTTAAGAAAATAGCTGTGAGGTTTGAAGAGAAGATCTATACTGCTGCTACAAGCCAGGTTTGTTGTGTTTTCTGTATCATATACAATTTTGTGTTGTCGGCCTTAAAACCATGTCAATTTTTGGGTTTGCAGTCTGATTATTTACAGAAGATATCGTTGAAGTTGCTGACTATGGAGACTAGATCACAAAATCCCATATCAGACCCCATGCAGTCGAACTCTGCTGCCACTAGTGTAAACGCACAGATTCAGGCATTTTATAATACACTATCATTCAATGTTATACGGTTGATTCTAATAAATATGATTTTTGCAGGAATAAGTTCATATAAGAAATGCAGTGAGTGGGCCCCAACAACTCACTTTCATAATCTTGTTATATCGTCCTTTGAAGTTATGCTACCCTGGCAACAAGTATAGTTGTAATCTTCCTTTCTTGTAATTTGCAGATTTGAATAAAAACTTATTTAAACCTTCATAGTGTATAATATGTTGGGTATGCATAATGAAAATTCCAACATATGTGTGGTGTTCATCCATTTGCATTCTTTATCGTGACGTCCAATTGCCAAATTGAAGTTTGATTTTTAAAGGTAGGCTTATTCATGAAATGACCGCTTGGGTGATATGCTCAAATTCTTGATACAGTGCTATCTATGTGTACAACTTTCATTGTGCCTAAATAGTGTTATGGTCAAATAGGTAAATCGTTATTCGTTGTTACAATTTCGAGATTGTTGGTCGTGAGAATTATGTCATTCAATCATAATCATTTATTGATGGCTGCAAGTTACCCTATTAGGCGTAGGTAGGTTTAGTTGAGGCTTGGTAGTAGGAAGTGGTGCAAAAATACATTCAACCATGTCTTTGGTTACTACTTCCAAACTTGGAGTACCAATTCAAGGAAAGAAGATGCACATTTGCACGTATTTTTATCATATCTGGGAGTATAGCCGTTGTGAGGATGGGTGGGGTAACGGGTTAAAGATATTATGTTATGTGGCGGAACAGGGATTTTCCTTGGTGTCAATCTAGATATAGATATAATGTTCGTTGCATTAAATGACGCATATATCAGTATATAGAATGGGTTGTCATCAGGGGCAGATCTAGCCCTAATTACCGGGTCCCAGGAACCCATTCGGTTTAGAATTCTTAGTAAGAACCCATATAAAATTTATAAAATTTTGAGTGAAAACATATATATGGGAACCCACTAGAAAAAAATTCCTAGATCCGCCACTGGTTGTCATGTCTAATGATTCACCCTTACAAGTTACAAAATACACATTGGCTTTTTTTAACATGTTTTATTCTTAGTTTCATTTTACACATTTATATCGTTACAGAACAAACACAACCTCATCTAATCTAACACATAAATGGGTCGAAATTGCCAGCTCAAAGTGCTAAAGAACAAGGATGGGTTTACTAATACCCTACAACAAAGGGCTGATCATTGCATCTTGTACCTTTCATTCATCTTTTCAATATTGTTGGAAAAGTTATACACAAATATGGTTTATTTGATCCAAAAGACACTATGTATAAGTTCCTTAAGTGCATTTTTTCCTTTCATATTGAAACCGCAAAGACTTGGTCTTCTATAAGCATACTGCATATTGGGCCCAACAATCATACAAGTATTGTCAAAACGTTTTCTGATCCATTAACATCAATTAATAGCTTCGATTTTGATCCATATATTAATTGGGCTATTGATCTAAATGGATATTTTAATAGTCTTAATCCATTTTTCATTTTTACCTTTTTAGGGATAGTTTTACAAACTAGCAACATATTTTTACATTTTTAAGAAAAAATAGCTAAAGCTTATGAGATATAATAGCCTATTCCCATCGAACTGATCTAAATAGATAGATCATTTACGTTTTGATCATAATATTGTGTATGCTTGAAAACATTTTTGCTATAGAAGTGTATATTTTTATATTCGTAGTTATAAACCATAGTTGTATATGTAAGCTTATCATTTATGGAAATCGATAGCATAGGAAACACCTGCCTTAACTTATGAATAGCAATGAAACTACTCGTGTTAAAACAGATAAAAGAATGTGATTTGTACGTTATAACTTTCATAGCGCACACAACGTTCTACTAACACATCTTCAGTTTTCTTAACTGAACCGAGCCCAAAAAAAAGTATACAAACTCCAATGATCTTGCCAAGAGGAATATTAAAAAAGAGGAATATGTTGGTCAATGAAAAGAACATTCAAGGCAATGGCAGTTTTCACTCCATATAACAATGATCCACAAAATATTCAAGAAAATTTGAAGTATTATTGTAACCGGAATGACGCAAAGTGATTGATCATTAGAACAATGCTCGAAAAGTGTTGCATAGAAAGTGTGGAAATTTATTAAGGAAGCTGTGAAATAGAGTTATTCCAACCTGGTTAATTTAATGGACAAGCTTTCTCAAAATCTTTCTGCTCTTTGCGACATAATTCAAATTCATCGGTGTTTTGGTACATACAGCCAGCATAAGCGTCCATCTCTTTTGTGCACTTCTGATGAAGATCTTTTAGCCTGCATAATCAAGTTTCCAAATTAAATCACTGAAAACCTACAGATTCCATATAAAGATAGCAATATGCATTTCTTGAAATACCACCTGGTACTACTAACCAGGTGGTATTTTTGAACAAGTAGCTACAAGTGCAAGTACAAGTGGAAATTTCTACCCCACTTATATTAGGTTTCTGTGCTCTCTCTAACGAGTCATATGAGTTAGGTTGATAATTCTAAATAAAACAGTATATGGGTCGGGTATCCAAACCCTGTAGTAGTCATGGGATAATTTAGTGTTATACTTAAAGTAGAGGCCATTTCTATTAGAAGGATTATAGCGTGATTATATTACAGCAGCAACGTATGTTCCTAAAGAAGTCATGCTTTTATTATATTGCAAGGTCCCTCATGCTTATAATAAATTTATATCAAGAATATGGCATCACCACTCATGCAGTTGCAAGTAACATGTTTTGTCACACTATTAAAACCTTCCAAGCAATCTTTTATTGTAGTAGCAGCATCCCAAACTTCATCAGTAGGATTATGTTTACAATGTCTATGAGGATCAAACAAACAATCCAATAGTTGCCACACATGCATTGCAACTTTGAACATGGTGCAAGTACGTTCTGTCTATTTGGAAAATCAATATGTAAATTCTTCCTAATCTTCAACAGTTCAACATAACCTGATTGATTGCAATCAACTTTTGTTTTCATATGTAGAATCCCTTCAATATGTGATGGTTAATATAATATTTTCCAGAGGTCCTTGACTACTTGTAATCCACCATGCACAACCAAATTGGGTATGTGTGCACTAAGCGATACTTGAGAACTGAGATAACATTTCATCTAAACATAACAGTGTTCTTTTCTCAAAGCTAAGCTCTCAAAAGTCTAAAGCATAACATATTTTAAAGAAGCATTATCAGCTACCATAGTAGTCCAAAGATAATAATATTCTTTTAAGTGGTGCAAAATACTATTGATCACGAATAAAATTGAATAAGTTGTGGTCAATATGCGGGTAGTCAATACACCTATACGCAAGAATCTTGTTATTTTAATCTCAATTCTCGTAAGTGAAATGAGCAAAAAACTAGAAAATGATTGAGCTCTAACAATCAAGATGGTAATCAATTATCAATGCAAAGAACAAATTCAGCATATCATGTATGTGACTAAGGCTAAAAGATGGACTCTTACCTAAGAGGTCTTTACATAGACAATAGTGTGGATCTTGTTTTTAAAAAAGCGCGCCTCGGGCATGAGGCGATCAAAGCGGTTTGTAAAACACCTTACATGAAGCGGGCCGAAGGCGGCATTTTTCGCCCGAGGTTAGACACTTATTCAATAAGAATGGTACATTCTACTGTTACTTCTGCAGCTAAACTTTGAGCATAACTTAAAGTCTTAAACTATATCATACAAGTTCATCAACTAGTGAACATAATTAGGGCTGCAAACGAACCGAACGAACACGAACAAGACCTTGCCCGTGTTCGCTCGTTAAGAAATATATGTGTTCACGAACTGTTCATGAACACTTACCGAACAAGATTTTTTGTGTCAGTGTGTGTTCGTTTGTTAAGGAAATGTACTTGTTCGTGTTTGTTTGTTTTTGTTTGTTAACTTTAGGCAATGGACGAAACGAACGCCGACGAACGCAAATGAGCACAAAATATTTAATACACTGACACTTATTAAACATTTTATTTGTCGGAGTTTTGAAGTATTTAAATAAAATATAAAAACTAATAACACTAATGAACTATCGAACACGTTACCGAACGTTCACGAACGAACATAAATGAACAAAGGCGGACTTTGTTTATGTTTGTTCATTTAACTAAACGAACGAAATTTATTGTTCGTGTTCGTTTGTTTAATAAACGAACGAACTTCATTTAAATAAACGAATGAACTTCCTGCCGAACTGTTCACGAACACTTCAGGGAACGTTTGGTTCATTTGCAGCCCTAAACATAATATAACTAATATGTGTCTATGTAGATGATAATACGAGATTCAAATATGCAAAAAACTGAAGACTCACAGTGAAAGAACGCAACGGGTGACTTGATTGCCTTTATCAAGGCATTTCTCAGGGTTAGGATCGTCTTTTTTGCACTTCAAAAAGGCGATATTTTGGCCTCTGCATTTACCGGCGATATGCTTCGACGCTGACATCAGCACCGCCGATGTCGGAATCGGTTCTCCGACGGCATCGACCGCAGTTGCCATCTCAATTTGATATCGATTGGAAGCCCTATCAAGATCAGCATTAATAAATGAGGTCGTCGTGTTATCAAATTTAAACTAAAGAAATCAAATTGAATCGAAGATGATCACGAAACGGAATTTTGATTAGGGTTTACTCACCTTTTGTGTGTGTCAACTGTTGCCGGAAAGTGGTGAAAGCGAGTAGAATGAGAAGGCAGGGGTGGATTCGTCAAATAGGATAAGAAGAGGGGGTAATCTATTAATCAAACTTGAACCAAAAAAAATCGAAAATATATGGTTTAACCATTTTAACGTTTTTGCCCCAGTAGTTTAAAAATAGTCATTTTGCTCCTTGTTGTTTGTACTTTTATTCTAATTTGTTCCCCGCCCTTAACTGCATTTAATATGTTCGTTAACTAGAAGGGTATTTTGGTAATTTTACTGACAAAAGTAGAGATTGGAGGTAACTTGACCATAGATAATAAACGTATTTATGTGATAGAGGTGCAATATTATATACTGATTGACCGCCTTATTATCTTTGTAGGAAACCAATGCAAATCTGGATGAAGTTGTAGCTCTTGCGAAAGAACTTCAGGTAATTTCTCAATATAAAAAATTACGGTGATGCTTACTTTTTCTTAATCAAGACATAATAATTCAGTCCCAATATGAACGAACACATATTCTCTCAGGGGACCAAGATCCGTCCTTTATGGGGCACGGCTCAGTTGTTTATGCATCCCCGATACATGCATGGTGGTGCCACCAGGTAATATTAATAAATTATCATTTTCAATATTTAATTTTTTTAAATATGATTAGTTAATTATAGCTTCACTTCACACAAATCTATCTTCACTTGGTATGTCGTCACAGCCCTGAAATTGGCGTCTATGCATACGCTGCAGCTCAAGTTAAGAAAGCAATAGAGGTTAGTACTGTAATGTATTAACAGGGTCTTGAAAGTAATTGGTGACTAATTAGTATTGAATCATGTGTATTGCTCTTGTAAGCGTTTGTTTGATCCAATCTATAGTTTTAGGGTGTGGTTGGATGTCGTTCGAGATCGATGTAGATTTGGGTTTTATATATTAATCAGATATAGTTTTTAATATAAAAACTCTCATTTATGTAATATATAAACATACGAAGATCATAGATATGAAAAAGAAAAACTTACGAAGATCATAGATATTCGGTTATCTGAGTTTCTTTAAGCAAGATAACTTTTCATATTATATAACTATGTTAAACAATAAGGGTATGCTTAGAATCGCATCTTTAAAAATACTCTCTATGCAAACAGTTGATACTGTTAGATATCCATTACATGTAACAGCAGCAGCAGCAGCAACAGTCGATCAACAACAGCAGCTTTGTCCTGTTGTTTGGTCAATCATTGTAACACCTCGAAATTCGTGTTCAATGAAATAACGACACGTGTCATGTAAGACAAAACGCGTTGTAAACCCGGATTTAATAAAGATGTTTTGGCAGGATTTAAGAGTGGTGTCATGTAAATTTTTACCTCTGAACAACCTCATTTGTAAATCCCAAGACCCAATTATATTTTTCAAACATCTAATATATCCTAAATCCAGAAATTCGTTGACAATAAATGAATTCAAAGTGCATGATAGGTTCCTACAAAAATTTCTACGGTTAACCTTCTTGTTCGGCACTTTTGAAAAGGATCCAAGCAAACATAACATAATGGTAGGGTATGTAACTGTTAAAGACCCATAATAGAGGCCCCAAACTGACAAAACAATGTCCCAAAGTCGAAATATGAGGTTGCCCTTTCGAATGCATGAAGAAACAAAATTTTTGGCTGCTGATGGACGCTTGCGCACCGCAACAAACATAGCCTTACGGTGCGCAAGCTAGTGCCCAGCGACCAAAAACTTGATGTTTGCTGTTATGCGCGTGTAACTGCCCTTTGAACGAGTTTCCTCATATCCCTTGGCCCCTAAACAACCCCTAAACATCTAGGACACCTGTGGGAATGTTGTGGTCAGTACTAGACTTTGTTGTCAACACTTTGTGGTGTCTTGGTTCACTATATAAGGCTTCTAAGTGCAACACTTGATCATTCATCCATCAAACAATCTTCTGATCAATTGTGGAGCACAAGAGCACTCTCCAGGCCTTCCTAATCAACCATTAGACACTTGTAAGTTTGCTTAGCCTTCTTAAATTAAGTTTAGCTTAGTTATTTAGCTAAAAGTCAAACCATCGTAATTACGGTTTGACTTCGAGATTAATTAATAATGGCTCAGTCAAATCTCGAGTTAAAAGTACCTTTAAGTAGGTAATTATGTGGGTAATAAAACCTTAAAAGGGTTCCCACTGATTCCCACTCTAACTAGGTCAAATGTCGGGTCAAACTTACTAATAAAAAAAAGTCAACAGAATGTTTAAAATACAATTTATGCATGATTAGCAATGTAGAACACTTATAACCTGTTTGATCATTAATATAACTTGGTAATGAATGTAAGAACATGTCTAAACAAGTTCAACCCGACAATTTCCTGTTTAGACCCGGTTCGGAACCGAAAGACGCATAGTTTGACTTATACTTTGACTTTCAGTTCTGACCCGTTATGGTATGATTTAGAAATTCCTTAGAGCTTTATTTGGACCAGGTTACATGCTAGTATAACCCTCTGTGATTATACACCTCGGATCATTAGTTATCCAATTAATATGCATGATTCCGTTAATTGCTCATATGTTGACCATTATGCCCTTTTCACCTTAAAACGTGATTTTTGAAAATGTAAAAGAGTAGAAACTTTAATTACTGATATTTAAGCTTGCATACAAAATTTGACATCAGTTGGAGGTGTAGATTAAGAGTTATGCTCGTTAGCGTAAAATGAAAGCTTTATGTTAATAAAATGGCGTAATTAGCATATAGCCTAGTTAAACCTACTTTTTGATATCAAAATCTTTACCCACTGATGTGATATATTATTTTGGGATTTTTGAAGATTTTTAATTAATTTTAGGCTGAGCATAACTTATAGTCGTAGGCTTAATCCGGTAAATGTCGGTTTTGCCCTTACGGGCTATAAAATGAGTTTTACATATCTAAACGACTCCAAACCTTTTGCTACTGATTAGATATGATAAATAAATTATTTTAAACCTCCTGGAAATATAAAAATATCAGATTTCTATATAGAACCCGGAAACGGCTTCTAATCGCCTAATTAAGCGTTTTTAGCGCATAGTATGTACTAGAACTATTTTAAACATACTAAGGTTGATACTTACTGATACTTGAGGTAAATTATGATATTTTAACAGTAAGCAAAAGTTGATTAACTCAGACTTCAGTTTTGAGCTTTTCGGCTTATGTGAAATTACCAAAATACCCCTACGGGGCATAGTTTGGTTATAATTGATAAATTTCACTTATATACTTTAACCTACTGATATAACTTAGCAAATTGAGTATATTTTCTGATTACATCAGGCTTGTAACTCAGGTTGACACTTAAACTCTTTTACAACCTTTAAAATGACCAAACTACCCCTACGGGGCATAGTTTGTGATTAAATTCATTTCGGGCATAATAAAAGACATCTTACTGATGTCACAACATATTTGGAGCATATTAACTTAGGAAACCTGTAAATGGCTCATATGAATACCCGTTACGCTTATTACGAGTTCAGTTCGGTTTATGTAACTAGTTTACATAAACTAACCTAAACGGGTCAAACCTTAACGGTTTTATCTCAAAATCCAGAATGTGTATGAAATACCCATATTAAACAAGTCTCTGAACTTGTCGGGTCTAAATCACATTCTATCCGGTCTTCGCTTAATCGTGCGTACAAACCGTGTCTTTGAAACTAACCGGTCTAAGCTTAAGCTTAACTAAAGACCCGTTAGGATTCTAATAGGTTATTATAAACCTTCGTTCCAGATTAGGAGTACCAGTAAAAGCTACGTGCGTTTGCTTATTGTGATTTATACATTGCTCAGGTAAATACTTTTAACTTATTTTCCCTATACGGGCTTGGGTTACGGTATATAGCATACCTTTTGATCGGGCATCAAATCCTCCACCATTGGGTGGGTAATTGAATAATTTGATCGGCTCGTTTAAACAGTCATGTTACTTAAAGCCTTTGGGGGGGTTAATGACCATGTCCCGGAAATCCTTGGCATCATTTTACGAAATGGCCACGACTTAAGCGCGGGGTGTAGGCGTACACCCGTCAGTGCACAAAAGAATATTGTGGTGTGTCTATTGATCTTTAACCCGGACAAGATCCGGGCTACTGAACGCACAAGGAACATGTAATTCGTTCACAATATTATATATTTAAATAATTCTCCCAAGTTAAATAAAATGTTTATGGCATGTGCATCCAAACAAATTTTCAATCACTTTCCAAAATGAGTCAGTTGATTGTATTTACCAGTTTAAACTGACGTATTTTCCCAAAAAGATTAAATGCAGGTACTAAGCGTAATTGGCTGGATTGTCTCCTAGCATCAATAAAGAGTCTCGCAAACTTAAGATGCCTGAAGTCTGTTGAACTATTATTTCCATTTTGTTTCCGATCCATCTGTGGATAAACTTCCGAATATTGTGACATTTGATATTACAATAATACATTCGGTTGTATTATATATTTTAAATTGCTTCCGCTGTGCATATTATATTGTGTTGTTTGACTATTACGTTGCCAACTACGTCACGATACTCCCCCACCGGGCCCACCGGAGACACGTGGAAATCGGGGTGTGACAGGTTGGTATGAGAGCCAACATTGAGTGAATTAAACACTAGCCTTTTGTGTTTAATCTCAATGACACAATTGCACAATTCTAAACTTTCGAGTCTAGACATATAACATAGGACAAATTCCATTTTTGTTTTGTCCTTTACTTTATTTTGTATGTTTTGTTATCTCATGCTATATTGACAGGATTAACAAAATGCCGCCAAGATTCTTCAGGAGAAGAGGACGTGGAAAAGGGCCAATCACCGCCCCCAATGACAACGAGGCAGGACCCTCGAATGTGCGAGCTCTTTCGACCACAGAAAGTGACGATCCCCGGCAAAACCGGAGGAACCTCTTCGAGCCGGCAAGACGGTCGGTCTCACACAGCTCAACACCTCCTATCCATAACTCTTATGGGCCATACTCGGAAGATGAGCCCAACAACCCTCATACATACCGTTACAGCGATCCTTATCGCATCATTCTTTTGGTGACCCTACACCAGTTTTTAGGGGCCGGTTTAACCCGGCAAACTTCATACAAGAACCAGTGGGTTTCAACCCATTGGGACCGGAGGACCATTTTTCCGGAGATCACGCGGATGATATGGACGAGGATACGGACCCCGTCGAGCCAGCCAGTGGTACACCGAACCATCCCATTGAGATTTCGGATGGCTCTTCTTTCCACGGATCACCCTATGTTGGTCCAGATAGCTTTCAAGCTATGTTTACCAGGCACGAGTGGTACTATACACCTCCTCGCCATTCGTCGCCTCCTCAGCAGCAGCAGCCGCAGCAGCAACAGGATCCCTCTGTGGATTCAAGATTTGTGGCAGTTACGCCACCGCCACCAGTACAGCCGGCACCTCCTTAACCGCCGAGGCGGAGGAGAACCGGTGCACGCATGTCTTCACGAGCGGGAGACTTTCATTTCAGCTCTCCACGCCAATCAAGTGGCAGCCACTACCCGCCACTTCAGGAGAACCCACAAATGGGTGGACCCTCACACCCAGTTGCACCGCAACCACCGCCTATGGGTTTTGATAACCCAATTCCGGCATACACGGGTTCCATGGCGTATAACCCGTTTGAACAGCCAGTGCACACCAACTACAACTACGCAGAAGCCGACCCATATTTGGTAGCGGCTAACTATAACCCCCAAGGACCGTATGGAGATCCATGGGGAGTGGGTTACCCAACACATGGGTACCAGATACCTGGACGACCGATTATACGGACGCAATCGCAGCCGCCACGATTTTCTCCCCCAGAACGGGAGGAAATTCTTCAGAGACTGGATCAGGTTGAGCGGGACTATCGCCGCGACCGCCAGGAGAGGCAAAGCTTCTTCCAAGGGTTGACAAGCTTGATCAAGGGGAAGAGCAAGAAGGACCGTTGAATCCTTCCACTATTGTTGTAACTTCCTTGTAACAGTTGAGCCCCTGCGTGGGCATATTTTGTTGTTAAGCCCCTACGTAGGTATGTATGTATGTTTGTTTGTTTTGAGCCCCTGCGCGGGCCTATCTTTTTATAAACCCCTACGAGGGTATGTTATTGTTTAAAGTCCCTGCGTGGACTATTATGTTATTTAGCCCTGCGTGGGTAAGTACTTGTTTAAGCCCCTGCGTGGGTAAGTTTGTTTGCTGAAAAGTCCCGTTTAGGGCAACATGTAATCCTATGTATAATTAATGGAATGTTTGTTTTATAAATTTCATGTTTGCCTTATGTGCATAAATAATTTATATATGAAATAAATAAATCAAAATCATTCCTTTTAAAAATAATCTGCCTATTTAAACATTAATTAAGAATCTTAAGTGTGAAACCTAGCCTTCGGGTCAATTAAAAGACCGGGCCAAGATGGTAAGACCTGTTAAAAAGATTCAAATCATTAACTAAGAATCTTAAGAGTGAAACCTAGCCTTCGGGTCAATTATAAGACCGGGCCAAGATGGTAAGACCTGTTTAAAAGATTCAAATCCCTGTTAACATCTGAAAACATGTTAACACCCCTGGCAGATGTGATTTATTTAAAAATCACACACGTTACTATTATATAAGGATCTTTAAAAGATTCCAAACCCAACTAAATGATCTCTGAATCATGGGTTAAATCATCAATTAAGATGATTATATTGTGACCATACGTTGGTAATAAAATGCCTACGGGCCTTGCTCATTTCTATGTGAGCTAAAAGACAGTAGTAGCAATGATTCCCTGTCTGAAAAAGTAATGAACTATATTCAAACCTAAAAGCCTTGATTCTCTGAAATCATAGCTTATGATTTAAATTGTCCATGTGACTAGGCCTTTTGTGCCACAAATAAAACTGTTATTGTTTTATAATTAGGATAAATTTTAATAGAAATCCTAAATAAATATGATAAATAAATTAACCAAATATGGTCTCTGTTTACCATGGTTAATGAATTACCCTAAGGGGCAATTCCATAATAAACTCCCAAATAAACTATTGTCCTTGTTTTCTGTAACAGTTCAATTAAAATGGCTAACTCAGACGAGATAAATAGTCATCCAGTGGAGAACATTGATAACGCCCGGATTAATTTAACGGGTGCTGAATTGAAGGCGTTGGTCGACGACGCAGTTACTAAGGCATTGGAACGGCAGTACGAAGAGTATAGTGGGACTCGTAGTAGGACCCTATCTACACAGCCTTCAAAGCCACCGTCCAAGAAGGACGACCCGAAGAAAGATGATGATCGACACTCCTCGAACCACCACAGTAATCCATCTCAACATATTGTATTGAACCAAGGACCCCGTGAGAAGGGCTGCTCATATAAATATTTTGTTTCTTGCAAACCCCGGGATTTCACTGGGGAGAAGGGAGCCATTGACTGTATGACGTGGTTGGATGAGATGGATACGGTTGTGGATATCAGCGGATGCGCTGAGAGAGACGTGGTCAAGTTTGTGTCGCAGTCTTTTAAGGGTGAAGCTTTAGCATGGTGGAGATCTCTGATTTAAGCCACCGGGAAAATCCCATTGTACAATATGTCTTGGGATCAATTTGTTGCCCTTATCAGGGAAAATTACTGCCCTCAACATGAGGTGGAGAAGATAGAATCTGATTTTCTATCATTGGTGATGACAAACCTTGACTGTCAAGCTTACCTAACGAGCTTCAACACGATGTCCCGGTTGGTTCCCTATCTGGTGACCCCGGAGCCAAAAAGAATAGCTCGTTTTATCGGTGGTTTAGCCCCGGAAATCAAGGCAAGCGTGAAGGCTTCTCGGCCAGCTACTTTCAGATCTGTAGCTGACATATCCTTGTCCCTCACTTTGGATGCGGTCAGGCAAAGATCACTGAGGAATAAGGAGGCTGAGAAGTGAAAACGTGAAGATGATAGTTCACGGAAGTCGAACAAGAAGCACCGTGGGAACGGTGACAACAAGAAAGGATCTGAGTCAAGGAAAGATGGGCATCAGTCTGGTGAGAAGCCCAAATGCAAGATTTGCAAGAAACAGCACTATGGAAAGTGCAGACTCGAGTCGAACTCACAGACTCAGTCAAAATCCTATGCATGTGGAATATGCAAGTCCACGGATCACAAGACCTTGGATTGCAAGAAGATAAAAGACACAACGTGCTACCGTTGCAATGAGAAGGGGCACATTAAAACCAACTGCCCTAAATACAACAAGAAGCCTGAAGAGGCCAAGAAGACTAATGCTAGAGTCTTCAGAATGGACGCAAAGGAAGCGGTTCTAGAAGACAACGTTATTACAGGTACCTTCCTTGTAAATGACGTCTATGCTAGAGTACTATTTGATTCAGGCGCTGATAATTCTTTCGTAGATCATAAATTTTGTGAATTGCTGAATTTACCTGTCAAAACCTTGAGTATAAATTATGAGGTAGAGTTAGCAGATGGCACCATAGAAACTGTCTCAACTGTGTTAGATGGATGTGCTATATCCATTAAGAACCACTCTTTTCCTCTGTCTCTACTTCCCTTTAAGTTGGCCGGTTTTGACATAATTTTGGGTATGGACTGGTTATCTAAAAACCAGGCCCAAATTGTCTGCAACAAGAAGCAGGTAGTGATAAAGACTCCGTCTGGTGAATCACTTACCATTCGGGGAGATACCCAGTATGGGCTGCCTGAGCAAGCGACTATGCTCAAGGCTTCAAAATGTTTAAAGAAGGGTTGTGTCATCTACATGGCACAAGTGATTATTGATGAGCCCAAACCGAAGATAGAAGACATCCCTGTCATCTCTGAATTCCCAGAAGTTTTTCCGGAAGAACTACCTGGTTTGCCACCAGATAGGCAAGTGGAATTCAGGATTGATATCATCCCCGGAGCAGCACCAGTTGCCAGAGCACCATATAGGTTGGCGCCCACAGAGATGAAAGAATTGAGGACACAGCTAGATGAATTGCTAGCCAAGGGTTTCATTAAACCTAGTTCGTCTCCTTGGGGAGCGCTAGTCCTATTTGTCAAGAAGAAGGATGGATCGATGCGCCTGTGCATCGATTATCGTGAGCTTAACAAGGTCACAATAAAGAATAGATGTCATTTGCCCAGGATCGACGATTTGTTCGATCAGTTACAAGGGGCAAGTTATTTCTCGAAGATTGACTTGAGGTCAGGCTACCATCAATTGAAGGTTAGAGATGAAGACGTGCATAAAACAGCATTTAGGACTCGTTATGGTCATTACAAGTTCCTAGTGATGCCTTTTGGGCTCACTAATGCACCGACTGCGTTCATGGATCTCATGAATCGCGTTTGCAAGCCGTACTTAGATAAATTCGTCATCGTCTTCATTGACGACATTCTCATTTACTCTAAGAGCCAAGCTGATCATGAGAAACATCTTCGATGTATTCTCAAACTTTTACATCACGAGAAACTCTATGCCAAATTCTCTAAGTGTGAATTTTGGCTACGAGAAGTCTAATTTCTTGGACATGTGGTCAGTGAGCGTGGTATCCAGGTGGATCCCGCTAAAGTTGAAGCTGTTATGAATTGGCAAGAGCCAAAGACGCCTACGGAGATTCGTAGCTTCCTAGGCTTAGCTGGATACTACAGGCGCTTCATTGAAAAATTTTCAAGGATTGCTGCGCCCCTAACTTCTCTAACTAAGAAGAAGATTAAGTTTGACTGGGGGCCTAAGCAGCAAGAAGCTTTCGATATTCTCAAGCAGAAGTTGAGCAATGCTCCTGTGTTGACATTGCCAGATGGAATCGAAGAATTTGTTGTCTATTGTGATGCATCACACATCGGGATGGGGTGTGTGCTTATGCAGAAAGGCAAGGTTATTGCCTATGCATCACGACAGTTAAAAGTGCATGAAAAGAATTACACCACTCATGACTTAGAGTTGGGTGCCGTTGTATTCGCACTAAAACTATGGAGGCATTATCTTTATGGAATCAAGTGTGTGATCTATTCTGATCACAAGAGCCTCCAGCATCTGTTCAATCAGAAGGAATTAAACATGAGGCAACGCCGTTGGATGGAAACTTTAAATGATTATGATTGTGAAATAAGATACCATCCCGGCAAGGCGAATGTAGTCGCTGACGCCTTAAGCAGAAAGGAAAGGGTGAAACCCATTCGAATCAATGCCAAGCGCATGGAAATAAAGAACAATTTAATTGAAAGGTTGTTAACTGCATAGAAAGAAGCTGTGTTGGAAGCTAACTATCCTAATGAAAAGTTAGGAGTAACTGAGGAGCAGTTAACTCTTAGCAAGGACGGAATTCTAAGATTGAATGGACGAATATGGGTTCCAATTTATGGAGGACTTCGAGATGTCATCCTCCAGGAAGCCCATAGTTCCACATACTCCGTTCATCCTGGAGCTGATAAGATGTACCAGGATCTAAGGGCAAATTATTGGTGGATAGGCTTGAAAAAGTCTGTAGCTGCCTATGTAGCAAAATGCTTGACATGTGCGCAAGTCAAGGCAGAACATCAGAAACCGTCAGGTTTGCAACAACAGCCTGAACTTCCTACGTAGAAGTGGGAAATGGTGACGATGGATTTCATCACCAAGTTGCCAAAGACAAGGAAAGGCAATGATACAATATGGGTTATAGTTGATAGACTGACTAAGTCAGCACATTTCTTACCCATCAAGGAGACTTATAGCTCCGATATGTTAGCCCAGTTATACGTGGATAAAATTGTAGCTTTGCATGGCATACCTGTGTCTATTATCTCTGACAGAGATACTAGATACACGTCTCATTTCTGGAAAAGCTTCCAGCAATCTTTGGGCACATGTTTGAATTTTAGTACGGCTTACCATCCTCAGACAGACGGTCAGAGTGAGCGTACTATTCAAACGTTGGAAGACATGCTACGTGCATGTGCGATTGACTTGGGTGGTAGTTGGGATAAGCACCTACCCTTAGTCGAATTCTCCTACAACAATAGCTACCATACCAGCATTAAGGCTGCGCCTTTTGAGGCATTATACGGTAGAAAGTGTAGATCGCCCATTTGTTGGGCGGAAGTTGGAGATGTCCAATTATCAGGACCAGAGATAGTCTTTGAAACGACGGACAAGGTTGTCCAGATTCGTGACCGTCTCAAAGCTTCCCGAGATAGGCAGAAGAGTTACGCAAATCCAAAGCGTAAAGCTTTTCACTTCGAAGTAGGTGACAAAGTGTTGTTTAAAGTATCGCCCTGGAAGGGGGTGATGCGTTTTGGTAAGAAAGGCAAGCTAAGCCCGAGATACAAAGGACCTTTCGAGGTTATCGAACGTGTCGGGTCAGTTGCCTATAAGTTAAACTTACCAGAAGAGCTCAGTGGAATTCACAATGTGTTCCACATCTGCAATCTGAAGAAGTGCTTCGCTGATGAATCATTGGTAATACCGCATTCAGATGTGCATATAGATGAGAGCTTAAAATTTGTGGAAAAACCTTTGTCGATTGAAGATCGACAGGTAAAGAAGCTTCGAAGGAAGCATGTACCTATTGTAAAGGTCAAATGGGATGCCCGTAGAGGTCCCGAATATACGTGGGAGGTTGAATCCACGATGAAAGAAAAGTACCCTTATTTATTTCAGTAAATCCCGGGTCGAGATTTATTTTAAGGGGGTGATGATGTAACACCTCGAAAATTCGTGTTCAATGAAATAACGACACGTGTCATGTAAGACAAAACGCGTTGTAAACCCAGATTTAAAAAAGATGTTTTGGCAGGATTTAAGAGTGGTGTCATGTAAATTTTTACCTCTGAACAACCTCATTTGTAAATCCCAAGACCCAATTATATTTTTCAAACATCTAATATATCCTAAATCCTGAAATTCGTTGACAATAAATGAATTCAAAGTGCATGATAGGTTCCTACAAAAATTTCTACGGTTAACCTTCTTGTTCGGCACTTTTGAAAAGGATCCAAGCAAACATAACATAATGGTAGGGTATGTAACTGTTAAAGACCCATAATAGAGGCCCCAAACTGACAAAACAATGTCCCAAAGTCGAAATATGAGGTTGCCTTTTCGAATGCATGAAGAAACAAAATTTTTGGCTGCTGATGGACGCTTGCGCACCGCAACAAACATAGCCTTACGGTGCGCAAGCTAGTGCCCAGCGACCAAAAACTTGTTGTTTGCTGTTATGCGCGTGTAACTGCCCTTTAAACGAGTTTCCTCATATCCCTTGGCCCCTAAACAACCCCTAAACATCTAGGACACCTGTGGGAATGTTGTGGTCAGTACTAGACTTTGTTGTCAACACTTTGTGGTGTCTTGGTTCACTATATAAGGCTTCTAAGTGCAACACTTGATCATTCATCCATCAAACAATCTTCTGATCAATTGTGGAGCACAAGAGCACTCTCCAGGCCTTCCTAATCAACCATTAGACAATTGTAAGTTTGCTTAGCCTTCTTAAATTAAGTTTAGCTTAGTTATTTAGCTAAAAGTCAAACCATCGTAATTACGGTTTGACTTCGAGATTAATTAATAATGGCTCAGTCAAATCTCGAGTTAAAAGTACCTTTAAGTAGGTAATTATGTGGGTAATAAAACCTTAAAAGGGTTCCCCCTGATTCCCACTCTAACTAGGTCAAATGTCGGGTCAAACTTACTAATAAAAAAAAGTCAACAGAATGTTTAAAATACAATTTATGCATGATTAGCAATGTAGAACACTTGTAACCTGTTTGATCATTAATATAACTTGGTAATGAATGTAAGAACATGTCTAAACATGTTCAACCCAACAATTTCCTGTTTAGACCCGGTTCGGAACCGAAAGACGCATAGTTTGACTTATACTTTGACTTTCAGTTCTGACCCGTTATGGTATGATTTAGAAATGCCTTAGAGCTTTATTTGGACCAGGTTACATGCTAGTATAACCCTCTGTGATTATACACCTCGGATCATTAGTTATCCAATTAATATGCATGATTCCGTTAATTGCTCATATGTTGACCATTATGCCCTTTTCACCTTAAAACGTGATTTTTGAAAATGTAAAAGAGTAGAAACTTTAATTACTGGTATTTAAGCTTGCATGCAAAATTTGACATCAGTTGGAGGTGTAGATTAAGAGTTATGCTCGTTAGCGTAAAATGAAAGCTTTATGTTAATAAAATGGCGTAATTAGCATATAGCCTAGTTAAACCTACTTTTTGATATCAAAATCTTTACCCACTGATGTGATATATTATTTTGAGATTTTTGAAGATTTTTAATTAATTTTAGGCTGAGCATAACTTATAGTCGTAGGCTTAATCCGGTAAATGTCGGTTTTGCCCTTACGGGCTATAAAATGAGTTTTACATATCTAAACAACTCCAAACCTTTTGCTACTAATTAGATATGATAAATAAATTATTTTAAACCTCCTGGATATATAAAAATATCAGATTTCTATATAGAACCCGGAAACGGCTTCTAATCGCCTAATTAAGCGTTTTTAGCGCATAGTATGTACTAGAACTATTTTAAACATACTAAGGTTGATACCTACTGATACTTGAGGTAAATTATGATATTTTAACAGTAAGCAAAAGTTGATTAACTCAGACTTCAGTTTTGAGCTTTTCGGCTTATGTGAAATTACCAAAATACCCCTACGGGGCATAGTTTGGTTATAATTGATAAATTTCACTTATATACTTTAACCTACTGATATAACTTAGCAAATTGAGTATATTTGCTGATTACATCAGGCTTGTAACTCAGGTTGACACTTAAACTCTTTTACAACCTTTAAAATGACCAAACTACCCCTACGGGGCATAGTTTGTGATTAAATTCATTTTGGGCATAATAAAAGACATCTTACTGATGTCACAACATATTTGGAGCATATTAACTTAGGAAACCTGTAAATGGCTCATATGAATACCCGTTACGCTTATTACGAGTTCAGTTCGGTTTATGTAACTAGTTTACATAAACTAACCTAAACGGGTCAAACCTTAACGGTTTTATCTCAAAATCCAGAATGTGTATGAAATACCCATATTAAACAAGTCTCTGAACTTGTCGGGTCTAAATCACATTCTATCCGGTCTTCGCTTAATCGTGCGTACAAACCGTGTCTTTGAAACTAACCGGTCTAAGCTTAAGCTTAACTAAAGACCCGTTAGGATTCTAATAGGTTATTATAAACCTTCGTTCCAGATTAGGAGTAACAGTAAAAGCTACGTGCGTTTGCTTATTGTGATTTATACATTGCTCAGGTAAATACTTTTAACTTATTTTCCCTATACGGGCTTGGGTTACGGTATATAGCATACCTTTTGATCGGGCATCAAATCCTCCACCATTGGGTGGGTAATTGAATAATTTGATCGGCTCGTTTAAACAGTCATGTTACTTAAAGCCTTTGGGGGGTTAATGACCATGTCCCGGAAATCCTTGGCATCATTTTACGAAATGGCCACGACTTAAGCGCGGGGTGTAGGCGTACACCCGTCAGTGCACAAAAGAATATTGTGGTGTGTCTATTGATCTTTAACCCGGACAAGATCCGGGCTACTGAACGCACAAGGAACATGTAATTCGTTCACAATATTATATATTTAAATAATTCTCCCAAGTTAAATAAAATGTTTATGCCATGTGCATCCAAACAAATTTTCAATCACTTTCCAAAATGAGTCAGTTGATTGTATTTACCAGTTTAAACTGACGTATTTTCCCAAAAAGATTAAATGCAGGTACTAAGCGTAATTGGCTGGATTGTCTCCTAGCATCAATAAAGAGTCTCGCAAACTTAAGATGCCTGAAGTCTGTTGAACTATTATTTCCATTTTGTTTCCGATCCATCTGTGGATAAACTTCCGAATATTGTGACATTTGATATTACAATAATAAATTCGGTTGTATTATATATTTTAAATTGCTTCCGCTGTGCATATTATATTGTGTTGTTTGACTATTACGTTGCCAACTACGTCACGATACTCCCCCACCGGGCCCACCGGAGACACGTGGAAATCGGGGTGTGACAGGTTGGTATGAGAGCCAACATTGAGTGAATTAAACACTAGCCTTTTGTGTTTAATCTCAATGACACAATTGCACAATTCTAAACTTTCGAGTCTAGACATATAACATAGGACAAATTCCATTTTTGTTTTGTCCTTTACTTTATTTTGTATGTTTTGTTATCTCATGCTATATTGACAGGATTAACAAAATGCCGCCAAGATTCTTCAGGATAAGAGGACGTGGAAAAGGGCCAATCACCGCCCCCAATGACAACGAGGCAGGACCCTCGAATGTGCGAGCTCCTTCGACCACAGAAAGTGACGATCCCCGGCAAAACCGGAGGAACCTCTTCGAGCCGGCAAGACGGTCGGTCTCACACAACTCAACACCTCCTATCCATAACTCTTATGGGCCATACTCGGAAGATGAGCCCAACAACCCTCATACATACCGTTACAGCGATCCTTATCGCATCATTCTTTTGGTGACCCTACACCAGTTTTTAGGGGCCGGTTTAACCCGGCAAACTTCATACAAGAACCAGTGGGTTTCAACCCATTGGGACCGGAGGACCATTTTTCCGGAGATCACGCGGATGATATGGACGAGGATACGGACCCCGTCGAGCCAGCCAGTGGTACACCGAACCATCCCATTGAGATTTCGGATGGCTCTTCTTTCCACGGATCACCCTATGTTGGTCCAGATAGCTTTCAAGCTATGTTTACCAGGCACGAGTGGTACTATACACCTCCTCGCCATTCGTCGCCTCCTCAGCAGCAGCAGCAACAGGATCCCTCTGTGGATTCAAGATTTGTGGCAGTTACGCCACCGCCTCCACCGCCACCAGTACAGCCGGCACCTCCTCAACCGCCGAGGCGGAGGAGAACCGGTGCACGCATGTCTTCACGAGCGGGAGACTTTCATTTCAGCTCTCCACGCCAATCAAGTGGCAGCCACTACCCGCCACTTCAGGAGAACCCACAAATGGGTGGACCCTCACACCCAGTTGCACCGCAACCACCGCCTATGGGTTTTGATAACCCAATTCCGGCATACACGGGTTCCATGGCGTATAACCCGTTTGAACAGCCAGTGCACACCAACTACAACTACGCAGAAGCCGACCCATATTTGGTAGCGGCTAACTATAACCCCCAAGGACCGTATGGAGATCCATGGGGAGTGGGTTACCCAACACATGGGTACCAGATACCTGGCCGACCGATTATACGGACGCAATCGCAGCCGCCACGATTTTCTCCCCCAGAACGGGAGGAAATTCTTCAGAGACTGGATCAGGTTGAGCGGGACTATCGCCGCGACCGCCAGGAGAGGCAAAGCTTCTTCCAAGGGTTGACAAGCTTGATCAAGGGGAAGAGCAAGAAGGACCGTTGAATCCTTCCACTATTGTTGTAACTTCCTTGTAACAGTTGAGCCCCTGCGTGGGCATATTTTGTTGTTAAGCCCCTACGTAGGTATGTATGTATGTTTGTTTGTTTTGAGCCCCTGCGCGGGCCTATCTTTTTATAAACCCCTACGAGGGTATGTTATTGTTTAAAGTCCCTGCGTGGACTATTATGTTATTTAGCCCTGCGTGGGTAAGTACTTGTTTAAGCCCCTGCGTGGGTAGGTTTTTGTTTAAACCCCTGCGTGGGTAAGTTTGTTTGCTGAAAAGTCCCGTTTAGGGCAACATGTAATCCTATGTATAATTAATGGAATGTTTGTTTTATAAATTTCATGTTTGCCTTATGTGCATAAATAATTTATATATGAAATAAATAAATCAAAATCATTCCTTTTAAAAATAATCTGCCTATTTAAACATTAATTAAGAATCTTAAGTGTGAAACCTAGCCTTCGGGTCAATTAAAAGACCGGGCCAAGATGGTAAGACCTGTTAAAAAGATTCAAATCATTAACTAAGAATCTTAAGAGTGAAACCTAGCCTTCGGGTCAATTATAAGACCGGGCCAAGATGGTAAGACCTGTTTAAAAGATTCAAATCCCTGTTAATATCTGAAAACATGTTAACACCCCTGGCAGATGTGATTTATTTAAAAATCACACACGTTACTATTATATAAGGATCTTTAAAAGATTCCAAACCCAACTAAATGATCTCTGAATCATGGGTTAAATCATCAATTAAGATGATTATATTGTGACCATACGTTGGTAATAAAATGCCTACGGGCCTTGCTCATTTCTATGTGAGCTAAAAGACAGTAGTAGCAATGATTCCCTGTCTGAAAAAGTAATGAACTATATTCAAACCTAAAAGCCTTGATTCTCTGAAATCATAGCTTATGATTTAAATTGTCCATGTGACTAGGCCTTTTGTGCCACAAATAAAACTGTTATTGTTTTATAATTAGGATAAATTTTAATAGAAATCCTAAATAAATATGATAAATAAATTAACCAAATATGGTCTCTGTTTACCATGGTTAATGAATTACCCTAAGGGGCAATTCCATAATAAACTCCCAAATAAACTATTGTCCTTGTTTTCTGTAACAGTTCAATTAAAATGGCTAACTCAGACGAGATAAATAGTCATCCAGTGGAGAACATTGATAACGCCCGGATTAATTTAACGGGTGCTGAATTGAAGGCGTTGGTCGACGACGCAGTTACTAAGGCATTGGAACGGCAGTACGAAGAGTATAGTGGGACTCGTAGTAGGACCCTATCTACACAGCCTTCAAAGCCACCGTCCAAGAAGGACGACCCGAAGAAAGATGATGATCGACACTCCTCGAACCACCACAGTAATCCATCTCAACATATTGTATTGAACCAAGGACCCCGTGAGAAGGGCTGCTCATATAAATATTTTGTTTCTTGCAAACCCCGGGATTTCACTGGGGAGAAGGGAGCCATTGACTGTATGACGTGGCTGGATGAGATGGATACGGTTGTGGATATCAGCGGATGCGCTGAGAGAGACGTGGTCAAGTTTGTGTCGCAGTCTTTTAAGGGTGAAGCTTTAGCATGGTGGAGATCTCTGATTTAAGCCACCGGGAAAATCCCATTGTACAATATGTCTTGGGATCAATTTGTTGCCCTTATCAGGGAAAATTACTGCCCTCAACATGAGGTGGAGAAGATAGAATCTGATTTTCTATCATTGGTGATGACAAACCTTGACTGTCAAGCTTACCTAACGAGCTTCAACACGATGTCCCGGTTGGTTCCCTATCTGGTGACCCCGGAGCCAAAAAGAATAGCTCGTTTTATCGGTGGTTTAGCCCCGGAAATCAAGGCAAGCGTGAAGGCTTCTCGGCCAGCTACTTTCAGATCTGTAGCTGACATATCCTTGTCCCTCACTTTGGATGCGGTCAGGCAAAGATCACTGAGGAATAAGGAGGCTGAGAAGTGAAAACGTGAAGATGATAGTTCACGGAAGTCGAACAAGAAGCACCGTGGGAACGGTGACAACAAGAAAGGATCTGAGTCAAGGAAAGATGGGCATCAGTCTGGTGAGAAGCCCAAATGCAAGATTTGCAAGAAACAGCACTATGGAAAGTGCAGACTCGAGTCGAACTCACAGACTCAGTCAAAATCCTATGCATGTGGAATATGCAAGTCCACGGATCACAAGACCTTGGATTGCAAGAAGATAAAAGACGCAACGTGCTACCGTTGCAATGAGAAGGGGCACATTAAAACCAACTGCCCTAAATACAACAAGAAGCCTGAAGAGGCCAAGAAGACTAATGCTAGAGTCTTCAGAATGGACGCAAAGGAAGCGGTTCTAGAAGACAACGTTATTACAGGTACCTTCCTTGTAAATGACGTCTATGCTAGAGTACTATTTGATTCAGGCGCTGATAATTCTTTCGTAGATCATAAATTTTGTGAATTGCTGAATTTACCTGTCAAAACCTTGAGTATAAATTATGAGGTAGAGTTAGCAGATGGCACCATAGAAACTGTCTCAACTGTGTTAGATGGATGTGCTATATCCATTAAGAACCACTCTTTTCCTCTGTCTCTACTTCCCTTTAAGTTGGCCGGTTTTGACATAATTTTGGGTATGGACTGGTTATCTAAAAACCAGGCCCAAATTGTCTGCAACAAGAAGCAGGTAGTGATAAAGACTCCGTCTGGTGAATCACTTACCATTCGGGGAGATACCCAGTATGGGCTGCCTGAGCAAGCGACTATGCTCAAGGCTTCAAAATGTTTAAAGAAGGGTTGTGTCATCTACATGGCACAAGTGATTATTGATGAGCCCAAACCGAAGATAGAAGACATCCCTGTCATCTCTGAATTCCCAGAAGTTTTTCCGGAAGAACTACCTGGTTTACCACCAGATAGGCAAGTGGAATTCAGGATTGATATCATCCCCGGAGCAGCACCAGTTGCCAGAGCACCATATAGGTTGGCGCCCACAGAGATGAAAGAATTGAGGACACAGCTAGATGAATTGCTAGCCAAGGGTTTCATTAAACCTAGTTCGTCTCCTTGGGGAGCGCCAGTCCTATTTGTCAAGAAGAAGGATGGATCGATGCGCCTGTGCATCGATTATCGTGAGCTTAACAAGGTCACAATAAAGAATAGATGTCATTTGCCCAGGATCGACGATTTGTTCGATCAGTTACAAGGGGCAAGTTATTTCTCGAAGATTGACTTGAGGTCAGGCTACCATCAATTGAAGGTTAGAGATGAAGACGTGCATAAAACAGCATTTAGGACTCGTTATGGTCATTACAAGTTCCTAGTGATGCCTTTTGGGCTCACTAATGCACCGACTGCGTTCATGGATCTCATGAATCGCGTTTGCAAGCCGTACTTAGATAAATTCGTCATCGTCTTCATTGACGACATTCTCATTTACTCTAAGAGCCAAGCTGATCATGAGAAACATCTTCGATGTATTCTCAAACTTTTACATCACGAGAAACTCTATGCCAAATTCTCTAAGTGTGAATTTTGGCTACGAGAAGTCTAATTTCTTGGACATGTGGTCAGTGAGCGTGGTATCCAGGTGGATCCCGCTAAAGTTGAAGCTGTTATGAATTGGCAAGAGCCAAAGACGCCTACGGAGATTCGTAGCTTCCTAGGCTTAGCTGGATACTACAGGCGCTTCATTGAAAAATTTTCAAGGATTGCTGCGCCCCTAACTTCTCTAACTAAGAAGAAGATTAAGTTTGACTGGGGAACCATAAAAACGATGTATGGCGCACATAGAAATAAAAGACCCACGGAAATTCGTGACATAAGTCATTTTGATGAGACAACCACGGTAAACAAAAAGGGCATTGTAAAACCAAAGTATAAATGACCCGCGGGGTCATAGAAACAAAGGTATTGCCCACATGGGGAAAAACGATCAAAAACCATGGTAGACAAAAAAAAAGGGCATTGTAAAACCAAAGTATAAATGACCCGCGGGGTCATAGAAACAAAGGTATTGCCCACACGAGAAAAACGATCAAAATCGTTGACTTTGGTCGTAGTAAAGAAATGATGATGATGATAATCATCATTCATAGTTTAAAAGACTGTCAAGGATGGTCAAATAAAGAATAAAGGTTTGGTTGAATAAAAGCGAGGGCTTCCACTAAGACAATCAAACAAATTAAAACGAAAACTTGATGTACACCAGAATGCTTGCACTAATAATGACTTCGGTAAAGTACCCGGTTGATGGGTAAGGATTTAAACACATGCGTAAACCGAGAAACGAGAACACGAATTTAAAGTCAAAAGACTCGGATTATGAGTTATGACTAAAAGACCATAAAATTTCGTAAACAGAAACTTTGATAATTATATTCAATTATTTTGAGAATGAACGGGTTGAATAAAGTATAATGCTTGAAGGCATAAGTAAGCGCAAGCCGGATAACGGTAAGCTTGAGACAAATGATTTTCAAACGTAAAAAGAGTGCTTTGACACCAAATATATATTTTAATAAGACACGAGTAAAAAGAGTGATCTACGGGATCAACATAACCTTTAGGGTTATAAACAAATGAGAGATCTACGGACTAAAACGACCCACGGGTCATGATTAGAAAGAAGTTATAAGGACTTCGCCCTAAAGAGGTGAATGTCTAATAAAAAAATAGCCCATAAGGCTAAGTGATAAAACCTACGGGTTAGATTGGATAAAGCGAGGAAATCAGTTAAGAATCCCCGCATAAAACTAAGACTGTAAAGGATTAAATTACGGACTGTCAATATCCCGGTATGGATGATTGACACAAGTTAAAGAAAAGATCCTAAAACTAAAACTTCGGTTTTAGTAAGAAATAATGTTTTTACAAACATAAATTCTGATAGCAATTTAAATAGTAAGCATGAAGGATACAAGTCTTGACACTGATAGGCGCAAGATGATATATTCGAAAAGTGATATTTTCAAAAATGAAAGGTTGATACAAATTAAACATGATGTGACACGATCACGGTTAGGAAATGTAATGTGAAGTAAAATCACATTATAACCAAGCGAGTGATAAAAGTAACTGAACTAATAAGACTAGTTAATGAGACCGGTTAAGGTCACCAATTCAAATCAAGAAATTTGGTTTGCTCGTAAGCGGTAGATTCGGTATAGCTTAACCGAATAGATAAATTTGAAAACAAAAGAATTTGTTGCTAAAAGTGAAAGATTTCACTAAAGATCTTTAAACGGGTCAAAATAACGGATTCGTAAGGAATTCGATAGTATATGAAAGCGATGGATATCGCTAAGTTAACTAAACTAGTGGAAATAACGAGATTACGTTATTTTAAGTTGCACTAAGTCATATGAGATACGTAGACAATTAGTGACCAAAAAGATGTTACCATGCTTATTTGGTAATACTAATAATTGGTTAAAAGTATAAGAAATGTTTAAATGATATCTCGGATCAAATACATTGAGTTTAAACTCAATGAATTATGTAAGAAAAGGTTTCGAGGACGAAACCTCTTTAAGGGGGGTAGACTTGTAACACCCCGAAAACGGGTTTGGTAATCAAACTCTGTTCATACTAAAAGACGGATAAAGTACCGTTAGCAGTAAAAATAACCCGTTAACTATTTGGATTTAAATAAGAAATCCTAATAATTAAATACAAGCAAATCAAAGAATTTAGTTTATAAGAGCCCGAGTCAACGGGACTTAAAATACAACGGGTTTTTAACTCCCGGAACCCACTAAGTTAACTAGGTAAAATTAACCTAGTTAGTAATGGGTAATTAAATAATAAACTATGAGTTATAGTTCATTTATGAATATCTAAACTTGAGGGACCAAAACCGTGAAAAAGGAAACAAGTTTTATTTAATAAAAAAAAATAACACACCACACACACTAAGTGTGTGTGGATCGATCTCCAGGAGCGACCAGGAGGGTGAAAACCCTAGAACTCAACAAATCTTGCAAATTGAAGGTTCAATTCAAGTCCAAATCGAATTCTAAACATAGATTCCTGATCCTCATCACAAGGGGATTACAAGGTATGTAAAATTTTGAGAAATCTTTCAACTTGAAATTCTCATGAATTGGGAATAATCTGAGATTCTAGTTGCATGTGTATGTTATGATGATTTAGGAACTACTATAGTGTTTAGGGACAAACCCTAGACAAACACAAGCTGAAATCATGTGAATTTTTAGTGAAAATTATGATCACCATTGTAGGTGATTAGTGAGTTATGTGAAATTTGATGAACACTAGGAAATAGATTGTTGATCTAGTGTAAATTGACAATTTAGAAGTGATTTCAGAAATTATAGAAGTTAACCACTTTGTAAGATGGTTGATTTATGTGAAATTTGGGATAAGAGATAAGCTAGAGACATGATAAATAAACATGTAAAATTCTGCCCTTAAGGTGTTTGTTGAAATGCCTCAAAGAAGGCTCGAAACTAGAATTTTGTAGTTAAAACACCTAGTTGTGATGTTTCGGCTATTATGCAAAATGTGATTAAAAAGAGTTCTAAATATGATAAACGTGGTCAGAACTTTGGTTAAAACGGTAGTATGAAGATAACGCCTACCGGGTAATCAAAAATGCTAAAACTAGTTGATAAACTCGAATATGCGATTAGTGTACTAATGGGCATTTGACTTTTAAAAAGTCAAACTGACCTATAGTACGATAGATGGTAATTTTGATATAAAATGCGTAAGGTGGAATAATCGTATTTAGTTATGATTAAACTAGCCACCTTGTGAAATGATGAATAATAGTTGGCGCTTAAACAAGCTAAGTAAAGCTTGGAGTGAAAGCGGGTCAAACAAGTCAAGCATGGAAGAAAAGCGTAGCTCGGATGCAAGGTAAGTGAAACTTACATAATTATGTAGAATACTTGTTCATTCTATGCGTTATAGATGCAATAATGATAATATTGAAAATATGGATTCCGACGCGATTGATACGAGTCGGAACATATAAAGATGATAAAAACCATGGTTTATGGCAAAAAGGGCAAAACGGTAAATTAATCATGTAATGACTAAGAAATTATGAATTTCCATTAAGATTACCTAGAAGTGTAATCTAATAATGGAGAAAAAGGATTTGGTAATAAAATCCGGGATGGGATGGATGTATGAATTGGAAATCAAAAACCATGTTTTTGATTTAATAGGTAATGTTGGGCATATAGTCCAAACGGGTCAAATGGTGATGATAACACCATTTGACAATATCGACTAATGTGGTTGTCAAGCCTTGTGTTAACAGGAGCGATTAGCGATTCGGACAATTGCGTCACCATATAATATGTGAAAATAAAAGCGAGGTATAAATCGGGTCTAATTGTTGACTCGAGCCAGGTACGCAAATATAAGGATGTAGTTAGAAGTGATATTTTGGTCAACTATTAGTGAAAGTCCTTCGTTACAAAAGAAGGACTAAAATTGACCAAAAAGCCCTTGATGGGTTAACCGGGCAAACGACCCTTAGAGGTTGTTTAGCAACTTATATTATGACCATTCAACCCTCGGATGCGCATAAAAGTTGTAAGAATAAACTTTCTAGAGTTAAACGCCTTAAAACGCATCTTACCTTAAAATGATATATCCGGGGAATAAAATTAGGAACAAGCATTTTAGTGTGATAAACCCACCACAATTATAATTGTGGTGGAAGACCATTTGAGAATCAATGTGAAAATATGGTGCTTAAAATGAATGAGCAAGATTTATGCCAAAAAGGACATAAATACCCTTAACGGGTCAAAATAAGACTATAAGTAAAAATGGGTTAATAATGCGTGGAAATCCGTAATCGGAACCTAATATGATAGGTAATATTGGAGTTAAAGGGGTCATGAGAAATAGGGGTCAAACAAATGAGTTTGTTTGATAAAAAGCGAACGGGTCAAAATTTGGTAAAAAGGGTAATAAGCCGAAGAAATAAAAATCTGGAATTTTGCTAATCCGGATGTCGGATTTTAACTTCATTAGATGGAGAATTAAATTACGGACGCGTAGGAAAAAGAATCGGATAAAACGGGTCAATAACAAAGAAGTTATGGCCGTTTCCGTGAAATCGAGTCATGCTGGGAACGTACAGCAACAGCTGAAGCAACAGTCTGCCAAAAAGAGGGCCTAGTGTCACGCGACGCCCCTTGGCGTCACACGACGCCTCCAAACTCGAAAAATGTTATTTTTTTGTCATATTTAACCCCTGTACTTGTTTGAATATCATACTTAACCCCGGTGCTTGTTTGAACTTCATATTTGACTATCAAAACTGACATTTAAGTTGGTTTTGATCACAGGTGAATGTCGAGAGTCCCGGATGAAGATCAAGCGTCGACCAAGAACCGAACACACGTTAAACAAAGCTTCCGCAACATTGTTTTGTCGTTATTTTAAACGGCGAATAAAATTTCATTATGTATATTACTTAAATTGTAAAAGTATTTTTAACAAACCCGCATTTTTGATGTATATGTAATCATTAATCACATGATTATTTTCGCAAAATATACGTTAAACCTAGATTTATGAGAACGGGTGTTACAGTTGTAAACCCGGATTTAATAAAGATGTTTTGGCAGGATTTAAGAGTGGTGTCATGTAAATTTTTACCTCTGAACAACCTCATTTGTAAATCCCAAGACCCAATTATATTTTTCAAACATCTAATATATCCTAAATCCTGAAATTCGTTGACAATAAATGAATTCAAAGTGCATGATAGGTTCCTACAAAAATTTCTACGGTTAACCTTCTTGTTCGGCACTTTTGAAAAGGATCCAAGCAAACATAACATAATGGTAGGGTATGTAACTGTTAAAGACCCATAATAGAGGCCCCAAACTGACAAAACAATGTCCCAAAGTCGAAATATGAGGTTGCCTTTTCGAATGCATGAAGAAACAAAATTTTTGGCTGCTGATGGACGCTTGCGCACCGCAACAAACATAGCCTTACGGTGCGTAAGCTAGTGCCCAGTGACCAAAAACTTGCTGTTTGCTGTTATGCGCGTGTAACTGCCCTTTGAACGAGTTTCCTCATATCCCTTGGCCCCTAAACAACCCCTAAACATCTAGGACACCTGTGGGAATGTTGTGGTCAGTACTAGACTTTGTTTTCAACACTTTGTGGTGTCTTGGTTCACTATATAAGGCTTTTAAGTGCAACACTTGATCATTCATCCATCAAACAATCTTCTGATCAATTGTGGAGCACAAGAGCACTCTCCAGGCCTTCCTAATCAACCATTAGACACTTGTAAGTTTGCTTAGCCTTCTTAAATTAAGTTTAGCTTAGTTATTTAGCTAAAAGTCAAACCATCGTAATTACAGTTTGACTTCGAGATTAATTAATAATGGCTCAGTCAAATCTCGAGTTAAAAGTACCTTTAAGTAGGTAATTATGTGGGTAATAAAACCTTAAAAGGGTTCCCCCTGATTCCCACTCTAACTAGGTCAAATGTCGGGTCAAACTTACTAATAAAAAAAAGTCAACAGAATGTTTAAAATACAATTTATGCATGATTAGCAATGTAGAACACTTATAACCTGTTTGATCATTAATATAACTTGGTAATGAATGTAAGAACATGTCTAAACATGTTCAACCCGACAATTTCCTGTTTAGACCCGGTTCGGAACCGAAAGACGCATAGTTTGACTTATACTTTGACTTTCAGTTCTGACCCGTTATGGTATGATTTAGAAATGCCATAGAGCTTTATTTGGACCAGGTTACATGCTAGTATAACCCTCTGTGATTATACACCTCGGATCATTAGTTATCCAATTAATATGCATGATTCCGTTAATTGCTCATATGTTGACCATTATGCCCTTTTCACCTTAAAACGTGATTTTTGAAAATGTAAAAGATTAGAAACTTTAATTACTGATATTTAAGCTTGCATGCAAAATTTGACATCAGTTGGAGGTGTAGATTAAGAGTTATGCTCGTTAGCGTAAAATGAAAGCTTTATGTTAATAAAATGGCGTAATTAGCATATAGCCTAGTTAAACCTACTTTTTGATATCAAAATCTTTACCCACTGATGTGATATATTATTTTGGGATTTTTGAAGATTTTTAATTAATTTTAGGTTGAGCATAACTTATAGTCGTAGGCTTAATCCGGTAAATGTCGGTTTTGCCCTAACGGGCTATAAAATGAGTTTTACATATCTAAACGACTCCAAACCTTTTGCTACTGATTAGATATGATAAATAAATTATTTTAAACCTCCTGGAAATATAAAAATATCAGATTTCTATATAGAACCCGGAAACGGCTTCTAATCGCCTAATTAAGCGTTTTTAGCGCATAGTATGTACTAGAACTATTTTAAACATACTAAGGTTGATACCTACTGATACTTGAGGTAAATTATGATATTTTAACAGTAAGCAAAAGTTGATTAACTCAGACTTCAGTTTTGAGCTTTTCGGCTTATGTGAAATTACCAAAATACCCCTACGGGGTATAGTTTGGTTATAATTGATAAATTTCACTTATATACTTTAACCTACTGATATAACTTAGAAAATTGAGTATATTTGCTGATTACATCAGGCTTGTAACTCAGGTTGACACTTAAACTCTTTTACAACCTTTAAAATGACCAAACTACCCCTACGGGGCATAGTTTGTGATTAAATTCATTTCGGGCATAATAAAAGACATCTTACTGATGTCACAACATATTTGGAGCATATTAACTTAGGAAACCTGTAAATGGCTCATATGAATACCCGTTACGCTTATTACGCGTTCGGTTCGGTTTATGTAACTAGTTTACATAAACTAACCTAAACGGGTCAAACCTTAACGGTTTTATCTCAAAATCCAGAATGTGTATGAAATACCCATATTAAACAAGTCTCTGAACTTATCGGGTCTAAATCACATTCTATCCGGTCTTCGCTTAATCGTGCGTACAAACCGTGTCTTTGAAACTAACCGGTCTAAGCTTAAGCTTAACTAAAGACCCGTTAGGATTCTAATAGATTATTATAAACCTTCGTTCCAGATTAGGAGTACCAGTAAAAGCTACGTGTGTTTGCTTATTGTGATTTATACATTGCTCAGGTAAATACTTTTAACTTATTTTCCCTATACGGGCTTGGGTTACGGTATATAGCATACCGCTTGATCGGGCATCAAATCTTCCACCATTGGGTAGGTAATTGAATAATTTGATCGGCTCGTTTAAACAGTCTTGTTACTTAAAGCCTTTGGGGGGTTAATGACCATGTCCCGGATATCCTTGGCATCATTTTACGAAATGGCCACGACTTAAGCGCGGGGTGTAGGCGTACACCCGTCAGTGCACAAAAGAATATTGTGGTGTGTCTATTGATCTTTAACCCGGACAAGATCCGGGCTACTGAACGCACAAGGAACATGTAATTCGTTCACAAGATTATATATTTAAATAATTCTCCCAAGTTAAATAAAATGTTTATGCCATGTGCATCCAAACAAATTTTCAATCATTTTCCAAAATGAGTCAGTTGATTGTATTTACCAGTGTAAATTGACGTATTTTCCCAAAAAGATTAAATGCAGGTACTAAGCGTAATTGGCTGGATTGTCTCCTAGCATCAATAAAGAGTCTCGCAAACTTAAGATGCCTGAAGTCTGTTGAACGATTATTTCCATTTTGTTTCCGATCCATCTGTGGATAAACTTCCGAATATTGTGACATTTGATATTACAATAATAAATTCGGTTGTATTATATATTTTAAATTGCTTCCGTTGTGCATATTATATTGTGTTGTTTGACTATTACGTTGCCAACTACGTCACGATACTCCCCCACCGGGCCCACCGGAGACACGTGGAAATCGGGGTGTGACAATCATCATCAGCCGCATCTGATCCAGAAAGCATGCTGCTCATATAACTTCTCTTTTTTCAACTTATCATTTATTCTTGCTTAAATTTGGAGTACTGACTATATATTTACGTAGACTTTTGATCAGATTCAGTGAATGTAGTCAAATCTGCGAATGAACTTACAACCAGCGGATGGACAGATTTCAACAGTTTCTGCTAATGAACAAAGATTCTGTTCAGCAGCGGATGAATCTGTTCAATAATGAATGAACTTTTTCAAGTGACTGGACCTGTTTTGGGCAATATTAACAGTGAATAGATTTTGTAATGCAAATGGACAGCTTTCTGCGCAAATTAACAGCAAATGGACAATTCTGCGCATCTACAAATTTCTGCGAAAACATTTCTGCAGTGGATAGACTGAACCAGCTTGTTTCAGCGATCAAACACTTCGGATTCTGCGAATGCACTTTTAATTATACGCTAAAACTGCAGCGAATGAACCTGTTATCTGCAGATAAATCTGTTCTCAGCAAATAAGACTGTTCGAAATCAGATTTCCAGGCCGTGATTAATTCTTGATCTGTAAACAATACAACGAATGCAACAAATGAACTGATTTCTGTTTTGCACGGATATTATTAGCAAATGTATGACTTTCGAATGAATGTAGATGAATTTGAACGAATGAACTTTGTTTCGATAGTTGAACGAATGAACGTTGTTCGTATTTTGCATTTTGATCATGTACCTCTTTTTCTTTCGCGAAGGTTTTATTTTTGTATGATTTTAATTATATATTAATCATAAATAGTTTTTAATAAAAGTAATTTTATCGAGCCCGGGAAGCAATCCCGGGTAAAAACCTAGTATATATATATATACACACTCTCTTACTAACCCAAGCCACCACTTCAGAGATGTAACACCCGTCTCAAAGAATCATGATTATAATAATAAAACACGCATTTTATACTAAAATACGACTTTACAAAAACTTTTCCAAGTTAACATTCTTACATGTCAATAATATTCAAATATAGTACCAAGTGTTTTACATAGTTCACTTAAAACAAAATCATATTAGATTAACGCGGAAGCTTTGTTCGATCGTGTGTTCGGTTCTTGTCCATGCTTGAACTTCATCCGGGAATCCCTTGACATATACCTATGACCAAAACCAACTTAAAAGTTAGCTTTGGTAGTTAAATAACACGATTAAACAAGTCATATAAGTCAAACAATTAAAATAACAACCAAAAAGCCCCTCCAGACCGTGGTCTATGGTCTGAACCGTGGGTCACGCTACAACCCACAACAACCAAACAGCCCCTCCAGACCGTGGCCTACGGTCTGAACCGTGGGTCACGCTGCAGCCCACAACAACCAAACAGCCCCTCCAGACCGTGGCCTACGGTCTGAACCGTGGGTCATGCTACAGCTCAAAACAACCAAACATCCCCTCCAGACTGTGGCCTACGGTCTGAACAGTGGGTCACGCTGCAGCCCAGCTATTCCTATTTTTCAGTTTTGGTCCTTTTTACGAAAACGGCCGTAACTTTCGAACCGTTTATCCGTTTAACCTCACGTTTCCTCCTACGTGATCGTAATTTAATTCTCCATCACGTGGAGTTAAATTCCGACATCCGGATTACAAATTTTCTAGATTTTAAGCCCTCGGCCTCATTTTAACTATTAAACCTTTAGCAAAGCTTTTGACCTGTTTCATACTTTCATCAAACCAACTAGTTTGATACACCTAAATTACTACGGACATCATATATTAAAATGTTTTCTATCACACGAAGTCCAAATCACGGGTTGTTATACATCATCGACCCGTTTATACTTATGCACTTATTTTGACCCGTTAAGGGTATTTAAGCGCTTTAATGCATAAACCTCACTCATTCACTTCTAACTTCATATTTTCACATTGTTTTTCGAGGGGTCTTCCACCACAACTACTATTGTGGTGGATTTTATGTGTATCTATTGTTTATCCCGAATTTACCCCTTTCGTATTTTCAATTTACGGCAAAGGCCATTTTGATACATTTGACCCAAAAAGGCTTATGCCTATAACTTTTAAGCTTCTCTATAACTTACATGATCATGACATATGTTCTTAAACCATCCCTAAGGGTCGTTTGCCCGATTTACCTATCAAGGGCGTTTCCGTCAACTTTAGCCCCTCATTTTACGTCAAAGGACTTTCGCTACCCATTTGACCAAATTCGTATTTTTAACTAAAAGTTAGTCATGCATACCTGGCTCAGGTCAACCTATTGACCCGTTTCGATACCTTGCCTCCATAATATGCTAATTCGTAGCATTTTTAACTTAGCTCTCGACTATCGAAGCTAATTATTCATTTGTTAAGCAATAACTAAAGGTTTCCATCTACATGTAAAACCCGTTTCATTATAGCATTAGACATTCATCCGAACATCAAATATAATCAAGTTCTGCATATTAATTAGTAGACATCATGATTCCAAACACCTATTTATATGAACCAAAATCACTAATTTCATCATAATTTACTAAACCCCTTTCATGAAAGTATGATCATGTACTTAATTTCATGGTTTAATCAAACACCTTCCATTCATTATCATGCATGATGATTCTAAACATAGTCTTATCATCAATTTCATCATAACAATAAAACCCACTTAGCTAGGTGTGGTAATTCAACCTAACACCTAAATCATAGCAATTTGTTCTAAATCTTCACTTAGGGTTTGTTCCTAAGCAATCATACATCATTAATTCGGCCATAGCCTCTACGATTCATACATAGATCGATTCATGCAAAGTTAACTAATTTTCACAACTTCTTGAATGTCAAAAATTCGACATACCTTACGATCCTCTTGACTTGGTGATCGTTTATATATATTCAAATCCGAATTTGGCCTTCGTTTGATCTTCCAATTTGAAGGTTTTGTTGAATTTAGGGTTAGGCTCCATGGGAGCTTTTCCCTGCTCTTTGTCACGCACACACACACCCATACTAATTGTGTGTGTTGTGTTTTCTTATTATTTGTTTTAATAAACTAGTTTCTCACTTGGCAACATTAGTCCCTCATGCTTTATCTTGATCAATTGAAGCTACAACTCATCATTTATCACTTAGCCACACACTAGTAACTAGGTTAATTATCCCTAGTTAACTTAATAGGTTCGGGAAGTTATAACCTGTTATATTTTAAGTCCCGTTAACTCGGGCCTTCTATATACTCTGTTTTCTCAAAGTATTTATCTTCCTTTTAATTAACATCAAGTTTATTTATTTAAATCCTAATATTTATCGGGTTAATTTTTACCACTAACGATATTTTACCCGTCGTCTCTATTAACGTGGTTTGATTACCAAACCCGCTTTTTGGGGTGTTACAAGAGATCACCACCAGCCGTTGATTTGGAGCTTAAAACCACCTGAAATCGGAGCCGGCCACCACCACCATCTTCATCTTCAGCCCTAAACCAATAACCATCACCCCGGCCACCCACCGTCATCTTCATCTGCAACCTTGGACCTCAAAACCCCCCAAATTGACCATCATCTGCATCGCATATCTGAACCTTCTCACCAACCACACTACCATTCGGCGACTAGAAAAACGGAGCCTCCATTGTCACACCCCAACCGATGACGGAAACATCGGGGCATGGCACTGAGCGAAACAGATTGTCCAGGAGTTTTCATAACAACTACGATTACCAATTATTTAAACATCACGTCCCATACCATGACATAACAAGTAGCATAGTTATTACAGACAAATCAAAGACAAATTGTTCTGTTCTGACAACTCAGATTTCAAATAAATAAATTGTTTGTTGGTTTCTAGACTCTCCTAAGCTCAATTCCATCAAGTAGCAAGCACGCATCCTAAGCACATGTCACATACGTTAAAATAAAGTCAATACACATAGTGTAAAGGTGAGCATACAAGTTTGATAAAGCATAATAGAATTGGAAGTCGTTTACGCATAACCAGCATGTACAACGTATAATGTGAAGCATGTAAGTTATCGACAAAGATCCTATCAATACCAATGACTGCGAGTGGCGAGTGCGCATCACATGTTCACCACTGCGAACACGTGAAGTATTGTCCTTAACAACCCCTGAGTGAACAAGTGCTGAGTCCACACTATAGTACTATCGTTGCTAAAGCAGGTAGACAACAATCAATGTGTAAACATAACAAACAGGCATTCATCGAGTCACGTATAACATGCATTAGAGGTCAGCGTCTAAATAGTGTTTGCGTTGTGTGTTCGATGTGATTTAGAATAAGTAACGTATGTAACACCCAAAAGTGCATAAAGAAAAAAGGGATCAAGTATACTCACAGATAGCGTTTACTTAATAAACACTGTCTTGGATTGAAGGGAGCGCTGAGAGAGATTAGCCTGGACAGTTAACGATAGCATAAACGATGAGTGGCGCGTAAAACGATGCAAAAGTACCAAGTATCGGATGGTAACCTGATCGGATGGCCAGTCGATCGGATGTCAATCCGTTCGGATGGTCGTCCGATCGGATGGCCATTCGATTGGATTGACACCTCGTTTGGTAAGGATGTGTTTGTGTATGATGGTTTGTTCTTTGAAGTTTTCGTTGTAGCATTTTGAAAATAGAGAAGTATCTCTACCCTTCAAGTTGGTCGATCGGACGGCGGTTCGATCGGACGGCGATCCGATTGGTGAGGCTTCTCAATTGAGAACAAGTTCACCGCAGGACGGTCACTCGATCGGATGGCTATCCGATCGGGTGGCAATCCGTTAGTTACTGATGATCTTTGAAAATTGAAAATGATTAAGTGTCAAAGTCCCAAATGTCACACGATCGGATAGTCGTTCGATCGGATGGCAATCCGATCGGACGGAAATCCGTTCGACGTCCAGACCTTGAAAGTTTGAATAAAAAGTTTAAGTGTGGAACCAAGTGCAACCCGATCGGATGGCCGGTCGATTGGATGGCAATCCGATCGGACGACAATCCGTCCCAACGACCTGATCGTCTTGACACTTGATTTTGTTGAAGTTTTTGCAGTTTTGAACGAGACGTTATGATATCTTGCTTAAACAACAGAAACCCTATCTCGACCCAAGTGATCCGATCGAACAGGAATCACCCTAGTCCGACCAGTTCACGGTTCGAGACGGTTGTTCATGTTCAAACCCGAAATCCGTAGTCTATTGGATAGAATTCAGATCTCGAACTAACACATCACTAAGAATGAGTAGAAGATCAGAACGAGCTCCGATTCTATCGGTTTTGAGTGCATTGAGTGTAAAAGAGTTGAAAGAAAGTTGAAAACCTTCTCTCAATCCTTTTAACCATAAATATGTGTAGATCTATGCGAAAATGTTGTTTAATCTTGTGCAAATCATTCAGATCTAAGTTGTTCTTGGTGGAATGAAGTCAAACCTTGAAGTTCATAAGAACTCCATGATGATATCACCCTAGAACACCTCAAATCCGGTGATTTCACGGTTAAAAGTTAAGATTCAAAGGTGAAAATGATGAAGAAGTGTGTGTAGATCATAGAAGTACAAGATTTAGGTTGGAAACTTACAAGAATCGAGAGAAATCGAGAGAAGTGAGAGCTTGAGTGCGGCTGGTCGAACAAAGAGCTGTCACATCACAAATGATGTGACAAGTGGGTATTTATAGGGTTTCCCAAAAAGGAAGGTGGTGAAGTGACGGGTCAATCGGGTGGCAATCCGATCGGGTGGCAGCCCGATCGGGTGACAACTCGATCGGATGACAATCCGATCGGATGGCCACTCGATCGGTTGGCTACTCGATCCAGGTGTTCGGCGCGATGAGTTTTGTCGTTTCGATTTGCGGGATGAGCGTTGCGATGCGATTCGAGCGAGCGATGCGATAGTATTACCCATTAGTTACACAAATAACATAACTACTATATCTAACATACAATCACTATAAGTAACTTGCGTTTAGCATTTGCGATTCGATTGCGATGAGATAGATTTGCGAATGCGATTAACACCTCAACATAAACATAACATGCACAAGTAACACATAAATGGCACACACACGTAAAACAATATCCAGAACACATAATTCGAGTTGCGATGCAATAGCGATAAGCAATAAATTGATTAGACATGCGATTAATATGCGATTAAACCTCGATTATTAATAGATAATCCACATAATACAACTAAAGCGAATAAATAATAGATTCGATTACAAGTCTAAGAAGTCAAAACATCAGTTGAGCAAGGAGTGACAGATCGCAATTAGCAATCTTTTCTTCCTTTGACTTCAATCTTGACTTTGACTTTGACTTTCGAAACATGGGGTGTTACATCCATGACCTCTGACTCACCTCCACCATCGTCGCTCTAGGGTTGTTCCCTCTCTCGCCATATCAGGACCATCCCTAGTCGACGTTCCTTTACCGTCGTCTACATCGGGTTTCGTCAGCTGCTTCCGTCTACATCTGATTTGAGATGGTTCGTTGATGGTTGTGGTCTGACCGATATCTATCATACGCCAACAATCAGGGCAAGTTGATTTGGTCGTTCCAAAATGTTGTTGATTCATGTTCTATTTTGCGAGACCGTTAAACAGAACAAACATAAAAATGTTGAATCATGCATATGTGTTGTAAGGTGTTAACTCGCCAACTTTAAACCAGAACGTAATTATTTATTATATAAAAAATAACTATGTTGGTATAAAGTAACTCTGTAAATAGCGCGTGTTTCAATTAATAATATAACCTTTTAATACAAAAGTTTTCATTGTATAATTAGTTTTTCTTTGACCTGGTTTTCTTTTAAACATATAATTATTTTCATGTTTGTTAAAATGAGCTAAAAACAAATATTTTGAAGATCCAATAATAAAACTCTGGAAAAAGGAGTTATAAACAAATATTTCGAAGATCCAATAATAAAAACTCTGGGAGTTTTTTCAACTATATAATTACATTTTAGAGTTAAATGCTTGGTTGGTCCCCGTGGTTTGCAAAAAATTCATACTTGGTCCTAGTGGTTTATTAATTACACGCGTGGTCCAAAAAGTTGTCAAAAATGAACTCGGTTGGTCCCCTGACCTAACTTCTGTTAAATTTCTCAGTTAACTATGTGTGAAATGACTATATTATCCTTGAACAATTAAAAGAAATAAAAAAATATATATAAAGAAGATATGGTGTGTGCAATTCAGAGTCATCAAATACATCCATTGATCTTCGTTTACAATTCAGAGTTATCAAATACATCATTTGATTTCAATTAGATGTTTCAGTTCAGATTCTGTAAGAATACTTCGAAGAACAGGGGTTACACACTTCAAGCATATGGTGTGTGCACATATTAAACCCCAAATCAGGGTAAGAGAAGGTCATGCCACAAAAGCAAACAAAGGGCCTACCCATCATCATCATCATCTTCCCTCTCTAAAAAAGTCTCAACACCCAATCTAACATTTATAACAACCAGAAAAACGAACCTGCAACTGAACTTGCCGGAGCTGCCGAAGCCTACTACCAGAAAAACGAACCTGCCGGAGCAGACTACAAGAAAACGAACCTGCAACTGAACTTGCCGGAGCTGCAGCCTTTGCTGCCAATGATGCAGACAAACCCGTCGGAGCTGCACAACTCTCCTAACCCTGACCCTCCTCTCTCTCAGACTCCCCTCATCTTCCACCACCATCTTCGACCAATACTCCCCAAAAATGTTGTTACCGAGCTTATCCAGGAACGTATTTAGTTTCTGATGATTTGATTTTGTGTAATTTTGTTTCTAATTGTTTATGTTATTTAAAAATTGATGTGTGTTATGTGTAATTGATGCATATGTGTTGTTGTTTATTGTGTTAATCGATCGGTTTTCAATGGTTTGGGGAAATGGTGGTGGTGGGTGTTTAGTGGTGGAGATGAGATGGCGGTGGTGGGCGATGGAGTGGGGAAGAAGAAGGGTGAGATGGGGTGGGGCCAATTATTTATAACTGAAATAAAAGAAAAGAGATGAAGCAGAATGGCTGAGGCACGTGTTCACACGCTTCCCTTAAAACAAATTCCGAGCCTCCCAGGAGTACTCGTTTTGTTTCCCAGGGTACAACAGCCGGAGCAGTAGTACTGCCAGAATTAGCCTACAACCCGAAGGCTACCTTGAACAATGCTTGAAGAAGATCAGAAGACTGTTGAGATAAAATTCAGTTTACTGTTGTGTTGCTGGTGTGTTTCTGCAGTTGGGTATGGAGCTGTATGAGCTGTATTTATACAGCTCCTAAGTCGAAACAGTCAAAAGAGAATTAAAGAGAGGTTTAAATTGCATTAAACGTCTTCAATGCAATTTAATACGTCATTTAATTCTCAGTCAAAGACCGTTAACTAGTCAGTTACGAAGCTGAACTGAAACTGCACTGTCATTCAATGCTGGAAGCTTCTACGCGCGCGCGCGCGCAAGACACACTGGTGCGCGCGCAGGTCAGCACGCTCATGCACGGTGCGTCCATCTGGCTCATTTTCATGCGCGCGTGCGCCACGTTACCTGTGAGCCTATACGAGCACGCCACACAGTCGCGCCGTATTGGCTCACTCTGGTGCGCCGCGCACGACACAGCAGGACCCATGCACCATGCGCAACCGCGCGCCTTCGTGCCACTTGTACCCGCGCGCAGACTGTCACGTCACGCGCCTCGAACCTGCACGCCACTTCACCACTTGGTCCTTGCAGCCTCTGTGATTCACCACGCGCACGTGGTCAAAAATACAAAGGCGGCTCTCAAGCGGCTCGCGGCGATGCGAGCGTGCGAAGTGCGCCATCAAAGCGCCACATTGCGCCTCATCGCCCACGCCACGCGCGCGAGCGTGTGCGAGTTAGGGTGCCTTCGCGAGGACACTTTGTGTGTGCTTCCATGAAACAATAAGGATGGAGAGTTCCACCTTAAATACCCATTTAAGTTCCATCTCTCCTCCGATGTGGGACAAGGTGCTACTTTCCCTTTTGTTTCAGCATTCAATGTTTCAAACACCCAACTTTGAGCATCGATATCTCATTCATCTTAGCTCCGTTTTAGACGTGGTTTAGTTCGTTGCGAAGCTCTTCCAACATAGAACACAAACCCACAAATAAATATATAAAACCCTCTCATTTTATTATATTTATTTCTAGTCCAAAATATGAAAAAATTATTTTCCTATATTTGTGAAAAATGCTATTTTCACCTATTTTTCCAACACTTTTTTATAATGTGAACAGATGTAGAACACACATGACATATTTAGGGGAAATATTATTAAATCGTACCAGAATCGCGGCCCGTTACCACTTACTGTCGCACCACAACACGCCACCGCTTCGGTGTTCCACCGGAACCACTCCGCTAAAACTCTTCGTCGGCCAGGTAAACACCACCAGTTTTCAAGCATTATGATGTTTTCATTTTCTTTATTTATTTCTTCTTGTGGGTTTCTTTCTTCCTCTCATTACTTCTTTCAACAATTCCAAATTGTTGAAAGATGGTGGCTCTTTGTTTAGGTATAACCTTTACTTGCTCTCATTAAGTAATGTGGCCTTATGTTTTTTCATTAAAATTTTCATGTGTTGTAAGTATATGTTCTTGAATTGACTATGCATTATGTTTCAGTTAGATGGATATACTGGTACATCAATAAAGTAGGCTGAACTGGTTTTCATCTGTTACATTTAGGTCACGAATTTATGTGTGAAAGCCTGATAAAATTGTTTGATAAAATATATCTAGATTTTGGTTTCAGTTCTCTTTTTATTCTCCTCATCTTTGATGGCCAAGGTCTTTAATTTATTGGACAGGTAAAACAACGTTTCAAAACACTGATGACTACTAGGGCAAAACAAAATCTAGGAATAGAAAGGAGCAGCCAGTCGAATCGGGATATCAATTGACAAGCATTACATGTTGGCCCAAGATTATGTTTAAATTCAATAAGATATTTCCATATTTTTCTTTATTAACTAGACCCATTTGACCTTTTTTTTTTTATTAAGTAGACCTTTTTCATCTATTTATATTTATTGTTGATTGTTGGTTATGGCGGCCTAATAGACAATGGTGGGTACTAATTGTGTCGGAGTGATGAGCATGTAAAGCATTTAACACGCTCCCCACAAGTGGGTAATAATTGTGTTGAATGAGCCGGACATCTTGACAACCGAGTATGCAATTAAGGGGAAGATAATTAGCCTATGGAGGATGCTAGTGAACAACGACAAAAAGCAAACCTATTGTATCGAGATGATATTTATGGATGATATATGATTTTAATTATGTATTAATCATAAATAGTTTTTAATATAAAGTAATTTTTTCGAGCCCGGGAAGCAATCACAGGTGATAACCTAGTTAAGTCATATATAAACCTTATTTTGTCGCTATATCTTGGGTAAGGGATGCTAAAAGCCTATAGGATACATATAAAAAATATATATAAGCACCTTGCGCCTCACATACGAAAAGCCCGCCGCTTTTGCGATTTGCGCTTCGCGCTTTGATTTTAGACCTTGTCGCTTTTGTGTGCTTCACGCCTTTTTAAACCAAGATTGCCAATATGTACTCGTACATGTAGAATCCATTTTTATTACTTTTGTGTTAAAATTACATTCATTTTTAATTGTCAAATTAGGATTGAAAGTTGATCATTAAATCAACTTGAAGGTGGATACTCTAGTTCCGAGTGACGCTGTTGGTGACCCTGCCATGGAATCCGGTGATTTGAGGGCTCAACTGCCAGCCGATTCACGGGAAGGGATGGTGAACAAGATGTATGTACTTGTATCGCTTTGAAATTTCTTGTTTTATTGTGTAATTAAAATTGGGACCTGGTTGAGTGTCAATTGCTTGGTGCGTGATTAGACTTTTGATTTGGAAAATGATGTTATCATAACTGCTAAGTATTTGCATAATTTTGAGTGACATGTGTTGAACTTGTGTAGATTGGATACCTTGAAGGGGAAGGGGAATCTTCCAGTCTATAGACATGAGGAACTACAGGAACTTAAGAATATAGCTGAGAGGATAGAAGATGAGATCTATACTGCTACCACAAGCCAGGTTTGTTGTGTTTTTTTATATTACATCAATCGTTTTGTAGCCCTTTTGCTGTTGTGGAATGAAGATTTTGAAACTGTTTAGGACAACAAAATGATATCATGTTTGTCGTACACGTGGGGATCTAAAATCTATTAGATATAAAATATTAGTTAGTGTTTGGTGCAATACCTTTACCATAATTAGGAGATGTGACTTGATTTGGTCTTGGTTTTAAGAAGCGAGAGGCGCACAAATGCGACGAGGTCTAAAACCAAGGTGCAAAGCGCAAAAACGGTGGGCTTTTCGTACCCGAGGCGCAAAGTGACTATATAATTATATATATATATATATATATAGGTAAAGGGTACTGTACAAATTCCCTTATCGTACATTACGTACGCTACAATCTCAGCCGTCAGATCATCTTCCCGCAATGAAAATCGCATGTTTTTTTTTTGTAATAATTTCGCATGTGATAATTTTGATGAAATAGCAGGTGTTTTTTTGTAACAATTTCGCATGTGGTAATTCAATTTCGCATGTGATAATTTTGATGAAATAGAAGGTTGTTTTTTTGTAACAATTTCGCATGTGGTAATTCAATTTCGCATGTGATAGTTCAATTTCGCATGTGATAATTTTGATGAAATAGCATGTTGGTTTTTGTAACAATTTCGCATGTGGTAATTTTGATGAAATCGCATGTTAAAAAACCAACATGCGAAATTGTTACAAAAAAAACAACATGCGATTTTCAATGCGGGAAGATGATCTGACGGCTGAGATTGTAGCGTACGTAATGTACGATAAGCGCATTTGTACGTTAACCAGCCCCTATATATATATATATATATAGAGAGAGAGAGAGAGAAAGGTTAACATACAAAAGCCCTAATCATACTTCACGTACGCGACAATGGTAACCGTCAGATGAGGGCTATAATCACGCATGGGATCAGTTATTTGGTGATAATCACGCATGGGAGGTAATAATCACGCATGGGGAGTATAATCACGCACGTTATGATGGTAAAAAAAATAATTACGCACGTTATGTATTTGGTCGCGTAGGTTAATGTAGGTTAAGCCGTAATGTACATTATACTTTCTCTCTCTCTCTCTCTCTCTATATATATATATATAGGTAAAGAGTACTGTACAATATTGCTTATCGTACATTACGTACGCTTCAATCTCAGCCGTCAGATCATCTTCCCGCATTTTAAAATCGCATGTTGTTTTTTTTATAACAATTTCGCATGTGATAATTTTTGATGAATTCGCATGTTGTTTTTTTGTACCAATTTCGCATGTGATAATTTTGATGAAATAGGATGTTTTTTTTATAACATTTCGCATGTGATAATTTTTGATGAATTCGCATGTTTTTTTGTATCAATTTCGCATGTGATAATTTTGATGAAATAGCATGTTGTTTTTTTGTAACAATTTCGCATGTGGTAAAAAAAACAACATGCGAATTCAATGCGGGAAGATGATCGGACGGCTAAGATTGTAGCGTACGTAATATACGATAACGGCATTTGTACGTTAACCTTCCTCTATATATATATATATATATGTCTTAGGTTTTTAGCATCTCTTATCCAAAATATAGCTATAAATAAGGTTTATATATGATTTTACATATAAGTACAAGCCCAGAAACCTATTCTACAACAGTTTGATGCTTAAAAACACCCCAAATGTGCTTTTTAGGGCTTCTTGTAAAAAGCGTGCCTCAGGCTACCTAAGGCGCCCAGGCTTGCACCTTGACGTGCCTCAAGCCTAGGTGCGCTTTTTAAAACCCATGATTTGGTTTTCTTTGTAATTATGCAAACTATATTCTTCTGTATTGTTGGTTAATAATTCATGTAATTATATGGTTTGCAGTCTAAATATTTACGGAAGATATGCTTCATGATGCTGACTATGGAGACTAAATTACAAAATCTCATGTTAGACCCCGTGCACTCAAACTCTGCTGCTTTATATAAAAGTGTAAACCCCTCTGTACCATTAGATTCGACAGCAAGTGACGGAGATTGGCAAGATGAAGTGTATCAAAAGGTGCTATATAAGTATATATTATCTTGCATTTCTGTTTAAAGCACCTGAGATCACACTATGCTTTTGAGTTGAACATAATCATCACCATTATTCTACATGAATGTTTATTTTTACTTTTTGTTGCACTGATTTCATAATATAGAATATCTTTGTAAAAAGTAGCTGCCAATGTAATACCAATCAAAGTCAACAGCATGTTCAAGTTTTTTGTGTTGATTTTCAATTGAACTGCTCCATTTGAATTGCATTGATGTTCTGACTTAAAATGATAAGCAACTAAGTGGGATCGTTTATTTTTACTAATGGTTTCGTTGATGAACTGTGAGTGGGAATATTGATCTCTTGCAATTATAACCTTTTTTTTTCTTTTCTTCTGGTTACAGATGAAAGCTATGGACCTGTATCTACTAGATTTGAATGACATGCACCAGAAACTTCTTTCGAAATTGCAGCAGGTAAGTTAGTGTCTCTTATCAAAATTGGAAATCTATCAAGTGTAAAGGCATGTAGAATCATTTAAAGATAATATGTTAACTTGCAAAAGCATACAACAAAGAAGTTTATAATAAAGTTTTGTTGTCCAGAACGATTCTCTTCTTCAGCAACCAGAAAACGAGCTACTTAAAAATCTGAAAGTGTTTAAAAATATGTTGGAGCGTTTCATGCAGTTCTTACAAATCCCTAAGCATGAAATACTAGCCAACTATAAAGACAAGCTGGGTACTTACGAGAGGCAGAGTATTAGTGTCGTCAATTCAAATAAGCGGGCCGCTCAGCAGCAATCACAAGCACTTCCTCCACAACATATGCAATCTTTGCAGCAATCACAACAAACACATTCTCAATTGGGACAAGTTCAATCACATATAAATCAGATGAATTTACAGGGTTCCATTACACAAATGCTGCAATCTAATAAGATACAAATTAAGCAAGAGAATCAGGAGAGTTCAGCAAATTTATTGCCAACACAAGTTCTACAATCACACCCACAGTTACAGCAGCAGGTAGATATGCAACAAAGGCTTGCAGCAGCAGGTGGTTTACGGAAGCAAAATGTGATGGATATACAGAAACGGCTATGTCCACAAAAGAGAGCCACGTCAGAGGCTTCATCAAGTAGTTTTTTAGTTTGTCTGTTTATTTTTAAATATTTAACTGTATTTTCAGTGAGCTAACTCAAGAAGCTTCTACCCTTCTGTAACATCATTAGATTCGGCAGTTCAGACTGACAATCCAAATGGCGGAGATTGGCAAGAAGAAGTTTATCAAAAGGTGACTTCACATTCACAATTTGCTTTTGAGTTGAACAAAATCATCACCATTATTGAAACCAAAGTTTATTTATACTTTTCTTCTCACGGATTTCAAAATATAAGATATCTTAAAGTAAAAACAATAGTCGTTGCTGATATATATCAATCAAATGTCAATAGTGTATATAAGTTCTTTGTTTGTAATTATCCCTATGTTGCCATTATCTTGCTCATACCAGCTCTTTGAATTAATACTGTTGCATTCGAATAGCATTGTCACCGTTATGACCTGTTTTTTTTATTTTTTATTTATTATTTTTTTAATCTGATTACAGATAAAAGCTATGAAGGACCTTTATCTGTTAGATTTGAATGGGATGCACCAGAAAACTGTTTCCGAATTGCAGCAGGTGCGTTAGTGTCTCGTATCAAAATTGGAATTTTTTTCATTTTTAAAGCATGTCAAATCGTGTGAAGAAAATGCATACAACCAAAGGCGATATTTTATTTCTTAATTCAATGAGAACCTTTTGTTGTCCAGCACAGTTATCTCCCTCAGCAACCAAAAAACAAGCAACTCGAGAAGCTGAAAATGTTCAAAAACATGTTGGAGCGTTTCATGCAATTCTTACAAATCCCTAAGCGTGGAATATTACCTAAATATAAAGAGAAGTTGGGTACTTATGAGAAGCAGATTATTAATGTCATCAATTCAGATAGGAGGAAACCAGCGGCCCCTCAGCAGCAACCACAATCACATGCACTTCCTCCACAACATATGCGATATTTGCAGCAATCACAACAAACACATTCTCAATTGACACAAGTTCAACAATCACACCCGCAGCTACAGCAGCAGGTGGATATGCAACAAAGGCTTGCAACGGCAGGTGGTTTACAGAAGCAAAATGTGATAGATATGCAGAAACGGCTATGTCCGCAAAAGAGAGCTACGCCAGAGGCTTCATCAAGTAGGTTTTTTTAGTTTTATCTGTTTATTTTTTAAAATATTTAACTATATTTTCAGTAAGCTAACACATGAAACTTCTCCCCTTGTGTAACATCATTATATTCGGCAGCTCAAACTGACAATCCAAATGGCAGAGATTGGCAAGAGGAAGTGTATCAAAAGGTGCTGTATATATTATCTTACATTTCTTTTAAACAGCGAAAGCAGTTGACATCACAATTTGCTTTTGAGTTGAACAAAATCATCAAAATATAAGATATCTTAAAATTTAAAAAAAAATATTGTTGCTGATAAATATCACGTGTTTTAGACTGAAAATGAAAAGTGCTGAAATTCAATGAAAATAGGGGAAAATGTTGACTAGTGAAATCGGAACCCTAAATCAGTGAATTAGGTTTGACATCTGGGTCAAACCACCTACCGTCGTTTGCCACAAGATCCGCCCCTGTCAAGACCTTTCAGTCCATTACTCGTGAGCTCCGTAACTCTAACCGTAGCCAAAGTTATGCCCGTTTAAAGTTTAGGATTTTTCTTTCCCATTTTAAGGGGCGGCCGACCCCCCGAACTTTTCGCTCAGTAGTAGGGTTGTCCAAACTGCTCGACGATCGCTCGAAAAATGTTCGAAAAATGCTCGTTCGATTCCCGCTCAGTTTGTAAATGAGCTGATCGGATCGGTTCGATTCAAATTCAATCCGAGCATGATCAAAGCTCCGCTCGCTCGTCGATCGCTCGGTTTCGCTCGAATTATTTTTATTAATAATTAATATATATATTTATGTTATAGATTTTATAGATTAAAAACCCAAAAAAATATAATAGCCCCAAAAAAAATTAATAGCCCAAATGACATTCAACCCAACTTAATATTTAATATGAAAATCTAACCCTAAATCCTATTCCTAAAAGAGTATTCACTAATGTTTGTGGAAGTGATAGGTTAAAGGCGAGCTCAAAAACAACCTTAAAAACATTGAAAGTAAGCTTTTATTACATTTATAATCTACTTATACTTTTGTAGTTTATGCATTAACATTTGTATTTTGTTTTTTTAATGTGTAGCAAGCTGCAGGAGATGAAGAAAAATTGGAAATTAATGTGTTGACTCCAGATGGGTCTGATAATAAATGAAAGGTATTTTTATAATTAACAAAACCTAAAAGTTGTTTTGTAATGTGTAGAACTTAATGGTTTTGTTTAATGCTTGTGTTTATAGGTTATATGTTGATTTGAAGTTGAATTTTGTGGATGAAGATGAACAAGCTTAAAGAAGTTTATGGCTTTTGAACTAAATGACAATTTGTATTCGCACTGTATTTTGTGTTTCTTGTGTTTATCATGATTTGAGTTATGTATTGCTTTTGTTAGTAAAGTGTTGGACATGTTTTAATTAAGTTAGAATTTGTTTTTGTTAAACGAAGCCTTATCCGATCGAGCGAAAACGATCCGCTCGATTTTTTTTTAGGATTTGATAAAAACCGAGCGAAATCGAGCCGATCGATTCAAATTCAATCCGAGCATGAGCATCACTTTTGCGCTCGGTTTTACAAATTTGATCCGCTCGGATCGGATCGGTCGTAATTCAATCCGAGCATGAGCAGTCCCTCGATCGGATCGGCTCATGAACACCCCTACTCAGTAGTGAGGAGTATGTAGTTTTCGTATAGAAATTTTTGGATATATACGTTTCCGACCTCCAGTTTTATAGAAATTTTTAGGTCCAGTGATTTCCGCCCCCCCCCCCCCCCCCCCCCGGTCAGAAATCTCAAGCTTCGCCACTACCCGTTTCCCCTAATCCACTTGATCCAAATAAGAGTCCACTAACTCTTGGACATTCATATATTGAAATATAGCTTAATTTGGGTGTAAATGAGTTGAGTCTTACCTTATGCTAAACGTCTATGCATTTCTCTCTTATGGTTTTTACTGATAGTGGTGCATCCCCTTACTAAATGAGTCACATTATCTCTATATTTTCTCGCGTGAAAAATGAGGTGGTGGTCCATTGGCAAAGACAAAGCCTTTAAACACTTTTTGGGTTCAAGTCTCACATATAACGGAAATTAAAAGAAAGTAATGGTTAAAAAAAAGGATACATTTCAAGCACTATTTTAAAATCTTGAGGTCATAATTCAATTTGGTGAAATGTAAATAAAAAAGGCTTGACGTCTTCAAATTTATCCAATATATCTTTAGGCAAAAGATCAAATACAAATAATCTTAAGATACTAAACATACAAATTGAAAGAAAACTCAAAAAGACAAGGTGGCATTTTTGTAATTACCACCAACTATCAAAGTTACTATACAAATGTGAACTCAACCAAAAATACCTAAAAAACATAATTTTTTTTAACATTTTTTTATTAAAAAATCGCTACATTTTGTTAGCAAAAAAATAAAAATAAAAAAATTACTGCTACTAAAAGTAGCGATTTTTTAATAAAAAATGTAAAAAAAATAAAATAAAATAATTTGTGTATTTTTTTTTTTTTTTTTAGATTTTTTTAGGTTTTTTGGGGGTTTAGTTTTTAGCAATTTAGCTGGGGAGGGGGGGGGGGGGTGTTTAGGTTTTTTTAGGTTTTTGGAAGGGGGGTAGGTTTAGGTTTTTTTAGGTATATTTGTAGAGTAACTTTGATAGTTATTGATAATTACAAAAATGTCACATTGTCTTTTTGAGTTTTCATTCAATTTGTATGTTTAGTATATATCTTTACTTTACAGTCGATCGTTCGTTTACTTTAAAATACTTCTACTTTTGGGTTTTCTTAGGGACGGAGACTACTACAAGTAACGTCCAATTGGCTTCCTGTACCAAAACCCTAACTCCCACAATTGGACTTCTCATCTCATCTCATCTGGTATGTATGCAAACTCTTTAGGCAATTGTGTACTCTTCAGTGGCATAATTGATGTGATTTTGATTTTGATTTCAATCTTTAGGGCTACTATGGGGAGAGCATTAATTACCATACTTCATTTTTGTGTTACAGTAACATTTTGGATATCTTCAATTTAATGAATTACAGTTAGACCATGCGTAATGGGGCGGTTTCCGGCGTTTTTTGCCTTGAACCACGCCCCTCCACGCTGCTCGACCGTCCCTTGGGCGTTGTTTTCAGAAAATGGGGCGGAAGCGTTGTTTTAAGAACGCTGGTGTATGTGGGGCATTGTTTGCTTGTCCAGTAAGAAGCTTCAAAATATTATTAGTTTGTTTTCTTTTTTTTTAAGAAAATAATTGGGTAATTATTGATGGGGCATTATCCCACTACACCCGTATATGAAAAACGCCCATAATGCCCCTTTGCTGACTTAGATGACACGAGTCGCACAACGCCCATAGGTAGGGGCATTATTCATGTGTACCACTACACATGGTCTAAGACCATGTGTAGTGGGACTGTGGGAGGGGAAGATAATGCCCCCACCCACCTTGGGCGTTTTGCGCCATGTGGCGGTCCAGTGAGCATGTGGGCATTATGAGGCATTATCTTAAAACGGGTGTAGTGGTATAATGCCCCATAACCCCCATTCAATCATTACCCATATTTATACAATCTTTATACATCCAACCGTGGAAGGGTCTGATTGGCCCAAGATTTCTCCACCCGGCGTTTAATTTGGAACACCCCAACCCAAATTCGCAACAAAAACGCCCCTGGGGGCGGTGGAAGGGCGTGGTTGGGCGTTTTTTTGGGGGAAAAACGCCAACCCCCCCCCACACACACACACTACGGGTGGTCTAACTTGTACGTAAAATTTGTCGTTTTCTGGCTATGTTGTAGCTAACTAGCCTAATTGTATGTGTTAAAGCACCCACAACAACAACACGGTCCATAGCATGTGAGTGGGTGGTCCCCACTCAATCCAAACCACACTCGTCCGCTTGAGCGGCCCAGCTCCTCCAAACCGGTCCTAGTCACACGCCTCCAACAAGCCTCGTCCAATGAGCGGACCACACAAGCGGACGTCCCGCTGTACATGCTCTAAGAGCATCTCCAAGTCTCCAACGCTAAAGTTGGGTTTGTTTTCAGACCCTCCACCTCAACACGCCACATCATTCCAGACCTTTACCTTAAAATTGTTCAATTTTCCTCCAACCCCTAGCCTACACAAACCTCCACCTCACACTTCACCAGTGGCGGACCCAGAAATTTTTTCCTGGGGGTGCGGAATATTTTCAAAGATTTTAGGCCACTAACTGTATAAAAATATCGGTTCATAGCGGATCGGGTCGGATCATGTAAGACAAAAGAACATCAAACTAAAATTTATAAATCATCAAAAACACATCAAACGTCATTACAAATTACAAACGTATTTAAAATTATGCCCTATAGTTTTTTTTTTTTTTGAAATATATCTAAAATATCATCTAAAGATACTAAACATGCCATAAGTTCATTACATTCTCACTCATTGTTCCTTTTTTTTTTGAACGGCTAATTTCTTTAATCCTCTGTCATCTATGGGACTTGAACCCAAGACATTCCCCTTTCAAACCTAGGTGTTTTAAAGGCTTTGCCTTTGCCAATGGACGACCACTCCATTGGTTCATATAATTTGCTCCATAAGTTCATAAAACAACACTAAACACTTAAACAAAATAAACGACCATGTTCAACCATAGCCCATAACTTTCAAGTATATTTTTAAACATTCAAGCCCTAATATTAAATGTTGATTCTAGATTCTTGTCAAGTTTGTTTTTGTTTTGGTGGTTTTGGTTGTTTGTGTTCTTTGGTTAACTTTCATGAGGCATGTCTCATGATTGAACTAGTGTAGGCTCTCTATACTACTTGTTTTATTTGGTTGTGAATATATAGATTCACCGGGGTAACCCTTTACCCAAAAAAAATATTAAATGTTGATTACTTGTAACTAATAATTTAAAGAAACAAAGCTATAAATAAAACAACAAAATCATTTAACTACAAGTCTAGAACAACAAAAAAATATAAAAAGATTAAACCCTTACACATCTATATTTTCGCCTAATCATCACATAAAACAAAATAAATAAATAAATAAACCATACTAGTTCTATATTGGAATTCTGACGTAATATGGGTCGGTCCAACCGGAATTTTGGTTTTTCCGGTAAAAAAAGCCACCAGGTCGTGAGCAGTGGCGTCAAGTCGCTCAGAATTTTTTTGGGCGCGGGATTTGGAAATGGAATGGGTGGATGGGTTTGGGTTATTTTATTCCGTTCAAATTTTTTTAGGTTGGGTTTGGGCTTGTGTTAATAAAAATTGATTACAGATTGGGCTTTGATTGGATTAAATAATTAAGTGAATAAGTGGTTAATAATTATTTTTTTTCTAAGTGGGGCGGTTGAAAATTTTCAAGGGGTGCGGGTGAAAAATTCCAAGGGGTGCGGTCGGGATTTCAGGCGAAAAATAACACTAAAAAATATTTTTTCATGGGGTGCGCCCGCCCACCCTTGGCTTAGGGTGGGTACGCCCCTGCACTTCACTTTTATCTTAGAATATATATTTAAAAAAAAATGGTTTGTCTGTGTGGTCCCCACACAATTGGTGTCCGTGGGAGAGGTCTGAAAATATTTTCAGACTTTTCCACCTGGATAGCGAAGGAGATGCTCTAAGATCGTTTATTGTTAATTTTTACTTGTGCCAGAAACAAGTAGAATCCATCTTTATTGCTTTTTGTTTTAAAATATTTTCATTTGTCGATTGTCGCAATAGGATTGAAAATCGATCATCAAAGAGAAGATATGGATACGAGTAATGGGAGTCCTACTCAGGTTGCAGGTGGCGCTGTTGGTGACCCCACCACGGAATCAGGTGATTGGAGGGCTCAACTGGCAGCAGATTCACGGGAAAGAATAACATACAATATGTATGTACTTATATTGTTAAAATTTCTTGTTTCATTTTTGTGTGATAAAAAATTGAAAGTTGAAACAACCTACTCGAGTGTCGATTGTTTGGTGTGTGCTTGGTTCTCTGCACTTTGAATTTGGAAAATGATGTTTTGCTCTCTGCTAGATATTGAGTGGCGTGTGTTGATCTTGTGTAGAGTGGATACGTTGAAGAGGCATATTCCATACTCTGGAGACGAGGGACTAGAGGAGCTTAAGAAAATAGCTGTGAGGTTTGAAGAGAAGATCTATACTGCTGCTACAAGCCAGGTTTGTTGTGTTTTCTGTATCATATACAATTTTGTGTTGTCGGCCTTAAAACCATGTCAATTTTTGGGTTTGCATTGCAGTCTGATTATTTACAGAAGATATCGTTGAAGTTGCTGACTATGGAGACTAGATCACAAAATCCCATATCAGACCCCATGCAGTCGAACTCTGCTGCCACTAGTGTAAACGCACAGATTCAGGCATTTTATTATACACTATCATTCAATGTTATACGGTTGATTCTAATAAATATGATTTTTGCAGGAATAAGTTCATATAAGAAATGCAGTGAGTGGGCCCCAACAACTCACTTTCATAATCTTGTTATATCGTCCTTTGAAGTTATGCTACCCTGGCAACAAGTATAGTTGTCATCTTCCTTTCTTGTAATTTGCAGATTTGAATAAAAACTTATTTAAACCTTCATAGTGTATAATATGTTGGGTATGCATAATGAAAATTCCAACATATGTGTGGTGTTCATCCATTTGCATTCTTTATCGTGACGTCCAATTGCCAAATTGAAGTTTGATTTTTAAAGGTAGGCTTATTCATGAAATGACCGCTTGGGTGATATGCTCAAATTCTTGATACAGTGCTATCTATGTGTACAACTTTCATTGTGCCTAAATAGTGTTATGGTCAAATAGGTAAATTGTTATTCGTTGTTACAATTTCGAGATTGTTGGTCGTGAGAATTATGTCATTCAATCATAATCAATTGATGGCTGCAAGTTACCCTGTTAGGCGTAGGTAGGTTTAGTTGAGGCTTGGTAGTAGGAAGTGGTGCAAAAATACATTCAACCATGTCTTTGGTTACTACTTCCAAACTTGGAGTACTAATTCAAGGAAAGAAGATGCACATTTGCACGTATTTTTATCATATCTGGGAGTATAGCCGTTGTGAGGATGGGTGGGGTAACGGGTTAAAGATATTATGTTATGTGGCGGAACAGGGATTTTCCTTGGTGTCAATCTAGATATAGATATAATGTTCATTGCATTAAATGACGCATATATCAATACATAGAATGGGTTGTCATCAGGGGCAGATCTAGCCCTAATTACCGGGTCCCAGGAACCCATTCGGTTTAGAATTCTTAGTAAGAACCCATATAAAATTTATAAAATTTTGAGTGAAAACATATATATGGGAACCCACTAGAAAAAAAATTCCTAGATCCGCCACCGGTTGTCATGTCTAATGATTCACCCTTACAAGTTACAAAATACACATTGGCTTTTTTTAACATGTTTTATTCTTAGTTTCATTTTACACATTTATATCGTTATAGAACAAACACAACCTCATCTAATCTAACACATAAATGGGTCGAAATTGCAAGCTCTCAAAGTGCTAAAGAACAAGGATGGGTTTACTAATACCCTACAACAAAGGGCTGATCATTGCATCTTGTACCTTTCATTCATCTTTTCAATATTGTTGGAAAAGTTATACACAAATATGGTTTATTTGATCCAAAAGACACTATGTATAAGTTCCTTAAGTGCATTTTTTCCTTTCATATTGAAACCGCAAAGACTTGGTCTTCTATAAGCATACTGCATATTGGGCCCAACAATCATACAAGTATTGTCAAAACGTTTTCTGATCCATTAACATCAATTAATAGCTTCGATTTTGATCCATATATTAATTGGGCTATTGATCTAAATGGATATTTTGATAGTCTTAATCCATTTTTCATTTTTACCTTTTTAGGGATAGTTTTACAAACTAGCAACATATTTTTACATTTTTAAGAAAAAATAGCTAAAGTTTATGAGATATAATAGCCTATTCCCATCGAACTGATCTAAATATATAGATCATTTACGATAATATTGTGTATGCTTGAAAACATTTTTGCTATAGAAGTGTATATTTTTATATTCTTAGTTATAAACCATAGTTGTATATGTAAATCATTTATGGAAATCAATAGCATAGGAAACACCTGCCTTAAGTTATGAATAGTAATGAAACTACTCAGGTGTTAAAACAGATGAAAGAAAGTGATTTGTACGTTATAACTTTCATAGCGCACACAATGTTCTACTAACACATCTTCAGTTTTCTTAACTGAACCGAGCCCAAAAAAAAGTATATAAACTCGAATGATCTTGCCAAGAGGAATATGTTGGCCAATGAAAAGAACACTCAAGGCAATGGCAGTTTTCACTCAATACAACAATGATCCACAAAATATTCAAGAAAATTTGAAGTCTTATTGTAACCGGAATGACGCAAAGTGATTGATCATTAGAACAATGCTTGCAAAGTGTTGCATAGAAAGTGTGGAAATTTATTAAGGAGGCTGTGAAATAGAGTTATTCCAACCTGGTTAATTTAATGGACAAGCTTTCTCAAAATCTTTCTGCTCTTTGCGACATAATTCAAATTCATCGGTGTTTTGGTACATACAGCCAGCATAAGCGTCCATCTCTTTTGTGCATTTCTGATGAAGATCTTTTAGCCTGCATAATCAAGTTTCCAAATTAAATCACTGAAAACCTACAGATTTCCATATAAAGATAGCAATATGCATTTCTTGAAATACCACCTGGTACTACTAACCAGGTGGTATTTTTGAACAAGTAGCTACAAGTGCAAGTACAAGTGGAAATTTCTACCCCACTTATATTAGGTTTCTGTGCTCTCTCTAACGAGTCATATGAGTTAGGTTGATAATTCTAAATAAAACGGTATATGGGTCGGGTATCCAAACCCTGTAGTAGTCATTGAAAAATTTAGTGTTATCCTTAAAGTAGAGGCCATTTCTATTAGAAGGATTATAGCGTGATTTTATTACAGCAGCAACGTATGTTCCTAAAGAAGTCATGCTTTTATTATATTGCAAGGTCCCTCATGCTTTTAATAAATTTATATCAAGAATATGGCATCACCACTCATGCAGTTGCAAGTAACATGTTTTGTCACACTATTAAAACCTTCCAAGCAATCTTTTATTGTAGTAGCAGCATCCCAAACTTCATCAGTAGGATTATGTTTACAATGTCTATGAGGATCAAACAAACAATCCAATAGTTGCCACACATGCATTGCAACTTTGAACATGGTGCAAGTACGTTCTGTCTATTTGGAACATCAATATGTAAATTCTTCCTAATCTTCAACAGTTCAACATAACATGATTGATTGCGATCAAACTTTTGTTTTCATATGTAGAAAAAACCCTTAAATATGTCATGGTTAAATTGATATCTGCAGAGGTCCTTGACTACTTTTTATTCATCATGCACAACCAAATTGGGTATATGTGCACTAAGCGATACTTGAGAACTGAGATAACTTTTCATCTAAACATAACAGTATTCTTTTCTCAAAGCTAAGCTCTCAAAAGTCTAAAGCATAACATATTTTAAAGAAGCGTTATCAGCTACCATAGTAGTTCAAAGATAATAATATTCTTTTCAGTGGTGCAAAATATTATTGATCACGAATAAAATTGAATAAGTTGTGGTCAATATGCGGGTAGTTAATACACCTATACATTACGCAAGAATCTTGTTATTTTAATCTCAATTCTCGTAAGTGAAATGAACAAAATGTCGATAGCATGATTAAAAAATGAAAGATGAGATTTTTGGTATAGCTGTTTGAGAAAAAAATATCCTCGTGTTGACCTCCAAAAAATTCAGGGTAGATACATATTCAAAATATCCGGATATCCGCTGTTTACTCGGGAGAAGAACTTTGTTGGTGATAATGATGAAAATCAAACGTGTCTAACTTTGGCAAAAGTAGCTAAAGATGTGTTAATAGAAGTCGCATCCAAGTAGCGTTTAAGACAAGGTTCTCCATGTTTCTTTACCTTGTTGAAACCTTGGTTACATTCAATGAATGGAATAAATTGTAATATAACTTCAGCAAATTTAAACATCTTTTGATGTTTTGCTTTTAGTTTTTTAGTTATTTTAGTATTATCAAGATGCTTTCCTATCATTGAAAAGTCTATTTTTTTTCCGAATTCATACACATTTTTTAACCATTTAAGAAAAAAGAACTGATCTCCTAGACTGTTCTTCACAATATTCAAACCAAATCTGAGTCTTCCATAACAAAAAACAAGAAAATGATTGAGCTCTAACAATCAAGATGGTAATCAATTATCAATGCAAAGAACAAATTTAGCATATCATGTATGTGACTAAGGCTAAAAGATGGACTCTTACCTAAGAGGTCTTTACATAGATATAGTGTGGATCTTGGTTTTAAAAAAGCGCGCCTCAGGCGTGAGGCGATCAAAGAGGTTTGTAAAACGCTTTACATGAAGCGGGCCGAAGGCGGCATTTTTCGCCCGAGGTTAGACACTTATTCAGTAAGAATGGTACTGTTACTTCTGCAGCTAAACTTTGAGCATAACTTAAAGTCTTAAACTATATCATACAAGTTCATCAACTAGTGAACATAACTAGGGCTGCAGACGAACCGAACAAACACGAACAAGACCTTGTCCGTGTTCGCTCGTTAAGAAATATATGTGTTCACGAACTGTTCATGAACACTTACCAAACGAGATTTTTTGTGTGTGTTCGTTTGTTAAGGAAATGTACTTGTTCATGTTTGTTTGTTAACTTTAGGCAACGGACGAAATGAACGCCGATGAACGCAAATGAGCACAAAATATTTAATACACCGACACTTATTAAACATTTTATTTGTCGGAGTTTTGAAGCATTTAAATAAAATATAAAAACTAAAAACACTAATGAACTATCGAACACGTTACCGAACGTTCACGAAGGAACATAAATGAACAAACGCGTACTTTGTTCATGTTTGTTCATTTAACTAAACGAACGAAATTTCTTGTTCGTGTTCGTTTGTTTAATAAACGAACGAACTTCATTTAAATAAACGAATGAACTTCCTGCCGAACGGTTCACGAACGCTTCGGCTAACATTTGGTTCATTTGCAGCCCTAAACATAATATAACTAATATGTGTCTATGTAGATGATAATACGAGATTCAAATATGCAAAAAACTGAAGACTCACAGTGAAAGAACGCAACGGGTGACTTGATTGCCTTTATCAAGGCATTTCTCAGGGTTAGGATCGTCTTTTTTGCACTTCAAAAAGGCGATATTCTGGCCTCTGCATTTACCGGCGATATGCTTCGACGCTGACATCAGCACCGCCGATGTCGGAATCGGTTCTCCGACGGCATCTACCGCAGTTGCCATCTCAATTTGATATCGATTGGAAGCCCTATCAAGATCAGCATTAATAAATGAGGTCGTTGTGTTATCAAATTTAAACTAAAGAAATCATACTGAATCGAAGATGATCACGAAACGGAATTTTGATTAGGGTTTCCTCACCTTTTGTGTGTGTCAACTGTTGCCGGAAAGTGGTGAAAGCGAGTAGAATGAGAAGGCAGGCAGGGGTGGATTTGTCAAATAGGATAAGAAGAGGGGTAATCTATTAATCAAACTTGAACGAAAAAAATTCGAAAATATATGGTTTAACCATTTTATAACGTTTTTGCCCCAATAATTTAAAAATAGTCATTTTGCTCCTTGTTGTTTGTACTTTTATTCTAATTTGTTCCCTGCCCTTAACTCCATTTAATATGTTCGTTAACTAGAAGGGTATTTTGGTAATTTTACTGACAGACATTATAGTCTTTTTCCATACAATATCTGAATATCTATATATAACACTCTCTTACTAACCCAAGCCACCACTTCAGAGATCACCACCAGCCGTTGATTTGGAGCTTAAAACCACCTGAAATTGGAGCCGGCCACAACCACCATCTTCATCTTCAGCCCTAAACCAACAACCATCACCCCGGCCACCCACCGTTATCTTCATCTGCAACCTTGGACCTCAAAACCCCTAAATTGACCATCATCTTCATCGCATATCTGAACCTTCTCACCGATCACACTACCATTCGGCGACCAGAAAATCGGAGCCTCCATGACCTCTGACTCACCTCCACCATCGTCGCTCTAGGGTTGTTCCCTCTCTCGCCATATTGGGACCATCCCTAGTCGACGTTCCTTTACCGTCGTCTACATCGGGTTTCGTCAGCTGCTTCCGTCTACATCTGATTTGAGATAGTCCGTTGATGGTTGTGGTCTGATCGGTAACTATCATACGCCAACAATCGGGGCAAGTTGATTTGGTCGTTCCAAAATGTTGTTGATTTATGTTCTATTTTGCTATTAAAATAATTTCACTTTCAAGAGCCTTTTTTGTTTGATTTTATTATTGGTGCAAACACCATAAGACCATCCGTAGTGGTTGCAAATTTGGGCGTTGTTGGGGCTCAATCACGCCCATATCGCCCCCATCCCCACTACGCATGGGCGTGCTTGACAGTTTTGTTGTTGAGGAGTTTTTTAAATCACGCCTAATGGGGGTTTTGTTGTCCAATCACATTTCAGCTTCTATTATTTGGCCAATAAGATTTTTTGCATGTTTTTTTTATATTCGTTTAGTAAAAAAGGAATTTTATACTATTGTATACTATTAATAGACGAACTAAATGAATAGTAATTATTTGTTTTAAAGGTTTTTCTTATGTGTTGTTTAGTGGTTTATTTTATGTATTATGTGGTTTTTTTTTATATATCTTATATAATTTGCGTTTGGTTTTGATTCATGTAAATCACGAGTCGGTATTTTTTGTTCATATCAAGATTTTTTCTCTATGGGTTGTTGTAACTAGTGTAGGTGACGTAACAAAACAAACCAATACCGATCAAATTCCAGCTGTGTTGGTATATTTTTGTTCATATCATCTCTATTGGTTGCTATAACAAGTGTCAGTACCGAAGTTAAATGAACTAATACCCACCCACGGCGCAACGCGAGGATTTCCGGTGCAACACGCAGATTTAATAGCACTAGTTAATAATAAATAATTAACTTCTTATATATAAATTAACCAAAATACCCTTCTAGTTAATGAACATATTGGATGGACTTAATGGGAGGGAGCAGATTAGAGTAAAAGCACAAACAACTAGGAGTAAAATAGCTATTTTTAAATTATTGGGACAAAAGCGTTAAAATGGTTAAACCATAGGGAGCAAAAACGAAGTTAACTCTAAACATTGACTTCAAAAGGTGCAGTTTGGGTTAGCCGGTGCTTTTCATTAGAATCGCCAGCTTAGTCGACACCTTTTACTAAAAAGTGTAGACTAAATCCTAATATCTAACCTAGTAGAGATGATGTGTCGGATTTTAAACTTTTAAAAGTTGAAAAGCAATTTCTAATTTGAAAGAAGAAAAAAGTCAAGTATATCTACTTTGTATTTATCTCGATTTGTTATATATTTGTTTTGAAATAAGAAAAAGGAGTGAATTATTATATGTTTGTTTTGAAGTTATGAATAATAATAAATTTAAAAAAAAAAGACTATTGTCGAAATCTATAAGTTTAAGTTTAATAATGTTGAGAAAAGATCAAATAGTAAGTTTATTTTGGCTAGGAAGTGTAGGAAGCAATAGGATTAGGACATGTGGCAACATTTAAAATAAAGAAAAAGGGTATTTTAGTCAATTCAATCATTTCTTCTTCCTTTTCAAAACCCAGTAACTTGAGTAAAATGCACGGATAGTCCCTGTGGTTTTGCAAAGTTTCACCTATAGTCCCCAGATTTTGGAAATTACACTCCTAGTCCCTGTGGTTTGACAGTTTGTTACGCTGATAGTCCCTGGAGTGGATGTGGGTTAGTTTTCTCAGTTAAGTTGGTGTGAAATGACTATAATACCCCTTACTTTTATTATAATATAAGAAAAAACTAATTAATCATTTAAAATATCAATTGGGCCCCACAATTAATTATTAATTATTAAATACAAGATATAACATCTTCAAGAACATGAACATCTTAAAGATATGGGCCTAATTTCATCTTTAAAGAACCCCAATTAATTCCTCCAAATCCTCCTCTCTGCGATACAACATCCAAAAACAATTTACCTTGTTTCTGTTTCACTCTCCCACCGAAACACTAATTGTAATGCGTAGATCTCTTTGAACACAAGGAAAAGCACCAGATTCTTCAGGATTAAAAGATGATTTCAGGGAACCAACCAAGAAATCAACAACCCTAAAATCACAAGTAAGCCCTAACCAGTCGCTGATTATCATCTGTCTTCCTCCTTGTCATCTTCGATTCACACCTACAAACCCCCAAATCAGTTGGTAACTCTCTGTATGACTCTTCTTCTTCTTCGATGAAACTCAACAGCAACGAATCATCTTTCAAGTCTACCGCTCTGCAGATTCTTCCTTCAGGAGATTGATTCTACCGTCAGATTTGAACTCCTATAACATCTTCAGACGGTGGTGGTGGAGGTTCTTCGATGGTGGTGGTTCGGTTCGGGTTTTTGAGTCGGGTATGGTTCCTATGGTTGGATCTTGTTCTTGAATATATGGGTTTAGGTTTTGGGTTTTAAATTGATCGGAGGTAAAGTGTTTTGGGTGTTCTTGAATTTGTGGGTTTAGGTTTCACTTTGTATGAACCTCGGAAGATGAAAATGGGTGATTAAAGATGTGTCCAGATTTTATGTTGTTTGTTCTTGAAGAAGATGATGATTTTTTTGAAGTTGATGATGATAATGATTTTTTTGAAGTTGATGATGATAATGATTTTTTTGAAGATGATGATTTTTTGAAATTAGGCCCAGATCTTTAAGATGTTCATGTTCTTGAAGATGTTATATCTTGTATTTAATAATTAATAATTAATTGCGGGGCCCAATTGATATTTTAAATGATTAATTAGTTTTTTCTTATATTATAATAAAAGTAAGGGGTATTATAGTCATTTCACACCAACTTAACTGAGAAAACTAACCCACATCCACTCCAGGGACTATCAGCGTAACAAACTGTCAAACCACAGGGACTAGGAGTGTAATTTCCAAAATCTGGGGACTATAGGTGAAACTTTGCAAAACCACAGGGACTATCCGTGCATTTTACTCCAGTAACTTCAAAACCCACCATTTTCAAAACCCACAATCTTCAACCATTTCTTCACTTTCTATCTCAATAATCACTACATTATAGTGCGATTTTCATCACCAATCAATGATTCAAACACCCGATCAACGTGTTCTTCAGCTTTTTTGAAGAAAACCCAGTTTAATTTCATAAAAAATCTCGTTTTTTCCGGTGATTTTGGAGATAATCACTCGATTCGTTCGATTCGAGCGCTGATAAGTGTTTCAATCATTCAAAATTCGTCAATTGTTGAAGAAATCACTTCGATCCATGTAAGAAATTCTTTAATTTCATTTTTACGATCTGGGGTTTTGATTAACTCATTGCGTTTTACGATCATGGCGGGGGTCCGGGGGCAGCGCCCCTGGTAGCGGGGTCCCAGGGGCGGCAGCCCCTGGCGGGGTCCAAGGGGCAGAGCCCCTGGCTGGGGTTGAGCTGGTCAGCTCGGAAATTTTTTTTCTGATTAAATTGCTGTAATAAAAATGCATCAGAAGAATTAATTTTCCAGAAATTGGCTCATTTCGAAGACAGTAATTCGTAGACAATTCAGACAGTTCACATTCCCAGACAGTTTTATATGTCCATTGCGTTTTAGAAATAAGAGAGTTTTATGTGTTTTCTGGCTATTGCATTTTAGAAAAAAACACATTTTTAAGTGTTTTTAGTCATTGCGTTTTAGGTAAAACACATTTTTGAAGTGTTTTTAGTCATTGCGTTTTAGGTAAAACACATTTTTTAGGTGTTTTCAGTGCATTGCGTTTTAGAATGAGTCATTTTAAAGTGTTTTATGGCCATTGCGTTTTACAAATAAGATATTTCTTTGTGTTTTTGGTGCATTGCGTTTTAGGTAAAACACATTTTTTTGTGTTTTTTGTGCATTGCGTTTTAGGTAAAACACATTTTTATGTGTTTTTAGTCCATTGCGTTTTAGAAAGTACATTTTCTTTTGAGTTTTTAAGCTATTGCGTTTTAGAAATAAGACATTTCTTTGTGTTTTCTGGCCATTGCATTTTACAAATAAGTCATTTCTTTGTGTTTTTGGTGCATTGCGTTTTAGAAAAATGTCATTTTTTAGGTTTTTTTTCATTGCGTTTTACGTAACTGGGGGTTTTTCTATTGCGTTTTACGCAACTGGGTTTTTAGATTTTTTTTTTGAAAATATAGCAATAGTATACTCGTTTTAAAGATAAAAAAACGCTCGTTTTTTTTGTGCAATTTTTATAAAAAAATAATGTCGTATGAAAGAGTTATTAACGTTTAAAAAATAGGAGGGAATTGGAGGAGAGAGAAACTATTGTGCTGGATTAGAGGTGCACAAAATAACCGGTTAATTAACCGTAACCGGTTATTAACCGAAACCGTAACCGGTTAATAACCGATTTAGGAATAACCGGTTCAATAGGTTATTTAACCGTAGGTTAGTAACCGGTTATAAGTGTTTAGTATAATAACCGGTTTTTTTAAACCGGTTTTTTAACCGATAGACAGGTTAACCGAAAAATTCAAAAAAAAAGCAAAAAAAAAAACCGGTTAATAACCGAAAATAACCGGTTAATTAACCGAACCGGTTAAAGTAATTAACCGGACCAGTTAAAAAAATAACCGGTTAAAGTCAAAAAGTCAAATTAACCGGTATAACTGGTTAACCGAACCGGTTATTAAAATTAACCGGTTTGTGCACCTCTATGCTGGATTGACTAGAATGCCCCTAACAAACCCACGCGCCTCTTTTTTTTTCTTCAATTTCATTCATTTAATCTTAGCCCTTGATTAACTAAATGGATGGTCAAGATTACTTCCTAGCCAAATAAACTTCCTATTGTATCTCCACCCTAATAATGTTATCTTGTATTAAGTTTGAGTTTACAAGGTTTGTGAAAAAATAACAATTAAGCTCAAAACAATTTTGTATTCCTATAAAGATATGTAATCACAAATGGAAAGTCATCATCAACAATTGTTTTTCATTGATTCAAATGTTTTACAAAAAATTGATTCTACATACTCCCCCTCAGACTGATCACTATAACAGAGACTGTTCGTACAAAAGAAAATGTGATGTGAAGTGATAAATAGATCTCTAACATATGAGATCTATTTATACAAAGTACGAAAGTTCTGTTGGTGATTGGCTGACATCACCCTGAAAGTGACATCTAACATTCCTAACAGAAAAGATTCCACGTATGTTGCAAACATCTGTGCAAATCTAACATTTGCGCTAACTATGCTAAACACTGATACAAAACAAGTACTGTCACATTGCGAAACATCTGTTTAAGTTATCCCCTGTTGTTTTGATTCCAAACATCTGTTTGGCCGGACAGATGTTTGGTCTTTTATTAGACATTTGCTTCAACAGACATTTGCTATTCAACAGATCGTGTTTCTTCTTGGACAGCGATTCAAAGGCTTTAATCAGATGTTTGCTTGTCTTCAACAAATGTTCTGTTTTCTGTGTTCAAGATTCACTATCTTTGGGGAGAATCTAGTTCAAGCTTCTGTTATAGCCATGGTTGCAAAAGTCGCTAGGCGTTCCCTAGTCGGTCGACCGGGGAGTTGAGAGTACTCGAACTAGGCGGAGAGTACACGGGGAGTACTCGGACATGCCAAATTATAAAGAAATTAGTTTTTGAAAATTAAATATATGTCAAATAACATAAATTTACTAATATTTATAACAAAATACGTGAAATTGATATTCATTCTTTAATATGATAGGCTTAGAAATTATGCTTTATTTTATTTTAAGTCAAACTCGGCCTAAGTTGACCTACTAGATCCGATTTTGGCCGATGTTGACCGCATTTGATCGATTCCGAGTAATTAGTCAGAGATGAAGAAAGTCGCCTCGGAAACCTACCTTGTAGCGACTACTCGGGGAGTACTCGGCCTTACAGACCTTGTTTTACAACCATGGTTATAGCTAAACAAATAAATATAGCAAGTCCTCGTTTAACAAATGTTTTGTCTTTTATTAGACATTTGCTTCAACAGACATTTGCTCTTCAGCAGATCGTGTTTCTTCTTGGACAGCGGTTCAAAGGCTTTAATCAGATGTTTGCTTGTCTTCAATAAATGTTCTGTTTTCTGTGTTCAAGATTCACTATCTTTGGGGAGAATCTAGTTCAAGCTTCTGTTATAGCTAAACAAATAAATATAGCAAGTCCTCGTTTATATACATGATCTAATTTATTTACGGATCTATTAGTTGTTAATATATGTGTTGGTATCCACCCATTTTACCACCTTTAATCAATACCTAGACGAACCTGTCACCAACAATATTCAAGATATCACTTTATGTGCATGGTGACTTCCTCATTGATTCAAGGATTTAACCCGTTACCCGCAAGCTATTTTCTGAAATGGTTTTACCAGTTACCACTTCATGCTTCTTTTTCTTTTGTAGACAGTTAACAGTAGTATCATTGTAGCTTATAGTAGAAAAAAAATCTATTAAACCGACACGAGGAAAATGGTTATAACCATGGTGTGGTTAATTTATTTTGTAAATGTGTGTCCCATACGAGTTCACCATGTTTTTTTTTTATTGCTTTAAAGTTTTAAGCAATTCTAGTCTCGCTTCATATCACACTTGATCTTGTATCAACAAAATCTTGTTTTTACCTTTTACGTACATTTAATGACACACACACAAGATGATTCAAACACTATTAACATATAATTTAATAAGATATGTTATGTTAAAATAATCTAAATATATACTGAGAATTAGAATCATCGCTCAAGAGAAAAACAACAAAATTTCTCAACAAGGTAAAACCTACAATCGAATGTTGACTAAAGAATATTGAACCACCATTTGAAGACTGGCAATCAATTTTTCTGAGATCAATCAGCTGTTGCTTTTTATAACCGAAGTGTTTGATTATTGTTTGATTTAAGGCAATAAATAAAGCGACTCGTACTCACCCAAACTTATTTGCCTGGTAAAACGCCAACATCATTATCACTTGCAACTTCAACCAATCAAATATCCAACAAAATCCGAACACCTATCTCTTTAGCGAAATTCCTTTATTTCAGTCAAGATTTCAAGCTTCAAGCCATAACCTAAGCTCATCAAAAAGCTATCATTCTTAAATCAATAAATACATAAATTAGTATAACAAATAACCCCCACAAGCTACAAATATGGGGTTTAACATGAATACGTAAAATGCACATACACATCGTCAATTGGTGCACGCATACATAGAGAATTAGGTTTCAACCGTAAATCAAATACACCTATATAAATATGGGTTTCATACAAAGGGTAAGGTTCATGCGAGAACCACCCTTATTGCGAGAACCGCGAGAACCAATGTGAACACAAAATAAAATCTAAAAAAAATCAAAAAAGCACTCAAAAATTTTTTTTTTTTTAATATTTTTTAATAAAAAATCGCTATATTTCGTTACCATAAAAAAAAAAAAAAAAAAAAAAAAAACTTTTTTTTCGAGTAACAGTTATCCATGCACATGTGCATATGTATCATTACTTCAACAAATTCGGTAATACGTTATCAGGAATAGACAATTGCACTTTAATTTACAATACCATTAGTAATACACTACTTTTTACATTACCAATATTCAAAATGCACATGTGCATAATTAGGTATAACCATGATATAACGTATTTTGGTACAAAAAGTTTGTGATTTTGAATGGAGAAGTAGACCCATATACATGTTTTTTGGTTAGTTATATCTAGTGGTTGATGGTTTGGTTATAGTTGTCAATTTTTTATGTAATATGTTGATTGGATGGTATAAATGGTGTTTACATACATGTAATAAAGTGAAAATATTGTTAATGGTATTGTATTATGGATGGTAGGAGGTAATGGTATTGTATTATGGATGGTAGGAGGTAATGGTAGTGTATTATGGATGGTATGATAGATGAAAGGGAAAGTGTATTCAAAGTGGTGTAACAAAACACCTTATTTCATGTTGATACATATAAATGCACATGTGCATTTCTAATATTGGTAATGTAAAAAGTAGTGTATTACATATGGTAGTGTAAATGAAAGTGCAGTTGTCTAATATATGTAATGAATTACGGAATTTGTCAAAGAAATGATAAAAATGCACATGTGCATGCTTGTGTATTATGGATGGAATGATAGATGAAAGAGAAAGTAGTGTACCAAAACACCTTATTTCCTGTTGATACATATAGATGCACATGTGCATTTCTAACATTGTTAACGTAAAAAGTAGTGTATTACACGTGGTAGTGTAAATGAAAGTGCAATTGACTATTATTTGTAATGAATTACGGAATTTGACAAATAAACGATACATATGCACATGTGCATGGATAACTGTTACTCGAATTTTATTTTATTTTATTTTTTTGAAAATTTTATTTTATTTTTTTTATTAACAAAATATAGCGATTTTTTCAAAAAAAATAGTAAAAAAATAAAAAAAAATTTTTGGGTGTTTTTTAGATTTTTTTAGGAATTACTGTTTGTGTTCACACTGGTTCTCGCAATAAAGGGTGGTTCCTAACGGATCTTTGTCCTTCATACAAAATCAACTCCAAAATTGAGTTCCAATGCTGAATTAAATGCGCGCACACACACAACTTTGCAAAAAAGCTTAAACATAAACACACATCACATGTGACCCTAAATTAAAGAACGTAATTTAATCACATATAGAATTTATAAGGGTGTTTGGCAATGATTCTATAATCCCTCCATGGTTGTGTTGGAGCGGTAACAATTGATGTTTTCTCTCTCAGGACAAGAGGTGACTTGCAATAAAGGGTGAGGTGTTTGAAGTGGAAGAGATGAAGAATTTATGTTAAGATTTAGGGTCATGCTATTCACACACGGACAAAATTATTTTCACACCCCAAAGCGCCCCGCTATGGCCAAAGTGGGGCGCTTTGATGTAAAGTCAACAGACAAGGACTGAAAAGGGGGAGAGTTCTTGGAATTTTGTGCCAAAAGTTGATAAAGTGTGAGAGGAGGGGCGACGAGAAGAGGACGGGCAAATGAAGTTGATATGGAAGTTGCCTAAGGGGTTAAAATGTTATTTTAATGTGTGATTAAAAATGCCATTTTAGTCCCTGAGGTTTGTCCAAATTTGCCATTTTAATCCAAATAGTTTTTTTTCGCCTCTGGGTCCCTGACTTTTCTCTTTTATTGCCATTTTGATCACAGACCCTAACTCCATCCAAAAACCTCATTTTTAACCATGGGTATTTTGAGGATTTTCATTTTAAATCTTTTCAATTGCCATTTTGATCCAATTCTAAAAAATCAAAAAAATTCTAAAAAATCCAAAAAAATCTAAAAAATCTTTTCAATGCCCCTGTTTTGTTGTGTTTGTTTTGTTTCTTGTTGTTCTACAGCCATCGGTTCGGGTTTAGACTATGTGACATGGTACCAGCTTAGATTTTTGATTTTTTTGAATTTTTATGATTTTTTTTTAGAAATTTTTGATTTTTTAGATTTTTTTTGATTTTTTAGAATTTTTATGTTTTTTATAATTTTTTTTTATTTTTTATAATTTTTTGATTTTTTAGAATTTTTTTTTTGATTTTTTAGAATTTTTTTTTTATTTTTTAGAATATTTTTGATTTTTTAGAATTTTTTTGATTTTTAGAATTTTTTGATTTTTTAGTTTTTTTTATATTTTAGAATTTTTATGATTTTTAGATTTTTTATTATTTTTATGATTTTTTAGAATTTTTTAGATTTTTTAGAATTTTTTGGATTTTTTAGAATTTTTTGGATTTTTTAGAATTTTTTTGATTTTTTAGAATTAGATCAAAATGGCAATTGAAAAGATTTAAAATGAAAATCCCCAAAATACCCCTGGTTAAAAATGAGGTTTTTGGATGGAGTTAGGGTCTGTATCAAAATGGCAACAAAAGGGAAAAGTCAGGGACCCAGAGGCGAAAAAAAAAACTATTTGGACTAAAATGGCAAATTTGAACAAAACTCAGGGACTAAAATGACAATTTACTCAATAATTAAATATACGTAACAAACTCAATACAAGTGGCGTAACTTGCACCTGATAGTCAAAGTTAAATCAAATTTAAAACAGGGAAAATTACAAAACTACTTATTGACCACACCTTCTTTCAAAACTAGTCCATCTTATGCGTTTTTGGAGCGACCTTTCAAGCATGGGATGTGCCTTTGAAGGTCTTTCGGGAGCTGAAGCGTCCACATCTGGGATGCATCTTTCAAGCACGGGATGCATCTTTGAAGGTCTTTACCATGCGTCTAGGACTTCTCCCATGCATCTTTCACAACACGTTTTTTTTTTTTTTTTTTTGGAGGTTTCAGGAATGCGTCTTTGAAGGTCTTTCCCATATGTCTGGTATTTCTCCCATGCATCTGGGACTTCTCCCATGCGTTAGTTTAACTGACTTCACTTCTAAGACGCATCCTATGCTTGATAAGTCGCTAAAAAACGCATAAAATGGCTAGTTTTAAGAAAAGAATGAATGGTTAGTTTTGTAATTTTCCCATAAAAAAAAGTACCGACTCACATTTCCTTCTTGTTTAAACCCAACGGTACTACAGTGGTTACCACTCCATCCCAAACACACACACACACAACTCTCTCTCTCTCTCACACACACACACTCACGCTCTTCGTGTTCCGTGATCGCTTGGCGCCATGGAGGAGGAGGTCGACGAAACAGAATCCGTGCATCAGGTATGTTTTCGAGTAGTTATCACTCGTAATCTGTATAATATTCACTCGATCAGTTCGTTTCTCACATGCATTTGCATTTTCCGTAACCTAATTTTTCGCTGTTCCTTTTTCATGTTATCGTTTGGTGATATCTCAATTAGGCGTTCTTCCTGCTGATATTTGATTTATTGTGCGTTGTGATTTCATATTCTATGTATATATAAATTTGGATGAACTATTGCAAATCGATTTCTGGTCAACTGCCATAATTCAATAGAATAAACTATTAAGTGAGCGATCAGTAAAAGAAGAAGATGAGAGAACAAGGAGTAATAGAATGATATATTAATAAGCCAATAAGGCCTTTTAAAAATGGTCAAATTAGACATTGCCACGTGGATAGGTACTACTCCACATTTTTAACTAACTTTCGGATTAATAAAATGATAAAAAAAAAGTTATATTAATTAGTGAAAAGTTATACTCCAATGGTTCTTCAGCGATCCAAATTTGTCGTTAAAAAAAATTAGTGAAAATCACAAGGATCAAATTAATGCTGTTTATTTCATGAATTCCCGCCAAAAAAAACTATATAATGTGCTTCCTGAGTGTTATTTTGTTTGTCCTAACATTTGATAATTCAATGTTATGCTTGTGCTTGTTTGACACTAACATGGCTTTTCCATGCAGGTCTACATGGCATGCCTCATGCATGGTCATAGGTAAGCTATTTAGGCGAACACACCTCAATATTCGGTAATCCTATTGCAATGGTATGCATGATCACTGTATAGTGTGATGTAATGCAGCCATTCTAGGTTAATCATTAGCATAATGTGTTCCAATTGCTACGACTACCTTCTTGATGAAATTTCAGTTTGTCATTATCATTGAATTGAAGTTTACATAATATTCTTGAATTTTACAATATCCTGCAGTTAACTTATTATGCAAATTATGTTTTCAGAGTTGGAATTTCCTATTATGATAGTCTTACACGTGAACTCCATGTGCTGGAACTTTGGGAAGACGGTACTGCAGAGTTTCCTCTAATTGATATGGGTAAAAGATACTTTTGCTTGTTCTCTTAGATATGATATTTTATCTGAATTGGAGCCAATTTTGTTAGCTAATCAATAAGATTTAGATTTTCATTTCCCGATATTGGGAGGATGTGGTCGCCCTTCCCCTTTTCAGTGTTAATTTTATTACCTCTTTCCACATAATGGATCAATATCTAACTGTAGGTAACTTACTTCAGTTTAAACAACAAAATGTTAATATCATAGTTTTTTATAATGTCTCAGTCAAGTATCAGGTTAAGCCGTTGATCATATACACAAGTACCAAGAGTGAAGAATCTCTCTTAGCTGCTTTACAACAGAATGGTGATATCATAGTTTCCTTGTAGTCTTTATGCACATTGAGCTTGTGAAGTCTGTATTTACTCCTGTCAGTGATACAGATGGTGCAAGTGAGGCGCATACGGTGAAGCTTATGAAGAGTTCAGTATTTAGTTATGAACAAGCATGGCACAGGTGTAGTATACACTGAGAAGGTCTTAAATTATACAATTCCACCTGCTATTTGGTTGCCGCCAAAATTTATAGTTAATGATAACTGCTTTTGAGGGTTGGGCATTCAAACTTGTCAAGTAAATGGTTAATAATTCTGTCTACCTTTTAGCAAATATAAACATCTGGATTCGATTATAACAGTTCATGGGTATTAGTAAATACTTTCTTGACTTATATTTGTCATATAGCCAACGTTTCCTTATAATCTGTCTATATAGCTTTTGTTGTTTAAGTTGAACTATACAGATTTTAGTGAGTAAGATAGTTGACTGTTCTTAGATAATAGAGGCAAAGGAGTTAATTTGATTACAGTCTTTTTAGTTGCATCTTTTCATTTTGCCTAATGATGTAGACATACTCTAATCTTTCTTCTTAATACATTTTTTGATATTATCTCTCTTATTATATTAACACAGATTAGTATATCTTCGGGTAACTGGAATGGATGATGGGTTAAACGTCAAAGAAAGAATCTGCTTTGTAAGTTATCACATCGTTTTACCAAGTTCCCCTCGTCCATAGGTTCATTGTTGGTTTGATGCATTTCTTAATCATAAATGATATCTGCCCATACCATGTCTTCTTTATGTATTTGATTTCTATGATAGGCCGATGAAATCACATGGTTGTGTCATGATCTGAGTCATCATTTTACTTTTATTAAACTGTAGCTAAGTTCTATGATGGACATTGAGAGTGAAGTGCAAGTTCGTGCTAGTGGGGGTCTTCTTGCCATATTGGAGACCGAAAGAGTCGTGGACACCATTGAACAAAATGAGTGTGGAAGTGTATCAATTGCAATCAATTCTGTCATGCAAATTTCATTGTATCTTATCATAATCTTTTCTTTATTCATACTAGAATCTACTGGTTCCTGCTATAGTTTTCCCATCTTAAATGCAGAAACAAATTCCTTAAAGTTGACTCTGCTGCTCACGAGGCATTGCAGATATTCCAAACCGACAAACATCCAAGCCACATGGGAATTGGTAGAGCAAAAGAAGGGTAATTTTTTTTTCCTAGTTCTGTTTTTTATGTCTCAAAAGTAAGTAATAATATTTGTTTATTTGCAGGTTTTCTGTATTTGGCATGATGAATAAGGTGTGGAACATGCATTCTTCTTTTAAGACCGCTTTTCCTTTAAATTTATTATCTGATCGATCTTTTCTATTTTAGTGTGTCACACCCATGGGTAAACGTCTTTTAAGGTAAACATTGATTTCCATGTTAATTTCAGTAATTATAAAACTTTACCTACAAGTCCGTACTGTTGGTGTTGAATGATTGTTGTTTTCGGTACCAGGACATGGTTTCTCAGGCCCATACTAGACCTTGACAACTTGAACAGTCGTCTTAATGTTGTATCCTATCTTTTGTATAATATATTGAAGTTTAAGGATGACTAATACTCACTGGTCTGTGCTTTATTCCATATCCACAAAAACAGTTGTGACTTGTTTCCTTTAATAGATCCAGATATCGTTCTTTGTTTCATCTGAAGAACTTTTAACTTCTTTACGTGATACACTGAAATCTGTCAAGGATGTTCCCCACATACTGAAGGTGCAACACTTCTTTTTCTGTTTGATCACTATAGCTAGTGTCAAGTCTATTAATATACTATAACTGCATAAGAATTATTATTTCTGTATCTTTATCATGTATAAGTTTCTCTTCATCGTTTTCATTTCTTTGTCATGGAAGAAATTCAATTCCCCAAGTTCAGTATGCACCTGTGGTGATTGGACTGCGTTTCTAAAGGTAATCTTTGCTCTTTGTTCCATCCTTCTGTTGAAGTTCCACTTAGTAGTACTCATTTAACTGAATAGTGCATAGCGATCAAACTATATCCTATGTTTTTGGGCCGAAACACCTTATTATGTTAAAATCCGCTTCTGCAGTCAGGAACTCATGTTAACTATCTTCAGTGTATGAATGATATAAACAACTGGTTTGCATTTATGCATCTAATGTAGTTGTTGATTATTGACATGAAACTTGTGATGCATGCCTATACATTATATGGCTTTATTAACAACTTTTCTATAACCATGTATGCTTTTATCTTGTAGAGCCTTTCTGCACTGCTGCATATGAACAAAATATTTGAACTAGGAATTTCTGAAAATCTTCAGGAGCAAGCTAACTATTTCAGTGTAAATATTGTTGAGAAGGTATTAATTAATTTTCCCAAGCATGGTATCCCTGCAGTATTTTGTCATTTTTACCATACTGTCGCTTTAATTGACAGGTTATTAACCAGTTTTTGGGTTATGACAGGCTGCTTCATGCATATCAATGGATTTAGCTTATGTATATGAACTGGTTAGAAAGATATCTGTTTCTTCCTCCTCTAAGTTCTAGCTTAATGTTAAGTAATGTGGATAAATGATTCCCGGTTGAGTGTAACAGTTATTTTCTGATTTCTTGTTATATTTATAGGTAATTGGTGTTGTTGATGTAAACAGAAGTAAAGACAAAGGCTATGAGACAACTGTGAAAGATGGTTTTTGTGACGAGGTTTAGGACATTATCAGCGGCTTTCTTAACTACCCGTTTACTTCTTTATGTGTATGTTCCGTTCTCTTGACAAAACTTCTTTTCGTATTTAAATGCAGCTGGATGAACTGAGGCAAATATATGAAGAATTACCAGAATTTTTGGAAGAGGTGCTATTAATTCACATTACAAATTGTTTTCTGGTTATACAAATGTTGTAATTGAGGCAGCATTGGAACATTAACCAAAATTATCAAGTAACTTTGGGTATCCATTGTGCTAATCTGATTATACCACTGCTCAACAGGTGTCATCATTGGAACTTGCACGTCTTCCTTACATGTCTAGAGACAAACTGCTTCCACAAGTTATTTATATAAATCAGATAGGTATGCTACATTTTTTTTACCGTGTTTGATCTTTTACAGTTTATTAGACATTAATCAGTGTTACCTTTTGATCTTTAAAGGCTAGTTATACTAAATAATAATATGCATTACTTAAGGTATGAATTTTGAGAGATGACAACCAAAGGGAAAAATTAACTCACAGTCCCACATCGACTCTATGAACAATAGCAGCTGAAGGCTGTGCCTATATAATGAGCGGCCCAGGAATGGAGAAAGCATACCTTTCTCGGCCTTTTGGCTAAGATCAAGTGTAGTATCTGTTCTTATCAGTTTAATATCTGATACGTGGGCCATCGGCCCACTCGATATTAATCTAATTTTTTATGGGGAAAGGCCCATCACAATAGCTTGCTATTGGGGTCTTTGCGCGTCGCCTTGGTGTTGCACTACTGCCTTGGCCTGGCGCACCCCTCCAAACCCTAGTTAAGATTTTATAAATGAAATATGCGATTCAGCAACGCTATTTCATAAATGTTATTTTGATTTATTCGTTATTTTAGTAATAATCTTTAATTACTTAAAATTTTGATATTTTATATAAATTTTAGTAAATATTAATCAAGTTTTGTAGTTGAGTGAACTGCTATCTATTGAATTTTACCTGAACTCTTCATGTTGAAATTGAAGACGTCTTTTATGCTCTTACTTTCAATTAATGTTTCAAAATAGGATATCTGATGTGCATCTTTGAAGAAAAGCTAGATGAACGCATTTTAGAGGAACTTCAAGACTATGAATTTGCTGTAAGCTGGGTTATTTTAAGCATCTCCTGCTCTCGAAACGCTTTTTCGGATCCTAATTTAGAAAACGCGTGTTCTGTTCCTAGTTCTCTGATGAAGATGGCGATGTTAAGAGGTTCTATTATCGCAATGCAAAGACAAGAGAACTGGACAGCCTTTTAGGAGACATATATCATAAAATTCTAGGTACTAAAAAAAGGATCATGTTCCTTTCTCGTATTTGATTAATGAAAATTAGAAACAGATGCTTGAAACCAGTGAAATGAGTGTAAAAATTCATTGAAATTTTCATTCAGAAATTCCTTTTTCTGCACACAAATATACTATATATGCTGCGACTTTTGGAATTAAGTTGACTCTTCATGCTTATATATGTTTTAATAAAAAAAATTCTCATTTCCTTTTTCTATTTACCCGATCCTTATCAAGACATGGAGAGAGCTATAACAAGGGACTTGGTGTCACATATTCTCGAGTTCTCGATGCATCTGCTCAAGGGAATCAATTTTGCAGCAGAACTCGACTGGTTACATTCTTAATTTGTTTAATTTCATTTTTTTCTTCATTTCCATAGAAGGATTCTGTAACATGATATTTTGTATGTTCCTGACTATAATTGCTCATGGCTGTGTAGCTTTTTGTCATTGGCATTGGTTGCTCGTCAAAACAATTACGTAAGGCCCATACTGACTGCTGAAGCTGTGCTTGATATTCGTAACGGAAGGTCAGAACTTTGTATTTATACTTTTTTTTCTCTTCAAAAATACAAATATGATATTCTTCAAGCCGCCCTTTTCATAATGGACTGCTTAAGTGAATCTGCTTAAGTGAATTCATATGCATTTAAGTAGAGAGTAACATATAGCTGGTTCTAGACATGTTTTGCAGGAAATGACAGTTGACACTTTTATTCCTAATGATACAAAGATTATTGATCAGGGTATTGTTTCTTAGTTTATTTGGATTTAGATATCGTTTATTACATCATAACGTTTCATTTATGATTTTTTCATATTTCATTTTTCAGGGAACGTTCATATAATTACAGGACCTAATTATTCAGGAAAAAGCATATACATAAAGCAGGTTATATCTATATAGCATATGTTTCTATTTTCATTTGTTTCATATAAACTTTCACATAGAGTCCTATGAAGCCCGTGTTCGACGGTCACGGAAAATCAAAAGTTATCATGGTTGATTTTTTCTAATTCAACAATCACATTGTCATTAAAAATTAAAATGCAGGTAGCATTAATAGTTTTTCTTGCCCACATTGGAAGTTTTGTTCCAGCAGATGCTGCGAAAGTGGGCTTAACTGATAGGTTGGGTTTTTTTAATCCTTTTTATTTTATATGCGATTATAATAATCTTGAAATGAGTTTACTAATAGAAGACTGACCACCATAAATGGCAAATGATAGAATTTTCTGTGCCATGGGAAGCAAGCTTATGACTGCCGAACAATCCACATTCATGATTGATTTGCACCAAGTTGGAATGATGCTAAGGTATCTTTTATGTAAACTGAATGAGATCTCACCATCCAATCAATTTTTTTTTTGGAAGTTTATACTGATGTTAAAAACTTCAAAGGCATGCTACTTCTCGGTCATTATGTTTACTAGACGAATTTGGCAAGGGAACTCTTACTGAAGGTTAGTCATTAATTTTCCATGTTTAATCGATTTTGCATTGTACACTAATCATGCTCATATTTTTCTAGATGGTATCGGTCTGCTTGGTGGAACTATTGATCATTTTATCTCGATGTGTGCTCCCCCGAAGGTTTGTTACTCTTTAAATGTCACTCATTTATCATATGAGATTGTTCCCTAGTTGTACTCATGCACTTATGCTGCAGGTTCTAATTTGCACTCACTTGACCCAGATATTTGTTGATAGTCATTTATCTCAGGTATGCAATACAATAACTTTGAAAGATTTATAGTTTCTTGATCATATCCATGTGTGACGGTTTAATGTTTCTAATCATTGATAAACACCAGTCAGATAAAGTCAAATACTACACCATGAGTGTGCTAAGACCTGACAACAGTAATGAAGCCCTCGAGGAAATTGTATTTCTATATAGGTAAATCATCAACGCTTTAAAACTTACCTTATTAGCATGTGCAGTTAATCTGACTTCTTGTATATGTTAGGCTGGTTCCTGGACATACACTTCTTAGTTATGGTGAGTTAATATTTTATTTTCACTTGTATCTCGGTTTTTATATCTTCGTTTTTGTCACTCACTTTAATTCTTGTTTCAGGACTTCATTGTGCTCTACTTGCCGGTATGTTTCAACCATGCTACATTAAAATAAAAGTCGCCGAGTAAATTTTATACCCTCGGATATCATTTTACCAATTGCTACGATATATTGCCCAAATACTCTTAGTATATTAAGAATGTAAGGAATTCATACTTTGATGAAATAGAACCTGTACTTAGGGGTTTAAACGAACCAAAGCGCTCACAAGCTATCGGCATCGGCTTGCTAAAAGCCTAAAAGCTTGAATAGAGCCGAGCATAAACGAGCTCGAGCCATACCTCAAGCCTAAAAATAAGCTTGTTTAATAAATGTGCCCAAGCTTCACTTATCGAACTCGAGTAGGCTTGCGAGCGGTACATTTTTTTATATATTTACATAATAGTTATTATTATTATATATTTTTGTAATAAAAACAGCTAAAGAGTATATGATATGTTACATATAAAAGTTATAATTATAACTGTATGTAAACAAATTAATAAAATAATTCATAAACAATAAACGACCCAAGCTCGAGCCCAACTTGTGAGATCCAGAGCTCGGCTCATTTACCCCCTACCTGGCAGAAGTAGAGGGAGTCTTTGGCTGTTGACTCTCCGACCAGCTAAATTTTCTATTAATAGGGGTTTTCCATTGTCATCATTTTCTTGTGGTTTGACCTCTCAAATTGTCATGGTAGAGTACTTGAAGCAAATGCAAAAAGGTATCTGTTGTGTCCCTAAATAAAAATTTATTGTTCCCCCAACCAAAGGAAAACGTGTGAATTTTGGTTTAGAGGGAAATAATTATTGTACAAGGTCATTCCGTTTCTTCTTTTTATCGGGCTTGCGATATCATACAATCTTGTAGGTGTTCCTCAAGAAGTAATTAAGAGAGCGGCGTTTATATTGGATGCTACCACTAAAGGTATACATATCGATCGAGCATGTGATGAAAAGATAACAGCTCAAGATGAGCAATATAAGGTGACATATTCATAAAGATTATATGTTTGCATTCCAGTTGTGTTTATCTGCTTGCTCCATATTAACTTTAGCGATATGAATCAAATGACAGAATGCTGTGGAGAAGATGGTAGCTTTCGATGCTATCAATGGCGATTTGTCCCTGTTATTTCAAGATATGTGTCCTGGTCAACCATGATTTTTGTACCTCAAATCATATTTGGTACTGTTCAAAATGGTATGTAGATTTCTTGCTCAACTTTAGTCACTTAGCATTATGATGGGGAAAACAAACAAGAACAACAGAGGATTACAACATCGTTTAACAAAACATTAGGCATAGATTGCAAAACTTATATATTTAATGACACGATAATGAGGATTGATTATATTTGTATGTGTGACTGACCATGAGACGTTTAGTGGAAGCACAACTGTAAAAGCACCCTGAAAGAAAACTGATAAAATATTCTCTTTATAGGATAAATATAAATCAGGCAAGTCGAGCCTAAAACACCTCAGGAATTAATTTGACTACCTAAACAAATGCGTAAATTATTGCAATCAAATATCCCATGTTTTACAGCATAAAAATAATTTGAAATTGTAAAAATTAGGAAAAACTGTTGAGTTCCAACTTGGGGTTCCATATGATGGGATTCGGATCCGACATTCTAGCCCAACCGTCTACGGCTGTTTGTCACATTATCCGGCCCAATGAGGCATATATATCCAGTACTTACTGTAACTCCAACATATGTCATCCACTGCACACAGGATTGTACAAATCATTAGGTTTAGCAAAGTGATAAGCGGGTGATTGGATATGCATTTTGAAAGTTATCATATGATATGGAATCAGTTGTTACAAATATATGTTAAAGAATGGAAAAAGAAACAAAAAGGTCATTTTTGCAAAGTAAAGAGATGTTTTGTGGAATGGGAATGGAAGTCCCTTAAATACTTTGTTTAAAAGTGGTAAAAGAGGTAACAATACCCTTGGATAATCAGTTTTAGTTTTGTGGTGACTAGTACGAAACTGGTTATCCAAAACCGATTTAAGTCGCGATATTAAAATATATATAAAGTTGCGCATGTGGTTGGAAAATGCACACCTTCATAAAATAACCAGCACCTTTCTTTGACTAGAATAATATGGTTTATTGTTTCCAATCAGCCCACTTCACAGAATCTGTTGAGATCTTCCTGTTAGGGCCAGAACTGTTTGGAGAATTATGCCATACCATCTCCATCTAGCATAAACAAAAAACATATTAATTAGCACAAGTCTTTGATGTATTCAAACATTATATAGTTGACAAATGGGTATGTCCGTTGGGTCGGGTAACGAGTTTGGGACGAAACAACAGGGAGCGGGTCAAAAAAGGTTGGTTGACCATACCTCACCAATGATGACTGTGTCACCTTCCTTCACACCACGCTTAATTAACGACTTGTTAACACCACATGCCTCTAGCACATGCTGAAACCTTCTATCAGAATCCATATATCTATTGCAGAACAAGTAAATTTAAGTATCATTACAATTCACAACATTAACCAAAAAAACAAGCAAAGTAAAATACAATTAGAATAAACTTACCTCCAATTAGTCATTTGAACAAACCGTTGCAAACCCGCGCCTTCAATATGCCATGTATTGGAGCTACTATCATGAGAGATCTCAAATTCATTTATGGGAGCCGTTCGTTGCTTTTTCACCATTTCAGCCACATGACTAAAATGCACCGGATCTCTCCAACCTACACAAGACAAAAATCATCAATATCTATAAAAGAAAAACATCAAATGCTTATGAATTAAGCTAAAAGATAAAAAAATTGCTTACCATCTTCTTTTTTATCTTCAACTTGTTGGCGTATAAGCTCATAAGCAGCAGTAATTAATTCTCTAGTCCCTTGTCTATTTATTGCACTGATGCAAAAAGGTACAATCCCACGCGACTGAAGGTGTTTCTGGAATGATTCCCATTTTTCATATGCATCAGAGAGATCCATTTTGTTGTATGCAACTATATATGGTTTTTCAGCAATTTCAGGACTGAACATTTCCAGTTCAAGTCGAACTGCGTCGTATTCATACTCCGGTTGTTGAGATGAGCCATCAACAATGTGTACCTAAGCCTCCATTTTTATGATAAAATTATTAATTCACAATAATATCTTAAAATGCATCAAACAGAAAAGCTTTCACGGGTTAAAACACTTTCTTATTACAATTTTTATAAATAATTAATGTTTTCAATATCATCATCATCATACTCGGTAAATCCCACCAATAGCAAAGCTAAGGTAGGGTCTGAGGAGGGTAAGATGTAGACAACCTTATCTCTACCCCGTATGAATAGAGAGGCTGATTCCAGTGAGACCCCCGGCTCGACGGTAGTTTTGCATCAAGCCTTGGACATAAGACACATAACACTCAACAATTAAGACAAAGGCCAATTAGTGCATGTACTCCCTTGTCTTTCGGCTATCAACGCCACCACATGATGCATGATTAACCATCCCCCTCTTTTAACAATATTTTCACGAAATTAGTAAAATAACGTTAAAATTAGTGCACTTTCACTTTTGCCCCCCGAGCGCCCACACATATATACATGATTTGCGCATACCGCAGGCGGGGCGTAATGTTTTCAATATAGCATACTTTATAAAGTAAATTGCAGGTTGTATGCTTTAAAAATACAATTTGGGTGACTTTCAACCCACTTAACTCATCCAACTCATTTGACCCAAGTTTTCATTTTCATCAAAACTTTTTTATTTGACCCACCAGTTTGGGATAAAACATAACCCAAATCGACCCATTTAAAACAAAATGGATCAAAACTGCCGCCTCTATGTTAGTAATAAAATCAGTATTCTCTGCAGCACTTTTATTAAGATGTAATAGACTTTAATGAAACACAATGGTAAGCAAATAAACGTTTCAGGTTGAAAAGCAGAAAGAAACACACAGTAAAGTAACACATGTTAAAGACTTGTGGGGTATAAAAGCCCAAGTGCAATCATTTCAGCCATAATTCTCAAAATTTTAGAAATAAACACCTAGAAAGTGTGACAAAAATGTAAAATAAATATAGAAAAGAGGTATACCAGAGCCGAACATCTTTCGGTATGCCTAAGAAACTCATGGCCCAAACCAAAACCTCTGTGTGCACCTTCAAGTAAACCTGGAAGATCGGCTACAACTATAGTTGCATCATAATCAAATGATACCACACCCAGATTCGGAAGCAATGTGGTAAAAGGGTAATTTGCAATGTTTGGTTGAGCAGCACTGATAACACTTAGTAATGTACTTTTTCCCGCGTTTGGAGCTCCCACTATTCCAATATCTGCAACTAATTTAAGCTCTAATTCCAACCACCTGATCACAAACACCAATCACAAATAATCATTAAGGTTCAAATCCAGCTTCCACTGGCATTCCGTCTTAAAAAGATGTATTTTACAAATCCCATTAGTTAGCGGGGTACCCGACGGGGTTCGTGAGTAAGATAACGGGTTCTATTCATTATTGTATGTTACTTTCAATAATGCACACCCAAACACCCCCTAATTGACAATTAAGGCTGCAAACGAACCGAACGTTCGGCGAACAGTTTGTGAACCGTTAGGCGGGAAGTTCGTTTGTATTCGTTCGTTTAATAAATGAACGAACATGAACAGAGGCCACATTCGTTCATTTATGTTCGTGAACGTTCGGTAACGTGTTCGTTTATGTTCGATGGTTTATTAGTGCTTTTAAATTTCTATATTATAAATTATAAATAAGCAACAAGTTTTAGTTTAGGTAAGTTGTACCTTTGGCTTTGGGTGATTTTCAAAAAAAAATTGGATTGTGTAGTTCTTGCTCCACCAAGTGAAAAACTTTCTTATTAAAATGAAGTTTTTGTTTTATAATTCAAGATTGTAAATGTATGATGGAACTGAAAAAAAATCTCGTATTAAAAGTGTAAGTTGAGATCATACTTTGGAGAGCAAGCCAAAACAAAAAATAAGTTGATTCTTATTATTATTTTTTTTTCATCTTATATGATTGGGTTCATTTGGCCATTACAATTTTTTTTGTCATTAATACTTCATTTTTTTTTCCTTTTTTGAACAGCATTAACACTTGATAAAACGTGTTTGGGTGCTTCTGACACTTGATAAAAATGTGTTGGGTTCGTTCGACCCGCCTAATGATTTTTTAGCTATGATATTAGGGCTTCTTTGGGGTGTATGACGGACACGGTGGTGGTAAGGCTGGGGAGTATGTAGCGAAGAATATACAATCGAATGTGTTTGATCTATGAATGACAACAGGGGGGGGGGGGGGGGGGGGGGGGACTTGATAAGCGAGATAAACGGTATCGCCTCAGGCGCCTCCATAAGATCACGATAGAAAAGTCATACTCTGCTTCATAATCATCAAATGAAGCTCGACTTTCTGATTCATATGATAGTGATGCTTAGCCAAATCTGACTTCCCAATTGTGTTCTTTTGTCATATTTCATATAGATGGTATATTTGACATGTCATAAATTATGGAGTTTGTTTATACACACAAACGTCGTACCGCTGAATAACACTTTATGGGCGTTATGAATCTAGCGTTTATGCTTTATTTGTGTATGTGGCGTCTTAATTTCTAAGCCCCCGACCGCATCGCGGCGGGGGCTTCCATCTAGTTTTATTTAAATACTTCAATCCTGACAAATATAATATTTTTTAAGTATCAGTGTATTATATTTTTTATTCATGAACATTAGTTTGTGTTCGTTTGTGTTCATGAACATTCTTTTGCGTTAGTTACCTAATATTAACAAACGAACACAAACGTTCATTTCTTTAACAAACGAACATGGACAGAAAATCCCGTTCGTTAAGTGTTCATGAACAGTTCGTGAACGCATATATTTCCTTAACAAACAAACACGAACAAGGTTTGTTCGTGTTCATTCGGTTCGTTTGCAGCCCTATCAACAATGTATACAAGAACGGAAACGCAGAAAATGCAAGAAAACGAACTCACATTTCAGGACCTTCTTCGCCATTCTCCGCAATTCTCGGCACCTTATTCGTTCCCGATTTAAACGAAGCATTACCCCTTCCACCTCTACCACCAGGCAGCAACAAAGCCCTATCACCTACATGTAACAACTCCAACAACACATCACCAGGAACCCCATCTTTTCCAGCCGCCCTAACCACCGTCCCGGGCGGCACTTTCACAACAACATCATCCCCTTTTGCCCCGTTCATCTTACTCCCCTGCCCATGATCCCCCCTCCCAGCCCGAAAATGAATACTATTCCTAAAAGGCAACAAAGAATTCATAGAACTATCAACTTCCAAATACACATTCCCCCCTCTCCCGCCGTCACCGCCCGACGGTCCACCCAACGGCACAAACTTCTCACGCCGAAACGCCACCACACCGTTCCCACCGTCCCCTGATCGAACGTAGATTTTCGCCCTATCGAAACATCTCATCACTGCAGGCACCCCTTTCTCCTTCTCCCTCACATCTTCTAACTCAAATCCTAATTCTAATTCTTCTTTATCACCCTTTTGTTCATTTTCATTTTCAAACCCTAATTCATCTACAATATACTCTTCATCATCATCAAACTCATCATCTGAATTCACCTCAAACAACTCAAATTTCCCATAATCAAACCCATCATTTTCCAAATCACTCTCATCACTATCCAACTCTAAATCACCATCCTCTATCTTATAAGTCTTATTAACAGAAACTTTCTTATCTTTATGGGTTGGTACTGCCAAATCAGCAAGCTTGATTTCTGAAGATTGATCAGAGGGGATAAAGAAGTCATCTTTAGGGGGTAAGCGAGTAAAGGTGGTTGCTTGACCACCGGAAATGGAGGATAGAGGTGGGGTGCTAATGGGTTTGATCTTTTTTGTGTTAGGGTTTCTGGGTGTGAGTTGTTTTCTGGGTTTGTTGGTGCGAGCTTGAGCATATGGAGAGATGAAGGCTAGGGATAAGGAGGGAACAGAAGCCATTTGTGGGTGTTAAAGTGAAGTGGTAGGATTTAGTACTTGCAGGCAACAAACCCGGCCCAACTAGGCCGGTTCAACCGGTTATCTAACCAAAATCGGACCGGTCAACTTTCATATATTTTTTTGAGTTTAGTCCAAAATGTTTATTTTTCGCATGTATGTCAAAAAAGGTTTTATCATTGCCATTTTCGTCTACTGGTTAACTTCATTTCTTTTTTCTGTTAACGAGAATGACAATTCGGTTATTTTATATGTAATTCTTTTAACTAGAAGGGCAATTTGGCCTTATAAATCACCAAATTGTCCTTCTTGTTAACATAAATAATAGATGAAATTAACCCAGTGGATTAAAATGACAACAGTTAAACCTTTTTGGACCCACAAGTAAAAAATAAAACATTTGGACTAAACTGACAAAATGGCCCAAACCACAGAGACTAAAATGACATTTAACTCTTTTTTTTTTAAGACAAAAAAGGGTGGTGTTGAAATGAAGATACAAATATAAGAATATTGTTGATTAGAAGAAAGCATGGCTGATCTGGCCTACATTTGTGTGTTCATAAAAACCTAGTGTGTTTGAAAAAAAAATGGAAAAATTCAGTGAGAACCTTATAGAATTTAGATAAAAGTTAGTGAGAATTAAATAGGATTTACCAAAAGAAACTCAATAGAATAAAATTCTGGATCTGTCACTGGAAGAAAGTACCCATATGTGATAATGTATAGAGTGGCCATGGAGTCGAGCGCATAGTATGTATTGAAAGAAGCCAAGAAGGTGAAAGTGGTATGGTCGTCTAAGTTGATGAAGAGGTTGGAGATGGTCGTATTTGTACTTTAGTATATCAATATATTACGCTTAATTGAGATCGTTATTTAGCTTGGACAATGCCATATTTGTAGAGGGAGAGGGTGAAATGCTTCTCGTGCACTCACATGATTGGTGTTTAAATACAACCTACAAGACCAAGAGATGTGGAACGAGAAGAAGGATCGAGAAGGCGACGTGAAGAGGAACCCCGACGGAGAACACCACCTCCCGGGTCTTGATTTCGGTTCAATCGGGGAAATCACCCGTTCATCCCGACGTACATTTAAAAAATTAACCATTGTTTAACAGCTAATTTCCATAAAAAAAACTTTTTTTTTTTAATTTTAAACACTATATAACCCTCAATTTAATCCCCAAAATTCACAACACTCTTCATTTGTTTACATTTCCTTATCTTCCATTCAACTATATTTAGAAAAAAAAAAAATCACCACACTCTCCATCTTTTATATTTTGTTTCTCTCGCATTAATCTTAAGCTTTTTAAAATCGCCATGAGTTCTTCATCGTATGAGGAAAATGCCGGGAATTTTTTTTTCTCTCACATAACTTCCATGTCGATCACGTTGATGACGAGTAGTGTTGTTCGTAGGTTTATTTTATGTCTTTAGTATGTAATTTGTGGTTTTTTAGTTGTAATATTCTAATATTTTTATGCAAAGTTGAATTTTTGTTAAAAATATTTGGATTTATTATAAATAAAATACATTTTAGACAAATAAAAAATGTGTTTAAAAATAAAATATATTAAGTAAAAAATATTAAATAATGGAAGGGGAAATGGGGAAGAAGGGGGAACCACACCCCATTTTGGGAGAGGATAATGAGGTGGAAGGGAAGGGTAATGTGGCGGTGATGTGGACATGGGGAAGGGAAAACACACCCCATTGTCCCATGACTCCCATCAATGTAGGATGCCATCAACAATGTTTTGACCAAAAAAACAACTATAATAGACCAATTAAAATGTAGTATAATTAATGAGGTTTAATCTGAAGTTTAAAATTAAAAAACGATTAAATAGTTTAATCTTTTTAACTGAAATTAAATACTCAAATGATGATAGCTTAAAACATATTTATATAAAAATAATTAGTTCTAAATCACAAATATGATTTCTCTTTTAATTTAGCAACACTAATTCTAATAACTTTTTAGCAAGTTAGATTTAAGTAAACTAAAAGGCAACTTTATTCAGGTTTTTTTCTTATACGCCTTCATGTAATTTATTTTATCCATATATACATTTAAAAATCATGTGGTGTTGATGCATGTAATTTACGAGCTTTTCCAGTGTTGGTAGTCGCTGACAATGGTATAGTATGGCTACTACTTAACATAGTTTTATGACAACCACTGCATCGCATCGCATTGCTTAATACTATTAAGTAAATAAATAGTTTGCATACGGGCTCTAGTTTAAATTTTGACAAGTATATTGGGCTGAGTTTAATAATAAGGCCCAGTACACACAAATTAGGCTATCTTATTCTTCGTAGCAACTGTAAATTAGGTTTTCTACTTTTCTTCTCAAAACCGCCGCTCCCAGATGACGATATCTTTGCCTGGATTGTCGGCTCAGCTACCGATGTCGATGCCAATGACACTCCCCAACCGTCGTCATCAGCCGCAAAATCCCCAGAGTTCCAAGCAGGCTGACTGAGAAACACAACTACGAGAAATACTTTGCTCCTCAGGCTGTCTCCATTGGTCCTTACCATTTTGGAGAACCAAAACTCCAGGCGGTCGAGAAACTCAAGCCTAAGATCGCAAGGTGGCTCTTTTTACTTGACCAGAAGGCCTTAATAAGTTTGTACAAAAAGCTTTTGGTGAAGAGGAAATACTGAAAGATTTAAGAAGCTTTTATGAAGAAGACTCGACAACTAAGTATTGTGATAAGGTCTTCGTTAAGATGATGTTGCTGGATTCGTGTTTTATTTTTTATTTTATATATGAGGTTTATATGGGGGGTCTTCTTTTTTTCAAGGCATGTTCATGAGCTTTGATCAGGTTTTAAGTGTTTGTGGAGGTTTGTTCTTGTTGGAAAACCAAATTCCCTTCAAACTTCTAGAAGTGTTGATGAGTTTCTTGAAAAAATAAAGAATATGATGGATACAATTATGACTAAGATAAAGAAGATGGAGTAGATGATCGCCGGTTAACTCCGATTCCAAACATTGTTGACCATTTCTTTGATCACTTCGGATGCAAAGTATTGATTTTAACCACGTTTTTTTCCGATCCGAAGACCTCAACATACGAATATGATGGATGAGCTCTTGGATGTTAAAATGATATGTTTTCAAGAAACTCATCACCACTTCTAGAAGTTTGAAGGGAATTTGGTTTTCCAACAAGAACAAATCTCCACAAACACTTAAAACCTGATCGAAGCTCATGAACATGCCTTGAAAAAAAAGAAGACCCCCCATATAAACCTCATGTATAAAATAAAAAATAAAACACGAATCCAGCAACATCATCTTAACGAAGACCTTATCACAATACTTGGTTGTCGAGTCTTCTTCTTAAATCTTTCAGCATTTCCTCTTCACCAAGCTTTTGGATGTAGGGATTCATTTCAAGCCACGTGACCCTATTTCTTTAACTAACGTTAGGTTCTCTAAGGGCTGGTTTGAGTTTTCAGCTGTTGTACAACTCCCACCAATAACCTTGTTGAGTCGCACCAAGCCTGCTTTGTTAAACTTGATACCCTATGAAACGTGCTTAGGTAAAGATGCATGGTTTGCATCGTACGTTTGCCTTCTTCGGTCTCTGATTGGTAACCATGAGGACGTTAGGGTTCTTAAAAAAGCTGGGGTGCTTCAACACCACTTCGGGGATGATAATGAAGTCGTGGATTTCTTCAATGAAATAGTTGCAGATTTAGCTCCGCGTAATTCAACATATATGAAACTTAAGGATGAGATACAGAGTCATTATGAAGGTTGGAGTAACACACCTATTTCCGAACTTAGGCGTGAATATCGCAAGAGTCCATGGAGGTTTATTTCACTTCTTGGAGCTTCCATAGCTCTTTTTCTTACTGCTGTTCAAACTTATTTCGCTGTCTGGAGTCGCAAATGATTGACCATCTCGATCTGAATGCTTTTTCGAAGATGAACCATCACTTATTATTGTTGTGTTTGATTTGAGTGTTGCAAGTTGTTTTATTTATACTTTAAATTTTTCTTAAAAAAGATCATATTTGTTCAGTTGGTCCATTGGAACCAATTAATGTTGTGAAAAAAAAGTATGCTATATATGTATGTACGTGTGTGTCGTATGATTGGTAAAATAATGAAAACTAGTCTTATGGATAATTTAACATCGTGTTATTCAAAGGAAAAGCTTTTTTATACTTTGACCCTTCATATATGACTCAGAAATATATAGAATTACATGCACACAAATTCTTTGCTTCTCTGTATTTTAGTTTTTCATGATAAGCATTTGTGTATACTTGTTCTCAACTCTTATTCGGCAAGAATTCTCGCAAGCAGTGACATATACTTAGTTTGCGTCTTTCAGATCAAAGCTGCATATCGGTACCGCCATTTAACTTGAGGGTCAATGTTAGAAATAGTCAACTGAGTCAATAGTTCAGTTGGTCAAGTGGTTTAGTTAGTTATCATAGTTATATTTATGTTACTCGCAGTTGAGGAGTCCCTTTTGGGACTTTAAGTAGCCATTGTGTACTTGTTGATGTTTATTAAGAAACGAGTTGACGCTACCCGTGCGTTGCGACGAGATGCTGATATAAAAATTTTTAATATCATTATATGAGATACGCAATTTCTTAGTTTAAGCAAATTATTTTGTTTTTCATTTTGCTCTACTCCTAACCTACATCACCAAACTGAATCATTTGTATATAACAATGTTTTTTTATAAGATCCAACTCATACGCCATTAAAGAGGTCACTATTTATTAACAAATAATAAAAAAAATCCCATCCGAATTACAAATATGAATTGGCAACTTTTTAAAGTTTTTTTATATAATTATGTATACAATCTATTATTACCTATTTAAAAAAAAAGTTACACGTGTCTCATTAGCTATAACTTATCTAAATCATACAAATGATATATTTCTAGGAGTGCTATACAACAATAAATTAGAAAAAAATATATTGCCATCAACATATCACTCACAACTTCATACTTATCTTTAATATCATAAATTCTGTAGATAATTTGAAAATAATGTTAAACTTTAGAGTAAACTGTAATGTAATTTTACCCCTTGGGGTTAGAGCCCATTGGCACCCTTACCCCCTACTAGGAAATTTTTGTTGTCTTACCCCCCCCCCCCCCCCCCCCAACGAATGCGAAACGCTGCAATCTTACCCCCTACTGTCAAATGCTGTTTAAAGTCAACGTAAGTTTTTAACGGTCAAAGGGTATAATCGTCTTTTCCACTTGAGTAATATATCTTCCTCAACACAACACCCTACATATATGACCATCACTGCAACCTTACCCCCCACCTTTTCTCTGTTTCTTCTCTCCGGCAACATCCATTTTTTATGTTAACGAGAAGGGCAATTCGGTCATTTTATATGTAATTCTGTTAACTAGAAGGGCAATTTGGCCTTATAAATCACCAAATTGCCCTTCTCATTAACAGAAATAATGGATGAAGTTAACCCAGTGGACTAAAATGATAATGGTGAAACATTTTTGGACCCACAGATAAAAAATAAAACATTTGGACTAAACTGACAAAATGATCCAAACCACAGAAACTAAAATAGCATTTAACTCTTTTTTTTTTTTTTTGAATAGCAAAAAAAGGGTGGTGTTGAAAAAGGGTGCAATGAAGATACAAGTATAACAGTGTTGTTGATTAGAAGAAAGCATGGCTGATCCAGTCTATACTTGTGTGTTCCTAAAAACTTAGTGTGTTTGAAAAAAATGGAAAAATTCAGTGAGAACTTTATAGAATTTAGAAAAAAGGTTAGTGAGAACTAAACAAGATTTATCAAAAGAAACTCATTAGAATAAAATTTTGGATCCGTCACTGGAAGAAAGTACCCATGTGTGATAATGTATAGAGTGGCCATGGAGTCGAGCGCATAGTATGTATTGAAAGAAGCCAAGAAGGTGAAAGTGGTATGGCCGTCTAAGTTGGTGAAGAAGTTGGAGATGGTCGTGTTTGTACTCTAGTGTATCTATATATTACACTTGATTGAGATTGTTATTTAGCTTGGCCAATGCCATTTTGTAGACGGGGAGGGTGAAATGCTTCTCGTGCACTCACATGATTGGTGCTTAAATATAACTTATAATTGTTCCATCAACTAGTTTTTGCCCCGCCCGCGTTGCGGGGCAATAAGCCGAATATTTCTCTCTCATAACATGTATGTCTGTACAGAGGGCAAAATCGTAATTATATTTTGAACTGGAGGCGAAATTATAATTTTAAACTGAGAGCAAAATCATAATTTTGAGCTGGGGGGAAAACATAATTTTATTTTGAACTGTGGGCAAAAACGTAATTTTGAGCTGAGGGCAGAATCGTAATTTTGAGCTAGAGGAAAAAAAAACAACATTTTATTTGGAACTGGGAGCAAAAACGTAATTTTAAATGGAGGGCGAAACCGTAATTTTAAACTGGGAACAAAATTAAAAATGAGTTTTTAAACTGAGGGCAAAAGTGTAATTTTGAGCTAGGGGCAAAAGTGTAATTTTGAGCTGTGGGCAAAAACGGAATTTTAAACGAAGGACGAAATCGTAATTTTAAACTGGGAATAAAATTAAATAAAAAATAGGTTGGTCCAATAGGGAAGTGTCAGGCAAGCTGCATGGCACTATTCTCTCAACTTGAAAATATTTGAACTGTGAGCAAAAACGTAATTTTGAGATGAGGGCAGAATCGTAATTTTGAGCTAGAGGGAAAAACAACATTTTATTTTGAACTGGATGCAAAAACGTAATTTTAAACAGAGAGCGAAACCGTAATTTTAAACTGGAACAAAATTAAAAATTAGTTTTTGACCCGAGGGCAAAAGCATAATTTTGAGCTAGGGGCAAAAACGTAATTTTAAACGAAGGATGAAAACGTAATTTTAAACTGGAAATAAAATTAAATTAAAAATAGGTTCGTCTAATATGGAGGTGCCGCTGGCACTATTTCCTCAACTTATAAATGTATATGTATGGCACTATTCCCTCAACTTATAAATTATAAATGTATATGTAGTAAATAAATGTAGGATGCCGTCAACATTAATTAGTTTTGACCAAAAAGGAACTATAATAGATCAATTGAGCATTCACATCCAAACCATCAAATTATACATACATTTCACTAAAAAACAACTCCTATATCAATATATTTTCACTAAAAACAAATACTTTTTCTCTCTCCTTTTCAATTAAATAATATTATCATCACATTTTTCTCTCTCCTTCACTCACAACCACTTTCAATATATATTAAAAAAATTATACTTGGTGAACAGTGTCCCCCCAAATATACAGATGAACAGTAACATTTTCTCTCTCCTCCACTCACAACCACTTTTTATACCCTTTATAATATAAAAACTCCCCCTCACATATTTTGATGGATAGAATGTGAATGCTCTTAGAATGTAGTTTAATTTAATGAGGTTTAACCTAAAGGTTAAAATTAAAAAATAATTAAACATTTTAATTTTTTTTAACAGGAATTAAATACTCAAATGAGGATGGGTTAAAACATATTTATATAAAAATAATTAGTTCTAAATCACAAATATGATTTCTCTTTTATTTTAGCAACACTAATGCTAATATTTTTAGCAATTTAGATTTAAGTAAATTAAAAGGCAACTTCATTCAGGTTTTTTTCTTATACGCCTTCATGTAATTTATTTTATCCATATACATTTAAAAATCATGAGGTGTTGATGCATGTAATTTATTGGGTTAATCATATAGAGTCATGTCTAGATTTAAGTAAACTAAAAGGCAATTTCAGTTTTTTTTTCCTTCAATGCCTTCATGTAATTTATTTTATCCATATACATATAGATATCATGGGGTATCGAATATTGATACATTTAATTTTATTGGGTCTGTCATAGAGTCATGTCTACAGTCAAATGTAGGGTTACATACGAACTGAACATTCAACGTACCTTCATGAGTTGCTCGGCGAAAGATTCATTTACGTTCGTTCGTTTAATAAATGAACGAGCATGAACAATAAATCCCGTTTGACTGAGTATTTGCACAAACATGAACAAATTGTAAGTTCGATCAATCGTGTTTGTCAATATTCAGAAATATGTTCGTTCACCCACGCGTATTCATGTTTCTTTGTATGTTTATCTTCCTTTAATAAAGCTTTTTAGATAGATCATTTAAGATTTACAACATTTATATAAATTTAAAAGAAAAAAAAAGAACCTATATGTTTCGAACATAATATCTCACTCCTTTTCATTTCCAATATCGACCGAATCCTGCTTTGCAACATGGGTGAATGCACACTAATTTAAATTTAATTGTTTTTTTTTAACTAATAAAAAAACAAAATTTTATGATGATTTTTTAACCAAGAAAACAATGCATATTTTTTTATTTTTAGTTGATTGGATCTGTACATTTCTGTATCCAATTTACACATAAATCATAATGATACAATTTATGCTCAAATATATTTTTATTCAGATTTATTTTTATTCAAATATAAAAACCATAACACTATAAAATAATAAAATTAAATAAATTTACATTCACTAGAAAAAAAAATCATGTAAGTTAATGACAGGGTAATAGCTAAATATCAACACCATTTTAGTATAACTCTTTTTTGTTGAACTGTTACTTTCACTAGAACTAACAAGGCGTTAGGAACCAACAATACAAAATAACATTACAACGGACATTTGGCCCAATCCGACCACTTAACTTCTTATAAGGCCACACGGGGTGGAATCGTTAATTACTGTGATACAATTGTATCACTCGTGGAACACCGCCGCCTCCCCTAATATAACGAGTGATGAAGTATAACTCGTTATATATATAACGCGTTGAACATGTAAGTGAATGAATGTGTATCTTGTACATTGTGCATTAATACTTGTACATTGGAATCCCATCGCTAGTGATACCATCCCCATTTCTATCACTAGTGATAGAAATTTGGTTGATTTTGATTGTGGCCTTTCCAAGCGAATATCGTCACTTTTTGGGAACCCGTTTTCTCCGGTCTAACACACGCACAAAGGGATCTGGTTGGAGGCGACAAACAAGATCTCTTTCATTGAGGAGACCATAAATCGTTCCCCCTTTTCACCCAGCCAAGGCCAAGTATCATCTTTATTTTGCGGTTGGAGATCACCCATCTATCCATGAAGTGTCTTAGGAATAAGCTTACTTTGGGGGTGTTTGGCCTAGCTTTTTTAACAAAGCTTATAGCTTTTTTTAGATTTTTTTACAAAATAAGCTTTGTTTGGTGTTTGGTTTAGCTTTTTAAACTTATGCTTATTAGCTTATATAAGCTAATTTGAAGAAGCTTATGGAACCATGGTTATTTAGCTTATTTGTATAAGCTTATTTGTAGAATATGGTTTTTTACTCAATTGCCCTCAAATTCACACAAAGTATCTTAATTCTAAACATCACAGAAATGCATACAAACACAAACTCACCGAGTGTCTTAAAACACAAACTCACCGAGTGTCTTAACACTAGTATATGTTAGGTTGTGATGTGAATCAATGATCCAATGGAGACCTCTTAACCCATCCGAAATCTCATAGAGGATGGCGTGCTCTATAGATGTCTCGTTGAGCTATTTATAATTAAATACTTATTGAATCTTCACCACATACAAGACAGCTGAATCAAGAAAAAACTGGTACAATCCATCATTTTACTATATGGAAAACTCGAAACAATTCTCAGGAGCTAAAATTTCCATTCTGGGATTCTAGAAAAGGTTAAATCGATAGGGGACTTCTATGGATAAAGAACAGGTCCAACATCAAAGATTTGGAGGGGGCGAATTGGGTGTCTTTTTGGTTTTAAGGTCCTCTAATTCTTGTACTTATGTTTGTGTTCATTGTAGACTTGTACTAGCTGATAAATTACCACTTTCTTCAAGTATGTTCTATCATAACCGAATTGTCTCTATATAATTTTGAAGTAGAAAAAACATCAAACATACGATAGTATGTTTACATTGCAATACTAACATATATTCTACATGGTGATGTACTCATTATTCATATCACTAAAGAAATGTTTACATTGCAGTACTAACATATGTTCTACGTGATTCATGTCACCACTTGTATTGATTATTTATATGACAATAAAATAATAAAAAGAAAATCATTATTCCATACGAAGGGAACAACAAAATGGAATAACCAAAACTAGTTATGAATGAAAGTGTAATATGAATTGAATCAATAGTCTAATGTTTTGACAAACAATCTGAATCAGTAAAATGTCTGAACCATTCAGATTTGAGACCATATAATAAAGTTCTAAAAGCCAAAAAACCAACATCCCTATGTATTCATGTACATGTGACTATAAAAGAAAAGGAAATCAAATGTGATTTGTACCAATATCAAGCATGTGTGGATAAAGGTTTTGGTGAAGCCTTGCAAATGGGACACCAGTTCTTGAGGCCCAACCACTGGTTTATGCACGGAGTATGGTACCCATGTCCGCATCCCAGCCTTCCGACTTCATCTCCCCTCACAAATTCCTCCTGCAAAAAAATTAAAAAAGAAAACAATATAATAATAATAATAATAATAATAATGAATTTTGATACGAGCAATAAACATTAAAGGGATTCATAGACCATATGATCTCACATAAGATGTGTCCCATAGCATAATGTTTATAACTTTTGCTTGCGTGGGTCGGGCGGGTTGGGTTTCAGGTCAGAGGACTTGTCAGAATAGGATGGGCCGTGTCACCGCTAGCACGTTTTTGTCTTCTTTTTCAGTCTTTTAAATAAGTAATGTGGAAAATACGATTCTAAAAAATACTATTACAGTAATATGTCTATTTTATAGAATAATAAATGAATTAACAGGTTTCATGCATTTTGAACACACTTGAGCCAACTTTTGACCCATTTTCCATTTTATCTAATTCTTTTAACTGCATTCGTCTGGTCCATTGATGGGGAAAATGAACCGACAAGGGAAATCTCACCTTAAGGCATATGATATTTCCTCCACATAATCTTCCTATCTACTCTCCAAATGCCACATGTTAATCATTCAAATGAGGATGTAGTAGTGGGGCCCTTTAGTAAAGGTATAGATGATTGCCATGTGGCATCAGGACGATGAGTAGGAAGATTTTTGAAAGGGTATAACATTGTATGAAGTTTATGCAGATGTAAAAATATGATAATCACCTGACAAATACTGCATTTGTTGTCGTCTGTGCAAGCACTACGCCTCATTTTTCCATCCTCTGATAGCGAACACTCATATATGCCTGTTTTGATGCATTTTGACAATTCCTCTTCAGATAACGCTGTGCTCACGGTACCCATTTTCTCTTCAAGCACGAGTAGTTCCTGTGAGCGAAAAAAAACAGAGTACGATTAAGCATTAATTCACAACTTTTAGTTTGAATTTTGGATGTCACTAATTGTAGCAATATTCTGACTAATAGAAGGTGATGATTTGCATAAAACCAATAGAACAATAAAAGATGAATAATAGAGTCAAAGGCACGAATATAAACCTCGTATGACATGTTATCAATATCCAGTCTCATGTCCCTATGTTGATCAAAGAAATTAAGCCCGCCAAAGAATAAGCTTGCCTCGAGTGAGAGTAATTGCTGTAGATATAAAAGTAACATTAGAACCATGTGCTAGTTTGACCTCATTTTTACAACTTTACTTAACGGTAGCTGAACAGGCAAGTTAGGTAACGGGTCGGCCGGGCCAACACACACACTATCTTATCTTTCTTATGTTTAATTTCACATATGGTTGATGTAGTATTTGGTATATATAATTACAGAAAAAAACGATATTATCACACTAATTTATTTTAAAAACGATTTACAAGGTTTAGACATTCAGAAAATACTTTGGGCGACTTCGACTCCATTCACCCATAAACGGGTCGGAATTGTCACCTATAATTTATAAAGACAGTAGACTAATTACCTCGTATGTTAACTCTTCATCTTGCCCGAACCTATTAAGTGCCAGTAGTACCTGCAAAGGACCACGTTACAAAACGCAACATTACTACATAACATATGACATCAAAATAAAAAAATAAAGTAAAAGAAATCAAATCCTTTGATCCCTTGAGAATTTAAAACAACAAACTCAGAGAAGTTACATCTGTAATTCCATCTATGCTATAATGTCGTGTTCCATTATCATTCCCAAAGCCAACAACTGAACGATCTGTAGAAGTATCACTCGTACTCTGATCACCATTAAGACTTAATTCTTGAGTTTGCGGCATGTTGGCAATATCATTAGCAGACTGCTGACTGTTAGACCCTTTGGAATTCTCCAAATTCACTGCTTTTCGTGTCCTAACCGATGAAACACCATTTGTTCTAGAAGAAATCATATTTCTTGAGTTTTTCGAATCAGAAACACGCCCTTCATTCATCGACACCCCAATGATCTTTTTACCTTTACCAGATGAACTACTTTCTCCTTGAGTCAGTCTTTTCTTCCTGCCGTTGTTTAACTCGCCGTTTTGAACTCTTAAACTATTGTCCTCCTTCCTAACTTCAACACTTTTAGATTTCAACTTACGGGTTTGAGTTCCAGCCACATTAAGTTCTCGAATTCCAGACTCATTCGAACCACTGCTTGATTCGATCTTAGAACACACCCTTTTGTCCGAATTGTCGACAGGTTTTAAGCATTTTTTGGATGAACTGCCGGTTACTATTTCCTTGCTAGACGACGAACGAACAGAAGGCTTCAAGGGTTTTGGTTTTTCTAAGGCTTTATTTTTAGTACCTTTGTTATTATTATGATTAACTCTGCCACTGCAACCGATTCGATTGCATAATTGACCGGTTCCATCTCGAGCGCCAGCAGTATCTTTTACAGCAGCGATCGGTTTCTTTTTCGTAGCAGAAATCCCACTAACACCTCGTTTACTACAAGATCCATCCATATAACTGTCTCTAAAAATCCCTTATCTGCCATAATTTTTTTTTTCTAAAATTAGATATAAATAAAACCTTAATAAACCTTATCAAGTCAAGTAAAACCTTAAACAACACAATATTATGCTATCCTAATCGCGAACACAACGAAAATCATACACCTATAATTCGTTAACCCTTGATTAATATTTATGTAAATATTTCAAAATTTAATCCACTAAACCCCAAATAGAAAGAATAACTCACCATAACATCACAAACCCTTAAAATATAATGAAACAAACAATAAGAAATAATCATGATTAAAATTAAAATTAAAATTAAAATACACACGAATATTTTGATCATCTGCATGTTTTTGGGTAATCATTATTCAATTTGTTTCAATTTATTACGAATCATAATCATAATAATAATAATAATATATTAAAACCAGACACGAAGAACATATATCGATAATAAAAGATGAAAAACAAACCGTTGAATGAACAGATGGAAGAAGATAAACCCTAATGGTATGTTGAAGAAAAACTTACGGTTGATTGATTGTTGTTGTTGGGAATGAGAAGAAGGAAACGTGGAGGATTGAAAGAGATAACACGAAGGTGATGTGGGACTAATTCATATCCACAGTACAAAATAAAATAATAATAATCTGAATAATAATAATAATGTGGTGAGGATGAGGACGATACGAACGAAGAGAAAAAAAGGACAAATTATAAGGGGGCAAAAATGCCGGCCGGCCTATAGAAATATTTGGAAAGTCAACGACCGTCTTAGGTGGTGGATCATAACCACATCTCTAATCATTCGGTTTACCAAATCTCGGATCCACGTTTAACTTATCATAATAAATAATTAAGATTAAGTTATCATATCATATATAATGATAAATAATAATTAATATTAAGGTATCCCTGTGTGAGAGAAAAGTAGCGGCCCTCACCTGTAAGTAGGGCTGTTCATTTTCATCTAAAACCCGAAACCCGACCCGAATTCAAAGCCACCCGAACCCGAATTAGCGAATACCCGAAAAACCCGAACCCGACCAACCCGAACTTTAAATGGTTCGGTTATCGGGTCACTTTTTCCAGGCCAAAAACCCGAACAACCCGACCCGAAAAACCCGAAACACGAAAAAAACCCGAACATTTATTGTTTTTTTTTCTTATAAAATTGTTTAGATATGGAGTCTTTAATAGATGGAACACAAGTTTTGAGACTTTTAAATACTTTGATGATATTTTTAAAGTAACAATAGGAATTTTGATGATATTTTGTAAAAAAAAAACATTTATTTTCATTTTACATCTAAACCCGAAAACCGAATAACCTGACCCGAACTAACTCGAACCCGAATAACCCAAACCCGACTAACCTGAACTTTAAAATGGGTTGGTTATCGGGTCAATTTTTCCTAGAGAAAAACCCGAACAACCCGACCCGAAAAACTCGAAACCCGAAGAAATAACCCGATGAACACCCCTACCTGTAAGTATGTGAGAGAAAGGGGTTGTATTTAGTTGCACCCTTAAGGTGTTATATATGATTAGACTCGCCACCGAGGCTTTGGCCCAATGATAGAGAGAAAACTCTGTAAATGTTTAGAATGAGGAGGCCATAGGTTCCATACCCGGGGAGTGTAACATTTAACTTTTTTTTTTTTTAAATATATGATTAGACTCGCATTGGTTTAGCATGGAAGGGAGCGTTAAAGTGACACATCACTACATGTAGACATTGGGGCTTTAACAAACTTTCACTTAAAATCTTTAACTGTCATATTATGGTTTAATTAACTAAATATAAAAAAAATGTGATTAGTGCATGGCGAGGGTGCCCTTGGCGCCCCCGATGTCACTTAAGGATGACATAAAAGTATATCAATGAGATATTTGTTCTAATACAAAAAAGGTGTTTAAAGGTAAAAGAAAGTAATATTGTTTAGGTAACTTTTATGTTTTCTTAAATATTTGCTTAAATGGATGGATTGTGCGTCCATTATGCTCATGTCTAAAGCACTTTCATGATAAACTTCCTAGCCGCTATGTTTAGTTGTATTACCATATTCATTGTCATGTGTAGTTTTGAAATTGCAGATAGACTCAATAAGTTCGTAATCGTAATGCAATCGATGAGTCATCATCACTAAGGGGCTGTTTGGTAACATCTAAATCAATAAGTGACTCTGAACTAGTAAGTGCTGAACCAGTGAAGTGTTGTTTGGTTGCACCTCTGAATAACTGTGTAAAATGACATTTTTACCCATCCGAACTACTTGTACATACATCACAGAGATTATTATTCTTGTACCATATTATGATTCATGTTATTATTATATAAACAACAGAGATATATATCAACATACATTAGCTTCCAAAATCAGAATTCAAACTCAAATTTGTACATACACAACAGAGAATTCAAACTCAAACAACAAAGATAGACACCTGTGGAGGAGGGCGGCGGCGCAAAATCACAGACAACAAAGAATTCAAACAGACAACTCCAAACTCAAACAACAGAGATATATAGAAACAGTACCTTAATCGACCGTGGAGAGGTCTCGGATGAGGAGGATGGTGCGCTACAGAGGTCTCGGTTGAGGAGGAGGGCGGCGACTGTGTGGAGGTTTGGAGTGGAGGAGGTCGACGATGCTGTGGAGATGAGGAGTTGAGGAGGTCGGCGAATTGTGGAGGAGAGGAGGGGAAGAGCGGCTGTGGAAGAAGAGGAGATGTGGTTTGGTGTGGTTAGGGCACAAGGGTATACATGTAATAACTTCCAGATCTCAAAAATAGCTCAACCATTCAGATCTGAATGGTTTCATTCAAAGGTTGTTATTTGGTGAACCAAACACCCTAATGTCTGACCGATTCAGAGGCTTGCCTCTTAATGAAGCCATTCAGATGTAAACAAACAGCCCCTCAATGAAACAAGTATCATTAAAACTTTATCATGCGAAACCTAATGAAAAAAAAATGTAATTAAGAAAAGAAAATAGCATAATTCGTTTGATGCACTTAGTATGCATTCTCGTTATAGACATTGTTAGGTAGACCCAATAGGACACAACCATTAGAAAACGGAAACAATTGCAACACGTATGTCCTACCTTTAATTATCATATCATTTGAGATCTTTAAGTTGACACAATCTAATATATTATGGGCACTTCTTAACACTATGGGGTGTGGAGTGGAGGGGTTTGGGTTGGGGGTATTGCTCGACACATGATAAGGGTGGAATCCACAAGCTAATACTCAAAAACTAGGGGTGTGGTGGGGCGTGGCGTGGCCAGCCATGTGATAATTTTTTTATGTTTAAACCCTTTACTTTGAACCAGCCAACCATAGTCCGCCACGTCACCCCCCCCCCCCCCCGGCCAGGCAGAATATCCACGCCAAACGGGTAACGTTAAACCCAACGCCAAGCCGGGATGATGTAGCCGACATTAAACCCCCTTCAACTCCACAGCTTACGCTCCATACCCACCGGTCTAAACGTTGAGGCATGGATTGACTTGGTAATTAAATATGATTCTCTCTTGCAACTATTCAAACTTGCTCTATTATAACAAAGATAAACCATCGTTTTGTGACGTGCTGACATATGTCCAACCTTTATTTTTTTGGAATTTGTAATTCAATTTTATAAGATGTCGATTAACCCTAGAATCTAGATCTGTAATAGGTCATTACATTAACTTGATTAGTTTATTTATTTTTAAACAATCCGTTTTTTTTCTTAAACAATAGAAAAATCATATAAGAATGACGGGTGGGTAAACGGGACAAGTTACCCGCAATCCCTTTTTATTAAGGGGGTGTTTGAGAGTGCTTATAAAACTTCTTATTGATTTTTTGAAAAAGTGGAGTGATTTTTTAGAAAGGTTATTTTTCTCCTCGCATATACCTCATTGCCAAACATCATTTTGAAGCTTATGATTTTTTTAAAAGTCATTAAATCATAAGTTGTTTCAAAAAGATTAGCCAAACGTGTCTTAGACCTTGATTCAAAAGAATCTTCACGATCTAGGCAGAGGGCTATCGATGTATAGACGAAACCGAATAGAAAGCGTATAACTATTACCTCCTCCGGGGACGAAAAATGATTGGTGAATGATGAGATTGGGGTTGTGGTGATCCGGTGATAATCCGACGAGCACGCAGAGAATCGAAACAAGAAAATTGGAGTTTGGGGAAAGTTGTGAGTATGGTTCTGAGGTTTGGTTATATAGAAGTAGAAGCTCGCCGATTAATGAATTTAAATCGAAATCGGTTACGTCGGGGTTGGTTAATTCGAAGATTTGAGTGATGTCTAAATCGATCAGTTACTAACGGAATAATGATGATTTAAAACAATTACTCGCGTTAAGTCAGCGTGATTAATTCGGTCAAACATTGGTCGCCGGAGAGTTTGATTTCGCCGGAATAACGTTGGTGACAAAGTATTCAGCGCCATTCTAGTATGAACTTTCATTTCAGCCCTTCTATATAGGGGTTATTGATAGAATACTTAAAACTTTGATTTTTGTTATACAAATAATAAATAACTTTAAAAAACTTTTATGATTTCTTTTTATACGCTTTAAATCAGAATTTGCATATCTTAAATAAAAAGAATGAGTTGATATATTATAAAAAGAGTAGAACGATTTCGTTCGTACCGTGTTTTTTATTTGATCGAATGGCATAATTTCCAACACGCTCATGGCCAGTTTGTAGATTTTCTAGGGCCTATACAACTAATAAAAGTGGCCCTTAAAATAAAAATTTATATATATAAACAATATTTATTAGTGACACGCTAATTATTTACATTAGGGTTGTTTATGAGCCGAGCTGATGCGAGCTCAAGCGAAGCTCGACTTCTAACCGACCAAGCTCGGCTTGATTTTTAAACCGGGCTAAATATATGAGCTCGGCTCAAGTTGTTTTATAAATCCAGCCAACTCAGCTAGGCTCATTTTGTCTTGAGTTCAAGTACTAATTAAACTTGTTTAGCCTTCTTTAATTTGTGTTTAAGTAGTCATTGAGAGATAACCAAGTTTTGAATTTATAGAGAGAAGCTATCTGTCAAGTTTGTTGTTGTAGGGACAAAATAATGGAAAACTTTTTTCATTTAGCAGATGTGGGATAAGTAAATCACAAATGAAACAAAGGGGAGGAGAAATGAGCGGATATGGGATGAGTAAACCACAAATGAAACAACGGGGATGTCACAACCCCCGACCACACCCTGGACGGGAGCAGCGAGCAGTCACGTGGTACCGGTGGTTATTTTAAAAACATTGCAGCGGAAATATTCATCAGGACCGTGAGTTAGGAAAAATATCAGAGTTTAGAAAACATCGGATTTTATTTATTAAATAGATGGAAAGAAACTCATGTTTTACAAAGGTAGCTTTAATATGGGATAAACCCGAATATATGAAACAACATTTAATTTAATTTATTTGATAAAATAAGCCACTTCTTTAAGCCTTTCGGTGCCGTATCATAGCTCTTATTCCGATCTACCGTAATCACCTGAAACGCGTTTTAAAAAGATTTGTCAGCAGGAAATACTGGTGAGTTCATTCATTTTGTATAAAAACATATTTGTTATAATTCACAGCATTAAGGGTTTTTATATCTGCTCTTTCAAGATTGGCAAAGACTTAATCACTGCAATTATAACTTTGTTATAATTTACAACATTAAGGGTTTTTATATTTGCCCCTATCATATAATTATCTGGTTCAGTTGTCACTCGACCGAATCTATGACTGTGGACATATCACTAATTAGGCTCGCCCACCTAAAGTGATAAATCGTTAGTAGTAATGTGCACAAAACCCCCCACATACTGCCAGTAATTAAAGATTAGCAAAGACTTAATCACTGCAAAGTATAACTGGAAAACATTTAGGGTTTTGTAAAACAATTTGATAAAAAGAGAATGACTCACAAACTGTGAGTAAAGGAGAATGGACTCACCTTGTTAGCATATAGTCTTGATTAAACAAGCATCTTGATTCTAAGCAACTACTTTATGGCTCTGAATCTTCTGATGATTAAGCATCCATTTTGATTGTAAGAGTATGGTGTAGAGTTTCGGGTAGTTAAACATTTAGTTTAACAGAGTGGAATACGTATTAGTGCAAAACCACATCAAACCTAACGATGGTCACGAGATCAGAACCTTAACGAAATTCACAAAGTATAGTCTTGTTTAGACAGCACTTTGGCATTCGTTTAACGAAATTCACAAAGTACAGCACTTTGGAATTCGTTAGTTGGTTCCCGAATCGATCGGACAGAATATCGCATCGGTGATTATTGGTTAGAACACCAATGTATAGAGAGAAGAATAGAAGGAATGAGCAAAGAAAATGAATCATAAGCTTCCTATTTATAGGTAGGAAATATGAAATTTCTATGAAGTTTCATATAGCTTTTATAGGAAGTTACCTATACATTTTCTAGGAAGCTTCCTACCTACATATATATCTTCTTACACCTTCCTAGCACCTTCCTTTGATATTATCTATCTCATATATATTTATTTTCATGTATATCTATCTAGGTGTTTAATTTATTTAATTAATTTTACTTAGCTTACTTAATCTTGCTTAATTAATCTTGCTTAGCTTAATTAATCTTGCTTAGCTTAATTAATCTTGCTTAACCGATTAATTAATCTTACTTAACTGGTTAATTAATCTTACTTAACCGATTAATTAATCTTAACGGTTTAATCAAGTAATTTACTTAGCTGATTAATTAAATAACATAACTAGCTGAATAATTAACTTACTTAGCTTACTTAACTGCTAAGTTTCCTTTCCTGTTAATTTTCCTTAGCTATTAAGTTTTCTTAAACGCTAAGTTATCTTAATAGCTAAGTTTGATATATTAATTTAACAGCTTCCTGATTATGAGTTCTAATGCTAGATACAATGAAACTCGTATTAGCGTATTAACCCAATTCAACTTTAACGATAATCACGAGATCAAAACTTACAACGAATGACAAAGTATAGCCGTATACAGGCAGCACTTAAACATCCGTTGGATCAGTTTCAATCAATCGGATATAGTACCGTGTCCTTAATTAGAGTTATTACCCTGATAACGAGCAGAGTTTTAGGGTTTAGGGGTGTTGTGAAAAGAAACGGAGATACGAGAGAGTAAGTTCGTCAAAATTCGATCGAACTGGTGCAGGAATTCAAGTCCCACTGCTGCCCTTATATACCTGAATTTTGGGTCCCCTCGCGCGTCGCGCCAGACCCATATGGTCCCGGCGCGTGGCGCGACGATGGTCGATCTGGCTTTGGTCGTCACGTGTCCCACGTAGGCCTGACACGTGTCGAAGTGTCGTGACGTGTGTCCTTGGCCGCCCTTCTCGTCCAATCGTGCGTTTTTCTCGATTTTCGTGCTGATACTTATCGCGTATGTTTGGGTCTTCATCCTAAATTGTTTGGTTTATAATTGTGAGTCTAATAAGACTATTTCTATGTGATTTAGTTCGTCGAACGCCAAGATTCCTTAACCGCTAAATTTTCCAAATTGAATATACAAGTTTCATCGCGAGCACTTCTGGTTTTGATCACATGTTGTCGTTGGGAGTATTTTTTAGGGTTGTTACAGGGGATGAGTGGTGAGCGTTAAAAAAGTAAGCCAACTCTCGAACCCGTGACTTCGCCTATGGCTTGAAGGGGGCCTTACCATTTTCAGGGTTACTACATTTATGTTTAAATTCTAGATTATTTAGTTACCTTTTTTTAAAGATGTTAAACAAGGAAAAACACTCCCCCCCCCCCCCCCTCCCACCAAAATACGGCCCATGTGTGGTCACCGACTTGGCAAACTCTTAGGGCCAACCCTGACTAGCCTGGACTCATGAAAAAAAATACGCCCAAAATGATAAATAGAGTTATCGTATGCCTACTATCCCCCATCGTTGGCGTACACTAAACCCATTTGTCAAATGAGTATTTCCTTTTAAATAACTTAATCTAGTGTCTCGAATTGAGTCGCGTGTATACATTCAGGTAAACTACTTCAAATAGACGATAAAAATGATCAAGTCTCAGGGATGAGATCGAAACTTTAAACTTTGGTTTAGTTGGGTTGAATATGGTTAACACATCATGTTTTTACAAATCATATTGTGGTTTCAACCAACATCATATTTTTCATAAATTGTGTTGATAACTTGATATATTGACGTCTGACATTGCAAACTCGTGAAGTCTTTCACTACATGTTTTTTTTTTCTTCCGATAAAGTTGGGATCGGTTTTTGAAATATTACAATAAATGGTTTACAAATTTTGACTATTAAACTACTTGTTTAAGTAAAGTTGTTGAATGATATGTCAATCATTTTATATGTACCAATTTAGTTCTACTAGTACTAAGGTGTTGAAAAATGACATTAGTGTCCAAGTGGTAAGGATTCAATTTTGTGGTATACAAAAGGTCAAGATTTAGAGGAATGATTAAATAATAGGGTAAATTACATTTTTCGTCCTTTATCTATGTATCAGATTGCAATGGATACCCTTTAACTTCAATAATTACAGTCACAATCCTTTTTTTATAAAACTCATTACACTACAAGTCCTTTATGACTAACCAGGTTAAAATTTTCAGTCAAATGTATTCGCTTAAGGGTATTCTTGTCATTTCATGCTTTTATTTAAAATGTTTCTTACTAAATAAAATCAAAAAAATTATACATCATCTTCCCCAGTTATCCAAACCCTAGAACACCATCATCCTCAAGGACCACCCCCACTGTTATCTCCTAACCATTTTCTGCGCAACTCAACTACCAACCATCACCCAATAAGCTACATATAGAATGGTAAAATATATTCTACACTTAACTCAGGGTTTCAGGGCTTACATGATTGTAGGGAAGTTTCTTAACTACAATGGGCAATCCAGTATTATCCATAAATGGGTTATATGTCGTTTTATCAACCCATCCTTTGTAAACCAATCCATAATGACTCCTCTCATCCAAGCATATTTGAAATCCACTAGAACCTGCAACTCAACTCAAATTAGGTCAAAATCCCCAAATCACAGATCTCAAAACACCGTCAACGATAGCCGCACCAAAACCCAGATCTACGGCCGGCAACCACCATCTTCGTCTGGCAAGAACGAACCCAACCCATCGCTGGTCAACATTTCTTCTATGGCTGCTCACCCGCACCAAAACGGTTCTGGAACAATGGAGGTCAGACGTGGAAGATGGAGGTCACCCGCACCAAAACGGTTCCGGGTTAGCTAATATAGTCTTCTTCTGACATCTCCTCCACCCACCTCACAAATTAATTTCATTTCTAACAACAAACACAGACGAATTAATGGCTCCTTGGCCACCTATAAATCCCCAAATTGTACTCTGCCATGGCAGTTGCTTGCGAGATGGCTTGGTGGTGTCCAGATTTAGTGGTGGTGGAGATTGGTTAGAGAGAGAGAAAGAGGGAGAGAGATGGCTGATAGAAGAGAGGAGAGGAGAGAGTTTGATGGTGAGAAAGATGATGTTGGGTATATGTATTTTTTTGGTGTTATTTATTAATAAAATATTTTAAATAAAATGACCAGAATACCCTTAAGTGAATACACTTAACTGAAAATTTTTAACTTGGTTAGTGTTAAAGGACTTAAGGTGTAATGAGTTTTACAAAAAAGGACTGTGACTGTAATTATCGAAGTTAAAAGGTATCCATTGCAATCCGATACATACATAAAGGACGAAAACTGTAATTTACCCTAAATAATATGTTAGTTAATCATTTAATAATATATTATATTTCATGTGTAAATCATGTCGCAACCCCCGACCTCTTGTCTCAGGAGGGGGCGGCCGCGAGCTTCGCACATTCGGTGGTATCGGTGTTTATTTAATTTTGGCAGCAGAATTTACATCAGGACCGTAGTTAGGAAATATTTTTATCAGAGTAAAACACCTCATTTTATAAATATTAAACACATGAGTAAAACCCAAGCTTCCATTTATAATCAGTTTGTAGGGATAAACCCTAATTTATTGAAATAAAACTTCTTCTTTATTTAGGTAACTTTTATAGTCACTTTTCCAAGCCTTCAGTGCTCTCCAGCTGGCTTCTATTTTGGCTTTCACATTTTATTACCTGAAACGCGTTTTAAATATATTTGTCAGTGGGAAATACTGGTGAGTGAATCCCAGTTTAATCAAAACAGGTTTTATCATTGTACAGTATTGAGGGCAATCCATCAATTACATTTGTTTACATCTACTTTAATTACCACACACGGCACTGCCAATCCTGACTTGTGGTCATGTTATTACTCACAGTGTAGTAACAAATTTTGTATACAAAACCCCAACGTACCGACGATAATTGTAGAATTACAAATACTCAATCACTGTTAATTATCATGTAAAATAATTGAGGTTTTGTAAAAACAGTTTACAAAAAGAAAGGATTACTCACATTGCTAATTTAGGTAATTCCTTGTGATTTCCTGGTTATAATCTAATAAATTAAACAATGCACACGCGTTAGTATAATAACCCAATATTTACATTAGTTATACCCTCCCCGAGACAGAACTCCAACGACTAAGTCAGGCAGAGCCTCGACATGCGTTACGGAACACTAGATCAATCGGGCAGCGCATATAATACGTAACCGAGGTTATAATACTTACAACGAGGCAGAGCTTCGCTAATTAGGGGGTATAATACCCGAAGATTAATTCTAATATTCAGAATTTGAGAGAGAGTTACGAGATTTGAACGACGAACAATGAAGCTCGACTGCTCCATTTATAGGGCCTAACCAGGGGTTCCTGGCGGCCCGCGAGAGAAAGAAAGGGGGTTCTCGCGCCCCGCGAGCTAGGCATAGTAGGGTGTAGCTGGGATGAGTCGACCCAGTAGCTTCGACACGCTGATGCCACATGGCGGCACCGGGTTAAGCCTGGTGGCCAGGCGCGACAGACACACAAGGGTGTGTCGCGCCCCGCGAGCGACGTTGGACTTTTGTTTTTATTTAATTTTTGTTAAATTAAGGTATTTGGGGGCCGTTTTTCGTATACGAGATGTATTTTAGGACGTATAGGGATGTTATAAGTATTTTGAGAGAGTTGTTATAACCTCCCCACCGTGTTTTAGAGCTCGTCCTCGAGGTCTACTGGAACAGGTGTTGATATTTCCTTTGCATCTCTGATTCAAGCTGCCAAGTGTATTTTGGTCCTCTCTTGGAATCCCATTTTACTTTTACTAGAACTAATCTCTTGTGTTTGAGATTCTTGATCTTACTGTCTTCAATTTGTAGTGGTTTCTCTACAAACTTAAGCTTCTCATTTACCTCTATATCCTTAAGAGGTACCACTAACGATTCATCTGCTAAACACTTTTTGAGATTACATACATAGAATACATCATGTATTCCTGTCATTTCCTCTAGCAGTTGTAGTTGGTAGGCTACTGGTCCTATTCTTCTAATAATCTCAAAAGGTCCAATATACCTGGGGCTTAGCTTTCCCCTTTTGATGAATCTAACTATTCCTTTCCATGGAGAAACTTTTAATAATACCTTATCTCCTACTTGAAATTCCAACGGTTTTCGCTTGTTATCAGCATAACTCTTTTGTCGATCGCGTGCAGCTTTTAGTCTTCATTGACTTGAATAATCTTGTCCGTTGTTTCTTGTACTATCTCTGGTCCAGATAATTGCTTTTCTCCAATTTCTGCCCAACAGACTGGGGTTCGGCACTTTCGTCCATAAAGTGATTCGAATGGTGCAGCATTGATACTGGTATGATAGCTGTTATTATAGGAAAATTCTATTAATGGTAAATGATCGTCCCAATTTCCTCCGAAATCAATTACACAAGCTCTAAGCATATCCTCCATCGTCTGGATTATCCTTTCGCTTTGTCCATCCGTTTGAGGATGATAAGTTGTGCTTAGATTTAACTTGGTTCCCATTGCTTTTTGGAAACTAGTCCAAAAATGAGAAGTAAAACGGCTATCTCTATCAGACACAATAGATAACGGGTTCCATGTAATGAAACTATTTCATTTCCATATAACTTAGCTAATTGTTCCATACAAAAAGTTTCCTTCATCGGTAAGAAATGAGAAAAATAGTTACAAAGCCAGTCACGGACGCCCTTCTTTTCTGGTTGATCCAGCGCTAATTCAAAGCAATTACCACTTTATCAGCTACACAAGACCTTGACACATCTGATTCGCTCCTAGACACCAGATAACCTGTTCAATAAAAAAAATAAGTATTTCCAATGTAAATCGACGAAAGAATACACCAAATAAAAAGGTCAAACAACCTTCATAATGTGGGTTTTCGGTGAGCAATCTGTTTCCGCCTACACTCGTATTCAAATCGAAAACATTCACCATTCTTCCCAAGCATCCTGAAACATGTCTCTCCAAATTCCTAATTCTCTCATTCTGATTCCTACTCATTTCAACAACACCTGCTACTGCAAATATTACACATTGTAATTATTAATTAATTAACTGTAGTAACTAATGAATACTATCTTCACAATTACATTATTAAATATCAAATTCCATAAAATTAAATAAACTTCCACACTAAAAATCAATAATTACACAGCATAAAACCCTAATTTGACAACAAATGATTTAAACTTCACAGTCACAAGCTAAAACCAAAACGACGACGTTCTGAAGAAATCCACAGATGTTACTGTTCCGGTGACGTTAACGGTAACGGATTCGGTGACGATGACGGTAACAGTGATGGTGATGCGGTTGTGCGAACAGATCGGAAGCATTGGAACAGATCGGAAGCATTGTCGGGATCATCTGTCAATCGTCGTCGCCGGAACCATCTGTCAGAACAGATTGGAAGTATCACTGGAACCATCGGAACATCTCTCTTAACTGTTTTTCTCTCTAGGAAGAAGAAAAGAAAGAATAAGTGGAAGAGATATGAAGAAAGACCATTGATATGAAGGGTGAAGAAAGAGAAAGAGAGTTTTTTTTTAATTTTTTAAATATAAGGGTATTTTGGTCATTTAACAATACTAAACCAAAAAATTCAAACAGTATTAGAAATTTGGACTCAAATGGTTAAAGAAAAGGAAAATTGGTATTTAATAAACCAACCTTTGCCCAGTTGGTAAATAATAATCCAACCTACAGAATTGGTATATAATAATCCTACCTATCAATATGTTGGTACTCAATGAACCTCCGTTAGTTTTTTTTTTAACTGAAGTTAGTTTTTAAGTTTTATTTATTACGCAAACAGTCCCTGTAGTTATAAGTTACTAGTTTTAAGTTTTATTTATTACACAAACAGTCCCTGTAGTTATAAAAAAATCATAAAAATTCTAAAAAAATCAAAAAAATCTTAAAAAATCAAAAAATTCAAAAAAATTATAAAAAATCAAAAAAATCAAAAAAACTCTCAAAAATCAAAAACATCGATTTATAAAATTAACGTGTTTCGCTTTACGAAAATTTTACGAAAAACGGGCAGAGTTTCCTCTGTTTTTGGACGACCCCGACAATCAATGAAGCATTAAATATCTATACGATTTATATAAGATTTATACAAAACTAAAATGAAACTTAAACTAATAAACTCTTACCGGAACCGAGACGACTACGTGACCCAAACTGACCCGACTAGACCCGAAACCAAGTAAACCCAAATCAATTGTAACAAACCGGACCTCTCCCTCTTCTAATCGGCAAGCTTTTAATTACACCACTCATGTAACCCCCAAAAATATCTTTACCACCAAATTCAGAGATAAATTACAGAGTAAACCGTAACAGAACCTCCTCGCCTCTGACAGCCACCGGTTGCCGGAATCCGATTCGCCGGAAACACCTTCACCTTAGGTTTTCTAGCGAGACGGAGATACAACAATAATAATAACCAACGCCTCATATATCTTTCTAGATTCCAATAATATTAATGGCGAAAAAGAGGAAATCATTGGCAACGAGCCTGGACGAAGTGGATCGGACGATGTACTCTTCCTTCTGCAACGCCGCTAATTCTCTCTCGCAACTTTATTCGCAGGCCATGAGTCATCAGAAGCTCTCATTTCTCTCCGGTGAACGCCATGGTTTGGTATATCATTTCTTTTCAAAACCCTAGTTTTTGTGCTTTTTTGTTTCTATCAGGTTTTGTGTTTGTTTTGTTTTGGTAAGTTTAATAATCTGTCTGTATTAGCAAATTCATTAGGGCACTTTGTTTGTATGTGCTATTTGTTGAAGAAATTGAATATGTGTTGTTGATATTTGGATTTGTTTGTTTGGTGGTGGGATTGAAAGATATTTTTTGATTTTTTAAGATTTTTTTGATTTTTTAGAATTTTTATGAATTTTTATGATTTTTTTATAACTACAGGGACTGTTTGTGTAATAAATAAAACTTAAAACTAGTAACTTATAACTACAAGGACTGTTTGTGTAATAAATAAAACTTAAAAACTAACTTCAGTTAAAAAAAACTAACGGATGTTCATTGAGTACCAACATATTGATAGGTAGGATTATTATATACCAATTCTGTAGGTTGGATTATTATTTACCAACTGGGCAAAGGTTGGTTTATTAAATGCCAATTTTCCTAAAGAAAATGCTTATAGGGACTCAGGTCGTTAAACTTTTTGCTTTTGGACTCAAGTGGTTAAAACCCATAAAACACAGGGACTCAAAAAGTAATTTACCCTAAGAAAAATATAAAAATAACAACGTTTGTGTGTATGGCCCCGCCTCCTTTTTGTTGGACGTAGGGTTGTCCTTTTTTTTCAAAACCCGAAATCCGACCCAAATTCGAAGCCACCCAAACCCATATTAGAGAATATCCGAAAAACCTGAACCCAAATAACCCAGGCCCGACCAACCCAAACCTTAAATGGGTTAGTTATCGGGACACCTTTTCCGAACAAAAACCCAAACAACCCGACCCGAACAAAAACCCAAACAACCCGACCCGAATAAAAACTCAAACAAAAACCCGAACATTAATTGTATTTTTCTATATATTGTTAAATGAGTTTGAATTGTGATGATATTTTTTAACAAGATGATATATTGTGAAAAAAACCATTCTTTTTTTTTTTCATTTTACATTTAAACCCGAAAACCGAACAACCCGACCCAAACTAACCCAACCCCGAATAACCCATACCTGAACTTTAAATGATTCGGTTATCGGGTAACTTTTTCCAAAAAAAAACCCGAAACCCAAATAAATAATCCGAAGAACACTCCTAACTGGACGTGATCCTTGGTTACGGATTCACTCCACAAACTTCCAAACCAGACCACACCCACAAATCCACAATAAGGGAAGTAGTTAGAAGAGTATTCCTTGAGTTTAGACTTTGCACCACCTAACCATTCAATGTGCATGCTCTGAGTATTCATAAAATCAAAACTAAACAGTACAAGAATTATAATTTTATCCAATTATCTTAGTTTAACAACCTAGTAAAAGTATCACCTTTAAGAAAGAAGTAATATAATAATAGCCCCTTCAAAAAGAAAGTAGTATAATAATTATATCACACGTTCATACCTGTAACATCTGAACGTGACATCTCTGAATTATGCAAATAAAGGCCCCTCCATCCGTTCTGGCTAAGACCACGCCACATGTCAACTCCTTATTGGCTGTACGCACTGTCTGGATAACTTTCCCGGATACCAGAGAGAGAACATGACAATGATTTGCAGCTACCAAAACCCAAAACCACAACCAAAGGCTCCAAACCATAATCAAACTTTCAAACTTCCATGAGAAAAGAAACCTGGACCATGGCTACAAAACTCTGCGACTCTTGCAAAACGACGTCGGCCAGATTATTCTGTAGAGCAGACTCCGCTTACCTCTGCATCCCATGCGACGGCAAAGTTCACGCCGCTAACAAACTCGCCTCCCGCCACGAACGCGTGTGGATGTGCGAGGTCTGTGAACAAGCTCCGGCCACCGTCACCTGCAAAGCCGACGCCGCCGCGCTATGCGTCACATGCGACCGTGATATCCACTCCGCTAATCCGCTCGCTCGCCGTCACGAGCGCTTTCCGGTAGTACCGTTCAACGACGCCGCCGCTGCGGCGGCGAAGATTGGCGGCGATGGCGATGATTTGGATGTGAATGTCGCCAGAGTTGAAGCGGAGGAAGCGGAAGCTGCGCTGTGGCTGCTTCCGAATCCGAATATCAACAAAATCGGTGACGGATCTGGAGAAGATGATCTGAAAGTTACTGAATCGGAATCGGATTACTTGTTTAACGATATTGATCCGTATTTAGGTATAGATCTGAAAACGCCGGAGCAAAAACCTAATCAGTTTGTTCGTCGATATCAATCGCAAAACGACGGCGTTGTTCCGGTTCAAAACAAGAGCAATAGTATCCAGTTTCATCAATATCAGCCGTATCAAATTCCTTCACACACACACGCTTCTGAATATAATTCTTCAGATGTAGTTGAAGGAGTACCTGCGTATGACGTCACTGGATCTAAACCTTTCATGTACAATTTCACGTCTCAATCGATCAGCCAAAGCGTAAGTTTGATCAGATCATCCTCAGATCCAGATCTCTCCCTCTCTCTCTCTATATACACACACACACATATATATACTTCCAGTTTCATTGAATTTGTATATAATACATACACACACACATATATATACGTCCAGTTTGATTGAATTTGTATCTAATGATGAGATGTTTATGATGATCAGGTATCGTCATCTTCGCTAGAAATTGAAGTAGGTGTTGTACCGGATCACAAGGCAGCAATGACGGATGTATCGAACGACAACAACACCTCATCAGCGGATGTTTATCCAACTCCGTTAGTCGGATACGATCGAGAAGCTAGGGTTTTAAGATACAGAGAGAAGAAGAAGAACAGGAAGTTTGAGAAGACGATTCGATATGCTTCGAGGAAGGCGTATGCAGAGACGAGGCCGAGAATCAAAGGAAGATTTGCTAAGCGAACGGAAATGGATATTGTAGAAGCTGATATCTCGCCGGAATCCTCATACGGCGTCGTTCCATCGTACTAATGTTGTATCTCATCATCATGTATTTTGTGTTTTGATTATTAACCCATGTGTATATATGTTAGGTGTAACGCTACTACTTACAATAACTTGTACCGGATTATGAATGTGTTTTTACCGAGCTAATTATGAACGTGTTGTCCATGAGTTACAAGTCACTAGTTAATTGAACAACCGAATTGTCCTGAGATGTTTGTCCAGTGGTCAAAAGGTGTGCCTTTCCTAGTGTAGCCGCAGGTTCGATTTCCGTTTGGGCCATTTTCGAGTGACATTTGGGTGAAGGGACGAATCAGGGATTTAATTCCGGGTGTTCGAACCTGACGGGGGCGAGGGTTTACGGATTTCATCCGGTTCCTACGCATCAACGGGGCACAGTCTCATGGCGGTGTGAGAAGTCGACCTTGGACATAGCCACAAGCAGGGTGAGTTTACACGTAAGATTATTTATCGTTCAAAAAAATTGAACAACCGTATTACTTTGTAACATGATGCTTATGAGATGAGAGCCCTCGGCTTTGTATATTAGCGTAACAAGGCTACGTTGCTTCGCCCAACTGATTAACGTTACGTTGTGAGTGTTGAATGTTGATACATCCTTTGGTAGATCTCTTTTTTCAAGCATGGTTCTTTTTATCTAATTGACTTGTTTGTTTTGTTATTTTCAATGGAATAATAAACTTCGATAGATCATAAAAGAGACGTGTAAGATCGTCTGCTTCAAATTCTCAACTTTTGCTTCATTTTGGAATTTGATGGAACATAAAAGAGACGTGTAAGATCGTCTTTTCCAAATTCTCAACCATAGGCTCATGTTCTAAAAAAAAATTCATTTTCAAAATACTAAGAGCGTTTTCATCGTTTTATTTATCTAATTTTATTTAATAAACTTATGCAATCATTTATCCCCGTAATTAACTTTACATTTTACCTAAAATTATTTCTTTATAGCATTCACATTTTCCATATTCATATAACTATACTAAAAGTTACTATTTTTTTCTTTTTTTTTTCAATTAAATAATATTTTTTATACCTATATCATTACATTTTATTTTTCCTCCACTCGTAACTACTTTAAAAAATATTAAAATATTTAGAAGGCGTGAACACTATTCCCGTATATTTACAGATGAACAATAACTTTTTTTCTCTACTCCACTCACAACCACTCAAAACCCACTCACAACCATTCCTTGTAATATAATTATCTCACTCACACAAATATAAGAAATTCATTGTCAATGTTTTAAGAAAACTTTCATTTCCAAATTCTAATATAAATAAACTAGCCTAAGACCCCGCGAGCTTCGCGGGTGGCTAAACACCAACTAAACACATAAAATAATTTAAACATACAAGCGTTAAAGTGTGATTTGTTAAGCCTCATATTTTGAGAGATTTGAGCACGTCCCAATAGTACATCTACACAATTATATAACTTAAAATTGTTGAAATAATCATTTGAAATAAATAAACGTTCAAGTAACGAAATCCATTCCTCTACCCACGGGTACGTAATGTATCAAACGAAGTTACAAAACCAACGCACTATTTTTACAGTCCAATTAAACAAACAATACAAATACCGTCCGGCTACCGTCAGGCTCTTGCACACGTCCCAACGTATCTGAAAGGTAAAATAAAACACACTATTTTTACGGCCATTAATATTATATGTAAATGACTTGCTTTAATCAAATCTATTATAAAGTTAAAAGAAGAATGTTTCCGTAGTCGAAAGAAGATAATTGAACTCTACATGTTTGGTATAGTTTACATATTGGTTTTTGTATGCTTATGGTGGGTTATATTTACTTATTTTGAAAGGGCCTTTTTATTTATGTTTGTAGAGTTGTTTAGACTAATTGAAGTGGTAAGGTTTAGTTGTGGTTTCAGTGTATTGGCTATCGTTTACATACAGGACCTTGTTTGTTTAAGGCACATTATTTTTGAGTTGTTTTTCACTTTTTGTGGGTAGGTGGAGGTGCTTCAACATAAGTCATCAATGATCTTATTTTAGTTAGGATGTGTTTTTCTTGTATCTTTTGGTGGTTAAATATACAAACTCTTTTTTTTAAAGCATTTTTAAACACCTCGACCTGAAACTTGTTTTGACCTGGACCTGTTTTAACCCGAAATAAAACAACCATTTTTAGCGCATTAACTGCATAAATTAAATGTCTACCAAACTTTTTTTAAACAATTTTTCTCATCTGCAACCATTAAATAGAATTAATTTATCCCAATCAGCAAAATATCAAGCCCAAATCAGCGTTTGAAAACATAAAAACAAAAACCTCAAGAGTGTTTGAAATCTGTTTTTGCCTGTTCAAGGTGATGATGGATCAAATGAGGTTAACTTATAAAAAAATCACTTCATCTCCACCTTCTTAGTCTCCTCCAATTCCTTTTTATCATTTGAAGATTGTTCGACGATGTAAGTAATTACTTAGATCTTTAGCATACTTTTTCAAGCCATTGACTCACTGCTTGGCAAACCACAACTACCACTAAACATGTTGGGAATAAATAGTTTAAGAACCCGCGAGCTTCGCGGGTTGGTAAAAGAAATTTTCTTCACTAATACCGCTGACATTAAATATTATGATTTTATACACGGTAAAAGACAACCGAATAGATAAGATTACGACGACAAATTGAAATACGTGAATTTTTCCTACTTGACCTGCTATAGATATGATGATGCCAGTTAACATCAACTCGGGTAAAATAATTGAAAATCTAAAGTTTTTGCACATACTGTGCTAAGTACCATTGCCGATAACTCATGTTGATTCAGCAGCATTTTAAGAAACTGAATTCACACTCTCCATCATCTTCTGTAGTGTAAAGATTCAACCGCCATACCCTTTTAAAGGTTCGACATATTCCCACATTTAAGGCTTCACGTCTTTGTCCTTGCATATCTATAAAATCACCCAAAATCATTTAAAAATATTTGAAATGAAAAAAATAATATGCATAGTCAGTAAGAGACTAACTCGCATCCGTCGAATGTTGTAAGAGACCAGCGTCAGCGCTGATTATTAGCGATTGGTGTCCGACATTTACATGCTTCTTTCTTTCTTTTTGCAACTTGGGTGCCTCTAAAAACTTAAGAATACGCGTTAGCGCCACCCTTGCTTCTAGAAACATGGCTGCAGTATCAGCAATAAGACGAATTAAGCTAAAGGGTCAATACGGTCTTTTCAAAAAGCATCAATTTGGTATGGGTCAAAGTAGGTTCCAAAAAAATAGGCAGCGGCCGCATTGACAAAAGTGATGACTTGTAGGTGGTGGCATTGGAATACATGAATACTGATAATGTGCAAATCCCAATGATTTTGTATTACAACATATATACGAATATATACTGGAGGTATTACAAGATAAATGGAGATGATTTCTCCTAATTGAAAATGCAAGATGGAAACAGTGATATGGAAATAAAGTGGTCAAAGAGAATATATTGAGGTGATTGACTGGCTCCACAATTGTCGCCTATTACCCCCCGTCAATGGGAGACGGATAGGACTCGAGTCGAAGCATTGCGCGAAATTTTTCAAATAATGGTTTCGGTAGGCTCTTGGTGAATATGTCCGCAATTTGGTTGTCCGTGGAGATAAACCGTGTGTGAAGTCGTCCTGCAGCCATTAGTTCTCGAACAAAATGGTAGTTGAGATCGATGTGTTTGGCTCTTTTGTGAGAGATGGGATTTTGGCTTAAGAATAATGCACTTTTGTTGTCACAAAAAAGCGTTGGAGGTCCCGGTGGTAATGCATGAAGTTCACGTAGAAGATGTGTTATCCAGATGAGTTCTGACGCCGTGTTTGCCATAGCCCTGTATTCCGATTCACAGCTTGAACGAGAGACGGTTGGTTGTTTCTTTGCGCTCCAAGAGACTAAGTTTCCACCTAAATAAAAGCAGTAGCCATATGTAGATCTTCGAGTGTCAATGCAACGAGCCCAATCTGCATCAGAAAAACCTAATAAAGTAGTGTTAGGTGGCCTATCAAACGTTAAACCATGTGATAATGTGCCTTTGAGGTAACGAAGAATTCTTTTAACAAGTTGAAAGTGAGATGTGGTGGGATTTTGAAGAAATTGACTTGCTTGGTTAACATCATAAGAGAGATCCGGACGAGTGATGGTAAGATATTGAAGTGCACCCACTAGAGAGCGATAGAGAGAAGGGTCATGGAATGGTTGACCGGTCGAGTGGAAGATGTCTTTGGGAGTGAGAGGTGTAGCTACGGGTTTGGAGTCAAGGAGACCGGCACGAGAGAGAATGTCGTAGGCATATTTTGATTGGTTTAGGAAGAGTCCGGATTTTGTGTGAGTGACTTCCAGGCCAAGAAAGAAGCTAAGAAGACCGAGATCTTTGATGTTGAACTCTTTGTGAAGACGAGATGTGAATGAGGAAATGAAAGTTTCATTATTTCCCGTGATGATGATGTCATCGACATATACGAGGAGATATATTAAGGTTGCATCACGGTGGAAGACAAACAAGGAGGGGTCGGCTCTGCTACAGTTGAAACCAAGTGTGAGAAGGAATGTACTTAGGCGTTGAAACCAAGCTCGTGGTGCTTGTTTTAGGCCATAGATTGCGCGATTTAGTTTGCATACATGAGTGGGATGTTGGGGATCCTCAAATCCCGGTGGTTGTTCCATGAAAACGGTTTCGGTGAGGTTGCCATTGAGAAAGGCATTGTTGACATCAAGTTGTCGCAACTTCCACCTTTGAATGGTGGCAAGGCTAAGTACCACTCGAATGGTGGACGATTTTACCACAGGGCTAAAGGTGTGAGAAAAGTCGACTCCCGGTACTTGATTGAAGCCTTGAGCGACTAACCGTGCTTTGTAGCGATCAATGGAGCCATCGGCTTTGTATTTTATCCGATAGATCCATTTAGAACCGATGATGTTTGTAGAAGAAGGACGTGGAACAAGTTGCCAAGTATGATTTCTATGAAGGGCTTTAACTTCGTCATGCATGGCGTGTACCCATTTAGTGTCTCTTAAGGCAGTTTTGATGCCTTTGGGTACGTGAACGGAGAGAAGAGAATGATGAAGAGGATGGTTGTATAAAGAGGTAAGGTTGGCAAAATGTCTCGGTTTGAAGATACCAGTTTTAGATCTAGTGGTCATGGGGTGATCATTTGCGGTTTGAGAGTTGTTGGTGTCGGATGGCTGGGTCGATGACGGATAAGTGGGGTCGGTATTGGTAGAAGTGGATTCGGGTGTAGTGAAGTTTTGAGGAGAGTTGGTATGGGCCGGTGATGTGGGCTGAGAAGGTGTAAAGGGTGGGCCGTATGAAGTAGGTTGGAGTTCGGGAGTGGGAGTGGTTGGTGGGCTGGGTACGGGTGGAAGTGGGTTAGATGTGGGCATTGTTGGGTGAGTGTGGGTATGTGGTTGAGGAATTTCTGGTGGACAGTGAGAACAAGGAGAGTTTGTTTGTGAATGTTGAACAGTGGGTAAAGGTGGTAGAGTGGAGGTGTGTTGAGTTGGGGAGGGTATGGTGTCTTCAAAATTTGTGAAAGGGATGAGGGAAATATTCGTAGAGGGAGATGATGATTTAAAGGGAAGTTGGTCCTCATCAAATTTGGCATGTCTTGTGATGTAAATGCGACCCGTGGTGGAGTCAAGACATCGAAATCCTTTGTGTTTTGGACTATAACCGATAAAAATGCAAGGTGTGCTTCTAGGTAAGAGTTTATTTTTGGTATAGTCGCGAAGGTAAGGATAGACAAGACAACCAAAAACTCGTATGTTTGAGTAAGTTGGTGGTTGATTGAACAGAATCTCAAAGGGAGACTTGTTGTTAAGGATTTTTGTCGGAAGTCGGTTTATGATGTAAGTAGCGGAAGTGAAGGCATCAATCCAAAGGGTGGATGGAGCATTTGCACTGAACATCATTGCCAGACCGGTTTCAGTGATATGACGATGTTTTCGTTCCGCTCTTCCGTTTTGTTGTGGTGTATGAGGGCATGATAAACGATGTTGTATCCCGTTTTGTTGAAAATGATTTTTTACATGATTATTTGTGAACTCGGTTCCACCATCACTTTGAAAAACTTTGACAGTGGTGGAGAATTGATTTTGTACAAGATTTAAAAAAGTGATTAACGTATTGTAAAAGTCGGATTTAGCCTTGAGGGGATAAAACCAAGTGAACCGAGAGTAGTCGTCCACAAAAATAACGTAGTACAAATAGCCATCGGTAGAGGCTATTGGTGCGGGTCCCCAAAGGTCACAGTGAATTAAGTCTAGAGTGTGTTGCGCACGTTTAAAATTTTCAATAAAAGGTAAACGTTTGGCTTTTGATAACTCACACGAATTGCAAAGACCCGGTTTGGGTAATAATGAGGTAACAAAAACATGACCAAGTTTGTTTAAAGTAGCAATTGTATCAAACGAAACATGACCGAGGCGATTATGCCATTTATTGAAAGAAGCACGAAGATGAGAAGCCGAGAGCGCAGCAACGAGAGACTTGTGACCTTGGGTAAGAACATAGAAGCCATTTTCGCAAATGCCTCTAGCTAGAACTTCCGCCGTTTTGCGGTCCTGTATGTGAAAGTAATTGTTAGAAAACAAGACATCAACCGGTGAGTTATTTGTGAGTCTACTAATGGATAGTAGATTCTTTGTGAGATTTGGAACAACAATGACATTTTGTAAAGAAATAGAATCGTTTAAGTTTGTGTTCCCTATATGAGTGACGGGTAAAGATTGGCCGTTTCCAAAGGTGACACTCATGTTACCGGTTTGTTTTTGAAAGAAGTTTAGACCGTTTTTATGTTTTAACATATGTGTGGTTGTACCTGAATCGGCGGTCCAATCCGGAGTGTCCGGATTTATGTTGCACTGTGCGTGAAACGCGTGTGCTAAGTTAGCATCGATGGGAGCGGCCTTTTTTGCATATGAAGCGAGATTTGGGCAGGCACTTGCATAGTGTCCGTCGGTTCGACATAATTGGCAATGAGGACGACGTTTTGTGTAGTTGTTTCCACGACCCCGATTGGAGTTGTTGCGTCCACGGCCACGGGATGAAGTACGGTTATTTTTGGACTGATTTGCATAGAAGGCTGCTTCCGGTTGTTGAGAACCATGAAGTTTTTGTACGAACATCTCCTGGTTCTCGGCATTGGCCAAGAGGTCACGAAAGGATGGAGCGGGGTGAATTGTACGCTGAGAAGTGGAGAAGTTTTCGAAACTAGCTCCCAATCCACAGAGGAACCAGTGCCTCTTATCTTCATCACTAACCGGGTGGCCAATGGCGGCTAGTTGGTCGGAAATGGCCTTAAACTTCCGACCGAAATCTGAGACAGAGGAAGTACCTTTTTGGAGAGACCGAAGATTATCTTTTAGATTGTGGATGCGCTCAATAGAGCAGTGACTGTAGGCATTAGCCAGGGCTGTCCAAACCGAACGGGCTGTGGAGTGCCCTATTGTTTCAGCCATGGCTTCCTCTGTGAGAGTAGAATTTATGAGTAGAAGAACTTTCTGATCGGCTGTCTTCCAGGTTAGGAATTCAGGATTCTCGGTGGTTTTAGTATCTTTGGTTAGGGTTTCGGGTGGCGGCTTTGTGGTGCCATCGACATGGTGTAGAAGGCCAAGATAGGATAAAACAACAGTTGTTTGCTTCTCCCAAGTTAGGTAATTTGTTGAGGTAAGTTTGATGTTGATTAGGTGAGTGAGAGAGTGGAGAGGGATGGAAGAGAGGTCAACAGTGGTAGACATGGTGGTGCTAAAAAAAGAACGGAGGAGCAGAAATAGGGAGATTGACAGGGAAAGAGAGGACCGATTGAAGAAGAAGAAAAGAAAAAAAAAAGAGGGATCTCTTTTAGGCTGATACCATGATAATGTGCAAATCCCAATGATTTTGTATTACAACATATGTACGAATATATACCGGAGGTATTACAAGATAAATGGAGATGATTTCTCCTAATTGAAAATACAAGATGGAAACAGTGATATGGAAATAAAGTGGTCAAAGAGAATATATTGAGGTGATTGACTGGCTCCACAATTGTCGCCTATTAAATACAAACAAAATAAATATTAATATCATAAACATATTAATACCTAATTCATACGGATTTGTTGATGCATCGTTTAACACCTAGCATTACAAATGGAAAAATGGAAACACTCAAGAGCATCGAACCGGCGTAGCCTCCTTAAAAAAGACCGGCATGGCATCCAAATGCCTCCTTATACATGTGAGCTTCATCGACTATCACATACCTGATTCATAAGTGATAAGTTTAGTATTAGGCCATATTTAGAAAAGGGAAAAAGACAAAGAAAGTTCTAGCCAATCTGTATAAAGATATTATTTGTAGAATTGTATAACACCAGCATGCATTAGAATAACCACATACCCTTTGTCCACATCATGATAGCCATGTCTTTTACAGCCTTAAGTTACGCACCAGAACACATTAAAAGTAATTCCACAACCGATTGGAGAAGTTCTTTTCCGAATTTACACTCACGTTGATGCCTTAATTAGGCTACTAATTTCCATCATAGCACAAAAAGCAGCACAAGTTGGAAGATTTTATGGCACTTACAATGAGCAAAAAAAGTGACAATAATATTATAGTAAATAAACTTAACAGAGTAATAAAATAAAACAAAAAAAATAGCATATACAAAGTTATTTGGTTTAAAGAGCTCAAAGTAGACTTCTCTCGCTTCAATGGTAAGCAACTTACGTATATGCTCAAATAGCCTTAGCAACTGCATTCCCTACGGATAAATAAATAGAAAGCTAGAATTTACCGGAGACATCGTGGACAACCCGGTCATACGCCAAACATCTTGAGATCAATCGGCAATCGGATCTATTGGACTTCAAATCTGAAGCGCCAGAATCGCAGCTCAAAGAACACCACAAAAAGCCTCAAATATTTTAATTATATAAATGTTAAACTACTAACGCAAATATTAGAGTACACTGAATAATTGAAATACATGAATGGAAAAAAATTACAGATCATTAAAGATTTCTTCAACTGACCTGGACTGGCTCTTTTCAACCCGACCATCTTGCCACCTCCATATTCTATCTTCTTCAACCTATGTTGAGTGTGAAAATAAAGGTTTTTTGACTAAAAAACACCTTGGTCACTGAATCAACAAAGATAACACTTTTGGCCGATGTAGCTGGAATCAGGGGAGAGAACCAGTTTAGATATAAATGTAAACTCAACTATATTCATAAAGTTTCCAATATCATAAGGTATCAGGCCCGCCTAAATTACTGTTGTAAAGTTCTCTGCAGAAAAATGTCAAGAAACATAATATTAATCCTAAAAGCTGTTTTTTCAAGTTATGCGTTGTATTAACAGTTTTTCATTTATTTTCACTGATGCGTTACAAATGTGATAATTTTATTCAAGAACCAAATTATGCGTTGTATTAAAAGAAACCTCATTTGAAATGATTTAAATTGGATAATAATAATAACCTCACTTGAAATGATTTAATAGAGATGATAAGCACTTTCCATTCATGAGGTAACTTTATTTATTTATTTATCATAAAAATCTTTCTAAATCTTCACACTAACTGTCATCATATATTAAGAAAAAAGTTTAAGAACCCGCGAACTTCGCGGGTTGGTAAAAGAATATATCTTCATTATCAATTGATATAAATATTATGATTTTATACACGTTAAAACACAAAGGAATATATTAGAGTACAAACGTCCCATTACTTACGTAAATATCATCAGTTTACATATTTTGTAAAACCTTCCACTCTCGATCACCTTCCCACTCTTAGTCGCCTTATACTTCAACCTGAAAGAATTTGGTCAAACATGACGCCATTTACTCAAATAGAATCAACATACCTGGGACAACAGATATAGTGTTGCCTATCGTATATTATGCTAGTCACACACGAAATTTAACTACAACTAATATAGGTAAATTAAATAGTGTACCGACCTGTCGAGTTATGCGTTTATACATTCAGATGGTGGACCATATCTAACTGTGATTGATGGTGGTTGACTGTTGTAAGCAAGTTTATCCATGACCCGACCCGAACCATCACTAAGCACCATAATTGACTTTGTTTAATACGCCACTTCCCAATGGCCTGTTCAATCACCGGCAGCTACCATAAATTTCTAATAGAAGGTATATCAAAATATGCATGCTAAATAAAGTAAAATTATAATAATATTTCTCAATACATAACTATTAGCATAAGAAGTACAATAAATTTCTATTGACATAAATATGATAGCATGCAGTTGGATTAATGAAGTTTTCCTTATACATACATGTGAACAAAACGCTGGGATTTCCATCTTATGCCACTTCGAAACTTGATTGGTCAAACTTCTCCGGCTCGGTAAAATACTAAGGTGAATCAATGTTTCTAAATAGTAGCAAAACCTTCAATCCTTTTGAAATTAGGCACCCTGCAAGATTCATTTTGAAACGATTTTAAAAAAATTGAATCTTATAATAATTTAAATTTATAAAACTAATTTTAAGAAAGGAATATAAAACAAACCTGAAAATGGTTGCAATCCTGTGTTATATATTGATGCGTGTCGAGACTTATGGGAGTTTTGGTCGGTATTCTGATAAAGAAAAATCAGAAAGTATTAACGGGTCATCTTATTTAAGGTCTTACAGTAGTTTTGTTCGATATTCTAATAAAGAATAGTCAGAAAGCAGGCATCGATCCTTTTTGTAATATTTTACCAAGTAGGTTTGAGAAAGATGGGTTAAGACGATCACATTCAAGTGTATCAGCAAATACTAAAAAAACAGTTTTAGTTAATCATTACTATATTTTGAAGCATCTCGGGCAATTTTATGTAGGTATGCCGAATGGTCTTCAAACTGTTCCTTACTTGGATGATAGACCAGGCACTTCGGCATCTTATCTGTCCAATCAAGATTCAGCTGTGTCAAACTTCTTAACATTTTGCTTTGATATGGCATCTCGCCCATATACAACACCACCAGATTGTGTTAGTGCATTCGTATTGCCGAACAATCCCACACCACAAGATAAAGAACCTCTTAAAGCATTTCCACTGCTCCTAGTCATCAGGTTCATCACCTTTGCACTTTCATTTAACTTGCCTGTTTTAAGTCGTTGAAGTCATTTTATGCTTCAAAAGTTAGAGCTTTGCCTTTCTAGTGAAGCAAATCACTCCTCCCCCTCCCCCTGGAATAAATACTTTAAACAATTTAATATTATCAAGTATAAAACACCAGCAACATTAAAATCATACAGATATAGAAAATCTAGGTACAAAATTTAAAATTTATAAATCACATGAGTACATGACATAAAAAGTCAAAGTGATGACCAATATACTTTTTACATTCTTCTTAATTCTCCAAAAAATAGACATAAGTTGAAAAAAGTTAAAGTGCAAAACATAGTTATTCACATAAAAGTTAGACAACGATAACGATTACAGTGCACTGTGCACATGTTTACTTCTAAGAGTGTTGACTTGAGTTGCGTTATCTAGAATAGGTTACATGTTGGTAGGTAAAAATAGCTTAAACATGTCAAAGGTCGTCCAAAGACTTTCTATTAGGGATGAGAAAATGGTACCGAAAACAACTTAAACATGTCAAAGGTCGTCCAAAGACTTTTTATTAGGGATGAGCAAATGGTACCGGTTCGGAACCGGTACCGAATTTCCCGAACCGACTCGATTTTTGGTACCAATTCGATACCGACATTTAGTGTTTTCAGTACCGGTCCGGTACCAGTAGTTACCTTCATATAGGTGTCAGTACCGGTACCAAATTTCTCGAACCGACTCAATTTTCAGTACCAATTCGATGCCGGCATTTAGTCTTTCTGGTACCACTATTTACCTTCAAAGGCCGATCCGTACCAGGTATTATTTTTTGGGATTTTTGGTACCGGTTCGTACTAAGCTCATCCCTAGTCCTACGTGTATTTTAATTGCAAATAAACTTCTAAGTCGTTTAATTCAAAGTTTTATAATATTACTGATTTTATTGATGATAGAGATTTATTAAGTAAAACTAACACATTACTAATTTATTAAAAAAAACCAGATAAAATACAGTTTTGGCTGGCCTGATAAGACCGTGTGAGCTAGAATACACTTAAGTTTTATAGTAGTTGCTGAATGCATATCTAGAAAGCAAGAAACCTCATATGCATTCTCAAATAAAATATAAGTTGGGAGTTGATCAGGTACTCCTGCACATTATATTTTTTTAAATTAGTTAACATATAATATATTCAAAACACAACATATTAAATAACTAAACCAAGCAACAATACACACCAAGAGAGATTCAAAATCTTGCACCAAGATCAACTTCTCCAAAAGATATATTTTTATTCGAGAAGCTGTTGTAGAAATATATATAATCAAAATGATGTATAAGAAAACATTTCTTGATTAAATGATTAATAATCAAAGTTATACACTTACGTAATTTAAGAGTCATGTTAATGACTTACTTCTATCGAAGTCAAAGTCAACTATTACCAGGAACGAAATATGCAGGCTTGTGAGCCATATCTCCCACAACTGCAGTTTCAAGCATATCTCCCTTCAAATTTTCAAAATAAATAAAAAACTTTACTACAAAAACCAATATATGATAATTAAAAATAACCAGAATCTTACTTTCTTAATAAGTTCTAACAAATCCATTGCGTAAGCTACACCCACGATGTTATCAACTCGCTGCTCAAACACTGGCACCCTGTGAGTGCAAATCAAATTATTATTTTTTAAATAAATCCATAATCAGAATTATTTTCTTTAAAATATTTTTTTTCAATAATTACCTAGAATATTGATGAGTTACCCATAGGTGGTGGAAATCAACTAACGTTGCAGTCGAATCAACTGCAACTACATCCACAAGTGGCGTCATAACCTCCTTCACATGGGTGTCTTTTATTTCCAACACATTCTCAATCATATCCTGCATAAATATGTAACGCGTTATGCATATACTCTGTAAAACACATAAACCCTTGAACCCAAAATAATAATAATAATAATGATGATGATGATGATGATAATAATAATAATAAAAAACCCAACATAAACCCTTAACCTTACTTAATTCAATTCAGTTCTATTCAATCCAAACACTATTCAAAACTATTCACATAAACCCTAACCTTAATTAACTCAACTTAATTCAATTCAATTCAATCCAAACAGTTTTCAAGACCATTTATGTTATAAAACACATAACCATCTGTTTATTACCAGATTTGAGATTTAGGATTTTCTGAAAATCACCATTGATCAGAAAGAATTGAAATCCCATGGCTTTGACTATCTAACATTCTCATCAACAAAACCTCTTCACAATAAAAACCCTAAAAAAATTGAATCAGTAGATTTACAAAACGAATATATCAGAATAGGGATTTTCATACAACAAATTAGATAAATCGTAGAACACATATAGAAATCACATATAAGACATACCAAAAACAACTCATTAAAAAATTCCATGGATAGAAGACACAAGATTACCGATTATTAAGAAACAATCGACAAAATTACCTTACATAGTGTTGATCAAAAGAAGAATCGCCAAATCGTTGAAACAAAAAGCCAAAGACGAATGGATTGAAAGCAAAAACCCTAAATATGAATAATGAATTGATTAAACATACATTAAAGCTTAAAGATTAGAAGAAAACATACCTTTTGCTGGTTGCTTTAGACTGAGATCTAGGTTGTAATGGAACAGAGAGAGATACATCGATGGAACAGGCAGAGATGTATGAAATTGAAATTAGGGTTTAAGGATTGATTGAAGAGAGAGGACGTATTATGAGAGCGTGTTTGAGAAGCCGCGTGAATCAAGGAAAATAAGAGAAAGAGTTTGGCGCTCAAGAGGAATTCTCTGGCTTAAGTGGGTGTCCACATCATCAAAATGATTGGCTAAGAATAGCCCATGTGGCCTAAGAGAATTCATTTAGTATAATAGATAGATACTAAGAGCAATTTCGTAGTATCATTTTCTAATTTTAATAGATAAACTTATATAGTCATTTATCCCTATAATAAATAATTAGAGCATTTTCGTTGTATCATCTTCTAATTTTAATATACCTACAATTGCGACCCGCCGCAATACGGCGGGGATTCTTTAGTTATAACTAAGTCGATCTAGGACCTGAACGTTATGTTAAACCTATCAAACGGGAAAAAATAGACGATGTAAAAACGTTCACCCACACACGCACGTTGCGTCGTGTTAACTCGCAAAATTTAGAACGAAACGTAAAAACGTTAAACCAAAGACGCACGTTGTGATGTGTTAAGTCACAAAATTTAGAACCAAGCATAAAGCGAAAAATTTGCGGAAAATGAAAACCATAAAGGACCAAAGTTGAAAGTAAAAAAAGTTGTGAGGATAGATTGTAAAATATAAAAAGTTTTGGGTTAAAAGTAAAAAAAAAAACAAATAGTTTTGGGTTAAAAGAAATTTATGAAATACTTTTGGGTGAAATGTAAAAAAATCAATTTTTTTTTTGGAAAACCCCCCAAAGCCAAGGTTACAACAACCATATGCAAAACCATTTTTTCTTTGAAAAACCCCCAAAGCACACCCCGCGTTGCGGTTGGGCGTAAAACGGTGTCAAATAGTACTAATGCCACACAACCGTCATCGACAACCAACACTGACTCAACCTAGGATCTGCGTGTTGCAACGAACCTGTCAAACATGGAAAAATAGAGGTAAAAACGTTGAACCACATATGCACGTTGCGCCGTGTTAACTTGCAAAATTTGAAACAAAACATAAAAAAGTTGAACCACAGTCGTACGTTGCGTCGTATCAACTCAAAAAATTTAGAACTTGTAACACCTCGTAAAAACGTGTCCAATTATGTAAAGACACGTGTCCTAAACTCTAAACATGTAAAAGTTTGAGTTAGAAGGACTAAAGTTGTCAAACTATGAAAATATGTATGCGAAGGGACTAAAAGTGTCAACATGCCAAACTTGTGCCTCTGATTGACCACACACGATGAATATATTCTTAAACGAGTAAATTGTCAGACGTATGGAGCCATTTGTGAAAGTAAACAAAAGTTTACAAGTTGCAGGGGTTAAACGTGTCAACATGTTAATTATTACCTCCGAATGACCTTTTAACGAACCCGGGACTTCGTAATGTTCGATTATACTCTCAAGAATATATGATAGCAAATTCACGAGGTTTCGATATCCTTATGTGTTATTTACGCAAATTCCCAAGAATAAGGGTTAAAAGCGTCAACGAGATGAAACTTGTGTTTTCGGTGATCGTATATCGAAACCGGACCTAACGGTGTTTGGTTATACTCCCTAGATCATCTACAAACTAACTTCAAGGGCCAATTGTGCCTAAAATGAAAGTTATTAAGCTTATAAAGGTGCATGGACTAAATATGTCAAGTTTTAAACATGTTTGGCTAGCCCCTCATGGCGTCGCGCTGCGCGACCACGTCCCTGTTATGCCGTCGCGCTATGCGACGGCTCTGTTTCGACAGAATGTGTATGCCAGGTGCAGATTGTCTTCTTTCTTGAGCTCCAAACAAGTTTCAATCGAATTCTATGGCTTGTTGATGGTTTTTAAAACCACCTTGGACACCTGGAGCCATCCTACAACCTCCCTAAACACCTGTAATGATCTAGAGTGAGCTCCATTCACTATAAATGTCGCAACCCCCGACCCCTGCCTCGGGAGGCGGGCGGCCGCGGCCTACTTTGAGATGGTGGTATCGGTGTTTATCATTAATTGGCAGCGGAAATTTCATCAGGACCGTAGTTAGGAAATATTTTATCAGAGTAAAATACCACATTTTCATAATATTAAACATATGGGAAATTCCCAAGTTTCAATTACAAACATGTTTATAGGGATAAAACCCTATTTTATTGAATAAAAACATCTCTTTTATTTAGATAACTTTTATAGCCACTTTTCCAAGCCTTCAGTGCTGTCCAGCTGGCTTCTATTTGGCTTTCACATTTTGTTAGCTGAAACGTGTTTAAAAACATTTTGTCAGTGGGAAATACTGGTGAGTGAATTCTAATTTAATCAAGACAAGTTTTATCAGTTTACAGTTATTGAGGGCGATCTCGCAATTACATTTGTTTATTTTTCTACTTTAATTACCACCCACGGTACGGTCAACCCGACTTGTGGTCATGTTACTACTCGCAGTGTAGTAACAAATTTTGTATACAAAACCCCAACATACCGACGATAATTGTAGAATACAAATACTCAATCACTGTTAAGTATAAATTAAAACACTTGAGGTTTTGTAAAAACAGTTTGCAAAAAGGTTTACAAAAAGGAGATTACTCACATTGCAACTTTAGGGTTTTTCCTGTGATTTTCCTGGTTATAATCTATTAATTAAACAATGCACACGCGTTAGTATAATAACCCAAATTTTACATTAGTTATACCCTCCCCGAGACAGAACTCCAACGACTACGTCGGGCAGAGCCTCGACAGCCGTTACGGAGCACTAGATCAATCGGGCAGCGTATCTAATACGTAACCGGGGGTTATGATACTTACAACGAGGCAGAACTTCGCTATATTAGTGGGTATAATGCTCGGGTATTATAATTGCTACGCAGAAATTTGAGAGAGAAAGTGAAATTGAACGATTTGAGACTGAAGGCCGATCGTCTCCATTTATAGGGCCTGATCTGGTCTGCCTTGTGGCCCGTGAAGGATTCTTAAGGGATCTTCGCGCCCCTCGACATAGGGGGGGGGGGGGTAGGGCCTAGCTATGCTGATTCGGCGGGTTTAGCTGTGACACGAAGCTGCCACGTGGCAGCTCAGGGTGCTGCCTCGTATACGGGCGCTCGCGGCCTGCGTAAGATGAAGAACAAGTTTTCGCGGCCCGCGAGAGACTATAAAATTTGATTTTTATTTAATTTTTATAAAAATAAAGGTATTTAGGGCCATTTTACGTATACGGGGTGTATTTTAGGACGTAAAGGGACGTTCTAAATATTTTAGGGGTGTCGGAAATATTTTTAGGAGGGTTGTTATATCCTCCCACCTTGTTTTAGAACTCGTCCTCGAGGTCTACTGGAACAGGTGTGGATATTTCCTCTGTATCTCTAAATCAAGTTCCCAAGTGTATTCTGGTCCTCTCTTGGAATCCCATTTCACTTTGACTAGAACCAATCTCTTGTGTTTGAGGTTCTTGACTTTCCTGTCCTCAATTTGTAGGGGCTTCTCTACAAACTTTAGCTTCTCATTTACCTCTATATCCTTAAGAGGTACTACTAATGATTCATCGGCTAAACACTTTTTGAGATTACATACATGAAATACATCATGTATTCCTGCCATTTCCTCTGGCAGTTGTAGCTGATAGGCTACAGGTCCTATTTTTCTAATAATCTCAAAAGGTCCAACATACGTGGGGCTTAGCTTTCCCCTCTTGATGAATCTGACGACTCCTTTCCAAGGAGAGACTTTTAACAACACCTTGTCTCCTACTTGAAATTCCAACGACTTTCGCCTGTTATTGGCATAACTCTTTTGTCGATCGCGTGCTGCTTGCAGTTTTTCCTTGACTTGAATAATCTTGTCCGTTGTTTCTTGTACTATCTCGGGTCCAGATAGTTGTTTTTCTCCAATTTCTGCCCAACAGACTGGAGTTCGGCACTTTTGTCCATAGAGTGCTTCGAATGGCGCAACATTGATGCTGGTATGATAACTGTTATTGTAGAAAAATTCTATTAATGGTAAGTGATCGTCCCAATTTCCTCCGAAATCAATTACACAAGCTCTAAGCATATCTTCCATTGTCTGAATTGTTCTTTCGCTTTGTCCGTCCGTTTGGGGATGATAAGCTGTCCTTAGATTTAACTTGGTTCCCATTTCTTTTTGGAAACTTGTCCAAAAATGAAAAGTAAAACGGTTATCTCTATCAGAAACAATTGATAAAGGAATTCCATGTAATGAAACTATTTCATTTACATACAGCTTAGCTAATTGTTCCATACTGAAAGTTTCCTTCATCGGCAAGAAATGAGCTGACTTAGTTAGCCTGTCTATAATCACCCAAATTGTATCATTACCTTTTCTTGTTTTGGGTAATTTGGTAACAAAATCCATTGTTATCAATTCCCATTTTCAAACCGGCATTTCTAACTGCTGCAATAATCCTGAGGGTTTCTGATGTTCAGCTTTGACCTGTGAACAAGTTAGACACTTAGCAACATAAGCTGCTATATCCTTTTTCATTCCTATCCACCATAAATTCTTTCTTAAATCTTGATACATCTTATCACTTCCAGGATGCATCGTATACTTAGATTTATGGGCTTCTTCTAGCATTCGGTGGCGTAGGTTTCCTAGTTTAGGTATCCATATTCTTTTCTTTTGGAATCTCCAAATTCCATCTGTTTCCTGTTCTAATTCCTTAATCATTCCTTTCAGTTTCTCAGTATCGTCATTGAATACTGATTCTTGTGCTTTTCTAATCTGGTAATTTAAATCTACTTGTAGATTTAATTTAAGAGAACGTACTCTTTTTGGCTTTTCGTGATACTTTCGACTTAAAGCATCGGCTACTACATTTGTCTTTCTTGCATGATACTGGATATTACAATCGTAATTACTAAGTATTTCCATCCAGCGTCTTTGTCTCATATTTAATTCCTTTTGCCCAAAAACATATCTTAAACTTTTATGATCGGTAAAAATGGTAAACTTTCTACCGTAAAGGTAATGTCTCCAAATTTTAAGGGCAAAAATTCTAGCTCCTAATTCTAAATCATGAGTTGTATAATTCTCTTCATGATTCTTAAGTTGTCTAGACGCATAGGCTATAATCTTTTGACGTTGCATCAACACACATCCATAACCTAATTTAGAAGCGTCACAATAGACTACAATGTCTTCTGTTCCTTCTGGTAACACTAGTATGGGTGCGTTGGTTAATCTTTGCTTAAGAATTCTAAAGGCTTCTTTTTGTCTTGGTCCCCAATCAAACTTAACGGATTTACAGGTTAGCTTAGTTAAGGGAATGGCTATTCTAGAAAAATCTCGGATAAATGTTCTATAATAACTAGCCAATCCTAGAAAACTTCTAACCTCGGTTGGTGATTCAGGGGTTTTCCATTTAGTAATTGCCTCAATCTTTGTGGGATCCACATGAATTCCTTCATGGTTAACTAAATGTCCAAGAAACTGTACCTCTTCTAACCAAAATTCGCATTTTGAAAATTTTGCATAAAGCTTTTCTTTTCTCAGCAAATTTAGAAGTGCATGCAGGTGCGCTGCATGTTCCTCTTTACTCTTGGAGTAAATGAGAATATCATCTATAACGACAATTATGAATTTATCCAAATATGACTTACATATTCGGTTCATCATGTCCATAAATGCGGCTGGGGCATTGGTTAAACCAAATGGCATGACAGTAAATTCATAATGGCCATACCTTGTTCTGAAAGCGGTCTTAGGAATGTCCTCTTCCTGTACCTTTAATTGATGATATCCTGAGCGTAAATTGATCTTAGAGAAAAATCGAGCTCCTTGCAATTGATCAAACAGATCATCGATTCTCGGTAATGGGTACCAATTTTAATCGTGACCTTGTTCAATTCTCGGTAATCAATGCACATACGCATTGACCCATCTATCTTTTTAAAGAATAAGATCGGTGCACCACATGGCGATGAACTTGGCTGTATGAATCCTTTCTCCAAAAGTTCGTCCAGTTGTTTCTTTAGCTCTTGCATTTCCGCTGGTGCCAAACGGTAGGGTGCTTTGGCAATTGGTGCTGTCCCTGGTTGCAGATGAATTCTGAATTCGACTTCTCTGTCTGGTGGTAGTCCTGGTAATTCTTCTGGGAATACATCTGGCAACCGAGATACTACGGGAATATCTTTCAGTTCCTTCCCTTTAGTGTTAATGATTATAGAAATCAAATACACTAATGACCCTTTTCTTGCATAACTGGCTGTCTTCATCACAGAGATGAATTTTGTAGATCTAGATGGCTTATCTCCTTTAATTGTGATCTTTTCACCTTTTGGGGAATTTACTTGGATTTACTTTTGATAACATAGAATACTGGCTTTATTGGTTACTAACCAATCTATTCTAATACAACATCAAATCCTGCCAGATTCATTGGATAAAGCTTTGCAATAAACTTTTGATTTAAAAGTTCTATTCTTGCTCCCTGCAAGATTTCAGTAATCTTAATGGTTTCCCCATTTGCTGTCTCTACCAGACATTCTTGTTGAAGTTTAGTTAATGGTTGGTTGAGAAGTTTGCAAAATGAAGTATTAATAAAACTTTGGTTAGCACCAGAGTCAAATAATACTTTGACAAAAACATCATTAACTAAATACGTATCGGCAATCACGTCCGGGATCATTTTGGCTTCTTCTGCAGTCAGAACAAATGCTCTAGCATTTTTAGTAGTCTTGTTGTTCATGGCTGGAGCTAGTTTTGGACAATTCGGCTTGATATGCCCTTTTTCTCCACAGTTGAAGCACACTCCATTACTGGGTTTCTTCCTACAATCTTCTTCCTTGTGTCCTGGTAACTTGCAGAAATTACAGTAGGTGGAGCATCTTCCTGAATGTTTTTTCTTGCAGTCCTTACAGTAAGGTGCAGAGGTAGAACCTACGTTTTTCCCACGGTTGGAATTTTCATAACGAAATTCTTGGGTAAGCTTTTGAGCTAGGTTCCTCCTCTGGTTCTCTTCTTGCGTACACACTAATTCATCAGTCAAGGTGTTTGCTAGTTCTACAGCTTCTTCTATAGTTTGTGGTATAGCTGCCTTGACTACATGCCTAATCTCACTGATTAATCCCCAGATGTAACGGGAGATTAATACAGGTTATGGTGATGCAAGGGTCGGCACTATTCTAGCGTATTCGAAGAATAGCATAGTGTAACCCTTACTATCTATTCCAGTCATTCTAAGGTTTAAGAATTTATTTGCTATCTGTTCCTTTTCATTAGGAGGACATAATTTCCTTTCCACCATATTCTTAAATTCATTTCATTCCATATTATAGGTTCTGTCACTTCCCCTAGACTGGAGGATAGTGTTCCACCATTCTAAAGCTGAGTTCTTAAACGGATTGGAGGCAAACATTATCTTATCCTCTTCTGCGCACTTACTTATTTTCAAGACTGCCTCAATCTTTTCTATCCAGCGTAGAGCTGCAATGGCTCTTTCATTGCCCGAGAATTCCATTGGTTTACAAGACCAGAATTCTTTATAAGAACAACTATAAGACATGGTTCTTCTTCTTTTTGGAATGGACACTTGAAGTATAGGTCCATTGTTTACGCTGTGATCAGGTTCAGTAGGTGGTCGTTTACTTCCGCTATTACTTTTATTATTTTCCGCTTCTTTAACCGTTTTGATAATATATGGCATTACGTCTATAATTCCTTGTGCCACTATGTGTTGGATGGCACTATTATCTATCTGGTTTCCGTTATTATCGTTATTCGGGTTTTCTTGATTCACTTCGTTGTCCATCTGGATTTTAAACATTTACCAAGTATTAATATCACGAAACAATATTGAATGCGAATAATCACACAACAACACATTGATCTAAAATCGTCGTCATTGCGACATTTACTCTATTTTATATATATGCATCTATATCTATTACAACCGCAACTGAAATTTGAATTACAATACTAGTATGCATCAATAACTATAGGATTATCTATTTTAGTTGATTATATTATTATTATTATATATATATTTTTTTAAACTTAAACACATATATATATTTATATTATTATTATTATTACTATCACTAATAGGGGTTCATTCAATATTGCATGTTGCGCTCGTCATATTTCCAGACGAGTCTTTCCCCTATCTGTCTCATCCTCTCACTTCCTTCAAATATCTCCTCATCAAAGGTGCGGAGTTCTTGCACATTCTCAGTGCTCATGGGTGGTGCGGGTGCTGGTATCGGGTCTGGGTATTATGGCATTGGTTTTTCGTAAGGGTACGGGTTCTCTATAATTTCCCTGATATGTTGGTCATTATCCTAGTAGGGGTCTAGAGGGTCAAGGTCTGGGTAGGGTGCTAGGTTTTGCATAGGTTCGTCTTGTGGGTGAAGTTCTGGGTAAGACCTATGGTCGTCAAACCATGGATCATAATCTGGGGGATGGGGTGCTGGTACTCTAGGGATTTCTGCTGGGTCAAAAGCAGGCATTGGAACTTGGTCTACTAGGTTTGGCTCAATTTCCATAGGTTGTGTGGGAAACAGTGGTAACGGCTGGGGTGCTATGAGTTGTTCTAGGTTCGGGTCGGCGGCTGTGGTGGCTAGTATATGGAAATTGGCTAATCTCCTATTGATCATGTCCTGTATTTGAGCGTTCATTTCTCTATTCGCGGCTGCTAAAACTCGCTGCTGCTGTATTTTTTCTCATCCTTTTTCTACGCTTGTGAGCTCCTCTGCTGAACCATCCTCTCTTCTTGGGAGGGAATAGCTCTTCAGATTGTGCTTTGAATACGAAAATCCCTTCTTTGGTGTCAGCCGAATACCCTGAGGGGGTAGGCTGGGAAGAAGTTCCTTCGTCCCTAGGTGAGCTGGACAATTGACGGTAAGCGTCTGAGGGTCCTTGATCACTCATACTGTAAACTAACAAATTGTCAAATAACACAAAACAATAATATACAAATATGCACGTAATCACGTAGATTATTTCCTAACATAATGGATAAAATTTTGGTGTCAGCGGAACACTTCTGTGGCTGAATCAGTGGCTGTGGCTTTGATACCACCTTCTATCGCAACCCCCGACCCCTGCCTCGGAAGGCGGGCGGCCGCGGCCTACTCAGAGATGGTGGTATCGGTGTTTATCATTAATTGGCAGCAGAAATTTCATCAGGAACGTAGTTAGGAAATATTTTATCAGAGTAAAATACCACATTTTCATAATATTAAACATATGGGAAATTCCCAAGTTTCAATTACAAACATGGTTATAGGGATACACCCTATTTTATTGAATAAAAACATCTCTTTTATTTAGGTAACTTTTATAGCCACTTTTCCAAGCCTTCAATGCTGTCCAACTGGCTTCTATTTGGCTTTCACGTTTTGTTACCTGAAACGTGTTTAAAAACATTTTGTCAGTGGGAAATACTGGTGAGTGAATCCCAATTTAATCAAGATAGGTTTTATCAGTTTACAGTTATTGAGGGCGATCTCGCTATTACATTTGTTTATTTTTTTACTTTAATTACCACCCACGGTACTGTCAAGCCGACTTGTGGTCATGTTACTACTCACAGTGTAGTAACAAATTTTGTATACAAAACCCCGACATACCGACGATAATTGTAGAATACAAATACTCAATCACTGTTAAGTATAAATTAAAACACTTGAGGTTTTGTAAAAACAGTTTGCAAAAAGGTTTACAAAAAGGAGATTACTCACATTGCAACTTTAGGGTTTTTCCTGTGATTTTCCTGGTTATAATCTATTAATTAAACAATGCACATGCGTTAGTATAATAACCCAAATTTTACATTAGTTATACCCTCCCCGAGACAGAACTCCAACGACTACGTCGGGCAGAGCCTCGACAGCCGTTACGGAGCACTAGATCAATCAGGCAGCGTATCTAATACGTAACTGGGGGTTATGATACTTACAATATAACAACCCTCCTAAAATTTTGACACCCTAAAAAAATAATTAGAATGTCCCAATATGTCCTAAAATACACCTCGTATGCAAAAACGGGCCCCGAATACCTTTATTTTTATTAAAATTAAATAAAAACGAAATTAAATGGGTCGTCGCGGGGCGCGTAGCCCTTGGCTACTTCAGTCGCGGGCCGCGACCACCTAGACACCAGGCAAGCCCCAAGGCCGCCACGTCTCCCAGTCGTGTCGAGCCTATTGGTTAACTCAGCAACCCTAGGGCCTACCCTAGGGAGCCTTGCGGGCCGCGAAGGCCCTGGCCAAAGCTTACGCGGGGCGCGACGAAACCCAAATCAGGCCCTATATATAGAGGGCATCGACTGATCATTCGAACTCGCACCAAATCTCTTTCTCTCTCGAATTTTCTTATAGTATAAGCTATACTCGGGCATAATAACCCCCTAAATAACGAAGTTCTGCCACATTGTAAGTATCATAACCCCGGTTACGTATTAGATACTCTGCCCGATTGATCCAGGGTTCCGTAACGGCTGTCGGGGTTCTGCCTGACGTAGTCGTTGGAATGCCGTCTCGGGGAGGGTATTACTAATGTAAATATTGGGTTATTATACTAACGCGTGTGCATTTGTGTAATTTATAGATAATCACCAGGAAATCCTTAAAGAAAACCTAAGACAACAATGTGAGTAATCTCCTTTTTGTTAACTGTTTTTACAAAACCTCACCTAAATTAAATTATATTAAACAGTGATTGAGTATTTGTATTCTACAATTATCGTCGGTATGTTGGGGTTTTGTATACAAAATTTGTTACTACCTTGCGAGGAGTAACATTAGCACAAGTCGAGTTGACAGTACCGTGGGTGGTAATTAAGTAGATGGAAACAATTGTAATTGCGTGACCGCCCTCAATACTGTACAATGGTTTTTTTTACTTAACTTGATTAAACTGGGATTCACTCACCAGTATTCCCACTGACAAACTGTTTTTAAACGCGTTTCTGGTAACAAAATATGAAAGCCAAATAGAAGCCAGCTGGACAGCACTGAAGGCTTGGAAAAGTGGCTATAAAGTTACCTAAAATAAAGAGATGTTTTATTTAAATAAAATAGGATTTATCCCTATGAAAATGTGTGTATTTGAAACTTGGGTCTTTCCCATATGTTTGATATATTAAAAGCGTGGTATTTTACTCTGATAAAATATTTCCTAACTACGGTCCTGATGTAAATTCCGCTGCCAATAATGATAAACACGGATACCACCGAAACTGATGCCGCGGCCGCCCGTTCCCGGGTAATTAGGCGACGGGGGTTGCGACATACAACGAGGCAGAACTTCACTATATTAGTGGGTATAATGTCCGGGTATTATAATTGCTACGCAGAAATTTGAGAGAGAAAGTGAAATTGAACGATTTGGGACTGAAGGCCGATCGTCTCCATTTATAGGGCCTGATCTGGTCTGCCTTGCGGCCCACGAAGGATTCTTAAGGGGTCTTCGCGCCCCGCGACATAGGGGGTAGGGCCTAGCTATGCTGATTCGGCGGGTTTAGCTGTGACACGAAGCTGCCACATGCCAGCTCAGGGTGCCGCCTCGTATACGGGCGCTCGCGGCCCGCGTAAGATGAAGAACAAGTCTTCGCGGCCCGGGAGAGACTATAAAATTTGATTTTTATTTAATTTTTATAAAAATAAAGGTATTTAGGGCCATTTTACGTATAGGGGGTGTATTTTAGGACGTAAAGGGATATTCAAAATATTTTAGGGGTGTCGGAAATATTTTTAGGGGGGTTGTTATAATAAATAGGCTCTTTTGGGCAGCCACATTCCTTGTACATTCAAAAATTTCACTCTAACTTACTAGATTGAGCATTCTTGAGCTTTCTTTGGGATTCCTGATCAAGAAGGAGCCCACCATAGTTCAATCTTCATGCAAGGACCTGTTGTAAGTGTCCTTAGCCACTCTAGTTTGGTTTTTATGTGTTTAAAGACCAAAAGTCAAAGTTGTCGTAATAACGCTTTGACTTTTGGTTTAGTCCTAAATGGTCCAACCATTGTTCGAGGCGAATATGGCTACGTGATCGTAATTAGGTGGAAATGCACCTCCTAATTATCACGTTTACTTAGTTAATTGTCGGGTCAAAGTAACTAGTCAAAAAGTCAAACTAGTCAGATTTTCAAATAATAATTAAAACTGATAATGTAGAAGTTATGAATCATGTTTTGTCACTTAAATAACTTGGTAAATATTATTAGAACATGTCTAAGCATGTTCAACCTGACAATTCTGAGTTTAGGGTCGGTTCGCAACCGAAAGTCGCAAAAGCTTGACTTTTGCTTTGACTTTCAGTTATGACCCGATTAAGCTTAAATCTTTTATGTTTTAAGCTTCCATTAGGACCATATAATGTTATAGTATAACACTCTAAGGTTATATTACCTGGTCACTTAATATTCTGAATTATATGCTAGTTTCCGTTATTATGCTTATAATTGACCATTATGCCCTTTTGATCTAAAAATAAGATTTTTGAATATGTGAGCCTACAAATAAGTTAAGTACTGATATATAAACATGTCTAAATTAATTTGACATTGTTTTCTGGTGTCAAACTGATGTAATGCTAATTATCGCAAATTTAGCTTTTATAAAGACTAAATTACGCTTTTATGCATAATTCATGTTTAAACATAGATTTTGACCCAAAACTCATTACCTACTGTTATGATATCATTTTTAGGAATTTTTGGAATGTTGAGTCAGATTATATACTGACCATAACTTAGAGTTCTTGTATAAATTCCATAATTGACGATAATTGTAAGACAATTGGTTGTTTATTATGATTTTTATATAGTTTTCGACTATACTTGTCATATCTACGTATACGTGACTTACAAAATACCTATTTCTTAAAAAAAATTTAAGAAATAAAACAATTCGACGTCTTATAAATACATTCGCCGTTTAAAACATGACTACGAAAAATTCGCGGAAGCTTGATTCTTGATCGTGTTCGGTTCTTCGTTGAGCTTGATCGTTTTTCGGTACCGTACATTAAACCTACATTTCATAAAACACGAAGTGTTTTAGTGATATTGACAATTGAAACTAGTTTAGACAAGTTCGTAATGTCAAACAATGAAACATCAACAAAATACAGCAACTTATACCCGTCGCGTGCCGCGACGGGATTAACTTTCACTGTCGCGTGCTGCGACACCCATCGCGTGCCGTGTAACACCCACCCCGTAACCCGGGTGATTATGCACAATTGATACACTTACAGCGAAAACAAACTAAACTTTCATTAAAACTTATAATAGTCTGAGTACAACACTTTATTTATTTGCAAGCTTTTGGCAACTAAGAACTCCTTGATCTTCTAAAACTCCACAACTGTCAAATAGTTCCTATAGCTTTCCTCATGACTCACCTGAGATAAGTATACTTAAAACGACGTCAGATATGTACTGGTGAGCTCATACTATACAATTTTTATAAAGACAGACCACAGTTTACATTATATGCATACACAATATGGGCATGTGACCACATTATAGTTAGGTTGGGCCTCATTGAACCTTATAGGTCACATTTGACTTGTCACAAACCACCATACAAGAGACATACTGGTCCTCCAGCTGTGTCCCCCTACGGTCGTCACATAGGTATGAGTGTGTGTAGCTGGACCTTATAAGCACGAAGTGCCTGTGGGTACAACACCTTATTACCCTTCCCAGAGTGACACACCTCATTAAGCATAATAGGATCCTATATACCCCTACTGACATATACATATTGCAGCATTCTCATTATTATGAGTATACTATCACAGTTTAAAAGACAAGTATGATGACTCACCTGATTAGCAATTGCTTAACAGCCGCTAGTACGACGGGGTTATGTCTCAAGGTCCTGACACAATTACATAATCCTAGGTTAGGTAATGGTACACCTAACTAGTCATTATCATGGTTGGATATTGGTTAGTGCTGCCTTGTTTAAGCATGGTTGATCAATCTATGCTTAACTAAGGCTAGGCTACCCAATACCCGCCCCTGACAATAACCCTAGTACCTAAAAATAATACTAACATTACTACTACTAATAATAATATTACTACTAATAATAATACTCCTATTAACTACAAAAATTAAATAATAAATAACTAAACATAGACGTAAACGAGAGCATACCTTAAAACTATCTACGACACGTTGATGTAGAGTTTCCCTACTCCTGCTCCTACTCGCTCTCCAAAACGACTATTAACAACACCCAACGGGGTATCGTATACTCGGGATTCTCTATACTAGAGTATTTCTGTCAAAGAAACTGGTACCTAAACAAACTACTAAGACTCTTATTTAAAGGAAGCAAGCAAGCACCTCAAATTATTTCTGAGGCGATGTGGGATCAAGTGATGTGCCTACCTGCCTGCTAGCTTGCTTGCCTATATATATTAATTCAGCTGCTTCACTCGTTTTTCTCGTATAACTTTTAAAATATGATGTTTTATAAAACGACGAATATGTCATTAGAACGAGCATATTTTTATCTACGTTTTAACCTAAGTTTCAGTAAAAACGGAGTAAGGTCAAAAATAATATATTTAATTATTAATATTAAACGGTCTCCTATATTAGCCAAGGCTTGTCAAGATATTTCACTTTTCACACAATCATCTTTACTCGTTTAACAATATATGAAATATAAATTACATAATTCATACGTTTATAACCAGTACATTAAGGTTCGGGGTATTACATCCTTCCCTCCTTCCAAAAATTTCGTCCTCGAAATTTGTCATCATTTAAAAAGATGAGGGTACTTATCTTTCATTATGTTTTCTAATTCTCATGTAAAGTTGGGTCCATGACGTGCGTTCCACTTGACTTTGACTAACGGGATTTCCTTCTTGCGTAACTTTTTAACCTTCCTATCTTCGATTTGTAGTGGTTCTTCAATGAAGTTGAGTTTGTCGTCAACCTTTACATCTTCCAGGGGTATTTGTTGGGCTTCGTCCACTAGGCACTTCCTTAAATTTGATATATGAAAAGTATTATGTATTCCTGCCAGCTGTTCAGGAAGTTTTAGCCGATAAGCCACTGGTCCTACTTTGCTTGGTTACTTCAAACGGCCCAATGTATCGGGGTTTCAACTTTCCCTTCTTTCCAAACCGAATCACTCCTTTCAGAGGTGATACCTTAAGCATTACTTTATCCCCTAGCTCGAACTCTAGGGGTTTACGCCTCTGATCTGCATAACTCTTTTGTCGATCTTGAGCACTTTTCATCCTTTCTTTTATTTGCTGGATCTTTTCTGTGGTATCCACAATGATTTCTGATCCTGATAGTTGACTTTCCCCTACTTCCGTCCAACAGATAGGAGTTTGGAACTTTCCTCCGTATAAAGCTTCATAAGGTGCAGCTTTGATGCTGGCGTGATAGCTATTATTGTAGGCGAATTCGATGAGTGGTAGATGAGTGTCCCAACTTCCACCAAAATCAATCACACAAGCCCGAAGCATATCTTCTAATGTCTGAATAGTCCGTTCACTCTGCCCATCCGTCTGAGGATGATATGCAGTGCTTAGATTAAGCTTGGTTCCCAACTCTTGTTGGAAACTTTGCCAGAATTTAGATGTGAAACGACTATCTCTGTCTGATATGATCGATACAGGCACCCCATGTCGTGAGACTATTTCTTTGATGTAAATTTGAGCTAGCTTGTTCACCTTATAGTCCTCACGAATTGGCACGAAGTGTGCAGACTTGGTCAGTCTGTCCACTATTACCCAAATAGTATCATAACCGTGACTTGACCTTGGGAGCTTCGTGATAAAATCCATGGTGATTTTCTCCCATTTCCATTCTGGGATCTCTGGTTGTTGCAAGTATCCAGAGGGTTTTTGATGTTCTGCCTTCACCTTAAGGCATGTAAGACACTTTTCCACATAATAGGCAATAGATCGCTTCATTCCCGGCCACCAATAATCTCTCCTTAAATCCTTATACATCTTGTCACTGCCAGGGTGAATGGAATATTTAGACTTATGAGCTTCCTCTAAGATTGTATCATGCAGTCCTCCAAAATTAGGAACCCATATCCTATTGTTGAACCTAAGGATATTATCATTTCCCATTTTCAGTAGCTTCAGTCTCCCAATCATTCTTTCTTTTACAATATGATTCTCTTTTAAGGATTCTGGTTGTATATTCTTAACTTGATCTAAGAGACTAGTTTTAACCTCTATTCTGGTTGCACGAATTCTTATTGGTTGAGGTTTCTCTTTTCTACTTAGAGCATCTGCTACTATGTTTGCCTTACCTGGATGGTATTAGATCTCACAGTCGTAATCACTTAATAACTCCATCCATCGTCTCTAACGCATATTGAGCTCATTCTGCTCAACAATATGTTTTAAACTTTTATGGTCACTATAGATAGTGCACTTTGTACTGTAAAGATAGTGCCTCCAAATTTTCAATGCGAACACTATGGCACCAAGTTCCAAATCATGGGTTGTGTAGTTCCGTTCATGAATCTTCAACTGTCTAGAGGCGTAGGCAATCACTTTGCCTCTTTGCATGAGTACACATCCCATACCATAGTGAGATGCATCACAGTAGACGGCAAAATCTTTTATTCCCTCAGGAAGTGACAGTATTGGGGCGCTACATAACTTATGCTTTAACATGTTAAATGCTTCTTCTTGTTTAGGTCCTCAATTAAACTTAGAGGCTTTCTGGGTTAGTGTGGTTAATGGTGTTGCAATCTTTGAGAAGTCTTGAATAAACCTTCTATAGTATCCTACTAACCCTAGAAATCTTCTGATTTCAGTGGGATTCTTCGGTACTTCCCATTTCTTGATGGCCTCGATCTTTGCAGGGTCAACTTGTATTCCATGTTCATTTATCATGTGGCCTAGGAATTGCACCTCACGTGTCCAAAATTCACACTTAGAGAACTTTGCATAGAGTTTTTCTTTCTTGAGCAATTCAAGTACTGCTCTCAGGTGTTGTTCATGTTCTGCCTCATTCTTAGAGTAGATAAGGATATCGTCAATAAAAACGATCACAAACTTATCGAGGTAATGTTTACAAACCCCGTTCATGAGGTCCATGAACACTGCAGGTGCGTTGGTTAATCCAAATGGCATTACCAAAAATTCATAATGACCATACCTAGTCCTGAAGGCAGTCTTAGGTATATCTTCTAGTGCAACTTTCACTTGGTGGTATCCAGACCTCAAGTCTATTTTAGAGAAATAGCTTGCCCCTTGTAATTGATCAAACAACTCGTAGATCCTGGGTAAAGGGTATTTATTCTTTATAGTGGCTTTATTCAAGTCTCTATAATCGATGCACATACGCATCGTCCCATCTTTCTTCTTGACAAACAAGATAGGTGCTCCCCATGGCGACGAACTAGGTTGGATAAACCCCTTGTCAAGCAACTCTTGTAGTTGCTTCTTGAGTTCTTGCATTTCTGTCGGGGCTAGTCTGTACGGCGACTTAGCAATCGGTGATGTACCGGGAACTAGGTCAATGCGAAACTCAACCTGTCTATCCGATGGTAGTCCCGGGAGCTCGTCGGGAAACACTTCGGGGTATTCTCGTACTATTGGCACGTCCTCGACCTTCTGCTTTTCTGTAGTGTTTACGACATATGCTAAAAAGGCAACATACCCTTTCCTTAGGCATTTATGTGCTTGTGCTATCGTGATGAGGTTCTTAGTCTTGTCAGTGCGGTCTCCCGATACAGTTAGTTGTTTGCCGTTGGGTAATCGGAGTCGGACGATCCTTTTGTCACATATAACTTCCGCATGATATGGTGTCAACCAGTCCATTCCTATGACTATGTCGAATTCTCCAAGTTCCATAGGCATTAGGTCTATAGGGATAACATGGTTGTTTAAGCTTATTTTACAATTCTTAACAATGTCAACTATCTCTCTTTGACTTCCATCAACCATTTCTACTGTAAAGGCATGATCTAGGTTTTGGGATGCCTGGTTCAAGTAAGGTCTAAAGGTAGTTGACACTAGACTTCTATTTGCACCGGTATCAAATAACACACGCGCATATACATCATTTACGAGATACGTACCCGTGATAACGTTTGTATTGGTCTTGGCTTCTTCCGTGGTGAGTACAAATGCACGCCCTTTTGGCTGATTTGGTTGTGTCCTATCATTTCTTTTGAGTTCGGGACATTCAGATCTCATGTGGTTAGGGTCTCCACATTTGAAACACTTCTTCTTCTCCTTGCATTCTTGAAGAGCATGACCCGTCTTTTTACAACTTTGACAAGGAAAACGACATTCCCCCGTATGAAAGCGTTTGCAAATTTGACATTGAGGAAATGTTTTAGGCCTTTTAAAGTTGTTATTCCGGGTGTCCCCCTTTCTTTCTTCCCACTTCCTTTTTGATGCGGGAGATTCAGCCTGTCGCAGAATCATCTCGGCAGCCATGACGGCGCCGGCCTCAACAGTTTCTGCAAAAGTCTTGGGGGATTTGGATTTGATAAACACCCTCATTTCAGAGGGTAGACCCCAAATAAACCTATTGATCAGTTGTTCCTCAGTCAATGCTAAATAAGAAACCAGTCGAGATATGTCGTTGAAACGAGAAACATACTCTCGATAGGTTTTATTTCCCATTTTTAACTGAAAGAATTCCACTTCCAGTTGCTCAGTCTCACTGGGAGGGCAATACTTAGCAAGAAACTTATGAATAAACTCCTCCCACTTCATCTCCTTAACCTTTTCTTTTCCCTCTGTTCGGACCACAATGTTCCACCAGTGAAGGGCTTCAGCTTCAAACATATGTACGGCGAACTGTACTTTGTTGCCGTCATCACACTCACATATGTCTAATACCGGCTCCATTCTGTTGAGCCAGTCTTGAGCTTCTAGTGCTCCCTTTCTTCCGTCGAAGGACTGAGGTTTACAGGACATGAAGTGCTTATAAGTACATTCCTTTGACTTGGAATATTCACCTTTTCCTTCTAGTGGCATTGTTGCAATAGTGTTTTTCTTTTCGCCCATTCTTTCCCTTTGTACTGGTGTGGATGCAGCTGAGCTTTCTTCAGGTCGTTCTCTTGACTGGTTAACATTACTGGTTTGTGCATTGTTTATTATCTTGGCCACTTCCATAGCTATATTGCGAATATCTTTAGCCTTTAAACGCATGCTCACACTAGACTGACATCTGACACTGTGAGAGGGAGTTTGAGTCCTATGAGAAGCTTCCTCTCTCCTTCTTTTATTATGTTCATTTCTAGACCCTTGTTCATCTCTATGTTCAGACATTGTCTCCTTCATATAGGAATATGAGTATAAAGAGTTACTGGTATGTATGATACATCATTATAATATAACAACTATATACGTCACATAGAGATATATATATATACACACACATATATATATAGCACATAAAAAGGCACAACATAGTTTACTTCTTCTAGCGTCACTCAATTGACTATGCAAATACTTTTACTGAGAACATGTTATTTGGCCTAGTCTGAGTGTGCTCTTAATCTTTAGAGAACTACTGGTTAAAACTTAGGCATTCCTACAATACCTAATTCGCTAAAACCTCGGGCTCTGATACCAACTGTAACACCCACCCCGTAACCCGGGTGATTATGCACAATTAATACACTTACAGCAAAAACAAACTAAACTTTCATTAAAACTTATAATAGTCTGAGTACAACACTTTATGTATTTACAAGCTTTTGGCAACTAAGAACTCCTTGATCTTCTAAAACTCCACAACTGTCAAGTAGTTCCTATAGCTTTCCTCATGACTCACCTGAGATAAGTATACTCAAAACGACGTCAGATATATACTGGTGAGCTCATACTATATAATTTTTATAAAGACAGACCACAGTTTACATTATATGCATACACAATATGGGCATGTGACCACATTATAGTCAGGTTGGGCCTCATTGAACCTTATAGGTCACATTTGACTTGTCACAAACCACCGTACAAGAGACATACTGGTCCTCCACCTGTGTCCCCCTACGGCCGTCACATATGTATGAGTGTGTGTCGCTGGACCTTATAAGCATGAAGTGCCTGTGGGTACAACACCTTATTACCCTTCCCAGAGTGACACACCTCATTAAGCATAATAGGATCCCATATACCCCTACTGACACATGCATACTGCAGCATTCTCATTATTACCAGTTATGGACGAGTATACTATCACAGTTTAAAAGACAAGTATGATGACTCACCTGATTAGCAATTGCTTAATAGCCGCTAGTACGAGGGGGTTATGTCTCAAGGTCCTGACACAATTACATAATCCTAGGTTAGGTAATAGTACACTTAACTAGTCATTATCATTGTTGGATATTGGTTAGTGCTGCCTTGTTTAATCATGGTTGATCAGTCTATGCTTAACTAAGGCTAGGCTACCCAATACCCGCCCTTGACAATAACCCTAGTACCTAAAAATAATACTAACATTACTACTACTAATAATAATATTACTACTAATAATAATACTCCTATTAACTACAAAAATTAAATAATAAATAACTAAACATAGACGTAAACGAGAGCATACCTTAAAACTATCTACGACACGTTGATGTAGAGTTTCCCTACTCCTGCTCCTACTCGCTCTCCAAAACGACTATTAACAACACCCAATGGGGTATCGTATACTCGGGATTCTCTATACTAGAGCGTTTCCGTTAAAGAAACTGGTACCTAAACAAACTACTGAGACTCTTATTTAAAGGAAGCAAGCAAGCACCTCAAATTATTTCTGAGGCGATGTGGGATCAAGTGACGTGCCCACCTGCCTGCTTGACCTGCTAGCTTGCTTGCTTATATATATTAATTCAGCTGCTTCACTCGTTTTTCTCGTATAATTTTTAAAATATGACGTTTTATAAAACGACGAATATGTCATTAGAACGAGCATATTTTTATCTACGTTTTAACCTAAGTTTCAGTAAAAACAGAGTAAGGTCAAAAATAATATATTTAATTATTAATATTAAACGGTCTCCCATATTAGCCAATGCTTGTCAAGATATTTCACCTTTCACACAATCATCTTACTCGTTTAACAATATATGAAATATAAATTACATAATTCATACGTTTATAACCAGCACATTAAGGTTCGGGGTATTACATGCCGCGACGACAGTATGCCTAGGCCGTCGCGCAACGCGAGGCCATGATTTCGGCAGACTGATTGTTAATAGTTGCTGCATATTTCCAGCCAAACTAAGTTTTACGTTAACGAGCATAACTTGCTCGTTTTTTATCCGATTTACGTAACGTTTCTTCCTAGTGATCGTAATTAAATTTTCTATCACATGAAATTAAAATCCGGCATCCGAATTAACAAAATCCGAGACTTTTAAGCTTTCGGCTTAACATATATTTACTAACTTTTTGACCCGTTCGTGTATTTATCAAACAAACAAGTTTGTTTGACCCTTATTTCTCATGAACCTATTAAATTCAATGATATTTATCATATTAGGTTCCAATTATAGGTTTATATACCTTCTTAAACCCATTTTTGCTCATATGCTTATTTTGACCCGTTAAGGGTATTTAAGCATATTTTAAGCACGAATCGCTTTCATTCGTTTCTAAATTCATATGTCCACATTTCTTATCAAATGATCTCCCACCACAACTATATTTGTGGTGGATTCAATGTGGTGATTTATATATTCCGAGTTTTACCCTTCGGATCATTGTTTTACGGCAAAGACTCTTATAGAGTCATTTGACCAATAGTTTACATCTTTCGCTTTTTATACTTATTCAAAGTATTTATTTCATCAAATAACTCATTTCCTAACAACCTTTAAGGGTCGTTTGCTCGATTTAGCTTACAAGGGCGTTTTAGTCAATTTTAGTCCTTTTACGACGAAGGACTTTTAATACTTGTTTGACCCCAAAATCCGACCTTTTAACTATAATCTTGTTTAGAAACCATTATGTTTCTAAAACACCATGATTATAACTTAAATTATTCGGTTTACCTATAAGATAACCGAATATCCATTTTCAACTTCACTTAACTCTCATTGAACCTTACGTTCTAAATGAGTAGTTAACCTATCACCCATACCTGGCTCGGATAAACATATTGACCCATTTAATGCTTTGCTTAATAAACGCTAATTAATAGCAATGGAAATTTCCATTCAATATACATTCCTGTAATCATACACTCGACAAAGTCATTAGTCGATATCGTCAAAGGGTGATATTTTCACCTTTTGACCCGTTTAGTCTAAATGACCGTTTATCTTTGCAAGATGATATTTATTACCATCCCCTCTACATGACTCGCTCTAGTTTACACCGTGCGGTCATTTTACTTATAAATCATTTCTTTATTCTTTTGACCTCTTTATGTCTTACGTCATAAAGTGTCTTTCAAAACTAACGGTTATCATCAACAAGTGACCTAATTTACCGTTTTACCCTTATTATTTGTATTGGTTTACCTTATAAGGTAATCATTCAAAACTCATTATCTTTTAGTCATTTCATGACTGAATATCCGTATTAGCTCTTTTTATCCATTTAACATGGTTTGTTATCATTGTCTTTTGTTCCGAACCACACATGTCGTGTCGGAACATCATAATTCAAACAAGACTTTATATTATTCATAACCTATAAAACCAATAGGTATTTAATAAAAGGGTGTAAGATTTACTTATATAGCATCCAGATTATGCTTTTCCTTCATTCCTGATTCGTTTGACCCGCTTCATTCCCAAGCTTCCACCTAGCTTGTTAAGCACCAAACTATCATTGTAATTTATAAGATGGTTAGATTAGTCATAATCATTCACGACTATTCCATCCTACGATCTTTATGTCGAAATTATCATTCGATCATATCATTGGTCAGTTTGACTTTTTAAAGTCAACTACCTATTGACATAATTGATTTCACTAAGTAGCTTAACTACTCGTTTAAGAACTTAGCCAATTATCCGGTAAGCATCATACATATGTTACCGTTTTAATCACTTATTTTACCAAGTTCTTGTAACTATAAATTACCGAATTAATACTTGATGATATTAAAAATCTTTGAACATGAACATATCATAAATTTTCATCTTATCATACTAAACTCACTACTTAGCAAGTATGATGTATATACTTAAACACCTAATTTGTTCAAGTATCATCTTATAAAATTCAGATATGATGATTCTAATAATAATTATATCATCAATTTCATCATATGATTAAAACCCACTTATCCTAGTGTGGTAAATCATATAATCATTCTAATTATATCATCATATGTATAATTTTCACTCAGGGTTTGGTTCATAAGCATGTATGCATCACTAATTCAATCATAGCTTCAATAATTCATTCTTAATTATCGATTATGATGATTATCCAAATTTCACAACTTCACAAATGTAACACCCCGAAAACGGGTTTGGTAATCAAACCACCTTAATATTAATGAACGGGTAAAATACCGTTAGTGGTAAAAATTAACCCGGTAAATATTAGGATTTAAATAATTAAACCTAATATTAAATAAAATGTGAATAAAAGCTTTTAAGGAAGTAAAGTTTATAAGAGGCCCGAGTTAACAGGACTTAAAATAAACTAAGTCATAACTTTCCCGAATTCACCAAGTAGCTAGGAACATCAACCTAGTTAAAAAGGTGTCTTAAAACAATGAAGAAAATATGGGTAATAACCCTTTTTATAAAGTTACAAAACATGAGGGATTAAAGTTGCTAACAAAGAAATTTGTTTTATTAAAAACAAAACATAAAACACAACACACACATAGAGTGTGTGTGTGTGTGCGTACGCCCAGGAGCAAGAACAAGGGCTCCAAACCCTAGTTCAACAAATTGATCAAATTGAAGCCCAAATCAAGAGCCAAATCAATGCATGAACACAAATTCGTGATCACCAAGTCAAGGGGATCGTGAGGTATGTTGAATTTCTAACATTCGTGAAGTTGTAAAAATTTGATAATCATCCTAATCGTGAATTAGGCATGAATTAAAGAAGCTATGGCTAGATTAGTGATGTATACTTGCTTAGGAACGAAACCCTAAGTGAAGATCATACATAACATGTTATGAATTGAATGATTGAATGAATTCCCACACTAGGCTAAGTGGGTATTAGTCATAAGATGAAATTGATGATATGATTATGATTAGAGTCATCATGCATGTTAAGTAATCGGGAAATACTTAAACAATTTGCAAGTTTGAGTATTTGATCATAAGTGAAAGTGGTGAATTTTGATGTTAATCTTGGTAAAACTAACTAGTTATGAACTAGTTGTAAATGTGTAAAAATGTATGCACATTAGGTGTTTGTTAAAACGCCTAAATGAAAACTAAAGTGTTGAAATTAGAGTGAAAATGTGTATTTGAATAATATGGCAAGTTATATGAAATATGAAACAAGAAGAGTTCTAATCATCATGTTGATTTGAACTAATGTTGTAAATCATGTGATCGAAAGTAGTTAACTTTAATAAGCTATGTTAACTAATCATGAAGTCGAATAGTAGTTTCGACTTATGAAATAAGTGAGATGGAAAAGTCGTGAATAATTATGACTAATCTAACCATCTTACAATTTACAATGATAGTTTGACGATTAACAAGCTAGGTGAAAGCTTGGGAACAAAGCGGGTCAAACGAAGCAAGAATGACGGAAAAGCATAATTTGGAAGTAAGGTAAGTATGGCTTACACTAGTCTTATATTTTAGAATATTCTCTTATCATATTAGTTACGAATAAGATAAATACATAGTTGAGGTATGATGTTTCGGCGTGTAGACGTACGGAACAAGATAGTCGAGCATGACAAGAAACCATGTTGATGGTTTAAAAGTAGTTAAATCGGTAATTCGATCATTTTATGACAAATGGAAAATGAACTTTTAAATGGTTACCTTATAGGGTAAACCAAAACAAACAATGAGGGTAAAACGGTAAATTGGTCACGCGTCGACCATAACTATTGGTTTTAAAAGACACTTATGAAGTAAGCCTTAATAGGCCGAAAAGTGTTAAGAAATGAATTATAAGTAAAACGACCGCACGATGTAAATCGGAGCGAGTCATATAGTCGAGATGAAAATACATGTCATCTCGCTAATATAATCGGTCATTTAGACCAAACGGGTCAAAGGGTGAAGATACCACCTTTTGATAATAGCGACTAATGATTCTTGTCGAGTTATATGATTTCAGGAATAAATGTAGAAATGATATTTGCATCGCTATTATTTAGCGAATATTATAGCAAGGCATTAAAACAGGTCAATACATTGACCCGAGCCAGGTATGTGTAATAGAGTAATTATTCATTTAGAACGTAAGGTTCAATGAGCATTAAATGAAGTCTTAGATAGACAATGGGTTACTTAAATGAGTAAACCGAATGTTTTAAAGAGGGTCGTGGTGTTTCGAAAAGCATAATGACTTTTCGAACAAGATCATAACTCAAAAGAAGAATTATGGGTCAAACATGCTCTCAAAAGACCTTGTCGTAATTGAAAGACTAAAAAGGACCAAAACGCCCTTGTTAGCTAATTCGATCAAACAACCTTTAAAGGTTGTTTGGAAACGAGTTTTATGATTAGGTAAATACTTAGAATAAGTATAGAAGCTGAAAGAGGTATTATATTAGTCAAATGCCACTATTTGAGTTTTTGCCGTAAAATAATGATTCGAGAGGTAAAATTTGGTTTATATATATCACCACATTAAACCCACCATAAATACAGTTGTGGTGGGAGATTATAGGATAAGAAATGTGGTGATGGAATGCTAGAAGCAATCGAAAGCGATTTTAGGCTCGAAAGTGCTTAAATACCCTTAACGGGTCAAAATAAGCATACGAGCGAAAACGGGTTTAAATTGTGTAATAAACCTGTGATTAGAACCTAAAATGGTAGATAACATTAATTTGAAGAAGTGTATGTGATATAGGAATCAAACAAATATGTTTGTTTGATAAATGCGTAAACGGGTCAAAATTTTGTAAAAAGGTAATAAGCCGAAGGCATAAAAGTCTCAAAATTTATTAAGCCGGATGTCGGATTTTAAATCCACATGATGGAGAATCAAATTACGGACGCGTAGGAAAAAGAATCGGGTAAAACGGATTAAAAACGAGAGAGTTATGCTCGTTTCCGTGAAATCGGGTTGAGCTGGTTATGTGCAGCAACAGTTAAGCAACATTCTGTGAAAAAGGGGGCTAGGCGTAGCGCGACGCCCCCTAATTCCGGAAAATTTTTAATTTTTGTTGTTTTGACCCATATGACTTGTTTAAACATGTTATTTAACTATCAAAGCTAACTTTTATGTTGGTTTTGGTCATAGGTGTATGTCAAGGAATTTCCGGATGAAGATCAAGCTCAACGAAGAACCGAACACACGCAATTAAAGCTTCCGCACGGCGTTACGTCGTAACTTTTAAACGACGAACTCAATTATATTATGTTGTAATATATTAAAATCTAGAAAAGTTTTAATTAACCTGTATTTACAAGGTATACCAAACCATAATTACATGTGTATTTTCGTAAAGTGAACGAAAATTGTAAAATAATTGTAAGGGTGTTACAAGTTGGTAATCAGAGCTCATGGTTAAAGAATAAAGTGTGTTCGGTTCGAGGCTTGATCGCAAATCCGGTAAGTACATGTATACCAATGGTTTAGTATGATTAAAGTGTTGAGAACAACACATATGGTTATCGTGTAATACACGTTACACCAATAAAAACGATATAGAATAGATATAGTCAACGAAATTACACGCGTTGATGCGTATAGTAGAAAAGCCTTGTATTATAATACGGGCATCCTTTAATGTTGAAATTACTAATTGTTGTATATGTTTTAGTTGAAGGACACTCGCATATGAGGATAGCGAGAGTTTAACAAATCGCAGATTTGACAGAGGAACGGTCCAAAGAGTATGCTCATCAAGGACCTAAATCGCGTAACGGTCGCGAACAAGGTTAATGGCAAGAGAAGCCCGTTAGGGCAAACATTACCAGGTGCACATTTTAAATTTAATTGCACAAATAGTAATATGCAACAAATATGTAGAAATTGAAAGTTGCATATGTAGATTAAAAACTTGGAAAAACCCGAATAGAAAATGTATTCGGGATATTGTTTCCAAGAGAAACAAATAGAGGCATTACTTACATAGGGCGTGATGTGAAAACTATAAAAAGGTCATGCGTGTCATGTGTTAATCGCTTACTCTGGCCAAGTAAGTAGTGGCATATGATACCATGAACTTCTTATAGCGGACACGTTTACATCCGATGTAGTAAGGACGGGGTTAAAGGGACAAATTAAAAAGTACCCAAATGAATCAGATAAGCAAAATATTTGATCATAATGTAAACGTACAGCCGAGTGACGGAGGCGTATTATATTAGGATAATGAGCCCGAGAGAAGGGACAAAGAAACATGTAAAACGATTAAGATATGCATTAGGAGGGAGTGTATTTAGACTCAAACCCAGAGAATGCAAACATGTAAAATGATTAGGATATGCTTTGGGAGGGAGTGTACTTGCACTCGAACCCGGAAAATGCAAATATGCCTCTTAACGGGCCGTTTTTGTAAAACGTCAAACTTGAGGACAAAGTTGGAATATAAAAAAAAGAAGCGATATCTTAATGCATACCGGGAAGGTTGCAATAATAACGACTTCGATACAACACCCGGTTGATGGGTAAGAATTAAAAACATGCGTAGACCGAGAAACGGGAACTCGGATAGAAAGTTAAAAGACTCGGGTTTTGAGTCATAACTAAAAGACGACAAGATAATGTAAATAGAAATTTTGAATAAATTATGTTCAACTATTTTAAAGTTGAACGGGTCGAATATAATATCATGCCGAACGGCATGAGTAAACGCAAGCGGGATAAAGGTAGCGTTAAATGCAAAAGAGTAATGAGCCCGGTAATGGGACATAACCAAATATGAATATATGCAAATCAAATAACAGTAAGCATAAGAAGAACTGACGCATGAATGACGTGAGAAGTCATAAGTCGGAAAATTGTCCAAAAGGAAACAGTTGTAGCCACGAAACTACAATCAAGGTTAACGGAACCTAAGCTTGAAACTAAATGATTCTTCGAACAAAAACAGGGTGCCTTGACACCAAACATGTATTTTAAGAATGACATGAGTAAGGAGTGATCTACGGGATCAACATAACCTTTAGGGTGATAAACAAATGAAAGGTCTACGAGACTAAAACGACCCACAGGTCATGATTAGAAAGAAATTATAAGGACTTCGCCTTAAAGAAGTGAAAGTCTAATCAAAATAGCCCATAAGGCTAAGTGATAAAACCTACGGGTTAATTAGATAAAGCGAGGGAATCAGTTGAGAATCCTCGCATACAACAAAGACCGTAAAAGAATAAATTTTGGACTATCAATATCCCGGTATGGATAATTGACAAAAGTAAAGAGAAGATGTTAAACTAAAACTTCAGTTTTAGTAAGAAATAACGTTTTTACAAATATAAAATTCTGATAGGAATTGAAATTGTAAAGGTTAAAGAGACAGGTCTTGATACTGATAGGTGCAAAATGATATTTTCGAAAATGAAAGGTTGAAATAAACCTAAACATGAAGTGACGCGATCGCAGTAAAGAAAAGTAATGTGAATTATAATCACATTATAGCCCAAGCGATGGGCATAACATAACTGGACTAATAAGTCTAGTTAGTGAGACAGGTAAAGGTTGAAATAACGAGATTACGTTATTTCAAGTTGCATTATGTCATATGAGATACGTATATGCCTTGTAACTAAAAATATATTACCATACTCTTCTGGTAATACTAACAATTGGTTAAAATATGAGCAATGCTCAATTGATTATCGAGATCAAATGCATTGAGTTTAAACTCAATGAATTATGTAAGAAAAGGTTTCGAGGACGAAACCTTTTTAAGGGGGGTAGACTTGTAACACCCCGAAAACGGGTTTGGTAATCAAACCACCTTAATATTAATGAACGGGTAAAATACCGTTAGTGGTAAAAATTAACCCGGTAAATATTAGGATTTAAATAATTAAACCTAATATTAAATAAAACGTGAATAAAAGCTTTTAAGGAAGTAAAGTTTATAAGAGGCCCGAGTTAACGGACTTAAAATAAACTAAGTCATAACTTTCCCGAATTCACCAAGTAGCTAGGAACATCAACCTAGTTAAAAAGGTGTCTTAAAACAATGAAGAAAATATGGGTAATAACCCTTTTTATAAAGTTACAAAACACGAGGGACTAAAGTTGCTAACAAAGAAATTTGTTTTATTAAAAACAAAACATAAAACACAACACACACATAGAGTGTGTGTGTGTACGCCCAGGAGCAAGAACAAGGGCTCCAAACCCTACTTCAACAAATTGATCAAATTGAAGCCCAAATCAAGAGCCAAATCAATGCATGAACACAAATTCGTGATCACCAAGTCAAGGGGATCGTGAGGTATGTTGAATTTCTAACATTCATGAAGTTGTAAAAATTTGATAATCATCCTAATCGCGAATTAGGCATGAATTAGAGAAGCTATGGCTAGATTAGTGATGTATACTTGCTTAGGAACGAAACCCTAAGTGAAGATCATACATAACATGCTATGAATTGAATGATTGAATGAATTCCCACACTAGGCTAAGTGGGTATTAGTCATAAGATGAAATTGATGATATGATTATGATTAGAATCATCATGCATGTTAAGTAATCGGGAAATACTTAAACAATTTTCAAGTTTGAGTATTTGATCATAAGTGATAGTGGTGAATTTTGATGTTAATCTTGGTAAAAATAACTAGTTATGAACTAGTTGTAAATGTGAAAAAATGTATGCACATTAGGTGTTTGTTAAAATGCCTAAATGAAAACTAAAGTGTTGAAATTAGAGTGAAAATGTGTATTTGAATAATATGGCAAGTTATATGAAATATGAAACAAGAAGAGTTCTAATCATCATGTTGATTTGAACTAATGTTGTAAATCATGTGATCGAAAGTAGTTAACTTTAATAAGCTAAGTTAACTAATCATGAAGTCGAATAGTAGTTTCGACTTATGAAATAAGTGAGATGGAATAGTCGTGAATAATTATGACTAATCTAACCATCTTACAATTTACAATGATAGTTTGACGATTAACAAGCTAGGTGAAAGCTTGGGAACGAAGCGGGTCAAACGAAGCAAGAATGACGGAAAAATATAATTTGGAAGTAAGGTAAGTATGGCTTACACTAGTCTTATATTTTAGAATATTCTCTTATCGTATTAGTTACGAATAAGATAAATACATAGTTGAGGTATGATGTTTCGGCGTCTAGACGTACGGAACAAGATAGTCGAGCATGACAAGAAACCATGTTGATGGTTTAAAAGGAGTTAAATCGGTAATTCGATCATTTTATGACAAATGGAAAATGAACTTTTAAATGGTTACCTTATAGGGTAAACCAAAACAAACAATAAGGGTAAAACGGTAAATTGGTCACGCGTCGACCATAACTATTGGTTTTAAAAGACACTTATGAAGTAAGCCTTAATAGGCCGAAAAGTGTTAAGAAATGAATTATAAGTAAAACGACCGCACGATGTAAATCGGAGCGAGTCATATAGTCGAGATGAAAATACATGTCATCTCGCTAATATAATCGGTCATTTAGACCAAACGGGTCAAAGGGTGAAGATACCACCTTTTGATAATAGCGACTAATGATTCTTGTCGAGTTATATGATTTCAGGAATAAATGTAGAAATGATATTTGCATCGCTATTATTTAGCGAATATTATAGCAAGGCATTAAAACAGGTCAATACATTGACCCGAGCCAGGTATGTGTAATAGAGTAATTATTCATTTAGAACGTAAGGTTCAATGAGCATTAAATGAAGTCTTAGATAGACAATGGGTTACTTAAATGAGTAAACCGAATGTTTTAAAGAGGGTCGTGGTGTTTCGAAAAGCATAATGACTTTTCGAACAAGATCATAACTCAAAAGAAGAATTATGGGTCAAACATGCTCTCAAAAGACCTTGTCGTAATTGAAAGACTAAAAAGGACCAAAACGCCCTTGTTAGCTAATTCGATCAAACAACCTTTAAAGGTTGTTTGGAAACGAGTTTTATGATTAGGTAAATACTTAGAATAAGTATAGAAGCTGAAAGAGGTATTATATTAGTCAAATGCCACTATTTGAGTTTTTGCCGTAAAATAATGATTCGAGAGGTAAAATTTGGTTTATATATATCACCACATTAAACCCACCATAAATACAGTTGTGGTGGGAGATTATAGGATAAGAAATGTGGTGATGGAATGCTAGAAGCAATCGAAAGCGATTTTAGGCTCGAAAGTGCTTAAATACCCTTAACGGGTCAAAATAAGCATACGAGCGAAAACGGGTTTAAATTGTGTAATAAACCTGTGATTAGAACCTAAAATGGTAGATAACATTAATTTGAAGAAGTGTATGTGATATAGGAATCAAACAAATATGTTTGTTTGATAAATGCGTAAACGGGTCAAAATTTTGTAAAAAGGTAATAAGCCGAAGGCATAAAAGTCTCAAAATTTATTAAGCCGGATGTCGGATTTTAAATCCACATGATGGAGAATCAAATCACGGACGCGTAGGAAAAAGAATCGGGTAAAACGGATTAAAAACGAGAGAGTTATGCTCGTTTCCGTGAAATCGGGTTGAGCTGGTTATGTGCAGCAACAGTTAAGCAACATTCTGTGAAAAAGGGGGCTAGGCGTAGCGCGACGCCCCCTAATTCCGGAAAATTTTTAATTTTTGTTGTTTTGACCCATATGACTTGTTTAAACATGCTATTTAACTATCAAAGCTAACTTTTATGTTGGTTTTGGTCATAGGTGTATGTCAAGGAATTTTCGGATGAAGATCAAGCTCAACGAAGAACCGAACACACGAAATTAAAGCTTCCGCACGGCGTTACGTCGTAACTTTTAAACGACGAACTCAATTATATTATGTTGTAATATATTAAAATCTAGAAAAGTTTTAATTAACCTGTATTTACAAGGTATACCAAACCATAATTACATGTGTATTTTCGTAAAGTGAACGAAAATTGTAAAATAATTGTAAGGGTGTTACAACAAATCATCAAAATTTGACATACCTGATGATCCCCTAGCTTGGGTGATCATTAATTCACGTTTAATTGTGAATTTGGACTTAGTTTGAGCCTTCAATTTAATGAAAATGTTGAAACTTGGGTTTTGGCTCCTGGGGAGCTCTCCTGATCGATACAGAACACACACACCATGTGTGTGTTTTGTGTTTATCTTACTTTTATAACTTAACTTTCAAGTTTATCCAAGTTTAGTCCCTTTTGTTTGGTTGGTTTATGTCACACCCCCAAAATCCACCATGCGGAGTACCACCGCTTGGAGGCGTGACGTGACCAGGATCGAGCCACCAATCATATTGAACATCGTAATTAAGTAAATAAGACCAACCTCAATACAACTGGTGACCAAATCTAGTTAACCATGTTTAGTTTAAACAGCGGAAGCATAAAAGTAAATCCAAAAGCATAAGTCCATAGTTTATAAGTTAAGGTTCGAAACACAAGTTTAATATGTTCATAAGGATTTAAACAATGAGCACGGGACATAACAGTTCGTACACCACAACGACTTCTTCCTCGTGCAAGCTCCAAGCATCTAATGAGCTGTAAGGCATGTAACAACGAGTCAACAACAAAGTTGAGTGAGTTCACGGTTGGTTGATTAGTTTTAAGTTGTTTCTGAAAAACGTAGTTTGACTTTCGTTGGCTTATATGCCGTGGGGGTTACCCCTTAGTTGAAAGTATGTTTAGCCAGATTCTTTTTATTACCCAAATCATACCCATAATTAGTGGGGGTTTTTCCCCATGTAAACCACTAGACGGTCCTGATATCGACAACTGACGAATACGTGCCCTACATCAATGTTCTATCATCATTGACAGTTTGCCATAGTCCATTAGTACACGCCCGTTTGGACGACACGGTGTGAGGTTTGTTAAACCTAATAGCGCTATTAACTAATGACCCGCTCGCCATCGGCCTCGGCGATTAAGTCGATATAAATTTGAGGGCTTAGGTGATAGAGTTTTGTCTAGTAAGTTTTAAGGTTGTTGTCCTGCACCAGGAGGACGAACGTACGTATTCTGCACAAGGAGAATTCGTAGGATTAATAATGGCATCCACTCTATGGAGGATGGCCGTACATATCCTACCCAAGGAGGATATGTAGATTTAGTTTTAATTCTTTAACCCATTCCCAAACCACCGGGAATCCCATGCCTTAGAAAGTGTGTGAACTCACCTCGGTTTGCTCGGTTAGATTCTCAAATATAGCTAACAGTCAAGGTCGGTCAATCACGCCCTAGTATGATTTACCAGTTAGTCATTTAGTGGTTTCAAATAGAGCACAAAGTTCCTACACGTATCTATCACATAACATGCATCACTTTAACGGTTTATGCCCATCTAAGTTTCCCATCCATTCCCCACTCAAAATCAAACATACGATAATGCACATAACATATATAACATGTTAGATCATTCACAGATAGCATACTCGACATTTAGACACGCGAGTCACAACTTATGTCATTTCAGCATTTATATTCAAAACCGGCTGTTTTCGGACATTTTAATAAAATAGTTAAATTATTCCAAAAATTCCCAAATTTTTACAGGATGTCTTAAACGTTCCATATTTTATTGTGTAAAAATATCGGGGTCCGGTTCATTACCAATATTTTATAAAAATTCATATTCGGGACTGAACTCAGATTTATGTATTTCTGACCACAGTCCATGGAACAATTTATTAAAAATTCATCGAGTGTCCGATTTACGAAATTCCAGTGGGGTAATTACAAATACATCGGTTGTCATTTACTGTACAAATTTCATGGTCCGATTCATCACAAAACTCAGGTTATGATTGAAAGTATAACACCCATTTATTTCTGTCAAAATTCAGCTTAAGTTGTTGTTACAAATCGACACTTTAAAAATAGTAAACGAAGTCCAAAAATTACGATTCCGGTGCCATTAGAACCGTATTTCATAATAACATATTTTAGATTCAAAATATCGGTTTTTCGTTGAGTTTATGGCCTGTTTACAGCCAATTGAAGTTGGCTGTAAAACCGGGACAGATTCTGTTTTCACTTTCTAACTTACTAACTTGTGTTCGATTGATTCCGTTAATCATGTTTAGTGACCACAACAACATCACATATTAATATTAATCAGCAGAACATCAGATAATCAACCAATAATCATAATCACACAAGATCTACATGATTTACACTAATATTCATCCATTAACCACCTTGTTCATCACTTTAGTAGACTTTTAGACTTTGATCTTATATGTTCATAATTTTTAACCGACAAATCTCTTATTAACCACTCTAGACAAGATCAAGAAGGCGTTTAGAGTCACTTACTACTAGCTCGAGGCTAGGGGAGAAACTAGGCGAAAAACGAGTGGTTAAAAGCGTCGTAGTGAGGTCCTTGGCAATCCGCAAGCACCGGGCTTCCTTATGCGTGATCCTTCACACTTGAGTGTATGTAGAATAGCCTTGATAAAAAAATGAGAGTGATGTTGGGTGGGGCTTGGTGGTCGGACGAATGTATCAAAGAAAGGGAGAGGATGAAATTTTGCTAAGTGTGTAATGTAAATGAAATTTGATCTTGCCTGCCATTATAATAACCCATCCTTCACCATTATCCGTTAGTCAATATGTAGTGTAGATATTAGGCCAAACAACTAAAATATTTAAAATGTAAGTGGGTGTGTCTCACATGGGGGAACAATCGTTTAGGGGGGGGGGGGGTACATGGTTAGTTTTCAACTAACTTTGTTAAGTTATAAGTAGTTTAGTTAATAGGAACTTTAATTAATTTACTAGTGTGTTATAATTTATACGGGTGTTAGGGTATTCGGGGACCCTAACTGGCTCAGAGAAGGAAAAATAGTGTCATGCCAATATTTTTAGGTTCCGGGTTAAGTTCGGTTGTTCGGTTGGATACTGTTCCGTTAAAGTGCTTAATTAATCCGAAAAGTGTCTTATGTATATATTTTTGCAACGTTTTTACTTTCTAACACTTAGGAAAATATAACGGACTATTTAGTGACCTTTCTGTACACTATTAGTATATTAACAAATACGTGTAAGCATAACACAGATATCAGAAAGCAGTTAAGTGATTCCACACAGTCGTCAAGCACATTAATTATTATTAATAAACTGTACGGTTACATGTAAATTTGAGGGTTGTCACAGTTTATTAAGTAGGCCACAACCCACTTAATTTCTAACAATATTTTCGCTTATTAACTAGGTTAAACATTCCTAGTTAATTTAGTGGGTTCGGGGAATTTATGACTCAGTTTATTTTAAATCCCATTAGCTCAAGCTTCTATAAACTTTATTTTCTTAAAAGCTTTCTTTCAACTTTTATTTAATATTAGGCTTATTTATTTAAAAATCCTAATATTCACCGGGTTACTTTTACCATTACGGTAATTTACCCGTCTTTTAGTATTAATATGGTTTTGATTAACAAACCCATTTTCGGGGTGTTATAAGTCTACCCCCCTTAAAGAGGTTTCGTCCTCGAAACCTTTCTTATATAGTTCATTGAGTTTTAAACTCAATGCATTTGACCCGAGTAATCTTTTAAACATTACTCATACTTTAACCAATTGTTAGTATTACCAGAAAAATATGGTAATATCTTTTTGGTTACAAAGCATATACAGATTTTATACGAAATAATGTAAATCAAAATAATGTAATCTCGTTATCTCAACTGATTTGGTTAACTTAGCGAAATCTATCGCTTTTATACTTTCGGCCTCTTCATGAATCTGTTATTTTAACCTGTTCAGAGGTCTTTATTGAAATCTTTCACTTTGAACAAACAAACTCCTTTGTTTGTGAACTTATAGCCTTATGATCCCTCAAAAGAGGTGATCAGTATTTTCGGTTAGTGAGGTCTCATGGGCCGTCACTTTTATCTTGTATCTACATACTTTTATTGTTTACTTAACCGAGTCGCCAATCTGGCCACTTAATCATGTAAATCTATTGATTTTTGTTTATTCCATGCTATTCTTATAATAAATAGCGTATTATCCGAATTCTCAATTTGAATTTCAACCTTTACCGGTTTCACTAACTAGACTTATTAATCCAGTTACTTTATACCCATCACTCGGGTTACAATGTGATTACATTTCACATTACTTCTCTTGACCGTGATCGTGTCACGTCAGGTTTAAGTTTATTTCAAACTTTCATTTTCGAAATATCTCCTTTCGAATATATCGTCTTGCATCTTTCAGTGTCAAGACCTGTATCTTTAATATTTACTATTTAAATTCCTATCAGAATTCATATTTATAAAAACGTTATCTCTTACTAAAACTGAAATTTTAGTTTAGCATCTTTTCTTTAACTTTTGTCAATTACCCATACCAGGATATTGACAGTTAAGAATTTATTCTTTTTACAGTCTTTGTTTTACGCGGGGATTCTCAACTAGTTCCCTCGCTTTGTCTAATTAACCCATAGATTTTATCACTTAGCCTCGTGGGCTATTTCTTTAGATTTTCACCTTGTTAAAACAAGGTCCTTATAACTCATTTCTTTACATTGATGACTCCAAGAGTCATTTTGGGTCCCGCAGACCTTTACACTGTTCATAACCCGAAGGTTATGATGATCCCATAGATCCTTCTTTTTATGTTTGAAAATCGTTTGTTTTCACATTTGAAATCCGTTAAGTTTGACTGTAGTCTGTATCTACAATCGTTTTCTTATGCCATTCGGCATTTCTTTGTATTCAACCCGTTTGACTTATTGATGTGAAGTTCATCACTTGTGAACAGTCAAACTTTGTTCTTTATTGACTCCGTTCAACCTCAAAATAGTTTAACATAATTATCACAATTCTGGTTTACGAAATTTTATAGTCGTCTAGTCATAACTCATAATCCGAGTCTTTTGACTTTCAATCTGCGTTCCCATTTCTTGGTCTACGCATGTGTTTAGATCCTTACCCATCAACCCGGTATTTTACTGAAGTCTTTATTAATGCAACCATTCCGGTATGCATTAAAGCTTCGTTTTGATTTGTTTGGTTGTCTTAGCGAAATCCATCGCTTTCTTTAACCAAAACTTTATTCTTTATCTGACCATCCTTGACGGTCTTATAATTTCTGAACGATGATCATATTCATCATCCTTTCTTTACTACGACCAAGTCAATGACTTCGATCATCTTTTTGTATGAGCAATACCTTCGTTTTTATGACCATGCGGTTCATTTATACTTTGGTTTTATATGCCCCTTGTTGTCAACCATGGCTCTTTCGTCCAAAATGACTTATTTCACGTATTCCCTTGGATCAATTATTTCTATGCGCGCCATACATCGTTTAAATAAATCTGTATGTGAGTAGTGGGGCCATCTCTTCCCCTTTTTAAGAAATTTTCAAAATCTAATATAAAGAAGAGAAAAATGCTCGGATTGTCCCGGTGGTTAGCTCAATTTTCACCTTTAGTCCCTATCTTTCTAAAATTACACCTATAGTCCCCAAGTTTTTGAATTTCGTTCCCGGATAGTCCCTGGCGTGGATGGGGGTTAGTTTTTGGTGTTAAATGCGTGTGAAATGACAAAAATACCCTTACTGTCAAATTAAAAACTAAAAAATTAAAAGAAATATAGTTAATTTTTTACAATTTGTGTGGGACCCACCACCCACCCTACCTACTTCATCTTCTCCACTCCACACCACCACCACCATCTCCACCTTCAACCACCACCACCATCTACCCCCACTTCACTGTAACCACCACTGCCACAACCATCCCCGCCACAACCACCACCGCCGTTGAAGGGGTACGGTCCCAGATCTCGCAGCAGCATGGCCACGAGTGACCATTACCCTTATCAAAAACCCCCACCGGCAAGAACTTATCTGTGTCCGTGAGGGCACGCGCGAACACAGTGATCGGACCCAATAGGTCAAGTGATGAGAAGACTTACATTGTGTATGAAAATGGGTGTACACATAGCGATGCGGCCCGGCACCGCATCCTATGAACATTTTCGTCACGACAAGGGATCTGGACAACAGAAACAGTTACCCACAAGTGGCGATGCGGCCTAGCACCGCATCCCACAGTCTTGGCCAGAGTGAGAACACGGAAACAACAGCAGTTACCGTATGCAGCGATGCGGCGCGGCACCGCATCCTGTCCACGAGGCAAGTGGGACTGACACCACAGTGCAAGTGGCACCAATGACAGTCGCCTGTCAGCCCATACGTAAGCAACAGACTGACACCGCAGTAGGACATGGCTTCACCTCCGCGATCGACAAGCCTGACACACCTGCATAAGGGCGGCGCGTTGTTAGTCTAGCCACTCAATTGCCCTCCTTCACTCCTCGGCTATAAATACCCATCCCGAACCAGGTTTGAGGTATCACTTATCAACTCTCTCACTACTACTACTATCACACACTTTGCTTCCCAAGCAAATTACTGATTCTCACGCCGGAGAGTGGTAACAAGGAGCACCCCCACCCCTTTCTCCTTGTTACGAGTCACAGTGTGTTTTCCTTGTGCAGGAGACAGATCAGCGGACGATCCGGCCACCGATCCTCGGAAAGAAGGGATTAACCCTACTTGACGAGACCAGTGAATTAACCTCTCTTGGTTAACCATTGTTTCATCATTGGCACCCACCGCTACTCTTAGCACTTTTTTCACATCTCTTTCTTTCTTGAAGATCGTGTCTGATCGTCAAAACAATCCCACTGGGGAAAACCTCAACCCCACAAACTTGGTACCTACGGGGAACACCACCCTAGCACAACCAATCGGCCACATAGGCACATCCGCACAGGGGGGCTCACCCCCAGTGTTCATGCCAGATTTTTCACAGTACGGTTCTGTGATACCGCCAGGAATGGATCTCCATACCTGGTTTTACCAACAACAGACTGCCCTTGCGGCAGACTACAACAAGGCTTGCGCAGAGGCGCAATTACCCGGAGGACCCACACCCGCACCATACACACCTTCACTCATCGGCTATAAATACCCATCCCGAACCAGGTTTGAGGTATCGCTTATCAACTCTCTCACTACTACTACTATCACACACTTTGCTTCCCAAGCAAATTACTGATTCTCACGCTGGAGAGTGGTAACAAGGAGCACCCCCACCCCTTTCTCTTTGTTACGAGTCACGGTGTGTTTTCCTTGTGCAGGAGACAGACCAGCGGCCGATCCGGCCACCGATCCTCGGAAAGAAGGGATTAACCCTACTTGACGAGACCAATGAATTAACCTCTCTTGGTTAACCACAGTTTCATTTGAAGGGGTATAGTCCCAGATCTCGCACAGCATGGCTACGAGTGACCATTACCCTTATAAAAAACCCCCACCGGCAATAACTTATCTGTGTCCGTGCGGGCACGCGCAAACACAGCGATCGAACCAAATCTGTCAAGTGATGAGAAGACTTACTTTGTGTATGAAAATGGGTGTACACATAGCGATGCGGCCTGGCACCGCATCCTATGAACATTTTCTTCATGACAAGGGATCTGGACAACAGCAACAGTCACCCACAAGTGGCGATGTATAACAAACCTCCTAAATATTCCGACGTCCCTAATATATTTAAAGTATTCCAATATGTCCTAAAATACACCCCGTATACGTAAACGGGCCCCAAATACATTATATAATTAAAAATAAAATAAAAATCAAGATTTATGTGTCGCTCGCGGGCCGCGTAGACCCTTAGGGTCTCTTATGCGGGGTGCGATAGCTCCTAGTCAGGGCGACACCCGGTGCTGCCACGTGTCAACGATCGTGTCGAAGCTAGAAGTGATAACCGGTCAAGGCTAGGGCCTGCACACCTACTACGCGGGCCGCATAAGCCTCAGCTCGCAAGCCGCGAGGAACTTGATTTCAACTCCTATAAATTGGGAGCTCGGACCTTCAGATGAATTCGCTCACACACAACTTTCTCACTCGAATTTCTGATAGTATACACTATTTTCGGGCATAATACCCCCTTAAATAACGAAGTTCTGCTCCGTTGTAAGTATTATAACCCCGATTTCGTATTAGATACGCTGCCCGTTGATCCAGGGTTCCGTAACGGCTGTCGTGGTTCTGCCCGACGTAGTCGTTGGAATGTCGTCTCAGGGAAGGTATTGCTAATGTAAATATTAAGGGTTATTATACTAACACGTGTGCATTTGTGTAAATTATAGATAATCACCAGGAAACCCTTAAAGAAAACCTAAGACAGCAATGTCAGTAATCTCCTTTTTGTTAACTGTTTTACAAAACCTCATGTTGATGCATAATGTCTATCGCCTGCGTCATCAGTCTATGTCATGTCATTAGTATGTAATAGGTGTTAAATGTTAAAGTTTATGTGTTTTAGGCCAGGTCGCACGACCTGATAAGGTCAGGTCGCACGAAGTGGGCTGTCCAACTCGTGCGGTCTGGGTATGTTATCCCGTGCGGTCTGGCAAGCCTATAAATAGGCTAGTAGTGTTCTTCATTTGTAACTTTCTGTAGAATTGTGTACCGAAGTGCTGTCGGATTCTCTCTGTACCAAAACGTATTATATCAATGAAGAACATGTTTAAAGTGACTTTCTACTCTTCTACTCCTGTTCTAACACTGATTACAAGGTTTCTAGTCTGATTCCGCCTTTCTAGAAACTAGATCTGACTCTGATTGACTCGTTTGGATGATTCATCGATCCTACAAGTGGTATCAGAGCTTAGGATGAGTCAAATCTATTGATATCAGTGTTTTGAATGGTTTAGAATCATATACTTCTACTCATTCTTGGATTTTCAGACGAATTCACGGATAAAATGGAGTGAATTTTGGATATTATGTGTAAAACCTCATTTTGAACAATCGTACAATGTTGCAGACCATAAATCACACTAAAACTGATCCAAAAATGTCAAAAACTTGAAATTTTGATAAACTAAGTCTTCAAATGAGGTGAAACTGTCCAAATCGTATGAAAATGATGCTCAAATCGTGTGAAATTGACCAGATCGTTTGATTTTTGCTCAAACCGTTTGAAATTCTTGTCTAGATCGCACGGTTTGGACCAGATCGTTTGAAAATTTTAAAATTGTGTGACCAGATCGCACAGAGTGGTCAGACCACACGAACTGAAAATTTTTAACTGGTATTTGTCATCTCGCACGGTTTGGCAATCCAGGTCACACGGTTTGACAGTCCAGGTCGTTTGAAATAGTCCAGGTCGTTTGAAAGGTCCAGGTCGTCTGAAAGTCCAGATCGTTTGAAAGTACAGGTCGCTTGAAATTCTGATTTTTCAAAACTTAGAAATTTTTCGAATCATTTTTCAAAATATAAAAATGGACAATCAAGAGTTTTACAATGCGGTTTTCGGAGGAGGTATGACTGTTCAAACTCCAGCAAGTATAGCCCAGAATGTGAATATGGAGAACGAGCTAGGAACCATGCAAAAACCACCGAAACTGCTCAACATTGAAGATTATTCGGGGTGGCAGGATAGATTTCGCACGTGGGTTCAGGCGAATCACCTCGAATGCTGGCTGAAAGTTGAAACGAAACATGTAGTTCCTATGAATGATGCTGGTCTTCCGAAAACACTTAACACGTTAACTCCGGCTGAACAAGAAAATTTTAAAGCCGAGAAGAAGATTGTCAGTATATTGCAACAGGCAATTAAGGAAGACATTTTGGTACTGTTACAGCATAAGGGTGACGCGCATTCTATTTGGAACGCTCTTAAAATCAAATTTCTTGGGAGTGCTTCAATGATCAAAAGCAAACAGAGAAGGGACACTTCAAGCCAAATCGAAGTATCAATGAATTTCCCAGGTCCTGATCCTAAACTTGGATTCGAAAAATCGAAGGTGACTTGCTTCAAGTGTAAAGAGAAGGGACACTTCAAGCGCGAATGTCCAAACAGAGAAGTTAATAACCACCAGAATCCATTCGCCAATGATTATTACCGACATACCATTTATCATAAAAACAGTCAACAACCATTCATTTCACGAACTCAAATCGAGAACAGTCAATCCAAACAAACAGAAAAAGCTCTTTTGGTGAATCAAGATGACGAAAAGATTCCAGAAGGTTTCAGTTGGGATAAGTACGTTCCAGGAGGTGGTCTTGCAATGATGGCTGAAATTATTAAAGAGAAGGAACCGGAAATCAAGGAATGTGTTCCTGAAGTTGAAGAAGTCAGTGAAGTGGTGAATGAAGAAAGTTTTGCAAATCTAGAAGAGGCAGCAGCAGCGGTCTACTATTATCAGTCTGAACAGGAAGTTATCACTAATGCATTTAAATCTATAATGCCAGCTAATGTGTTTGATTCTTTTGCAGGTTTCTTTAGTGAACCGACTACGGGTTTTTGCCCATAGTACGAAGTTGAATAAACTCCGGTTCAAGAGATTATTGATGTCTCAAAGGAAATGAATGAAGAGACTTTGAAAGAAATAGCAGACAAAGCTCTTATGGCCAAGCTGCAAGAGGTAGAACAAACTAAAACACCTTCTGATAACAAGGAGACCAAAGATGCAACTCAAGAGTCAGAGTCAGTTGAAAAGGAGTCAATTATCGAGACTTGTGATACGTATGAGTCAGGAGAGAAGTCCGAGTCCTATGGCAAATCAGAAAATGTGAAGTCCGAATCCAAAGAGAAATCTGAGTCTGAGTCCGAAGAGTTTGGTAAATCGGAAAGTAAAAATGATAAACACGAAAATGTTTTTGAAAAAGTTGATCCAATTCTTGAAAAGCCATGCGAAAACTGTTTAAAACCATGCATGGATTGTCTTGAAAAAGACAAACAGTTTCAAGAGTTGAAAAAGTTTAACGACAAATTAAAATTTGATTTTAATGATGTTAAGGAAGCTTATGACACTTTGTCACGGTCCATTAAAATGATTCACATTGAGAGTAAAGAAAATGATAAAATTTCTAATTTGCTCAAAGCTACGGTCATGGAAAAGCAAATGTCGATTAACATCCATCTGGACACAATCGCATCTCTAAAGAAGGAACTTGAACTGATGCGCATTGAGACAGAAAGAGTCGACAAAAAGTTGATCAGTTATCTTTCATCTTCATATGTGATTGATCAGATCGTTCCTCAACATACTGAAGTTAAATCAGATTTAAAAAATGTTCCACCCCCATTGTGGAATCATTATACTCAGAAATATCCAGACGGGGTGGAGGAGGCATTGAATCTCAAATTGAGAACAGAAGAGAATGAGTTACCGGAAAACATAGATGTTACATTCTCTCCGTCTGACACCGACAACGAGTCACAACTGGTTAAAACAGTTATAGACCAATTGTTGGATGAAGAGAGTGATAACACTGATTTCGAAACGGTTAAAACTCATTTTGAGAATTCCAGTTCAGATTCTGAAGATGACGGAAACTTTCTTGATAAGCATATCCCAAAGTCAGAAAAAGTTTTGGATGACGATTCGATCATTGTGGTTTACACGATGACCGGAACTGACAAACTGTATACTGATTTTGAGTATCCGATTTAGAATGCGAACCTGGAAAAGTTTGAAAAAGTTTTTAAACTCTTGGAAATTGATATCTCAGAAGTTAACAACAATTCGTTTCTATCAAAACAGAAAAAATCTTTTGTTAAACAACAACTGACAAACAACCCGGGAAAGAAAAAGGAATGGCTGGGTAACAATGGTAATAACAAGAGACATGGTAATAATTACAAAAAGAAAGGTCTTGGTTTTGAGAAGAAAATGGCTAAGAAAGCAGTTAAGTCAAAAGAAAAATTGAGTGAAGTGTTTGTGTCTGGTAATAATACAGAAGTCGAAAAGGATTATATCTTTAGTAAGCAAGCAATTGACGATTTTATTACGGCCAAAAAGATAAAAGACGAGGCCAACAGATCCACTTTTGTTGAATATGACAAAAGAATCTGTTATCGATGCAATGAAATCAGTCACATGGCCAAACAATGTGTCAAAGCGATAATAAAACCAGTTTTCCATAAATCAAAACCAAAAATTTCAAAGGATGTTAAGGGAAAATCACCTATGGTATCCCCCGTGCGTATTCTTAAACGCGGTGAATCATTGAAGTCAGAGGACAAACCAAAATCAACTTTTGAAATTGGTGAATCTTCAAAATCACAAAAGACTTCAAAGGTTTATTCTAAAACAAAGACTTCCCAAAGTCAATCATGGGTGGAGAAACCTAAACATTCTTTTGAGGAAAAGAAAATAGAAGAAGTTTTAAAATCTGAACCGAAAATCTTTGCATCCACTGATGAGAAAATTGAGTTTAAGTTAGATAAGTTGATTGAAGAATTTCCACCTATCAAGGAAGGAGCTCTAAAATCAAAACCAGAATCTGATGTTCCAAATGTTGTTTTTAACATTCCAAAAGTTGACATAGTAGCTCATGATATTATCTTTGGTAGTGTACAAAATGTTGAAAAATCTTGGGTATCATTGTTTAAGTAAATGTTTTTTGATGTGTGTAGGGGCTTCCAAGGTCTATCATTTCTAAATGGATAATGAATAGCGGCGCCTCACGGCACATGACAGGGATGTTAGCACTGCTATACGACGTCAAATCAATCAATGGAGGTTATGTCGGGTTTGCTGGAACTCAAGGTGGAAGAATTGTTGGAGAAGGAATATTTACTAATGGAGTCGTAACATTCGATAAAGTGAACTATATTGCTGAGTTGGAAAACAATCTGTTGGGCATCTCTCAGATTTGTAATAAGTCATTTACTGTTCATTTTACAAAAAATGAATGTCTGATTCTTAAACCAGGGTTTAAAATACCCGAAGACATGGTGTTGATGCGCGCTCCTCATGAAAATGATCTCTATATACTAGATATGAGCGTTGCAACAACGACAGATAAAAAGGCACAATGCTTTGTGAGTAAGACGAAGGTGACTGAAAAAGAATCCATCATGTGGCATCGTAAAATGGGCCATATTCACTTGAGAAAGATGAACTTTTAAGTTCATAATGATCTTGTAGAAGGTGTTAATGTGAAAAGCTTTCATCTTAACGATGACTGTATTGAATGTAAGAAAGGGAAGCAGACAAAGAAATCGTACCCGAAAAAGCTCTTGAACTCCATCAGATTACCGCTCGAAAGACTCCATATGGATCTTTTCGGACCGGTAAATGTGAAAAGCATAAGTGGAGATCTATATTGTTTAGTTGTTACTGACGACTTTACAAGATTTTCCTGGGTGATGTTTTTAGAGAGAAAAGACGAAACGTTTGATTCTTTGATGAAGTTATTAAAAAAGATGGAGAATGTTTACAAACTGCAGATTAGACGTATTAAAAGCGACAATGGCACGGAATTCAAGAACAACCGTATGCTCGAATTCTGCAACGATAAGGGCATTCTTCATGAATTTAGCGCACCGTATACTCCTCAACAAAATGGTGTCGCAGAACGGAAAAATCGTACGTTAATCGAAACGGCTCGTACCATGCTAGCAGATTCGAAATTACCGGTATATTTTTGGAGTGAAGCGGTTGCCACGGCATGTTACACGCTCAATAGGGTTCTTACGGTGAAGAAGTACAAGAAAACTTGTTTTGAATTGCTTTATCTTTACAAACCGAATCTGAAATCTTTAGAACCTTCGGATCACCGTGCACATTCATTGATCCAGACGCTAAATTTGGTTCGAAAGCTAATGAAGGTTTTTTTGTAGGATACGCTAGTCCGTTGAAGAGAGTTTTTGTTCCGAGTTTGGGGAAGATCATACAAGTTCAACACGTTGACTGTCAACGGTTTACCGCTCTAAATCAACTTCCCGAAAACAGGTTGCTATTTGATTACGATAATCTCTGGGAGTCATTCCATTTACCGACAGAGCCGAATGAAGAGGAACTGGCATTCTTATACCAACAATAGCAGTCACTTTCACAAGAACAAGTACCGAGACCGTTGGTGGTTTCTTCGCCCACCGTGGGTTCAAATGATCATGAGGCTGGTCCTAGTGGAACTGCACATGCACCCCCAGAAGAAACAGCTCCAATATTTGACCAATCTGATGACTCAGAATCGGAAACCAATCCGATTTATGATGAGGAACCAAATATTGTGACTTCAAATGCTATTGATCACACGGGTGATCAGAATATAACAAATTTGCAATCGGAAGTGAGCTTACCGGATACGGTCATGCCAAGAACGTTATCTTACCATCCGTCGGAGCAAATCATTGGTGACCTTCAAAGCGGTGTGAAAACCCGCGAACAAATAAACAAAGGGCTTACATGTTTTTACTCATCTGTAGCACCTTTACAAGTAGACTTCTCATTAAAATGTTTTATCTTGCAGGTAGAGTCGAAAACATACAAAGAAGCATTGACCGAAGAGAGTTGGGTAAATGCAATGCAAGAGGAGTTACAACAGTTTGAAAAGCTTGGAGTGTGGAGGTTAGTTGATCTCCCGGAAGATCAGAAGTTGATCAAGACCAAGTGGGTCTTCAAATGTAAGAGAGATGATAGAGGGGTTATAGTAAGGAACAAAGCACGGTTGGTAGTCCAAGGATTTAGTCAGCAAGAAGGGATTGACTTTACTGAAGTATATGCTCCCGTTGCTCGACTTGAGGCAATCAGAATCTTCTTGGCATTCGCAATATGGAAGGGGTTCAAGGTCTATCAACTGGATGTCAAATCTGCATTCCTCTATGGCAAGATTAAAGAAGAGGTGTACGTCGGTCAACCACCGAGTTTTACCGATCCTGTACACAAAGACAAGGTGTATTTACTCGACAAGGCGTTATACGGATTACACCAGGCCCCGAGAGCCTGGTACGAGATGCTTTCCCAGCATCTGCTGACCAACGGGTTCACCAGAGGGACTGTCGATAGTACCCTGTTCACTAAAGAGGTTGCAGGACATCTACTGATCGTGCAAATATATGTTGATGACATAATTTTCGGATCAACGAACGATGAGTTGTGTAAGGAGTTTGAGAAGGTCATGATGCAAAAGTTTGAAATGAGTTCAATGGGGGAGATGAAGTTCTTTCTCGGGCTTCAAGTTGAGCAACTGCCCGATGGAATCTTCATACACCAGACCAAGTATGTGAATGATGTGTTGGACAAATTCAATATGTCCGAATCATCTCCCATATCAACCCCCTGGCTACGAATCATGGCATATGTCCGGATGAAAGTGGTGAGAAAGTGGATGAAACGCTTTATCGGTCAATCATAGGATCGCTAATATATCTGACAGCGTCACGACCGGACATCATGTATCCAACCTGCCTCTGCGCCCGGTACCAGTCAAGTCCCAGAGCATCACACATGACGATAGTGAAGAGGATCTAACGGTATCTCAAAGGTTGCCCAAGCACCGGCTTGTGGTATCCCCGATCCGGTGAGTTCTCTCTAACTGGATATTCTGACTCTGACTTCGGGTGCTGTAAGTTGAACGCTAAGTCCACAACTGCTAGTTGCCAGTTCTTCGGAACTCGGCTAATCACTTGGCAGTGCAAGAAATAGACCACAGTCGTTCTCTCGACTTGTAAGGCCGAATACGTTTCGACTTCCAGCTGTTGTTCCCAGATTCTTTGGATTCAACAGCAAATGAGGGATTATGGTCTGCAATTCTTAGACACGCCAATTTTTGTGGACAATGAGGCAGCTATTAATATCACTAAAAATCCGGTTCAACACTCTAAAACAAAACATATTGAGATTCGACATCATTTTATTCGTGATTGCTACGAGAAAAAATTGATTCGAATTGATTATATTCACACCGATGATCAGAGAGCTGATTTTTACACTAAACCCTTTGATAAAACAAGATTTAATTATCTTTTAAAATTGAACGGGTTAAAGAATTTTTTTTCTGGGAGGGTGATAGAGTGTGTGGCCGAGGCGAACGGCGATCAGAAGTGATATGCGTCTAGTTGTCATGTTTTCTGTACAGTTTCTTTACTGCTTTTGATAAAACCAAAAACACAAAAATATGTTTTTGATTTTAGGGGGAGAAAGTTTATAGAAAATACAAAAACATGATAAAATTTCATAAATACAAAAACATTGAAAAAGACATAAAGAGGTTTGTGTAAAAAGAGGAAATGATAGTACATCAGTGGACTATCACAACATGCTAAAGAAATGGAAAGTCAAAATTTTTTTAAACGAGTCTCACTAATGATGTGCCAGTAGACTTTACACAATTAATAGATTGAGTTCGAGATATAAACCTAAATATCAAATACTTGCTTATCTCGTGGGGAACATCTCTCGGATATATGGGTAACCCCCGAAATCTTGTTTGAAGGGCTGTCTATTTCTGACATACTAGGTCTTTGTACGTAATGATATCTGGGGTATTATACCAGGACTTCTGATTTTGCGGGAGCAATAGCCTAGTCCTCGTATAATACTCTGCACTGCTTTATTCTTAAAGCTCACCCTCAGCATAAAAAATGATGAAACATTGAAAAATGCTAATCATGTGCTGTTGAAAAGAAGATCCCTAAGGGGGACCCACCTAAAGTCGAGCCATCATCTCTCTGATTGAACGGAAGTTCTAGCCTGAGCTCTCATGGCCTCGCATTCACCCCTTACAGATATCATTAGTGTGCACTCACCTGTAAGACTGAATATAGAAGTCTGGATACGGGAGTATATTCTGAGGTGGGACACGCGAATAAGTCCAGTCCTTAAAACACTAATTCGTATCTTGAATCAATTAAAACTTGTGTAGAAGTTTAAGTGGACAACACTACTGATAATCAGAAGTGAATTTGTTTAAAACTTAAAGTTAAATCAAGATCAACGGTGTTGGTGATAAGTCTCAAAAACTGATATGATCCTCTTACACAAACTCACAAAAAATTGTCTGTAAATATGTTTGTACAGTTTCCAGTTTCTTCAAATCCAAAAGATGTTCTGTTTGATTAGCCAAAATGTTGAAAAATTCAAAAAAATTTGTCATTTCATCTTATTTTCGACAACAGACGTTGGGGATCTGATGATCAAAGTCCAACAACGCTAAACAAGTTGGATCATTTGGGTTGGATAAGAAAAGTTTGAGAAAAGTGTTGGTAATTGCTCAAAATGCTTAAAAGTTCATTAATTTGAATTTAAAATGTTTCAAAATTGTCAGCGAGATCATAATTTGGTCGGTCAAAGTCATTAATTTGGATTTGGCAGGCTAAACAGTTGACCAGGGTCATTAAATTGGATTTGGTTAACTGAGTGTGTTGGTAAAAAGTTAAAAAGTTAAAAATTAAAAATTCAAGAATTTGAAAAAATAAAAACCCACACGAGGTGCCAACTCGTGCGAGCTGGCCAAACCGTGTCAAATACTTGCCAGACCGCATGAGCACCCCAAACCGCCTCAACATTCAACTCGCACGACCTGGCATCCTCTATATAAAGGAGAGCCCAGATCGCGTGAAACCAGTTTCATTCTCACACCGCATCAAACACACACCTTTCAGAGCGATTTGAACGATTTCTTGATTTTCGAGCTTTAATCTTGTAATCTTGTGTTCGGAATCCTTGTATAAGTTGGTTCGCACAACTTATATCATGGGAAAGGTACGGATTGTTGGATAATTGAACCAAATCTCATGAACTCGTTTGAACTTGAATGGACAGATTCTTTGAACTTAGATCTAGGCTTATAAAATAGACTAAATCGAATAAAAATCATATCAATGTGCTCGGATTTTGATGTAGAACAGATCTAGGGTATCAATTTCATGATAGAAACAAGTTTTGAAAACCTGCAAATTTTACTGTTCATAAATGATTGTTCAAACGAGGTGACGATTCAGACCGCACGAGATGGCCACACCGTTTGGAGATTTCAGACCGCTTGAAATTGGCCAACTTGTTTGGGGTTCACATCGTTTGAGACTGTTCAACTTGTTTGAATTCCAGACCGTATGTGTTGGTCACATCGCATGAAACCAGATCGTTTTGAACAGTCTAATCAAATTGGCACGAGGTCGCATGAAATGGCCACATCGCATGAGGCCAGATCGTGTGAATGATATTTTTTTTGAAACTTGTGCAAATTGTTTAACATGTTTGTTTATGTTTGTTTTTTTTCAGGCATCGAATGTGTTGTTTGATCCATCACACAATATTTGTTGTGTTTACGATGAAACTCTACCAAAGATGAGTGTGTTTAAGGAAATTTTGCCATTCATGAGACGTTTACCAATTCAAAAGGCTTTAACGGATCAGCACAAAGTCTTCAAATCTCATGTTCATCATTTTTGGAAGAATGCTAGTTATGATGAAGTGAATGATGTTATTAATTCAAGTGTGAGTATAGATGATGAAGATAAAGAAATCATAATCACAGAACAGCTTGTACGAGAAGTATTAGATTTTCCAGATGATGATAATTCGCCAACAGGGTTTCCAGATAGGATGGTAAAAGGATGTATGCTTAGAATGGGTTATAACGGTCCGTTGAATAAAGAAAATTATTTGAAAGCCTGTTTTATGAAGCCGTACAAATTCTTTATTCACTTAGTGATTCAAGCGTTAAGTCACGGGAAAGGTGGATACGATGTTATGAAAGACTATCAAATGTGTATGGTGACGGCGTTGGTGCTAAACAAGAAGTACAATTTTATAGAATTGTTTTTCATTACATGAAAGATAATATTACTTCTGGTAATAGAAGTTGGGTGTATCCAAGGTTTGTGCAGATGATGTTGGATCATGCTTATCCAAATCTGGTGAAAGATGAACAAAATGATCTGATGATGTTGCATCACATGGATAATGAAACGTTAATCCGATTATCCAAGTATACAAAGAATTGGCCTGAACCGAAGAAGACAGGGTTTTTCGGGTTCATCAAAAGTGATAAGTATGAGGATCCAGATCCAGTAAATCATTTAAAGTGGAGGAATGATGATGAAATGAAAGAAAAGAATGCAATTGATGAATTACAGAAGTTAGAAGATTTCTGTGAAACTCGAAATGATTGGTATACAAAGGTAGAAAAAGAAAAGAAGAAAAAAGGTGGAAAGAGAGATTCTACACCGAAAGTCCAAGCTGAAGAAGGATCATCTTCTCAACCACAGAAGAAACGTAAAAAGAAAGCGGTTGAAACAATGCTGGTTGATGAACCAAAAGAAGATGAGACATAGCAAATGTTGAAAAAGATCAAGAGCCGTTAACTCCTGAAACTGAGCAGTTGTTGAAAGATATTGATGATACTGCAGAATCTAGTAAGATAGCAATTGATGATGAAAAGGAGAGTTCATTTGGTTCAGAAAGTGATATTGATGCTCAAGTTGAACGTTGGATCAGTGAAAACTATGATCCAAAAGATAGAGAGAAACAAAAGAAGAGAAAGAGGAGTTCGGATGATGATGATGAAACATATGCTCCACCAGAGAATGTTCAGGTTGTAACACCACCATCTTCAGGAGGTAGAAAGAAATCAACATCAAGAAAACGTGTCGGAACTCCAGCAGCGCGAAAGTTAAAATTCAAGCTGAAACTAAATCCACCACCAGAAACACAAACTAAACCACCATCACCACCACAAAATCAACCAAAATCACCACCACCACAACAACCATCACCTGATCCTTTACAATCAACACAATCACCACCACAACATCATATTTCATTACCCATTCATGAACAACCTCCAATAACTTCACCACACGTCCAACAAACACCACCAACCACACAACCACCGGTTCATACTACTCCTGGATCTTCTGGTTTTGAAAATTTTCCACATATTCCAGAGAATATAGTTCTTGAAGAGCTTGGTGATTTTAGCTTTGTGAATGATGATCTTGTGAAGAAGTTGCAAAAGAAGGTGAATGAGGTGTCAAGTGAGAAAAAGAAGTTAGAGGAACGTGTTAAGTCTGTTGAATCTGAGAATTCATCTTTGCTGAAGAAGATTGAAGCTGATTAAGTCGACATTGATATTCTGAAAGTTCGAATAGCTGACTTGGAAGAAGAAAAGGCTCGAAGGGATGAGCAGAATGAGTACTTCAAGTTGAAAAATAAAGATTTAGAAGCCAAGAATGCTAGAAAGGAATATGAAGAGTATATGTTAAAGAAAGTGTTGGAAGATTTGATTGGTAAGCCGATTGAACAAAGGTTTGAAGAAATAGAACTTGCGGAAGTAAGAGCAAGACGTAAAGCTGAAATGAAAGATAAGGGTAAAAGTGTTCGAGTTGAAGATGATGTTCAAGTGACTGAAAGGGAAATTGTTCTGACTGAGCCTTGTCCATTAACTTCAGTATCTGGTATGATTAAGATTGAAGATGATGAAGAAGAAGAAAATGATAATCTGAAAGATGATGCAGATGAAGTATATTCTGTTCATAGCGATGATGATGATGATGATGGAAATGATGACGCTGATCAAGGTAATTCTGGTATAAAAGTAACTGAAGTGTCACAAGAAGAGAATATCGATGAGTATCTTCATGATGATGCAAAGTTGAGAATGAACTCAGATATATTCATCTGTATGATCCGATGTGGATAGTAAATTGTTCTGCAAAGGATATTGAATGTCTGTTTGTGAATAAGATTAGATATAAGGCAGAAGATAGAGATCAAGCTCTGCAGTTTCAGAAGGTAGCTACAGTATGTTTTCAGAAGGGTATAAATTTTGAAAATATGTGGTTATCAAGTTGGAGAGAGTTTGAAAGAGAAGAGTTCCTGAAAGCAGAGAAGGAGAGAGAAGAGCGTGAAGAAAAAGACAGAATCGCTCGAGCTACATGTATGCAAAGGCTAGCTAAGGAAGAAAAGAGAGCTGCCAAGGAAAAAGAACAGCTCAGGAAAGCGTTGTTGAAAAAGCCGAAGCAAAGGGAAGAATTTTTCAAGTCTTTGTGAAGGATGTTTTGAAGACCGGCTGACTGAAGACTGTGGCAATATCCAAGGGGGAGTTTGTTGATGCATAATGTCTATCGCCTTCGTCATCAGTCTATGTCATGTCATTAGTATATAAAAGGTGTTAAATGTTAAAGTTTATGTGTTTTAGGCCAGGTCGCAGGACCTGATAAGGTCAGGTCGCACGAAGTGGGCTGTCCAACTCGTGCGGTCTGGGTCTGTTATCCCGTGCGGTCTGGCAAGTCTATAAATAGGCTAATAGTGTTCTTCATTTGTAACTTTCTGGAGAATTGTGTACCGAAGTGCTGTCGGATTCTCTCTGTACCAAAACGTATTATATCAATGAAGAACATGTTTAAAGTGACTTTCTACTCTTCTACTCCTGTTCTAACACTGATTACAAGGTTTCTAGTCTGATTCCGCCTTTCTAGAAACTAGATCTGACTCTGATTGACTCATTTGGATGATTCATCGATCCTACACCTCACTTAATTAATGATATATTAAACAGTGATTGAGTATTTGTATTCTACAATTATCGTCGATATGTTGGGGTTTTGTATACAAAATTTGTTACTACCTTGCGAGGAGTAACATGACCACAAGTCGGGTTGACAGTGCCGTGAGTGGTAATTGAATAGATGGAAACAAATGTAATTGCGCGACCGCCCTCAGTATTGTACAATGGTCTTTATCAAACTTGATTAAACTGGGATTCACTCACCAGTATTTCCCACTGACAATGTTTTTAAAACGCGTTTCAGGTAACAAAATGTGAAAGCCAGCTGGACAGCACTGAAGGCTTGGAAAAGTGGCAATAAAGTTACCTAAAATAAAGAGATATTTTATAAAATAAAATAGGGTGTATCCCTATGAAAATGTATGTACTTGAAACTTGGGATTCTTCCCATGTGTTTAATATTGTAAAAGCGTGGTATTTTACTCTAATAAAATATTTCCTAACTACGATCCTGATGAAAGTTCCGCTGCCAAAGTGGATAAAAACAGATACCACCGAAACTGGCCGCGGCCGCCCATTCCCGGGTTGTTAGGGGACGGGGGTTGCGAAAGAAGGTGGTATCAGAGCTAAGCCACTGATTCAGCCACAGAAGTGTTCTGCTGACACCCTGATATTATTCAATATGTTAGGAAATTAATTACGAAAATACGTGCATATCTGTATTTTATTGTTGTGTGTTATTTGACTATTTGTTAGTTTACAGTATGAGCGACCAAGGACCTTCCGACGCGTATCGTCAGTTGTCCAGCTCACCTAGAAGCGAAGGCACCTCTTCACAGCCTGCCCTCTCAGGGTATTCAGCTGATAATGAAGACGGGATATTCGTGTTTAAGGCTCAGTCTAAAGAGCCATTCCCTCAGAAAAAGAGAGGATGGTTCAGTAGGGGAGCACACGAGCGTAGGAAAAGAATGAAAAAGTTACAACAACAGCGAGTTCTAGCAGCCGCTAAAAGAGAAACCAATGCCCACACCCAAGACATGCTTAATAGGAGTTTAGCAAACTTCCATATCCTAGTAACCACAGCTGCCGACCCTAACCTGGAACAACTGATAACACCCCAACCATTACGATTATTCCCCGCTCAGCCAATGGAAATCGAGAACAACCCAGAAAACTAAGTCGAAATGCATGATTTCAACCCAGAGGAGATACCTAGGGTACCAGCACCCAATCCCTTAGACCCAGACTATGACCCGTGGTTAGACGACCATATGGATTATGTGCAACGTTACCCAACACCAGAAGACACGCCCATGCCGAACCTAGCAGCTTACCCAGGTCTCTACCCTCTAGATCCCTACTACGATAACGATGAATACATTAGGGAAATTTTAGAGAATCCTTACCCATCCCAGGAACCCGCACCCCAGTTTCTACACCCAGTCCCAGCACCTGCACCCCCAATGAGTGCAGAAAATGTGCAAGAGCTCCGAACTTTCGGAGAAGAAATTTTAGAAAGTAGCGAGAGGATGAGGCAGGTCGGAGAGCGACTCGTCTGGAAGTACGACGAGCGCAATATGGATTTCTGGATAAATCCATATCAGTGAAGGTGATGGTGGAGGTAGTAATAATAATAATATAATAAAATAATATATTATATATAATATGTGTGTATGAAAAAAAAATAAAAAAAATATAATAATAATAATAATAATAAATCTATCGTAGTATAGACCACTTCGTGGTTAGTGATGCATAGTAGTATTGTAATTTTAAATTCCAGTATCGGTTTGTATTAAATGCATACTATAAGAAAGAGCAAGTCGCAATGTTCGACGCTTTTGATCAATATGCGTGTCATATGATTGGTTATGATTATTTTGTGATATTAATATGTGGTAAATGTTTAAAATTCAGATGGCCGATCAAGTGAATCAAGAGAACCCGGATAATAACCCGGAAAACCAGAATAACGATAATCCGAATAATGATAACCCGAATAACCATGGGAATCAAGTGGATAACAGTGCCATCCAACACATAGTGGCACAAGGGATAATTGACGCAATGCCATTTATTATCCAAACAGTTAGGGAAGCAGATAATAAAAGTAATCATAGCAGTAAACGACCCACTGAACCTGAACACAGCGTAAACAATGGACCCATACTTCAAGCGCCCATTCCCAAAAGAAGAAGAACCATGCCTTATGGTTGTTCTTATAAAGAATTCTGGTCTTGTAAACCAATTGAATTCTCGGGCAATGAAGGGGCCGTTGCGGTTTTACGCTGGATAGAAAAGACTGAGGCTGTCTTAAAAATAAGCAAGTGTGCTGAAGAGGATAAGATAATGTTTGCCTCCAATCTGTTTAAGAATTCAGCACTAGAATGGTGGAACACTATCCTCCAATCTAGGGGAAGTGACAGGGTTTACAACATGGAATGGGAGGAATTTAAAAACATGGTAGAAAGGAAATTCTGCCCTCCCAATGAAAAGGAACAGATAGCAAATAAATTCCTAAACCTTAGGATGACTGGAGTGGGTAGTAAGGGATATACTACATTATTCTTTGAATATGCTAGAATAGTACCAACCCTTGCATCACAAGAACCAGTATTAATCTCCCGTTACATCTGGGGATTAATCGGGGGTATTAGGCATGTAGTCAAGGCCGCTAGACCCCAAACCATAGAAGAAGCTGTAGAACTAGCAAACACCTTGACTGATGAATTAGTACGTACACGAGAAGAAGACCAGAGGAGAAACCTAGCCCAAAGACTTACCCAAGAATTTCGTTATGGGAATCCCAACCGTAGGAATGTAGGTTCTACCTCTGCACCTTACTGCAAAGCCTGCAAGAAAAAAGCATTCAGGAAAATGCTCCACTTACTGCAATTTCTGCAAGATACCAGGGCACAAGGAAGAAGATTGCAGGAGGAAACCTAATAATGGAATGTGTTTCAACTATGGAGAAAAAGGCCATATCAAGCCAAACTGTCCGAAATTTGCTCCAGCTACGAACCACAAGAACACTAAAAATGCTAGAGCATTTGTTCTGACTGCAGATGAAGCTAAGATGATTCCAGACGTGATTGCTGGTACGTTTTTAGTTAATGATGTTTTTGCTAAAGTATTATTTGACTCTGGTGCGAACCAAAGTTTTATTAATACTTCATTTTGCAAACTTCTTAATCAATCATTAACTAAACTCCCACAAGAATGTCTAGTAGAGATAGCGAATGGAGAAACCATTAGGATTTCTGAAACCTTGCAAGGAGCAAGAATAGAATTTTTAAATCAAAAGTTTATTGCAAATCTTTATCCAATGAATCTGGCAGGATTTGACGTTGTTTTAGGAATGGATTGGTTAATAGCCAATAAAGCCAGTATTTTATGTGATCAAAAGTCAATTAAAGTAAATTCACCAAAGGGTGAAAAGATCACAATTAAAGGAGATAAACCATCTAGATCCACAAAATTCATCTCTGTGATGAAAACGACAAGTTATATAAGAAAAGGATCATTAGTGTATTTGATTTCTATAATCACTAACACTAAAGGAAAAGAACTAAAGGATATACCAGTAGTATCTCAATTTTCAGACGTGTTTCCAGAAGAATTACCAGGACTACCGCCAGACAGAGAAGTGGAATTCAGAATACATCTGCTACCAGGGACAGCACCGATTGCCAAAGCACCTTACCGTTTAGCACCAGCAGAAATGCAGGAACTGAAGAAACAGTTAGACGAATTATTGGAGAAAGGATTCATACAGCCAAGCTCATCACCATGGGGAGCGCCGATTTTATTTGTCAAAAAGAAAGACGGATCAATGCGTATGTGCATTGACTACCGTGAATTGAACAAGGTCACGATTAAGAATCGATATCCATTACCAAGAATCGATGATCAGTTCGATTAATTGCAAGGAGCTCGATTTTTCTTGAAAATCGATTTACGATCAGGATATTATCAATTGAAGGTACATGAAGAGGACATTCCTAAGACCGCTTTTAGAATAAGGTACGGCCGTTATGAATTTACTGTCATGCCATTTGGTTTAACCAATGCCCCGGCTGCATTTATGGACATGATGAACCGAATATGTAAGCCATATTTGGATAAATTCATAATTGTCTTTATAGATGATATTCTCATTTACTCTAAGAGTAAAGAGGAATATGCAAAGCATTTGCACGCACTTGAGTTTATTAAGGAAAGAAAAGCTTTATGCAAAGTTTTCAAAGTGTGAGTTTTGGTTAGAACAGGTACAGTTTCTTGGACATTTAGTTAATCATGAAGGAATTCATGTAGATCCTACCAAGATCGCGGAAATTACCAAATAGAAAACCCCTGAATCACCAACTGAGGTTAGAAGTTTCTTAGGACTGGCCGGTTACTATAGAAGATTTATTTGAGATTTTTCTAGAATAGCCATTCCCTTGACTAAGCTAACCTGCAAATCTGTTAAGTTTGAATGGGGACCAAAACAGGAAGAAGCCTTTAGAATTCTTAAGCAAAGATTAACCAACGCACCCATACTAGCGTTACCAGAAGGAACTGAGGACTTTGTAGTCTATTGTGACGCTTCTAAGTTAGGTTATGGATGTGTGTTGATGCAACGTCAAAAGGTTATAGCCTATGCATCTAGACAACTTAAGAATCATGAAGAGAATTATTCAACCCATGATTTAGAATTAGGAGCAATAATTTTTGCCCTGAAAATTTGAAGACATTACCTTTACGGTTGTAAGTTTTCCATTTTCACCGATCATAAGAGTTTAAGGTATGTTTTCGGGCAAAAGGAGTTGAATATGAGGCAAAGACGTTGGATGGATATACTTAGTGATTATGATTGCAACATTCAATATCATGCAGGAAAAGCAAATGTAGTAGCTGATGCTTTAAGTCGGAAGTATCATGAAAAGCAAAAAAGAGTGCGTTCTCTTAAGTTAAACCTACAGGTAGATTTAAATGATCAGATCAGAGAAACACAAGAATCAGTAATCAAGAATGATACTGAAAAGTTAAAAGGAATGATTAAGGAATTAGAACAAGGAACAAATGGAATTTGGAGATTCCATAAGAAAAGGATGTGGATACCTAAATTAGGAAACCTACGTCACCGTATATTAGAAGAAGCTCATAAATCTAAGTATACGATGCATCCCGGAAGTGATAAGATGTATCAGGACTTAAGAAAGAATTTCTGGTGGATAGGGATGAAAAAGGATATAGCAGCTTATGTTTCTAAGTGTTTAACTTGTTCACAAGTTAAAGCTGAACATCAGAAACCTTTAGGTTTATTGCAACAGTTAGAAATGCCAGTTTGGAAATAGGAACTGATAACAATGGATTTTGTTACCAAATTACCCAAAACAAGGAAAGGTAATGATACAATCTGGGTGATTGTAGACAGGTTAACTAAGTCAGCTCATTTCCTACCAATGAAGGAAACTTTCAGTATGGAACAATTAGCTAAATTGTATGTAAATGAAATAGTTTCATTACATGGAATACCTTTATCAATTGTTTCTAACAGAGATAGTCGTTTTACCTCTCATTTTTGGACAAGTTTCCAAAAAGCCATGGGAACCAAGTTGAATCTAAGCACAGCATATCATCCTCAAACAGACGGACAAAGCGAAAGGACAATTCAGACAATGGAAGACATGCTTAGAGCTTGTGTAATTGATTTCGGAGGTAATTGGGATGATCATTTGCCATTAATAGAATTTTCTTATAATAACAATTATCACACAAGTATTAATGCTGCACCATTCGAAGCACTTTATGGACGAAAGTGCCGAATTCTAGTCTGTTGGGCAGAAATTGGAGAAAAACAATTATCTGGACCTGAAATAGTGCAAGAAACAACCGACAAGATCATTCAAGTCAAGGAACGACTAAAAGCAGCACGTGATCGACAAAAGAGTTATGCTGATAACATACATAAGCCATTGGATTTTCAAGTAGGAGATAAAGTATTATTGAAAGTATCTCCTTGGAAATGAATAGTAAGATTCGTCAAAAGGGGAAAGCTAAGTCCCAGGTATGTTGGACCTTTTGAGATTATTAAAAGAATAGGACATGTAGCTTATCACCTACAACTGCCAGAGGAAATGGCAGGAATACATGATGTATTTCATGTATCTAATCTCAAGAAATTCTTAGCTGATGAATCACTAGTAGTACCTCTTAAGGATATAGAGGTAAACGAACAGTTAAAAATTGTAGAAAGACCTCTACAGATTGAAGACAGGAAAGTCAAGAATCTCAAGCACAAGAGATTAGTTCTGGTCAAAGTGAAATGGGACTCCAAAAGAGGACCAGAGTACATATGGGAGCTTGAATCAGAAATGCAAAGGAAATACCCACACCTATTCCAGTAGATCTCGAGGACGAGCTCTAAAACAAGGTGGGGAGGATATAACAACCCTCCTAAATATTCCAACGTCCCTAATATATTTAAAGTATTCCAATACATTATATAATTAAAAATAAAATAAAAATCAAGTTTTATGTGTCGCTCGCGGGCCGCGAAGACCCTTAGGGTCTCTTACGCGGGGCGCGACAGCTCCAAGTCAGGGCAACACCCGGTGCTGCCACGTGTCAACGATCGTGTCGAAGCTAGAAGTGATGACCGGTCAAGGCTAGGGCCTACACACCTACTACGCGGGCCACGTAAGCCTCAGCTTAATCTTACGCGGGCTGCGAGGAACTTGATTTCAGCTCCTATAAATTGGGAGCTCTGGCCTTCAGACGAATTCGCTCACACACAACTTTCTCTCTCGAATTTCTGATAGTATACACTATTTTCGGGCATAATACCCCCTTAAATAACGAAGTTCTGCTCCGTTGTAAGTATTATAAACCCGATTTCGTATTAGATACGCTGCCCGATTGATCCAGGGTTCCGTAACGGCTGTCGTGGTTCTGCTCGACGTAGTCGTTGGAATGCCGTATCGGGGAAGGTATTGCTAATGTAAATATTAAGGGTTATTATACTAACACGTGTACATTTGTGTAAATTATAGATAATCACCAGGAAACCCTTAAAGAAAACCTAAGACAGCAATGTGAGTAATCTCCCTTTTGTTAACTGTTTTACAAAACCTCACTTAATTAATGATATATTAAACAGTGATTGAGTATTTGTATTCTACAATTATCGTCGGTATGTTGGGGTTTTGTATACAAAATTTGTTACTACCTTGCGAGGAGTAACATGACCACAAGTCGGGTTGACAGTACCGTGGGTGGTAATTGAATAGATGGAAACAAATGTAATTGCGCGACCGCCCTCAATACTGTACAATGGTCTTTATTAAACTTGATTAAACTGGGATTCACTCACCAGTATTTCCCACTCACAAAATGTGAAAGCCAACTAGAAGCCAGCTGGACAGCACTGAAGGCTTGGAAAAGTGGCAATAAAGTTACCTAAAATAAAGAGATGTTTTATAAAATAAAATAGGGTGTATCCTTATGAAAATGTGTGTACTTGAAACTTGGGATTTTTCCCATGTGTTTAATATTGTAAAAGCGTGGTATTTTACTCTGATAAAATATTTCCTAACTACGATCCTGATGAAAGTTCCGCTGCCAAAATGGATAAAAACAGATACCACCGAAACTGGTAGCGACCGCCCGTTCCCGGGTTGTTAGGGGACGGGGGTTGCGACACGATGCGGCCTAGCACCGCATCCCACAGTCTTGGCTAGAGTGAGAACGCGGAAACAACAGCTGTTACCGCAAGCAGCGATGCGGCGCGGCACTGCATCCTGCCCACGAGGCAAGTGAGACTGACACCACAGTGCAAGTGGCACCAATGACAGTCGCCTGTCATCCCATACGTAAGCAACAGACTGACACCGCAGTAGGATGTGGCTTCACCTCCGCGACCGACAAGCCTGACACACCTGCATAAGGGTGGCACGTTGTCAGTCTAGCCACTCAATTACCCTCCTTCACTCCTCGGCTATAAATACTCATCCCAAACAAGGTTTGAGGTATCGCTCATCAACTCTCTCACTACTACTATCACACACTTTGCTTCCCAAGAAAATTACTGATTCTCACGCCGGAGACTGGTAATAAGGAGCACCCCCCACCCCTTTCTCCTTGTTACGAGTCACGGTGTGTTTTCCTTGTGCTGGAGACAGATCAGCGGAGGATCCGGCCACCGATCCTCGGAAAGAAGGGATTAACCCTACTTGACGAGACCAGTGAATTAACCTCTCTTGGTTAACCACTGTTTCATCAGCCGCCATCATCACCGTTGTAATTTTGTTGTTATTGATACAGATGGACGACAACGCTACCACTCTACCACTGGTAGTGTAAACACTATTGTTGCAGAGAAGCAACGCCTTGCAAAGGCATCTTTGGCATTCAATTGTAAAAAGTGAGCTCGTTATTTCATGAAGCATCAAACTTGAATGAAGTTTACTTTTTTCCTATTTTAGAAACTAACGTTAAATTATGCGTAAATAAAAACTAACTCTCAGTTAATTACTGATTACATAAACCAACTACCAACCCCATTGTAATTGATTTTAATCTGTAAATTGGTGATGTGCCACTCTGCTTCCACATCAGAAGGCATGCAAAAATGCTTACGAGAAAAGTTGAGCATTATATTCTAAAATAATAATATTAAATGTCAAATTAGATGCCATATACATAGGGCATATGCACTCGAATGACAAGTAAGATGCGACGACAGCAAATTTTCATAAATTTGTTCGAAATGACCCGCTGGTCGACACATTAATTGTTGCTACAATTAATAATAACATATAACTTATTTGCTAAAATTGGCATTTTTCTACAGTTTTCTCTTTCATTAATTATTAAACATGAACCGTTATAACTCAAATCCTTTTTTGCGCTCATTGATTACTTGTTGACAGCCCAACATTCAGGAAAAAATTTCATTATAATAACAAAATTACAGCGGTGATGATGGCGATGGTGGTGGTTGTGGCGGGGATGGTTGCGGCAGTGGTGGTAATAGTGAAGGGGGGGGTAGATGGTGGTGGTGGTGTGGCTTGGGGAAGATGAAGTGGGTAAGGTGGGTGGTGGGTCCTAAATAAATTGTAAAATATTAATTATATTTATTTTAATTTTTTTAGTTATTAATTGGACAGCAAGGGTATTTTTGTCATTTCACACGCACCTAACACCAAAAACTAACCACCATCCACGTCAGGGACTATCCGGGAACGAAATTCAAAAACTTGGGGACTATAGGTGTAATTTTAGAAAGTTAGGGACTAAAGATGAAAATTTGGCAAACCACAAGGACTATCCAGGCATTTTTCTCTATAAAGAAATACTAAAAGCATATATAACACCAAAGATAAGACTTTTTATCTTTAGCATTCACATGTTCCTTTCACATAGATATTTTTAACCAAACTTTTACATCTATTTATTATAGAGTAAGAGGATCAAATAGGAATTATAGTTTACGTAGAAATGATATGAATCAATAGGGTTATGATATGTGATAAAATTGAAAAATAAAAAGGAATGATATTTTAGCCAATCTTATCTCATCTTCTTCCCTTCTCTTTCCCTGTAACTTCAAAACTCATTATTTTCAAAACCCACCATCTTCAATCTTTTCTTCACATTCTATCTTAATAATCACTACATCATAGTGCGATTTTCATCATCAATCAGTGATTCAAACACTCAATCAACGTGTTCATCAACTTTTTTGAAGAAACTGTTAGTTGCATTTTTAGGCATGTTTTACCACATTTTAGCATGCGTATTTAATGGCATTTTAGGCATTTATACTATAGATATTGCATTGTTTTGGAAAATACGCGTTTTTGTGGAACGGAATCTACTTTGGACGTTTTATTGTTTTTGTAGATGTGGAGTGATTGCGAGTGAGAGTGATAAAGATGGATCTTTAAAAGCAAAAGGAGTCATGGAACGTAAAAGACAATTGTTGGTGGTTTTAAATGGAGGACAATTAAGAGCTCAAGATGGAGTTTAAAAATGTATTATGAGAAACACAAGTCCAGCAAAAGTCATTATAATTTACAAGTTACAAGTTACAACAATGAAATTAAATTGGGCTTAACTTAAAATCTCCTTGGGCTAAATTTGGATAGCAATATCAAAATAAGGATGGAAGCCCTGTTTAGGAAAGAAGGGGATGTAAAACAACTTGAACGTGAAAGGGGGAACAATCTTTGGACGGCAGCAGCAAGTGAAAGGAAAAAAAAGAAGCATTTTCTTTTGCTTTAGTGATTTTCTAGACGACACAAAACTGTTTGTTTTGTTTCGTAAGTTTCAACTTTGATGTTTTACTAGCGGTAAGACCCGTGTTTGCACACGGGTCGTTTCTTAGAAAACCATGCATAACAAATATAAACGATGAGTATAGTTATATTTATATAGACTTATAAATAAAATAAATAAATAAGTCAGTCGGTAAATACTTAAAGTTTAGAGTATAAAAACTTAAAGTTTAGATTGTGCTGAGTCTTGTTTTTCTTCCATAAATGTCTGAAGAACCATTTTGATGATGTATTCTTCTTGAGCCTTGTCTTCTTTTGTTAATTCATCCATCTGCTTTTCTTTCCTTCTTCGATAAAGGATGCTAGCATGTGGAGCAGTGGGTCTCCTGATAATCAGGCTTTTTAGGAGCAGTGGGATCTCTCTTCCTTAACTCTTCCAAATTTTTGTAGGTAGCTAATACCTTTTCTTCTCTCCACCTTGTAACCTAGTTCCTTGACCCATAATCAGCAGTTATCAGCTCTTCTTTCATTCTTTTCAGTTTCAAGGTCCTTTCTGGTACATTTTTCTTGTAATTGGCCCAAACTGGAGGAGTTTGCTTTACCTTGTCTTGAATCATCTTTTGAATTATGGTTGTCTCCTCTTGCAGTTCACTGATGGTCCATTCTTTGTATTGATACTTTTCTGCCCTGTACTTCTTGTATGCCATTATGTATTCAAGATAGTCATTTCTCATGCTTTCATCATCTTTTTCTGATAATTTCTGACAAAAGACTTTTGAGAACTGCTGTAAAGTTCTAACTTTTGTGAGCAGGTATTGATAATTTCTTTGAATCTCTTTGTCAGACTTTCCCTCTGTATCTCTTTTAGATATATCCTCTGCTTGTTGGGCCTTTCCTTTGAGACATTCTTCTATATTTCTTGGCAAAGGATAACCTTGAACAGATGGGAGTTTCCTCTTTTCAGGATCATCTTCAGAGTAGAAGGATTTGATTTCCTCCCTGACTGCTGGAAGATCTAGAGGATATTGTACTCCTGCAGGGTCAATGGAAGTGTTTTGATTGAAGGATTGAACTGAAGATAATGGAACAGGGTTTGGAATGGTGACAAGGGACAATGGTTGTGTAGATGTTAGAGTTGGGGAAGTGTCATCTTCCAGTACAATGTTTGTTATCTTTCTCCTTTTGTGCTTTGGAGAAGTTGGTGGTGTATTTGTGGGTTAAGTGGCAGTGATTAAAGTAGTTGGTATCTGACTAACAGCTGTTGAAACAACTGGTGTTTCAACCACTGTGGACACTACAACAGTTGATGTGTCAACTGTTGTTTTCTGCTTTTTGGCACCTGGTTTTTGTGGTGGTGATATTGTTTTTGGTATGGCAGTGGATTGAGTGTGGGTTGATGTAGTAGTGATGGCAGTTGTTGAGATAACATCTGTTGGTTTGGAGGTTTGATGAGAGGAACTTTTGGGGATTTGAGGAGTTTGTTTGGTGGTTTTGGAAGGTGTGGTTTTGGGTTGGCTTACTTTTCTGGTAGGCTGTCTTCTTTTAGGTTTAGAAGTACCCTGCTCTTCTTTTTCCATCAAAACTTTCTTCTCCTCCTCAAACCTTTTAGACCCTTTTATTTCCATTGACTCTTTCATGTTTGCCTTTAATGCATCAAATGCATTTTGAGTCTCATCAACCTTTTTGGAACCATCTGGCCTTGGGATTTCTACCACAAGTTTGGACATTCGTTCTGGTGGCATGTATAAACCATCTTCTTTTCCCATCTTCCCTTTAGTTTTCTCCCCCTTTTTGACATCATCAGGATTTTCAACATAGATGATTGAAGGAGGAGCAGTACCAGTAGTTTGAAGCAGATGAGCTTTAATGGCTTTGATATCTGCTTGAGTATCTTTGTACCTAGCTTCCATGACATTTCTGACCATTTGAAGTTGAACTTCATGCTGTTGATCTGCATATTGTCTTTGTTTGTGAAGCAGAGGTTGAAACAGATGCCATAGCTCAGCAGCAGATGGAGCAGATGTTGCAGATGGTGCAGCAGTGGGTGTAGCCTTTTGAGCTTGTAACAACTGTTGCAGCATAGTTTTGATTTCTACAACAGATGTGTCAAGTTTATCAACCCTCTCCGTCAATTCTTTGTATTTTAAACCATCACCCAAGTTAATGGGATCATCTGATTTCCCACCAGCGGTGGTTGTATCAGTAGTTGACTTAGGAAAAGATTCTAAAAAATCATCCACTGATGCCCCTTGTTCTCGGTACTGGGGACTTCTTTCTTCAGCAGAGCTGTCACACCTCGATATTTCCACGTATTACCGGTGGGCCCGGTGGGGAGTATCGTGACGCAGTCGATATCATCATAGTCAAACAACACAATTTAAATGCACAGAGGAAGCAATTTATATAAAATCACATTACAACCCGAATAAATAGTAATATCAAAGTATTACAACGGACTGTAAAAGATGGATCCACAGGCGGATCTTAAAACATAAACATTGTTCAACAGACTTTAGACGCCTAGAACTTGCAAGATTCCTTATTAACGCCCTGACCTTCCAGCCAACTACGTTCAGTACCTGTCACTTAACCTTTTTGGAAAATACGTTAGTTTACACTGGTAAATACAATTAACTGACTCATTTTAAAAAGAGTTTGAGAAAATTGATTTAGATGCATCAGGCACAAAAATATCTTTTATAACTTGGGACAATTATATAAAAGTAATCTTGTATACAGATTTACATGTTCGTTATACGTTCAGGGCCCGATGTTAGAAACCGAGTCAAGATTAACAGACACGCCACAAGTATAGGCCCACAAGAGAGTGAGATACCGTTTCCCTTATGCAACTGTCAGGTGTATGCCTACACCCCGTGCTTAAGACGTGGCCATTTTATTATAATGATGCCAAGGATATCCGGGACATGGTCATTAACCCCCAAAGGCTTTTATTTCAAACAAGACAGGTTAAAACGGGTTACCTCAATAATTTAACCACTAATCGATTAAACATTCAATACCCGACCAAGCGGTATTATTATAATACCGTATCCCAAGCCCGTATAGGGAAAATAAGTTAAGAGTATTTACCTGAGCTAGCAATGCAATTTAGACTCAGCCGTATATTCTAATCAGCAAGCACAAGTACTTCTACTGGGGCTCTTAATCTGGAACGAAGGTTTTATTAACCTATTAGATTCCTAACGGGTCTTATTTAAGTCGTAACTTAGACCGGTTAGTTTTAAGGAAAGGTTTACGGTTCAAACACATGATTAAGCGAAGACCGGAATAGAATGTGATTTAGACCCGACAAGTTTGGAGACTTGTATAATATGGGTAAACTAGTCACATTCTGGATTTTGAGGCAAGAATGATAAGGTTTGACCCGTTTTGGTCAATTTATGCAAACTAGTTACATAAACCGATCCGAACGCGAAATATGCGTAACGGGTAACCATAAGAGTCATATACATGTTTCCTAAGTTAATATGCTTTAAATATGTTGTGATATCAGTAGGATACCTTCCATTATGCCCAAAACGAGTTTAATCTCAAATTAAACCCCGTAGGGGTATTTTGGTCATTTTAAAGATTATAAAGGAGATTAAATATAACTCTGATGTTCGGGTCTGAAATAATCAGAAAAATTACTTAATTTAATAAGTTATATCAGTTGGAGATAAGTCTTATATGATAAGAATGGTTTTAACCCATACTACGCGTTTAAAATGCGTAAAAAGTCGTTTTAAGCGACTTCCGGGTTATAATAGGAATCTGAATTTCCGGATCAGTTTATAAGTTCAAATTACTTCATTTATCATATAAAATCAGTAGCCAAAGGCTTGGTATCTAAATGTTATGTAAAAATCATTTTATAATCGAAAAGGGTATAATCGGTAATTACCGAATCAAGGAAATAACCCTATGTTATGATCAGTTTAAAAATAATTAAAAATCTTCAAAAATCCCAAAATATTATATTACATCAGTGGGTAAAAGGTTCGGTGTCAAAAATTGGGTTTAGATAGGCTTTATGCTAATTGCGTCGTTTAAAAAGCTTTCTAATTACGCTATTGAGCATAACTCCTAATCTAGACCTCAAACTGATGTGAAATTTTAGGGACATGTTTATAAATCAGTAGAAAAGATTATTGTCCTCTCATATTTCAAAAATTCTCGTTTTAAGGTCAAATGGGCATTATGGTCAACATTAAGCGATTAACGGAAACGTGTAAATGAATCGGACAATCAACGAGCCAATCACAGAGGGTTATACTATCATATAACCCGGTCCTAATGAAGCTCTAAGGCACTTCTAAACCATGCTACTATGGGTCAGAACTGAGAGTCAAAGCATAAGTCAAATTATGCGACTTTCGGTTCCGAACCGGTCTTAAGCTGAAAATTGTCGGGTCGGACATGCATAGACAGGTTCTTGTATTGTTTACCAAGTTATATGAGTGGCAAAATAGGTTACACGTCTTCTACATTGCTAATTGCGTGTTAATTTGAAAATTAAGGTTCTGTTGACTTTTTCAGATTAAGTTTGACCCGACATTTGACCCTGTTAGAGCGGGAATCAGATGGTGCCCTTTCAAGGGTTTATTGCCCACCTAATTACCAACTCATAACAACTTTCAATTTGACAAATCACTGGACCATTAGTGATTAATCGATAAGTCAAACCTTAATTACGATGGTTTGACTTTTAAGCTAATTAACTAATCAAAACTGAATTAGGGAAGGTTAAGAATACTTACCAAGGTCCTAAGCACGACTAATGATCACTAGGAAAGGTGCTTGAGCTCCAAGAACCTCCAGAAACCAAGTTGTGAAGTTTGCAAATGAATGTGATCAATGATGCAACAATGGTTTCTTATATAGGAGTTCTTGATGTCTTTAGATCATTACAAACAAGTCTACAAATGTTATGGGATCATCCCAAGTGTCCCTAGGCCCTTCTAAAACATTAAACAAGTCCCTAAAATCAAGAAATGGCAAAATGAGGCGGTGTAACAGGCTGGAACAGGCAGCTGCCTATTTTCTGATGCTGGGCATTGGCTTACGGACCGTAAGAGTCTAGCCATATGGTCCGTAAGGACCAGGTCTGCATATGGGAACTTTCATTGTTGACAGTTTTGGCCCCTGTACTTCCAAATGCCATTTCCGACATATCGAAGGCCCGTTAAACCAAATTTAAGGCTCTACTATGATGCCTAAACGTAGGGAACATGAAACATGCTCAAAAATATGCCGGGTGTCGGTTCGTTTGGTCGTATGGTCACGTTGTTCGGCTAATTATGACGAAACACGGACGGACGCGAGAAACGATCCAAACGATGCGAAGAATGTAATTTTATTAAGCCAAACACTAAAATAAAATATTTTAGTGCTTACATAAATTTTTGGGTGCCCGGGTATATTCAGAATGTGAGATATGCGCGAAAGTGCAAACTTGTGCACTTTTTGACACTTTTAGTCCCTCCATGACTTAAAAGTTTATTTTTGCGCACCGAACACCTCTAGGCCTATAACTAAGCTATGCAAAGGATATTTAGGGCATGTTTAACTTATGATCATATTCCGAAAGGTTCGATACCATACGAATCGGTATACTTTTGCAGTTTGACGTAAATAGTCCCTTTAATGCGCGAACTTGCGCATATCATCGTTTAATAGTATCGAAACCTTATCTAACCCATTATTAGGTATTTATGAGAGTATTATAAAATATCACAATGCTTTGGGTTTGCTAAAAGGTCACTCAGAGGTAAGAATTAACATGTTGACGCTTTTAACCCTTTATTTCGCAAACTTTCAATTAATTACACAAACGGCTACACTTGATTAACAAGTGGCTCATTTGTGAATATAAAACTGTGAAAGGTTATTCAAAAACTTATTTTTGGTATGTTAATATTTTCAATTCTTTCATAATCAATGTTTTTCGATTTTCGAAAAATTAGTCTTTTAAATTCAAGGTTTGACTTTATTAGGGTTTATTACACGTGTCAATACTTCATTGGACGTGATTTTACGAGGTGTTACATCCTCACCCCCTTAAAAGAAATATCGACCTCGAGATTTGCTAAAGTAACGGAAGTACTTTCTGTCTTATATTGGACTTAATCATCCCTAGTACATTTGGGCCTCTATGGCACCCCAGTTGACCTCTATAATAGGTACGTGTGTCCTTTTTGGAGCTTCTTAATTTTCCGATCCTTAATTGATATGGGTTTCTTGTCCAGTCATAAAGTTTCATTAATCCGCCTATCATTTCGTGATAACGTGTTTCGACTTATTGGCGAAACCTATCCTTAAATCATCAGTGTGGGTCGCATTGCGAGCTCCACTAAGCTCCTTATATAGGTTTTAGCTTATAGGCTATTGACCTTTGTTGCATTCGACTTCCGAATGCTCCTATATATCCAGGACTTAACTTACCCTGCGAAATTTAAAATTTAGCATACCCTTCTTAGGGCGATACCTTCGATTGAACCTTATTCCTTATTAAGGACTTAAGAAGGTTGCTACTTTTATCAATCCTCAATTTTTCTGCCGATTACTGGCAACTTTAAGATGATTATAAATTCGAATGGTCTTATTTGTTGTTTCCAATGCAACTTTCAGATCCTGATAATTGGACTTTCCACTCTATTGTTCTAACAATAGATGTTTAACATTTCATCTATGCAAGGTCTCCAAAGGAGCAGCCTTGATACTTATATGACAACTATTATAGAAAAGCTTAATTTAAGGTGAGATGGTTATTCCATCCACTGTTTAAAACTAATCTTAAGGAATAGCTAATCCTTGCCGTTAGTCGAATAAATCGACGATCCTGGGCAACTGATGGCAATTCTTGATTGTTGCCTAAATAGGGTTGCGGTAATCAAAGCATAAGCAAGATGAACCGTCTTTCTTAATTAATTATACCGAATTCTCAGAATATTGGGTTAGGCTATATGAATTCTCTATTTTAAAATTCACTTAATCAGGGTTTCGATTCTTCCAAAGATGGCTCCTGCCGTCTTGGAGATTTCATTATAATACAACCCTAAATGGGATATAAATCTTAACTCTACTTGCTTCTCAGAAGGTAAGCAAGGTAATCTCAGGATAAAATAATCAAGGTACAAGGAGGTTACAGAGATTTTCCATATCTCAGGCCCCAATTCATCCACCATCGCTTGTGTCAAACAAGTGACACATTTATGTTACAAGTCCACGAATTCCTTAATCGGGAACATTTACTTGGACAATTCTATTCTAGATATCTTCCTTGAATACCATTAGCTGACTTTAATGTCGTATGACCATTGGAATATCCTTGTGGTTCCATGCATTAAACCTCCATACTGATCAGGCATGGAAGCAATCTATGGAACATATTAAGATACGCCAATCTTCATATGGAGCTTTTGTCATACCATTTGGTATTCGTAATCAATAGAGATCAAAGAGATATCATTTTCACATGATGATGTACTTTACCTGGAGAGAGGGTACATTAGGACTTTATGATTGAAGATTTCTAACATGAGTAAAAGAAAATGGAATCTATGATTTTCATTTGTAAGTTTTTCCTTACACTTAATCTCCGAGGTTCTAATGGAAGGCTTTAAAAGTTTGTTATGCTTACCATCTATGAAGGATATATTGACATCCTATTCAGAATAGAACTCTTGGCATTTATTCTACTTCGTATTTTATGCTTAGGGTTCTAACAGGCAGATTTAATAACTTACGAAATTTATTCCACAAATGACTTATTTGCACCTGAATCAAACAATACCCTTGCATATACATCATGGATAAGGACGTACCGGTTATAACATTGTCATCTTGTATGGCCTCTTTTGCATCCATCTGAGAGGCCTTAACGTCAGTCTTCTTATCTCCTTCTAGCTTCTTAGCATACTTTGGGCAATTGGATTTGATATGCCCTTTTCTTGTTACAGTTGTAACAAGTCGCATCTCCTATCTTCTGGCATGCCAATGTTTTATGCTCACTAGATTTGCAGATCCCACAAGCCCTAGGCTGCGATTGGGATTTTGGTTCGAACCTGCATTTCCCATAATGGCGCTTCCTGCAGGTCTTGCATACTGGTTTTTGGTTGGACTTTTGTTTGTTCTTTTTCTTAGAACTCTGGGAGTTATCTTCCTCCCTTTTCCTTTTTAGTTCATCCTTTGCATTAGAGGCATGAACGAGATCCGCCTCGTGAGTAATGAAAGGTGGTCTTGGATGAGATTTGGAGCAAGTAGCATTGGGCTCCTTGAACTTTTTCACGGCCTTCTTCACAGCTTTTCCAACAGCTGCGTCTATCATAGTTTGAAGAACATCTTTGGAAATTCTGAGGTTCACAATTGTTTCATCATTAGCAGGTGTCGCATCGTCCATAACCCGATCAACGGCTGTCTTATCCGAGTTTGTCATACTCGATATTTGGTTCCTAACACCAAATAAAAACAATTTCTTAGTTGCAATCTAACAATCGCTATTCATCATCCTGATGATCTAACATATACTAACCATGGTATCATTAAACCATATAGGCTAATATAGTACAAACATTCTTAATGAATGTTATTGAAGAATATATATATCAATTATACTTAGCCTAGGTCATATAAGACCGTTAATGGCTTTTAGGGTTTGGACCTAGTCCATCACCTTTTTGACAGAGAATCAAAATGTCACATCTGTCTTGATCATATTGATAATTTTGGATAGCTTGAAAGCTTGTCACAAGGATATAGGAGAAGAGTAATTCCTAATAGATATAAAATATCCATCTAAGATTGCTGAAGCAGCCTCTAAAGTATCATCGGCCAATTCTACCTTGCATTATATATCTAGAGTCCTAATCAGGCTGATACAGCCGTTTACAACATTTATTGTCCCAAATAGACTTATCTGCGTCAGAATTAACAAATTCCATTTAAGCATCATTGATAAGGAAAGGTACCTTTTTATCATGTCACCTTCCTATACTGCCTCCTGGGTGTTCATTTGGAAGATTCACGCGTTCACTTTCTTGGCCTCTTCAGGCTTCTTCTGATTCCTAGGGCAGTTAGTCTTGATATGCCCTCTTTCGTTGCAACCGTAACAGGTTGCATCCTTCAACTTCTTGCATTCCAAGGTTTTATGCTCCTTGGACTTGCAGATTCCACAAGGAAGAGGCTGAGATACAAATCTGCATTTCCCGAGGTGGTATTTCCTACAGGTGTTGCACCTGGTCTTTTCACCCGACTGCTGGTTGTCTGCCTTAAACCCGGAACTCTTCTTATCCTCAGAGTTCCTCTTTTTCTTCCTATCGGAGCGATGAGAATTCTCATCCTCCCTTTTTCGCTTTCCATCTTCAGAAACTTTGGCAGCCTTGTTTCTGCCCACATCGAGTGTGAGAGATAGCGACAAATCTGCCGCTGACCTGAATGTAGTAGGTCTCGATGCTTTCACACTTGCCTTTATTTCTGGGGCTAGACCCCCAATAAAGCGAGCTATTCGCTTTGGTTCCGGTGTGATCAAGTAAGGAACCAATCGAGACATGGTATTGAAACTTGTAAGGTATGCTTGACAATCTAAGTTCTCCATGACTAATGTCAAGAATTCAGTCTCAATTTTCTCAACTTCATGTTGAGGACAGTAATTTTCTTTGATAAGAGCAACGAACTGATCCCAAGTCATGTTGTACAAAGGGATCTTCCTCGTAGCTTGGATCAGTGACCTCCACCAAGCTAGAGCTTCTCCTTTAAAAGATTGTGAAACAAACTTCACAATGTCTTGTTCTGCACATCCACTGATGTCAACAATGGTGTCCATTTCATCGAGCCATGCCATGCCATGCAATCGATAGCTCCCTTTTCTCCTGTGAAGTCTCTAGGTTTGCAGGAGACAAAATATTTATATGAACAGGCTTTAACACGTGGTTCTTGATGAAGCACAACCTGTCTAGACAGAACACTCCTCTGATTCGAAGAATGATGAGAATCGCTCTTGCGATCTGTATGAGTCTTGGAGGGTTGCTTTGTATGAGGTACAGATAGGGTCCTACTATGGGTACCACTTGATTCATCATCTCTTCTCTCCAGAGCTCGAGTAACGGCATTGTCTATCAATGCCTGCAGTTCCGCACCAGCTATATTAACTCTGGTAGCATCATTATTCTCCCTTGGGTGGCTGTTGACCTCGTCCGATCCAGCCATGTAGCTTGATTGCTACACAAATTGTGACAAAGATTTATTCGGGAGTTTATTATGGAATCATCATTTGGATGATTCATTAACCATGGTAATGTAAACCGTATTGGTTAATTTGTTAATTATATTAATATTTTCATTATAATTTATCCTAGTATATAAAACATTAAGGATAATAAAGTGGCACAACAGGCCTAATCACAAGGATAGCGTTGGATTTATAAGCCATGATCTTATAGGATCGAGGCATTAAGGTTTGAACGTAGCTCATTACCTTTCTTACAGAGAGTCAAAGACTACAACTGTCTTTTATCTTTTAGGACAATTGATATGGCCCATAGGCATTTCATCACTCTAGGGATGTTTATGATATGATCATCTTATCTGATGATATTAGTCAAGATCGCATTGATCATACAGACTATTATGCTTGGGCGTAGTCCAACATCTTTAGACAGAGGTCAAAGACCACCACTGTCGTTGTCTTATCGGACAACAAGTTTAACCCGTAGGCACTTCATCACTAATGGATGTTTATAATATGATCATCTTTATTTGATGATTTAAGCCATGATTTCTAAATCACTAGGCTAAATAAAGGGGTTGGAAATTCCTAATATAAAGATGACAAGTGTGATTTTATCGCATCACTGTTGTCGGGAGTGTTAACATGTTTTCAGATGTTAACAAGAATCTGAATCTCTTTTAAACAGGTTTTACCATCATAGCTAGGTCTTTAATGATATTCAAGCTAGGTTATACCCCTTTAAGATTCTTTTTAACATATATTGGCAGATCAATTACGAAAAGGAATAATAATTTGATTTACTTCATATGTTATATTCATATAAAATGATAAAATGGAATTTAGATAAAATATTCAAATGATTTTAAAAGGAGTATATAATTGCCCTAAACGGGACTTGAAAGGAATGACGTTGTCCATGAAGGGACTAAAAGATAAATTTGTCCTTATAAGGACTACTAAGGAAACAAACTTCAGCAAAAGGAGTTTTCTTCTTTACTTTACTTCTGAATGCTTTCTCCTTGGTTGCACGTTGTACTCTAGCCGCGGTGCGAAGCTCGGCAATTCAATGCTCCGGATGTGGAGAATTTTTCATTTCGGCTCCTTTGCTTGTCAATATATCCAAAGTATATAAATCGGAAGCAATATTTTACAAATTAGGGTTGAGAGTATTCCTATGTTAAGTCTAGACTCAGAAGGTCAAGGAATGTGCTACTGTGTCATTGAGATTAAACACTAAGGGCTAGTGTTTAATTCGCTCAATGTTGGCTCTGATACCAACCTATCACACCCCGATATTTCCACGTATTACCGGTGGGCCCGGTGGGGAGTATCGTGACGCAGTCGATATCATCATAGTCAAACAACACAATTTAAATGCACAGCGGAAGCAATTTATATAAAATCACATTACAACCCGAATAAATAGTAATATCAAAGTATTACAACGGACTGTAAAAGATGGATCCACAGGCGGATCTTAAAACATAAACATTGTTCAACAGACTTTAGACTCCTAGAACTTGCAAGATTCCTTATTAACGCCCTGAGCTTCCAGCCACGTTCAGTACCTGTCACTTAACCTTTTTGGAAAATACGTCAGTTTACACTGGTAAATACAATTAACCGACTCATTTTAAAAAGAGTTTGAGAAAATTGATTTAGATGCATCAGGCACAAAAATATCTTTTATAACTTGGGACAATTATATAAAAGTAATCTTGTATACAGATTTACATGTTCGTTATACGTTCAGGGCCCGATGTTAGAAATCGAGTCAAGATTAACAGACACGCCACAAGTATAGGCCCACAAGAGAGTGAGATATCGTTTCCCTTATGCAACTGTCAGGTGTATGCCTACACCCCGTGCTTAAGACGTGACCATTTTATTATAATGATGCCAAGGATATCCGGGACATGGTCATTAACCCCCAAAGGCTTTTATTTCAAACAAGACAGGTTAAAACGGGTTACCTCAATAATTTAACCACTAATCGATTAAACATTCAATACCCGACCAAGCGGTATTATTATAATACCGTATCCCAAGCCCGTATAGGGAAAATAAGTTAAGAGTATTTACCTGAGCTAGCAATGCAATTTAGACTCAGCCGTATATTCTAATCAGCAAGCACAAGTACTTCTACTGGGGCTCTTAATCTGGAACGAAGGTTTTATTAACCTATTAGATTCCTAACGGGTCTTATTTAAGTCGTAACTTAGACCGGTTAGTTTTAAGGAAAGGTTTACGGTTCAAACACATGATTAAGCGAAGACCGGAATAGAATGTGATTTAGACCCGACAAGTTTGGAGACTTGTATAATATGGGTAAACTAGTCACATTCTGGATTTTGAGGCAAGAATGATAAGGTTTGACCCGTTTTGGTCAATTTATGCAAACTAGTTACATAAATCGATCCGAACGCGAAATATGCGTAACGGGTAACCATAAGAGTCATATACATGTTTCCTAAGTTAATATGCTTTAAATATGTTGTGATATCAGTAGGATACCTTCCATTATGCCCAAAACGAGTTTAATCTCAAATTAAACCCCGTAGGGGTATTTTGGTCATTTTAAAGATTATAAAGGAGATTAAATATAACTCTGATGTTCGGGTCTGAAATAATCAGAAAAATTACTTAATTTAATAAGTTATATCAGTTGGAGATAAGTCTTATATGATAAGAATGGTTTTAACCCATACTACGCGTTTAAAATGCGTAAAAAGTCGTTTTAAGCGACTTCCGGGTTATAATAGGAATCTGAATTTCCGGATCAGTTTATAAGTTCAAATTACTTCATTTATCATATAAAATCAGTAGCCAAAGGCTTGGTATCAAAATGTTATGTAAAAATCATTTTATAATCGAAAAGGGTATAATCGGTAATTACCGAATCAAGGAAATAACCCTATGTTATGATCAGTTTAAAAATAATTAAAAATCTTCAAAAATCCCAAAATATTATATTACATCAGGGGGTAAAAGGTTCGGTGTCAAAATTTGGGTTTAGATAGGCTTTATGCTAATTGCGTCGTTTAAAAAGCTTTCTAATTACGCTATTGAGCATAACTCCTAATCTAGACCTCAAACTGATGTGAAATTTTAGGGACATATTTATAAATCAGTAGCAAAGATTATTGTCCTCTCATATTTCAAAAATTCTCGTTTTAAGGTCAAATGGGCATTATGGTCAACAATAAGCGATTAACGGAAACGTGTAAATGAATCGGACAATCAACGAGCCAATCACAGAGGGTTATACTATCTTATAACCCGGTCCTAATGAAGCTCTAAGGCACTTCTAAACCATGCTACTACGGGTCAGAACTGAAAGTCAAAGCATAAGTCAAATTATGCGACTTTCGGTTCTGAACCGGTCTTAAGCTGAAAATTGTCGGGTCGGACATGCGTAGACAGGTTCTTGTATTGTTTACCAAGTTATATGAGTGGCAAAATATGTTACACGTCTTCTACATTGCTAATTGCGCGTTAATTTGAAAATTAAGGTTTTGTTGACTTTTTCGGATTAAGTTTGACCCGACATTTGACCCTGTTAGAGCGGGAATCAGAGGGTGCCCTTTCAAGGGTTTATTGCCCACCTAATTACCAACTCATAACAACTTTCAATTTGACAAATCACTGGACCATTAGTGATTAATCGATAAGTCAAACCTTAATTACGACGGTTTGACTTTTAAGCTAATTAACTAATCAAAACTGAATTAGGGAAGGTTAAGAATACTTACCAAGGTCCTCAGCACGACTAATGATCACTAGGAAAGGTGCTTGAGCTCCAAGAACCTCCAGAAACCAAGTTGTGAAGTTTGCAAATGAATGTGATCAATGATGCAACAATGGTTTCTTATATAGGAGTTCTTGATGTCTTTAGATCATTACAAACAAGTCTACAAGTGTTATGGGATCATCCCAAGTGTCCCTAGGCCCTTCTAAAACATTAAACAAGTCCCTAAAATCAAGAAATGGCAAAATGAGGCGGTGTAACAAGCTGGAACAGGCAGCTGCCTGTTTTCTGATACTGGGCATTGGCTTACGGACAGTAAGAGTCCAGCCATACGGTCCGTAAGGACCAGGTCTGCACATGGGAACTTTCATTGTTGACAGTTTTGGCCCCTGTACTTCCAAATGCCATTTCCGACATATCAAAGGCCCGTTAAACCAAATTTAAGGCTCTACTATGATGCCTAAACATAGGGAACATGAAACATGCTCAAAAATATGCCGGGTGTCGGTTCGTTTGGTCGTACGGTCACGTGGTTCGGCTAATTACGACGAAACACGGACGGACGCGAGAAACGATCCAAACGACGCGACGAATGTAATTTTATTAAGCCAAACACTAAAATAAAATATTTTAGTGCTTACATAATTTTGGGGTGCCCGGGTATATTCAGAATGTGAGATATGCGCGAAAGTGCAAACTTGTGCACTTTTTGACACTTTTAGTCCCTCCATGACTTAAAAGTTTATTTTTGCGCACCGAACACCTCTAGGCCTATAACTAAGCTATGCAAAGGATATTTAGGGCATGTTTAACTTATGATCATATTCCGGAAGGTTCGATACCATACGAATCGGTATACTTTTGCAGTTTGACGCAAATAGTCCCTTTAATGCGCGAACTTGCGCATATCATCGTTTAATAGTATCGAAGCCTTATCTAACCCATTATTAGGTATTTATGAGAGTATTATAAAATATCACAATGCTTCGGGTTTGCTAAAAGGTCACTCAGAGGTAAGAATTAACATGTTGACGCTTTTAACCCTTTATTTCGCAAACTTTCAATTAATTACGCAAATAGCTACACTTGATTAACAAGTGGCTCATTTGTGAATATAAAACCGTGAAAGGTTATTCAAAAACTTATTTTTGGTATGTTAATACTTCCAGTTCTTTCATAATCAATGTTTTTCGATTTTCAAAAAATTAGTCCTTTAAATTCAAGGTTTGACTTTATTAGGGTTTATTACACATGTCAATACTTCATTGGACGTGATTTTACGAGGTGTTACAAGAGCTTACCATTTTAAGGTCACCAGTGTATAATGGAAACACACCAGTGGACACTATGGTTCGCAAAGAAGAAAATACCTTCAAGGGAGTCTCACTAATGAAACTACTGTCCAGGTGTAAACCAGTGGGTTCAACACCTGTAGTAGCTGCTCCACTTGAACTACTGACAGGAATTACTTTTAATTCCTGCAGTGTAACCTCCTCAACTGTTGGTGGGTTAACAGAGATACGGACACCAGACTCAGTCACTTCTTGTGGTATATTCTCATTGACAGGTGATTGAGAAGAACTGGTTTTTATCTGAGCTATATCAAGTGCATCCAACAGAGGTATCATTGATTGTAGTGTCCCTGTTGATACAACCTGATCCTTTTAAGAGGATGCAGGAGGAGTTTTAGGCTCAGGTTGAGATCTTTCTTCCATCTGCTGTGAGGAAGTAGCAGCAGTGGTTTCAGTAGACTTTTATGTTGTCACAGGTGTTACCTCTGGGATCTCGTCTTCCAGAGTCACCTTTTTGGTGGGTTTGGGGGGCTTTTGGATAGTTTTCTTTTTTGTCTTTTTGGTGATTTTTGGTGTGGGTTTCACAGATGGGGTTGTGCTTCTGTGATCACCAGGAGCAGTGGGCTCAACAACAGGGGCCTGAGGAGCAGTTGTTGCTGCTAAATTCTGCTCAGGTACCTCTGTTTGGGTTTTTGAAGGTTTTGACAGCCTTGTGAATGTTTCAGAAGTTAGACTGTTTATTTGAATAGGATTTCCTTGGATAAGCACATGTCCATTATCCTTTGAAAATTTCTTTTGAAGATAAAAACTTAAAAACCTTGGAAACTATAAAAATGATTTTTTATTAACATTCTTAACCATATCATTGAAAATTTCTTGAGAGTAGTTAAAATTTTCTTCAGCCATGATAGCATAGCCCAGGTATTGAATTTTCAATGGTATTTCATTAAAAGTTGTTGTTTTATTTGACACACACATCAGGAGGGTATGGAATAAAATCCTCGGAGCAGGTGGAAAACTGCCCTTTTCTAAAGTATCTTTTTTTATTTTTTCTTCATAACCTCTCTCAATGAAATCAGTTTTGTACTCTGTTTTTGGGAAAGAGCTTTTACCTGTAAGATCATTGATTTCAAAAACCTCTGAAATGGTTTGAGGTGTGATGACCACTGGAATTCCCCTTATTGATGAAGTAATAGCTAAGGTCTTTTTGTCCTTAGTTTCAAGCTTTGCATTTTTCCAGAACTCTCGTTGGGTATCCAGGTAGATGGTTTCATCGCAGGTCAACAAAGTTTTGTACTTTGAAGATGAAAGTGCATCAATCACGAAATGAAAACCTGTGTTTTTACTTGTTTTTGCAAGTGTACACACGTAGTTATGACGGGTTTTGAATGGAAGATCCATGATAAATCAAAGGTAGTTAAGAACGAAGGAAGAAGATGAGTGATTTGAGAGAATTTGGTGAAAACTACTATTGAAAGGAATTTTGAATTCGACTCGACGGTCAAAACCCTGTTTGAGGTTTTGATCAGGGTTTTATAGGTGGAAAAAGTGAATGCTGACGTGGCAGCGGTTACAAAAGATCTGACGGCTAAGTACTGTCCACGTGACAACCTCTGATGAATAATGGATGACAGTTGTTAGGAAACCACTGATGAATCAATATCAGTAGTTTACAGTGATGAAAATGAAAACAGTAGCTGACTATAACTATCAGTGGATAGCCTATCAGTGGATTAAAACACTGAACTTTAACAACAGTCATTATATAAACAGTAGTTCAAGCATGTTCCTTCTCCAAAAAAACTATATTTTAACCCAACAGTCATTTCAATCCCCTTCAACCTCCACAAAACACTATTTTAACCCAACAGTGGTTTTAAACCACCATTTTAACCAAACAGCGGTTTCAACCACAGTTTTCTTAACAGTAGTTCCAAACATATGTTCCTAATAACAGAGCTTTGATCATTTAAACATACCTTTGCCAATATTACAAGCTTTTACACTCTCAAAGCTAAATATTTATTTACTTAATTTAAATAACAAACATGGTTAATAATTTTAACACAACTAATTATATAAAAACTACAAGTGTCAAACAGAGGTAACTATATAATAAACAAAGTTCAAAACAGCAAACAACAAACAACAATCAATAGAATACAGCATACTAATTCCAAATCAATGGGCGAAACAGCATACAAAGTTCATCCATCTGTTGACCCAAGTCAACAGATGTATCAACCACTGTTTTATTTTGAAACATCTGTTCCCAATAACAGAGCTTTGATCATTTAAACAGACCTTTGCCAATATTACAAGCTTTTACACTCTCAAACATCAATATTCATTTACTTAATTTAAATAACAAACATGATTAATAATTTTAACACAACTAATTATATAAAAAATACAATTGTCAAAACAGCAAATAGCATTCAATAAAATACAGGATCCTAATTCCTAATCAATTGGTGAAACAGTAGTCTCGATAAGTAAAGCTCCTTTCGGACCATTGTAGTTGTCAACATGTTCGAGGTATTTCAGAAGTTCGTTGCTCAGATCAACTTCAATCATATCCCCCCAGATGCTTGTTATCAGCCACTTGTTGTCTTCAATTATATTAGTCCTTCGGCGCCTATCTACATAATCAACTACACAAGGATTATTGAAAACAAACACCTTCATCCAGCCTTCTTCTTCATATCTGAGCAAATCAGCAGTTAGCTCAGCAGACTCTCCAATAACAATCAAATGCAGCCTCTTTGCGATGGTCAAAAAATGCCCTTGGCAAGGATTGACTACAATACTCTCTGGAAAATGAAGCATTCTGAAAGTCTCACTCAGAACATCAAAAGCAACGATGTTCCTCTCACCTAGTGGATACCAATAATTTGAAACCATAAAATATATGGTTTTATCAGCATAAACTCCTATAGACCATGAATAACCACTTGAACCATAATTGTTTATGCTACCGAAATTTATTGTTCTCCATGACTCACGACGTCGTGAGTAAACACGAGCAGCAGTTACATTACGGTAACATCTGATGTTCAGCACTTTCAGATCATTCAACTGATCAAAATAAATTCCACCAGTATCAGAGTTTCGATGATGATTGTAATTGAAGTAATCATCACACAAAACCTTATAGCGCCTGGTAGTTGGATTCCAAAGAATCAGCTGACAGCAAATCCCTTCATTGCAAACTAACAACAAACCATTAAATGACGATAGAATACGTAAGAAGCTAGGGTGGACATTGTTAGGAAAACTTAAGGTTTTGCTTCTAACAACATCCAAATTACCAGTAACTACTTCGTCAACGACAATTGACGTGTCTTTAAAGGAGAGTGGTTTCTTTTGTACTGAATCTCCACTTCGGAGAGCATGCATCATCTGAAATCCATGACTTGACAATTCCTTATAAAAATTCTTGGAAAGACATTTGAAATGGCCAATATCTTCTGCAGAAAGTCTTGTGAAAATCTCGTCAACAATCACTTGAAACCCAAATTTTGTAGGATCGCGTGCTGACCCGAATGAGTCAATCGGAGGTGTTCTAATCCGTTTCAGGTGCGGAATAACAAGAAACGGACACGAAAAACAGCTTGTTCTACTAAATCTTGCCTTGTATATTGATTTCACACTGATTACAAGTCAAACGGCACTTCGGCAGCAATTCGGTACCGGAAACAAGATGCGTTACCAATGATTTCGCCCAAGAGACCTATATATAGGCATGGGATTTCGCTCATATGACACATGTTCACAAAAGCGAAATCACATATGTTCATAAAAGCGAAATCACCTGTAAAATCCTGATTTCCCACATAGTGACATGTCCATATATGTGAAATCAACTTTCTTGGGAAATCACCACAACAACTCTATATTCTCGTACAATGAGCCCTAATCTAACATTCTAAGACTAAGACTCGATACAAGACGAAGTCGACAGATGTATGCACCAACAAACTCCCCCTCAGATGTTGACGAGTCTTAAGTGTCGAGTCTTCGCATCTTCAGTCTTGATCAGTCTTCGGGCATCCAGAATCTCTATCTATCTCTTGCATCTTCAAATACTTCCTCTAACAAACTCCCCCTCAAAACATGCTGGGATCAAAGTCTGACTTTTACAGCATCAGAATGGCAACCTGGCTTTACATAGTCCTCAGTTGTTGAAACCTGACTCTTATTCAGCTCAAGAAATCCTGCACATTCTCTACCCAAAACATAAGATTCACAAGAATAAGATATTTAACAATTTATCAAATTTCATGCACCAACACTGAATCTTCTACAATCAATATACAATCAGATATTAACAATGATCATTTAACGAATTTCTTATTTCTGAAAAACTTTTCAATCAAATTCTCCCAAACCTATTCATCATGTTCAGCACTCGGAATTTTGAAAGTCAGCTCTTCAATATCAGTTGTCGAAAAACTTTTTGAATTTTTCAAAATTTTATACTAAAACACACTGGAAATCTTTTTGAAATTTTGTGAAATAAACGAAATGAGATGCAGTAAAGTAATATTTACATACAATATTTTTGTGAGTTTGTGTAAGAGGATCATATCAGTTTATGAGACAAATCAACAACACCGTTAAGCTTTAAACATTTTAAGTTTTAAACGATTCACCTAGATTGTCAGTATACTGATCCACTTAAATTTTCACACAAAGTTCAACTGTTTCGAGATACGAGATTAATGTCTTAAGCATTTAAACTTATTCGCGTGTCCCACCTCAGAATATACTCCCGTATCCAGATCCCAATATTTAGTCTTACAGGTGAGTATACCTAGATGATATCTGTAAGGGGTTAGGTGCGAGGGCCGTGAGAGCTCAGGTCGATACTTCCGTATACGCAGAGAGATGACGGCTTCGACTTTTGGTGGGTCCCCTTTAGAGGATCTTTTGTTACAACAGCAATGACTATCAATTTTATTGTTTCATCAATTTGCTGAGGGCGGCGCTATGTTTTAAGCAAGCGTAAAGTATTCTCCGGGGACTAGGCCATTGCTTCCGCAAAATCAGAAGTCCCGGGATAATACCCCAGATATCACTAAGCATAAAGACCTAGTATCTCAGAAAGAGGGGTCCTTCAAACAAGATTTCGGGGGTTACCCATATATCTGAGAGATGTTACCCATGATATAAGCAAGTTTGAATTTAGGTTTATATCTCGTCACAATCTACTAAATATGCAAAAACCTACTCACATATCCACGGTGAGATCGTTTATCACATTTTTCTTTCCAATTCTTTAGCATGCTGTGATCGTCCACTGATGTACTATCATTTCCTCTTTTATACAACAAACTCATTTTTTATTTTATCATGTTTTTGACTTTTTCAAATTTTCAAATGTTTTTGGATTTTCTGAAAATAATTTTTACTCCCCCTAAAATGCAAACACATTTTAGGAAAATTGAAAACAAACTATACAAGAAAGTGACAACTGATATCGAATCACTTCAAATCGCCATCCACTTGACATAAACAATCAGAACTCCCCCTCACAACAAACTATTTTCCCATTGTGATTTCAAAACACTTAAGTTTGTTTTAATCAAATGGTTTTTCCGGAAAATAAGTTTGATTTTACCAATTGTAGGTTAGGGGATAAGTCCCTCTTCTCAATGTAATGAACCCCATATATTTGTTAACCACTTGTAATAATGGTCCAATCAAGTTCAACTTAATGACCTTGATTAACCACATTGTCAATGAAAACCTCTTTCAACCACTTACAGGTTTACTTATCAATCATTACCACTTGTAGATCAAAATATAACAATTTAAATATACCACCTGTACTTTACCAACTTTACCACTTGTAGGATAATTTGTTAAGAAAGATGCCGATACCTGCTCCACTCTTACCAACCTGGGAGCTCCGGCAAGTCAGATTTTTAGTTTTGAAAAACTTTCCCCCAAGGCTGACCATCCTTGGGAGATTCTGGAACACATCTGTCCCACCAACATTTAGATTTATAAAAATCTTTTGCAGTTTTAACCTTCCCTTCAACCATCTTCCCGAAAATATGCTTGACTTTTCCATTGAAAGCCTTCTCAACATCAAATTCTCTCTTATCAACAAAGAATTGATTTGAGATCTCTACCTTTCCCACTTTCTTCATCAAATTTTCCTTTGACAATGGAGGAAAATCTTCATCGTTCACCTCTGGAACGGAATTCACAACCTTTTTCTCAACCAAAGACTCCTCTGATTTTATGGAATCAGATTCATTGTCAGAATTACCCTCAGATTTAACCACCCACTTTTGTTTACTCAAATCACCTCTTCTTTTGTAAAACCGTTTTTAACTTTCTCCATCCTCAGAAGTAGAATTTTCAAACTTTTTAACATTTTCTTTCTTATCAACACAAGTCTTTCTCAAAACAGAGTTAGAAGAAACTTCCTGTTTTTGGTAGTTGGTCTTGGGGCAATTCCAAGCTATATGTCCAACTTCTTGGCATTTGAAACAGGTTCTTCTGTCAACTCTTTCAGCAAACCTTCTCACATTCTTTTTCACTTCAGCAAGAAACTCTTGATTCGACTGCTTCCAGAACGGTTTCCTCTGTTCATCTTCTGAACTTCCTCCTGAAACAAATTTTGTTTTTGGTTTATAAGTTTTCTGATTTTTATAATTTTCTGAAGAATTGAAGCCAAGACCTTTCTTTTTTAGATTACCATTATGGTTTGATTTCTTTTGAAAAGCTGAACCATAACCGTAACCCTTTTTCTTGTTCAATCTCTGTTGAACTCTTGAAGTGTACTTTTTAGGTTTTTCAGCAAGATTTAAATATTTTATTTCAGAAATATTAATTTCTGTTAATTTGAAAACATGTTTGATCATTTCAGTTTTGACACTTCTTATTGGAAATTCCTCATCAGAATATAATTTGTTTGAATCATACAAAGTATAAGCCACTTTGATTGACCCGTCATTCAAATTAGATTTTGATAACAGAAATTCTCTATTGTAAACCCTGTTAACCGGTGAACTCGGACTCTTTTCTGACGAACTCGGACTTTCAGACTCAGACTCCGGTTTTGACTCTTCATCCGTATCCAACACCTGATCGACAACTTTCTTTAATAACTCAGACTCATAATCAGTGTCAGACGCTGTGAATGTAACATCAATATTGTCTGGTAATTCATCAATGATTTCAGACTTTAACTTGATGTTGACTGCCTTTTTTAGACGCTCCTCATTAGGATTCCTGGGAGAATAAGTTTCATGGATCGGGGGTGGACATCTGTTATACTTGACACTTCGTTTCTTACCAGTATCAGTATCTTCAGTCTTTTTATCCATGAATGCCTCCAAACTTGCAACAGTAGGATAAACACGATCAATCAGATAATCACATGTAGTATAACTCAACAGTAATCGTTTAATCCTTTCACTCTCAATCTTCTCGAGTTCCACTTCCTGCTTCAGCTTTGCACAATCTTCAATGTATGCATTAATAACACTCTGCTTTGTCATTAATGTTGCACTCATCTTTTCCATTGCTTTTTCGATTTCTGAATTAGTCTTTTTCAGACGATCAACTGTGTTGTTCAGCACATCATAGGACTCCTTGACATACTTCACATCACACAGTAAATCTTCTATAATCTTTTCCAGGTCAGCAATCTTCATGTCTTTCTCCTCACAAACTTTGCAAGATTCTGAACACTTCACACATGGTTTTTCAACTTCAACCATTTTTTCAACTATCTTTTCAACTTCAACAACTTTTTCAACGTCAACAATCTTTTCTATCTCAACGAGTTTCTCAACTTCAACAATTTTTTCTATCTCAACAAGTTTCTCTACTTCGACAATTTTCTCAACTTCAACAATCTTTTCCACCACTTTCTCCACTTCAACGATTTTCTCAACTACTTTCTCAGTCACTGGTTCAACATTTGCTTCTCCAGCTTCTGTCTTTGTCTTTTCATCAGCTTGCATTTTTGCTGCTTCCAGCTCTCTCCTTAATCTGGCAATCTTCTTCTGATTTAGCATTTCCATTTTATCTGCAAAGAAGAAATTAAAACTGTCAGGATCAATGCCTTTTCTAGCTCTGTTGAGATGTTCTTCTTCATCATCGGTATCTACATCGCTTCCAAGATCTGGAAAAATCAGGATTCTTTTCTGATTAGTCTCATCTTCACCCAGAACTCTAGCAACAAGAGCTTAACCAGGTATGTATTTGTCCCAGCTAAATCCTTCAGCAACAAATTCATCATCTTGATCAATGATACCGAAATAAGCTTTTCTATTTGCATCTTCGATCATTTTCCTTTTGTCATCCACAATTGGTCGAGCATGTGCAGTTTGTGGTTCTTTTTGTTGAGTAATCTAATGAAAATTTGATTTCTGATAATAATTGTTCTTTTCTTGATTCCCTGTTGCTTATTGATTTTTACACTCCCGTTTGAAATGTCCCTTTCCTTTGCAACGGAAACAAGTAACTTTTGACTTGTCAAATCCCAACTGAGAAGTAGCCATTCCTCGAAATTCATCTCTGCCAGTAATTTCTTGAAACTTTTCAGCTCTTCTCCAAGCACTCGCTAAGCACCATTTTATATCCATCAGCTCAAGTTCTTCAGCATCAATTTGGTCGTAATCCTCTTTAGTAAGCATAGGATTACCAATCTTCCCACCGATCAAACTTTTGTAAGATTCTAACATAGCAACCAGTGATGCCATGTGTTGCTTGGCAACTTCCGGAGACAGATTCTGACCATTTTGAATGTTTAAGGTAACATTGCACTGAAGGTTTGTTTAGTTTTGTCGTTGAGAACTTGATGTTGTGCTGTTTGGATCAAAACTTGAGAATGATGAAGAATATCCACCACTTTGAGTCACATTGCTACTCTTTGTTCCAGACGAACTGTCAGCACTGAAACCAGTTTGAATCTTTGGACTAGGGCTGGGAGTAGCCTCAAACTTGTTCCCTCTGTAATACAAACTGACATCTTGTTTGGCATTTGGATTCGTCATTATAGCAGTTTTCTGAATATCCAGCTCCTGCTCTTCAATCTTTTGAATGAATTGTGCCAGATTCATATTCTCAGACTTTCTTGTGTGTTTTAAAATCATCAAATAAGTTCCCCACTTTTGTTGTGGTAGTGCTTCAGCTAGTTTATCGACCCACTCATCATCATCTTTCTCAATGTTAAATCTTTTCATTTCCAAGACTAGATGACAATAGCTATCAATAGTATGCTTTGTAGTTTCATGATCGAAAGCTGAAAACATATCAAACGACTTCTTCAATAACGCCTTTTTGTTTTTAATCATATATGCGCTTCCTTTGAATTTCTGAATCAATGCTTCCCAAATTGACTTAGTTGTATTACCATGTTGAAGCAAAACAAATATATCTTCTGTAATTGCTTGTTGAAGAATACTGATCATCATTTTCTCACTAGTATACTTCAATTTGTCAACTTCCGTAAAGTCACTGAAACCTTTTTCAAGTCCACGTTCGTTTTTCGGTTTCTCATAGTCTTTCTCCAACGAACACCATGCATCAAACTTGTAAGCTTGCACCCAGTTCTCGAATCGGTTTTTCCAACCCTGAAAATCCTCAATATACATCAACTTTGGTGGTTTCTGATGAGTACCCGTCTCATTCTCACTATATACAGTCTCAGCAGCAGTAACAGGTGCAACCGGTGTCGCAAAAGCATTGTAGAACTCTTCGGCCATGATATTGATAGCACGTTTTATAATAACAGACACTTTGGAGCGAAATTAATGTGATTACAGCTTGGAGCGAAATCTGATACAAGCCTCTGGAGCGAAATCAGATTAATGCACACATGAGCGAAATCTGATGATGGGTAGCTTGGAGCGAAATCTCAAATTATGTGTCACTAGAGCGAAATCAAGAAGACACTCTGGAGCGAAATAGCAGATTATATGTCACTGGAGCGAAATCACTAGTCAATGTCTCCCAGGAGCGAAATCAAGATGTTCTCAGAAGCGAAATTAACAGGATAATGACTCTGGAGCGAAATCTGATATGACCTATGAGCGAAATCACCAGGTGTCCATATGAGCGAAATTAACTCGGAGGGCAATTTGGTCCATTTTTACTGCGAATTTAGGTCTCAAACTTTCAGGGATTTGTTAATGTCCAATTGTCTACAGTCTGTGAAAAATTGAGCAGATTTTGACCGGTAAAACTCGTTCTGGTGAAGAAAGAAGGTGTAGAAGTAAGAAAAACTTGATGAATTCCAGCTAATCTCTGCAGAACTCCTCCTGAGCTCTGATACCACTTGTAGGATCGCGTGCTGACCCGAATGAGTCAATCGGAGGTGTTCTAATCCGTTTCAGGTGAGGAATAACAAGAAACGGACACGAAAAACAGCTTGTTCTACTAAATCTTGCCTTGTATATTGATTTCACACTGATTACAAGTCAAACGGCACTTCGGCAGCAATTCGGTACCGGAAACAAGATGCGTTACCAATGATTTCGCCCAAGAGACCTATATATAGGCATGGGATTTCGCTCATATGACACATGTTCACAAAAGCGAAATCACATATGTTCATAAAAGCGAAATCACCTGTAAAATCCTGATTTCCCACATAGTGACATGTCCATATATGTGAAATCAACTTTCTTGGGAAATCACCACAACAACTCTATATTCTCGTACAATGAGCCCTAATCTAACATTCTAAGACTAAGACTCGATACAAGACGAAGTCGACAGATGTATGCACCAACAAATTTTTCCATTTTGCAGTGAAGCAATGCGTCTTTGAAAGTAAAAGAAATTGTAATGATATTGATAAACAAAAAACTTTTGAAGATGATTGAGTAGATGGATGAAAACGGTAATGATCAAAACCTCTGCCCAATGTATTTTATATACCCAATGAAGGCGGTTATGACTAAATACATCGTCAGACGAAAGAATATGATGCGACAGTCGTTAGGCTTTTAATACATTTACATGGGAAAAATATAAAATTAAACACGTTATTATAATTACAATTAACCTATTCATTTACCTATAAGACGCCTTTACCATAAGACAGAAGTGATTGAGTGACGTGCATTAATTGCAAAGTACATATCCCCAGGCATTTTGAATTTGAAATTACCGGCAATTTCAAAACCACTGCTATGGTATATGTTTGCCAAAGGAAACATCTGCTAAGTTATACTTTCTTGGCTATGGGCAGTAGTTTGCACCCTTGAATGTGGGCCAGACCTTTGACCTTTAAATATAGAGCAGTAGTTTGAAATTAAATGTATTTTAACTCAGATAAAAAATCTCAGATAAAAAATTGACACATCAGCAATCATCATTTAGTCATAACTCATATAAAAAATCTATTAATTTGGAATACAAAGATATTGCGAACATCTGTTAAAGCCTCTCCTGTTCGCAACAGTAGCAAGTCAAACAGATGTTGGCACCAGTAGCAAGTCAAACAGCCGTTAGATCAGCAGATGATGATTTAGAGCAGATATTCTCTTTTGGCAAACTTTAACTTTGATAGATCTATACACTAACAGAAATTGATACAACATCAACATAATCTAATTAAACTCAGACACAATTTCACTTCTACATCAAAAGTACCGATCTGCAATAATGAGATGATATTAAAAATTACATAATAATACTTATTCAGCTTAAAATTACAATGAAACTTTAAAATCTAACAACACTACCAAGAAATTTACAAACCTAACAGTTCAAATTTAGTGCTTTTAGCTTTAAACTCCATCAATATATAACTTCGACAATCGCCATGAACTCCACGGGAGTACTCAATGCATCCAAATCATGTTTCTAGAAACCTGATAAAGGTGAACAAACCAAGATGTAGTACATGAAAACACTTATTCAGCTGTTGAAGAGTAGCCCTGTCCTGACATACTCAATCCTTAACTTTGTTCATAAAGAGCTGCTTTAAACCAAAGTTTATGCTTCTTTTAATACAAAAAAAGGCAGAAAAGACCATTACTCTAGTAAGATAAAATCTTATCTTACAGCAGTAGCAGATCCTTTCTTGCGTTTAGTAGGAACTACTGCGGGTTCTACATCATCATCATCTGCCCAAAAATCATATATAATCATCATTTAGTCATAAGCAAAAATTATTTTAAATGTACATTATTAATAATCTTTCTTTGTGTTTAATTTAACTTTATGCTTCTTTTAATACAAACCTATAATAACACGCAGCAGATTGTATGAATTTCAAACAACTGTGATTAGACTGAAATATAAAGCGAGAATTAGAGTATATCACTTCAAAATTCAAAATTCAAAATTTCAAAACTGGAGTAGCAAAAAACACATACTTTAAACGATGTTGAAACAATGACACTGGAAACAATCGTAGAACAATCATCATCATCATCTACAGCAGATCATTCACAATCATCATTTAGTCATAACTCAGATAACAAAAACAAACGTAATCATATATATCACATTACCATGATCAAGGCAAACCACATATCCCCAAATTTTTTTCTGAAAGTGGGACAGAGAGAGCTTCAGTTTTCTGTTATCCTTTATGAACAAATGCCGAGTATTGAGAAGAAGGGATTTGAGGGAGGGATACATTAGAAATGTGGTTTGAAAATACAAAAGTAGAGAACACGTTTATATAAGAAGATAATTAACAGAAGTGAGTGAGTGACATGCATTAATTGAAAATTTCATATCCCCATGCATTTTGAATTTCAAATTACCCGCAATTTCAAAACATCTGCTGCTAGGTATACGTTTGCCAAAGGAAGCATCTGCAACTTTCTTATAGAAGGGCAGTGGTTTGCCCTTTGGAATGTGGGCCATACCTTCAACATTTGAATACACAAGGCAGTGGTTTGCCCTTTGGAATGTGGGCCAGACCATTTGAATACACAAGACAGTGGTTTTAAATCAAATTAAAGTGATTTATATACTAGACTTTATGATGTAATAATGACATAAGAAAAAGCATTGTTGGACAGCCTCTCCTGCTGACACATCAGCTTTTCTTATGTCATTGAGATTTCTCCTTTTATAGAAAGTATAGATTTCGTATTTGTATTGATTGTTCTAGCCATCATGTCCGGCTAGAACCGTATAGTTTCAACACTAGGGTTTATTTTCTTTGATTTGGTTCATAAACTTATGTGAAACGGTTATGTTAGATTCAATTATTTTAGTGGTTTGTTTGTGTGATTTTTGCTTTTAATACGGATTCAATCTGGAAAATATTAGACGGTTAATAAACCTGATCAACTTATTAATTTTTCTAATAACTTTCATCAAGATTAAAACTCTAATCAGATTTTAAGTTTTGATAAAACGAACAAATAATGGTTCAAGTTTGTCTATGAATTTGGATTTATTATAGAATCATATAATATAGTTAAACACTCCGAACAGCGTGAGTGTTTAATTATAATCGATACTTCTGTCACACAAACCCGCACATTGAGATCCGAACGGCATGAGCTTAGAGTAGCGGGTTGGCTCTAACCGATGAACTGCGCTTGGTTAGACAATAGATGGAGTGGATGTCTAAACTCTTAGCCGATATTATTGCACATATTTTAGGGATTTATATTTATCAATATTATTGAATGATATTGTAATTATTATAGGATTGTAATTCCTAAATTAGAGATAGGGTTTATCATGTTCTATTCCCTATATAAAGGGACATACGTTTTATGTATGAGGGCATTCAGATGATCAATACCATGAACAATTTCATGGTATCAGAGCCACGGTTCTGAAAACCCATTTTTTTTTCTCCTCTCCTGCCACGGTTCTGGTCCAGTTTATACCCGCAGCCTGTTTTTTTCTGGTCTGAAAACCTATTTTTTTTTCTTTCTCCTCTCCTGCCACAGTTCTCCTCTCCTCCCGACAACCATGCCAAAACCCGATGACGGCCCTAGCAACACAGAAAAAACGAACCCTACCACCCTACATCCTGCATACTCTGTCACCAATATTCAGTCTAAAATCAGAATCCTCGATGGTAATAAAGTAACATACTCCTCTTGGGTCAAGCTATTCAAATTCCATGTAATCGCTTATAAGGTGTTGGACCACCTTGACGACACCCCACCACCAGATTCAAAAGACCCGTCTTATAACACATGGAAGGAGATTGATGCTCTAGTTTCACAATGGATCTATAGCACTATTTCAGACGACTTACTGACCCGGGTTTTGGACACGGAAGCTTCAGCTAAGGATACATGGATTAAACTGCAGAAAATCTTTCTCAGCAACAAACAGGCCAAGGCTGCAGCACTGGAGACACGGTTCGTTAACTTAACTCTTGCCTCTTGCACTTCTATTGACGACTATTGTCAGCAATTAAAGGAGTTAGCAAACCAACTGGCTGATGTTGACCAACCTATGTCTGACCAACGCCTCGTACTACAACTTGTACGGGGTTTATCAGCCGAGTTTGACACCACGGCTCAGTTGATTCACTCGCAACAAGCAGATTGGGATGTTGCTCGGACTATGTTGCATGATGAAGTCATCCGATTGGAAGCTAGGCAGCAGCGTTCCTCTTCTGTCCTTGTAACTGGTTCTAATAATACCAATCCGCCACCTTCCCCACCAACAAACAAGCACACCGAACCCAACCCTAACATCCCAGCCGATTCACAGGTTTACAGAGGACGGGGACGCGGTCGAGGGTCTAACTCACGGGGTCGGGGCAGACGCGGACGCGGGTACAATAATCAGCCCACCAACAGCTCGTGGGCCTTCCAGAACCAACAGTTCCCTCAGTGGGCCTGGTGGTCCACACCACCTTGCCCCTACCCAACTCAGACTACCTGGAGGCCCAATTTAAATCCAATACCAGTAAACCAGCCACAAAACCCAACTCCCACAGCCCACTTTGCTGGGTATCCGACCCCAAACCCTCACGGTTTCGATGCATTAAATCCATCCGACTTAAGTGCAGCCTTCAATACTATGCAGCTAAACTACACCGATCCAAACTTAGTCATGGACACCGGAGCGGAGAGTCACGTCACCGAAAATCGAGGTATGGTTCCCAATTTAAATTTATCTACTGCAAACACTAAACTAATGGTTGGTAATGGTCAATATTTGCCAATTGAGGGATCCGGTACCGGCTTCCTTCCCATTCACAACCGAACCTATATTTTACCTAATATCCTTTATAGCCCACAAATAATAAAGTCTCTTATCTCGGTTCGCCGTTTCACTCGTGATAACCATGTTTCCATAGAATTTGATCCATTTGGTTTTTCTTTGAAGGACCTCAAAACGGGACGCCTGCTTTCCCGCCACAATAGCACGGGAAATTTATATCCGGTCACACCACCAGTTCTCCCGCCACAAGCTTGTTTCATTGCAGCTTCAGCTTTACCTTGGCATGATCGTCTTGGCCACCCAGGCAGTCATGTTTTAGACATTCTTACTAAGCATTTTGGTTTTTCATGTAATCACAATAAGAATTCTTATTTTTGTCATTCTTGTCATTTGTCGAACAGTAAAAGATTACCATTTTATGAATCAACTTCTTTTACTTTTGCACCCTTTGACATTATTCACTGTGATTTATGGACCTCACCAATAACTAGTAAAACCGGATATAAATATTACATGGTGTTAATTGACAATTTTTCCCACTTTGTTTGGGTCTACCCACTAAAATACAAATCCGAAACTTTTCCCACTTTTGCTAAATTCCATCGCCTTATTGCTACACAATTTAACCGAAACATCAAAACTTTTCAATGTGATATGGGCGGGGAATTTGACAATCATGCTTTTAAACAATTTGCTCAACAACATGGTCTCTTGTTTCGTTTCTCGTGCCCACAAACCTCCTCCCAAAACGGCAGGGCCGAACGAATGATTCGTCGACTTAATGACATCATCCGTTCCTTACTTATTCATGCCCATCTCCCGCCGATGTTTTGGGTGGAAGCTCTTCACACCGCAGTATACCTACATAACATCTTACCCACAAAGCGACTAAATTTCTTCACCCCAACCTTTGCCTTGTACCTTCGCCATCCAACATACGATCATCTTCGTGTATTTGGGTGTGCATGTTACCCGAACACATCTGCCACTCAACCGCACAAAATTCACCCGAGATCCATTCGTTGTATCTTTCTCGGTTACCCTCCATACTTTCGCGGGTACCGGTGCTTTGATCCGACAACCGGGAAAGTACTCATATCTCGTCATGTCAATTTTGACGAGCATACCTTCCCTTATACCATACCTACATCACCCCCGTCGTATACCTTTTTGGACGACCCTCCTCCCGGCTTTACCTTTGCCTGACCCGCCACCACACCTCCTACCACCCACCGTCTACCTTACACACCGTCACCCTTCCCGTTTCATTACACCCGCCACCCTAAACCATCTTCACATTCGACCACAACAGCCCAGCCCCAGACAGTTGTTCCGCCTGCCACCCATTCCCAGCCACCACCTGCTCCCGCTACCGCCCCACCACCAAATACCCACCCCATGACCACCAGATCCAAAACCAAACATGCTCTCCTTTCCACTACCACCTCCCCGGTGCCTACATCTTACACTAAAGCATTCGCTGACCCTCATTGGTTAAAGGCCATGCAGACCGAGTTTAGTGCTTTGCAGGATAATGAGACTTGGGAGCTTGTACCTAGACCGGTTGACCGACCTGTCATACGTTGCATGTGGCTTTTCCGCCATAAGTTTAAATCTGATGGTTCATTGGAAAGATATAAGGCTCGCCTGGTCGTTAATGGGAAATCCCAGACAGTGGGAATTGATTGTGAGGATACTTTCAGTCCGGTGGTTAAACCAGCCACCATACGGACCGTTTTATCCATTGCGGTCTCGCGTTCTTGGCCTATCCATCAGTTGGACGTCAAGAATGCTTTCTTACATGGACATTTAAATGAAACTGTTTTTATGCATCAACCTCCGGGTTTTGTGGATAGACGTTTTCCTAACCATGTTTGCAGGTTGAAGAAGTCTTTGTACGGTTTGAAACAGGCTCCTAGGGCGTGGTATACTCGATTTGCCACATTTATTCTCTCTCATGGTTTTCGTGGAAGTATGTGTGATAATTCGTTATTTATATACACACAAGGCGCACATACGGCTTACTTGTTGCTTTATGTGGACGACATAGTGCTCACTGCCTCATCTGATACTCTGTTGAATGATATTATCGCAACTCTCTCTAGGGAGTTTGCTATGACTGATTTGGGCTCACTACATCACTTCTTGGGAATCAAAGTGACTCGTCATATGAATGGTATATTCTTAGATCAGAGTCAATATGCAAAGGATATAATTTCGAGGGCGTCTATGTCATCATGCAAACCGTGTACTACTCCGGTTGATTTGTCCTCTAAATTGAGTGCTACAGATGGCCCTCTTTTTCATGATCCTACATTATACCGGAGTCTGGCAGGGGCATTACAATATCTTACTTTCACTCGTCCCGACATCTCTTATGCTGTGCAACAAGTGTGCTTATTCATGCATGAACCACATGAGCCTCACTTTGCCTTTTTGAAACGCATCATTCGGTATTTGAAAGGTACTCTTGACTATGGTATTCGATTGGTCAAGTCACACTCGCATTCTCTTGTGGCTTATTCGGATGCAGATTGGGGTGGATGTCCCGACTCTCGTAGATCCACGAGTGGTTATTGTGTTTTCCTAGGAGATAACTTGATTTCATGGTCTTCAAAGCGTCAGCTGACTATTTCCCGCTCCAGTGCTGAAGCCGAATATCGAGGAGTGGCAAATGCAGTGGCAGAGGCAACTTGGATTCGGAATTTACTTTTAGAGTTGCATCTTCCGCTTCGACAGGCTTCGGTCGTCTATTGTGACAATGTATCAGCAGTTTACTTGTCTGATAATCCTGTTCAGCATCAGCGAACGAAGCACATCGAGATTGACATTCATTTTGTTCGCGAAAAAGTCCGTGTTGGTCATATTCGAGTTCTTCATGTTCCGACCTCTCTACAGTATGCTGATATCTTCACAAAAGGACTTCCTCGACAATTGTTTCAATCGTTTCGCTCCAGCTTGAGCGTTTGTCCTACGTCCGCTCAAACTGCGGGGGAGTCTTAGCCGATATTATTGCACATATTTTAGGGATTTATATTTATCAATATTATTGAATGATATTGTAATTATTATAGGATTGTAATTCCTAAATTAGAGATAGGGTTTATCATGTTCTATTCCCTATATAAAGGGACGTACGTTTTATGTATGAGGGCATTCAGATGATCAATACCATGAACAATTTCATAAACTGCGTGACATCTAGTATTTATACAAACTATTAATTAAAAGGATCATTGCACCGTGACCGTTAATGATCGTAAGTCGAACTGAATCAAGAGATTTCCCTGGTGTTGAAATTAGCTTTTAACATCTGAATTTTTCAACCACTTTAATTAGTTTTTCTTTTTAATCTAAAAATTAAAATTATCTTTATATTCTAGTTAAACTAAAAAACCCCTTTTTCAAAACAACCATATCTGTGTCTAAAACGTTTTGGCATAATTCGTTAATCTGTATTCCTGTGGACACGAACCTGACTTCCATTCGTACTATTTTTAGTGTGTCAAGTAGGTTTATTTTATATTTATTTGCTGGATTCGACACCCAACAGAAACCCAGTTTAATTTCATACAATTTCTCATTTTTTTCGTGATTTTGAAGTGAATCACTCGATTCGTTCAATTCAATCATTGATAAGTGTTCCTAACGTTCAAATTTCGCCAATCGTTGAAGAAATCCGAAGAAATCGGCTTCGATCTTTGTAAGAAATTTTTTAATTGTGTTTTCCTATCTGGGTTTTTGAACTAAGGGGCTGTTTGTTTAGGTATTAATGAGGCTCTTAATGGTTCAGACATCTTACTGGTTCAACACTTAATGGTTCAGACTATTTGCTTCGCGAGCAGATGTCTAAATGGTTCAGACATTTGCCTCTGAATGGTTAAGCATTATACCGAGTCTGAATGGTTAAGATCTCTAATCTGAATTGGTCAAACATTTTTCTCTGAATGGTCAAGCATTATATTGGCTCTTAATGGATCAGACCTCTTACTGGTTTAGGACTTAATTGATCTCATATTGGTTCAGCACTTAACCATTCAAAAGTTGCCAAATAGCCCCTAAGTCATTGCGTTTTACAAAAGAATGAACAAAACACATTTTTTTGTGTTTTAAGTCCATTATGTTTTAAAAACAACACATGTCTTTGTGTTTTTGTTGATTGCGTTTTAGAAAAAAAAAACATTTCTTTGTGTTTTTAGTCCATTGCGTTTTATAACACAATGAAAATACATTTGTTTTATGCTTTTTATCCATTGCGTTTTATAACACAATGAAAAAAAACATTTTTTTTGTTTTTAGTCTATTGCGTTTTAGATCTGGAGTGTACTGGAGTGGAGTGTGGTGTTGGAACAAAAACATTACCATGTTAAAACAGAAACATGACCATGTTAAAACAGAAAATGAACATGTGAAACCTCATTGCTGTGAACCTCATTGCGTTTTACACATGGTGAGGTACAACTAATAAACTGATATGATCATGTTAAAACAGAAACATGATCATGTTGTGAAACCCAACCCACTGCATTTTAGACCTAGAGTTTTAGAACTGGAAGGGTACACTAAACTGACATGATCATGTTAAAACAGAAACATGATCATGTTGTGAAACCCAACCATTGCCTTTTAGACTTGTACACCAAACTAACATGAACATCTTAAAACAGAAACATGATCATGTTGTCAAACCTAACCCATCCATTGCGTTTTAGACATGTACACTAAACTGACATGATCATGTTGTGAAACCCAACCATTGCGTTTTAGACATGTACACTAAACTGACATGATCATGTTAAAACAGAAACATGATCATGTTGTGAAACTCAACCATTGCGTTTTAGACCTGTACACTAAACTGACATGAACATATTAAAACAGAAACATGATCATGTTGTGAAAGGTTACGTTTTTTACCTGGACTTTTAGACCCGGTCATGTTAAAATAGAAACATGATCATGTTGTGAAACCCAACCTATCCATTGCGTTTTAGACATGTACACTAAACTGGCATGATCATGTTGTGAAACCCCAGATTGCGTTTTAGACCTTGAGTTCGTTTAGAAACTGAAAGAACATGATCATGTTAAAAGAGAAGCATGATCATGTTGAAACATGACCATGTTAAAACAGAAACATAGCCATGCGAAACCCAATTGCACATGGCCATGTGAAACCCAATTGCGTTTTAGACCTGGAGGTGAGGTAAGTTATGTTAAAGAACATGATTATGCTAAAATAGAAACATGATCATGTTGGAACATAAAACTTATGCAATAGAAACATAGCCATGTCAAATGGAAGTCAACCCCATTACGTTTTAGACCTGGAGTGTACGTTTTAGAGACATGTAGTGCAAAATGTTGGAACAAATGCATGACCATGTTAAAACATAAACATGACCATGTTAAATCCCATTGCGTTTTAGAACCTGCAACTGCAAAATCTTTATTTTAGGTTTCATTGTGTTTTACGTATCTAGGTTTTCGGAAAAAAATTCAAAAGTATAGCAATAGTATACTCGTTTTAAAGATTAAAAACGCTCGTTTTTATGGTGCAACTTTTATAAAAAAAAATAATGTTGTATGAAAGAGTTATTAACGTTTAAAAAACGAAGTGGACTTGGAGGAGAGAGAAACTATTGCTTTGGATCGACTAGAATACACCTACACAAACTCACGCGCCACCTTTCTTTTGTTCAATTTCACTCATTTAATCTTAGCCCTTGATTACTAAATAGATGGTCAAGATTAGTTCATATCATTCCTACCCAAATAAACTTCCTAGCATATCCTGACCCTTGTTATATATACATATTACTTAAACTTGTATTGAATTGATAAATCTAAGGCCACATGGAGTGTAGTGATAAATTCACATCCGCGTCTTCGGACAACACACGGTGAATCGGCATCTTTCATTCTTTGGGCTTCAAAAGGTGAGAGAGAGATGTGGGCTCAATACCAAATCAACCAATCACATTTTAGTTAGTTTTTTTTAATTTAGTTTTAACAAAATTGGTTAAAAAATGTGTTGCCGACATGTTTCAAACTCAGTACATTTGGGTTGTAAACCAGATTTTGAACCAGCTAGACTACCTAAACCTTTGTAAATTTAATTTAAAAATTGGCTATGGCATGAGAAGCATATACATTTTATGTGGTTTTGTAAGTCGTGGCAAAAGGTTGGTAAGTAGTGGAGAAGTTGATATTACACTGACTTGAGAAGTGAGGCGTTGTGACAAGTGTTGCATATGAGGCAAGCATTCCTTGTGGCCTAATTGTGAGTAGTGGAGCACATCTTTCGATTTTTATGCATACGGGATGAACCAAACCATACACGTACTTAAGTAATTGTAATCCTTAACATAAGTCTTTTTTTAAGAATGATCATACACACTCTCTAAATTCTCCACCACCTAAAGTCCACTTAAATACTGAGTTAGTGATAATGAGGTTTGAATCCTCAACATTAGGTTAAAAGGGAATTCACTAATGATGTATTGGTAGGTTGTGTATTCGTGTCAAATAGGATGGGTGCTACATATGATGGTGGTGAATGCATATAGCAATGGAAATAGTATCACTAAAGGTATGATGATGGTTGTAAAGACACCAATTAGCGTAGGCAGGGTAGACAAATGCGGCGGCGACGGTGTGGTGGTTCATGGTGGTAGTCCGGCGAATGACCACTTGTTTTGCTCAAACGTGACATTGCTTGTCATAAATGATAAAATCATAAGAATATTTTTTATTGTTTTCTTTACATAAAAACAATAAATCTTTTAAAAGAAAACAAATATACATGGTAAAAGCAATTGTTAAGCCGCTTTTAGAGTAAAAATAGTTTAAAAAACAAAATGACGGTGATTTATAAGTGTGATAGATCAAAAGCTATGTTTTGAAATTCATTCATTACATACGTTACAATTTGAATAAACTTCATTATATTTTATGCAATCAACCTTTTTAAGGATAAATAATACTCAATTGTAATCAAGTTTCGTAAGTGCTCAACCAAAGTCATTCAAACTTTTCAGTTTTAATCCTAAGAAAAAAAAATTAAATTTATTATATGTTGTAATGCCGTGAAATTTGATATATTCTATAGCTTATCAAGTTCCATGTGATGAGCGGATTAGGCAGGATTTGCAAAGATTGCACCTCTCTGAGAACATGGTCTATGATAGGAGTTCGTGGAGACGTAGAATTAAGGTTAAGGATTTCTAGGGGAGGGTACAATTGTGTTTTAGGTGTAGTGGATGGTCGTAGATATGTAACTATGTGTATTGGTTGTTTGTGTTGTTATATTTGTCTTGTTTACCATGTACTCTTCCATCACTCATGTTATATTGGTAGCTTCATACACACAAGTCACACTTCTCAGACACTACCAATAGCTTTGCTATTTGTGAGAATTTACTGGGCATGATTGATTGATTGATTGATACAGCTTATCAAGTTCCAAAGGAATGGCAAATAAACTTTTGTTAATCTTTAAATTTAAAGAATGACTTGATTAAAATGTTAGATAACGAAAACTAAGTAATCCATGTTATTTCATTTTTATCACTTTATATTATATTTAAATTTATATTGTATGAAAATATTTTTTGTTATATATTGTGGATATAAAACTTACGGGTCACTGAATAATCTAATTAAATTGAAATTTAAGTCGCCATTCACTGAAATACATTGATGGTTCATAACTTCATATACGGATGGGTTGGGGTGATTGTTATAGATACCATGCCTATAAAAAGTGACACTATAAATGATATAATCAATTATATTAAAGAGCGCCAATCAGGTAGTGGTGGAGTGGTTGGGGAAAGACTTAGTGTTTCTTGTGAACCAGGTTCGACTCTCACTCTTTCCATTATTTTCCGCATCCAGGTGAAGGACGGATACGGGTGACGCCGGTTTGTCTTGGATGGGAGGCGAGATTTTACCGATTATTTCACTATCGTGCCTTCGGTTGGGTTTCTGGGCATCTGGGAGAGCCAAGGGACTGGCGATGGTCGAATAGTCGACCTTGACCACAACGCCCAGTGTCACGATGATTGACACGTCATTCCTTGCCATTAAAAAAATATATATTAAAGAGCCAACTCGTTTTCTAAATGCATATCAGAAACAAAATTAAATATCAATTATTTTTTAATGCTCTCATAAAAAAATATTAACTGAAATCAATAGAAAAACGTGTAAGGTCAGCAACCGTTAAAATGCAAAACCAGTCGTGGCTCGTTGCTCATCTGTTTAGTTGCGACTCGTTTATAATCTAATGAACAGTGAGTGAATATCTATTTTTTAAATTAAAATTAGAATGAAATTATTAGTAACATCATTAAGAGATGAGCAAATGGTATCGGGTATAGGTATCGTTCTCTAATTTACCAAACCGGTGTATTTTCGGTACCGGTTCTGCACAGGTATTCACCGGTTTTTACCCTCAAATACCGGTGTGGTACCAGTATCGACCGATACCGAACCGTACCATACTAGGTATATTCGGTACCGGTACCCACTTTTGGGGATTTCGGTAATGGTATTTTCGGTACCGGTTGGTACCGAGCTCATCAAATCCTGTAGCAACGCAGGTATTCACCGGTTTTTACCCTCAGATACCGGTGCCGTACCAGTACCGACCGGTACCGAACCGTACCATACTAGGTATATTCGGTACCGGTACCCACTTTTGGGGATTTCGGTAATGGTATTTTCGGTACCGGTTGGTACCGAGCTCATCAAATCCTGTAGCAACGCAGCTATTCACCGGTTTTTACCCTCAGATACCGGTGCCGTACCAGTACCGACCGGTACCGAACCGTACCATACTAGGTATATTCGGTACCGGTACCCACTTTTGGGGATTTCGGTAATGGTATTTTCGGTACCGGTTGGTACCGAGCTCATCAAATCCTGTAACAACGCAGCAATGCAAGTAATTGCACCGTTTAGATTACTTTTTATACACACAGTAAGTAAACTGTATTTCGTTTGAATGAGGTTTTATATACACAACAACTTATTTTGCTTTCTTTTTTGTCTTTTTCTGTAATGAATGAATTGTAGCATGTAAAATTAACTTGGATATTTAGAATATTGATGAGCAAATCGTATCAAATCCTGTAAACGAACCGGTATCGTATCGGTACCAAATTTACTATACCAAATCATTTTCGGTACCAATTTGGTACCCACCTTTTGGCGTTTTCAGAATCATTACTTTCGTTCGACACCGGTCTAGCACCATACCTGTATTTATTGATTTTTACCTTCAAATACCATACCGTATTGTACCGAGCATTTCCGGTGCCGGTACCTAATTTCGATGATTTTCCGGATCGGTACTTTCGCTGCCGTTACCGGTACCGAGCTCATCCATATTTTAACCTGTTAGCACCGTAATAGTTGAACTGAAAACAACCGAATTTCCAACGTGTAGGACGTGTGGGTCCTATTATTATATATTAGGTTATTTAAAATCGTTTTTTATGACGGAGTGACTATCCTTACCACGTCATTTTATTTATGTTTTTATATTCGGTATCTGTTTGCCGTTGCTGACACGTCTTTTGTAGTCATTGGGTCACGCCGCAACGCGCGGGCGGAAAATAACTAGTTATTTTTTTAAATTTATTTCAAGGAATAGTGGTAATTTAGTCATGGTTGTGTTAGGTATCAAACAGTGCAACGGAACCAAAACACACGCACAAATGATATAAACATGCAAAACAAAAAATAATAAATACTACATAAGAATTTTACGTGGTTCGATCCCAGCGGGGGACTTACATCCACAGGCTGCAACTAGGTATTAATTAAGCACAAACCAAAGATTAAAATACATGACTAGGATATATAGAGAGAAGAATTAGGTTAAACAACTTACAACTTAGGGACCAAGGAAACTAAATCGAGCCTAGTCCATGTCTTCTAATGTCAACCTCAATGGCCCAATAAACCAAGGACTTCACCAACTCAACAGGGGTCCACCCCGATTTTCGGTGGACCCGGACAGTGGATTTATACGTGACGATTGATAACAGTTCACAATTGACAATGGAAGATAGGATGATAAAGAATTAAATATAAAGCTTGAAAATATATAAAATAAAATTTGTAACATCTTGTTCGGTACAAAATATCCCACAAGGTAGAGTCGAAATAAAATAGACTTTGGAAATCATAGGACTTTAGTCGTGGAGTCGCAAATTCCAAAGCTTATGGACGAATCGTAATCCAGACTACTATTGAGCTTCGTCACATGCGATTACTTTTAAAAAATATGCCAGTTTCACTGATAAATACTATTAACCGACACGTTTTTAGAAAACGTTTTGAAAATATATTTAACTCAATAATCATTGCGATAATTTCTTGTTACCGAATTACAGGCTTGCCGTACATTCGGGAACCAGTATGTGATCAATATACACGCCAAAAATATTAGTGACTGTCAGGTGTATGCCTACACCCCGCACTTAATGGTCATTTACAATTAAATGAATCGGGACGCCTGGATACGACACTATTAACCCCCAAACGTTTAATTCGTTATCAAGCAAAACAGATTAAAACCAATACCCACATCTGTAAGCATTTGCCCATTTGCGATACCCGTACCAAGTGGATTTGCCATATCCTAAGTTTTAATATAAAAGTGTCTAAAAAGTATTTACCTTTGCTAGCTGTCTAAAACAGTGTATTTGGTACTCGTAGCAAAGCCGTATAATGTTTATAAATCCTAGGCGCGATTATTTGGAGGGTTTTATAGTATGGAATGAACAAAATTATAATCTGTTAGAATGTTTTACGGATCATTGGTAAGTCTTTTGACTTGACCCGTTAACTTTTAGAATTTTTCCAGGTTCCGCTAGATTAAACGTTGACCGGATAGAATTAATTTATACCCATCCGAGTGCAAAGTCTCGTGGGATACGAGTCATTTAACCAAACATTCTGATTTGGAAAGGTTTTGAAAGCATTTGACCCGTTACGACTAGTTTATACGATCTATATCTTTTTAACTAGCCGCGCGCGTGGAAACACATTCGGATGGTCAAATGGGTATATGACGAGTTTGACATGTCAAAATATAATTTATAATGCTATATGAACTGATTTGGTGTCAAAATATTTTGACTATAATGCTTAAAAGTTCGTTTGCCTCAAAATGCATAAAGTTGTGTTTTGACTTTTATTTAATATATGTTTGACTCGTTATTTGACCCACTTGAACGTGATAATCATGAGGTATAATTGCAGGGAGTTATACCCTATAATATAAGGATCAAGTGAGAAATTTAATTGAACTTTGACTTGACCATGGTCAGAACCAAAAGTCAAAGCAAAAGTCAAACCGCTTGACTTTCGGATGTATTCCAACTACAAAAATGAAATCAACTTAAGAGAACACTTACTAGAGATTGTCACACCCTCAAAATCCACTTGCGGAGTTTTACCGAGAGGCGTGCGACTGACCAAGATCAAGCCACTAATCATGTTGAACAAATATTTAAGTTATTAAAAACCATCACAATCAACACGATTAGTGATTAATATTTAAATGTCCAAAACATTGTTTAAACCAATAGCGTAAGCTAAACGTAAAAATCCAGACATGAGTTAAAAACCACAATGTTTAATAAAATTTAAAACCAAAAGTTGATTGCAACCACGACACTCCAAATGCTGCAAGCTACCATGTTGTACCTAACGACCTACAAAGCATGCAGTAGTGTGTCAACAAAAAGTTGGTGGGTTCACAATTTTAGTTAAGCGTAGAGCGTAAGCGTAAGTTCATATCTAAAAGCGTTATAAGTATGACTCGGGTAGCTAACCCTCATCACATGACTAAACTGTGTAGATACCGAAAACTGGCGTAGTAAGTTTTTGTGCCCTCCATTAATGTCTATCCGCATTGATGCAATAGGAAAGGTCAATAGTTCACGTCCGGCTCCCACCACTGTGTGAGGCTTGTCAAACCTAATAGCGCTATCAACTAATACCCCGTCTGCCAACCCGACAAGCTAATCGGTATAATGTGTAGGGACTTTCAGGATAGAATTTTTTGTTTAGTCCAAGTGTACTACTCCACCTCCAGTGGATAGTATGTTTCGGTGGTTCCAACAAGGAACGCGCGTGTAGCCCCAAACATGGGGTACCGTATGTGTTTCCCAAACTAGGGAAATAAGTTGTGTTGTCCCAAACCAGGGACGCATGCTTTTAGTAAATAGTTGTGAACTCACTTTAGTTTTGCTCGGTAAGACTTAAATGCGTTATAAGTTGATGTGGTCAACCATGACCTATTATGATACCCACATGGTTATTAGTGTGTTTATGCAAAGTTCATAAGTTCTACACTCATCTAGCACACATAGCACACGAACAAGTTATCACAAGATATTTTACCGTTGACTAGCAGGGGGTATTTCTTCGTTGGTTCACCCCCTCTTAGTTCAGAAAGTTGTAGGGGTGATTTCTAAATTTTATTGAGGGGGTCGGAATTTTATCGCATATATATTACCCTATAGTTTTTTTCCCACGGGGGCCCATCCTAAAATCGTTGGTGCCCCCATGCGTCTATAGCTTAAAGCTGGAGCTCATAAACTTTGTGGTTGCTATACAGGGATGGCCTAATCAGTCGTCACTAGTTAAGTTTGAGAATAAATAGGTAGGTTAAGAAGCTTTAGCGAAGCATATGGGTGAAGTATGGAAAAATGTCCCATTTAAAACAGAAGTCGGAGGTTTATATGTGGCAAAAGGCAAAGGCAAGTCTTAAATCTAATCCAACTATAGCTACGGCCTATGGTCAATCGGTCATGAGAACATTAAAAGAATCACAAGTCCAAAAGAGGGAGTTATTTGGTGAAAGGAAGCATCATTATACAAGTAAGTGGTTTGCGTTCAACTGTTACAATTGTGGAAGAAAAGGTCACATAGCCAGAAATTTCCATTCTAAGTCATTAGAAGAAAGGGAACACAACAATGATACAAATTGTAAAGGCTTGGGATGATGAAGCGTTCCTCACATAAGTTGAAGATGACGTTGTGGCTTTCACTACAACAACTGAACGTCATCATAACAAGTTGGATGAATGGATTGTTGACTTGAGGTATTCCAATCAAATAGCATGTGAGGCAGTGGCGGATCCAGGAATTTTTTTCAGTGGATTCATTATGTCACACCCCGATATTTCCACACTTTACCGGTGGGCCCGGTAGGGGAGTAACGTGACGTGGTTGGTAACATCATGGTCAAACAACACAATATATAAATGCACAGCGGAAGCAAAAGATAAATATATTACATTCCGAATATAAGTAATGTCAAAGTATTACAACGGAAGGTAAAGGATCCACAGGCGGATCAAATAAAAGATAAACTATTCAACAGACTTCAGGCATCTAGAACTTGTAAGATTCCTTATTAACGCCCTGAGCTTCCAGCCAATTTCGTTCAGTACCTGTCACTTAACCTTTTTGGAAAATACGTCAGTTTACACTGGTAAATACACTCAACCGACTCATTTGGAAAGAGTTTAAGAAAATTGATTTAGATGCACCAGGCACAAAATATCTTGACACATTGATTAAAATGCACAGAGGCAAAATTAATCTTTTATAACTTGGGAAAATCTTATTAATAAAAATCTTGTATCCGATTTACATGTTTGTCCAACATTTAGGGCCGGTGATTATACAATACAAGCCGGTCTAGATTAATTGACACACCACAAATATGATCTCACAAGAAGATACCCTTACGAGTGAGTATATGTTATACGTATGCAACAGGAGGTGTTATGTCTACACCTTGTGCTTACGTCGTGGCCATTCACTTTTTAAAATGAGCCAAGGATATCCAGGACACGGTCATTAACCCCCAATGTTATTTGTTATCAAACAATACAAATTAAAACGGGATTATGCAATTTAATCATCTCCGATTAAAAGGTTTCTACACCCGACCAAGCGGTATTTTTATAATACCGTATCCCAAGCCCGTATAAGGGAAAATAAGTTAAGAGTATTTACCTGAGCTAGCAATGCAATTTATACTCAGCCGTATATTCTAATCAGCAAGCACAAGTACTTCTACTGGGGCTCTCAATCTGGAACGAAGGTTTTATTAACCTATTAAATTCCTAACGGGTCTTATTTAAGTCGTAACTTAGATCGGTTAGTTTTAAGGAAAGGTTTACGGTTCAAAACGCATGATTAAGCGAAGACCGGAATAGGATGTGATTTAGACCCGACAAGTTTGGAGACTTGTATAATATGGGTAAACTAAACACATTCTGGATTTTGAGATAAAAACGATAACGTTTGACCCGTTTCGGCTAATTTATGCAAACTAGTTACATAAACCGAACCGAACGCGAATAACGCATGACGGGTAATCATGAGAGTCATATACAGGTTTCCTAAGTTAATTATGCCTCAAATATGTTGTGACTTCAGTAAGATGTCTTTCATTATGCCCAAAACGTATTTAAACACAAACTAGGCCTCGTAGGGGTAGTTTGGTCATTTAAGAGGTTATAAAAGAGTCTAAGTATTTACCTGAGTTACAGGTCTGGTATAATCAGCAAAAATACTTATTTTGATAAGTTATAACAGTAGGATAAAGTATATATGTGAAATTTATCAATTATAACCAAACTATGCACCGAAGGGGCACTTTGGTAATTTCACATAAGCCGTAAGGCTCAAAACTGAAGTCTGAGTTAAACAACTTTTATTTACTGTTAAAACATTATAATTTACCTAAAATATCAGTAGGTATCAACCCTTGTATGTCTAAAATAGTTCTAGTGCATATTATGCGTTAAAAAACGTTTAGAAAGGCGATTAGGAGCCGTTTACGGGTTCGATGCATAAGGCTGATATTTTTATACTTCCAGAAGGTTTAAAATAATTTATTTATCATTTCTAATCAGTAGCAAAAAGGTTTGGAGTCGTTTAGATATGTAAAACTCATTTTATGGCCCGTAAGGGCAAAACCGACATTTACTGGATTAAGCCTACGACTATGGGTTATGCTCAGCCTAAAATTAATTAAAAATCTTTAAAATTCCTAAAATAATATATTACATCAGTGGGTAAAGATTTGATATCAAAAAGTAGGCTTAACTAGGCTATATGCTAATTACGCCATTTTATTAACATAAAGCTTTCAATTTGCGCTAATGAGCATAACTCTCAATCTATACTTCGAACTGATGTCAAACTTTGCATACAAGTTTATATATCAATAATTAAAGTTTCTACACTTTTATATTTTCATAAATCACGTTTTAAGGTGTAAAGGGCATAATGGTCAACATATGAGCAATTAACGGAAACGCGTAAACGAATGGGTCAATCAATGAACCAACCACAGAGGGTTATGCTAACATGTAGACTGGTCCTAAGGAAGCTCTAAGGCATTTCCAAATCATACCAAAGCGGGTCAGAACTGAAAGTCAAAGTGAAAGTCAAACTATGTGACTTTCGGTTCCGAACCGGGTCTTTACAGAGAATTGTCGGGTTGAACATGTTTAGACATGTTTTTACACTAATTACTAAGTTATAACAATGATCCAACAGGTTGTATATGTTCTACATTGCTAATTATGCATAAATTGCAAACTAAGTTTCCTGTTGACTTTTTAAATCGCAAGTTTGACCCGACATTTGACCTAGTATGAGTGGTAATCAGGGGGAACCCTTTTGAGGGTTTATTACCCACATAATTACCATCTTATAACTACTTTTGATTCGACTAATCACTTGACCATTAGTGATTAATCTTAAAGTCAACCGTTAATTACGACGGTTTGACTTTTAAGCTTAAACTAAGTAAAAACTTAATCAAGGAAGGTCAAGGGTGCTTACCAAAGTCCTAATCACGATTAGGGATGTCTTGGGTCTGCTCCTATGCTCCAGAAATGCTCCACAAATGCAGATGAAGGTGTGATCAAAATTGTTGCACATGAGGGCCTTTTATAGTGATCAATTCACCACAAAATGTTGACACATGGATCTACAACTGACCACAACTGATCAACACATGTCTCTAGTGTTCTAGGAGGCATTTAGGGGCCAAGGGAGATGAGGAAAATCGTTTAAAGGTTGAAATTCGCGTTTAAACAGCAAACAGAAGGTTCTGTTGGAACTGGGCACTGCTTGCGCACCGTAAGGATTGACCCTTGCGGTGCGCAAGGCTTCTGATCAGCCTCCACAACTTCTATTTCTTGCATAAATGACTCTTGGCCCTTCCGAAAGGTCAAGTAACCTTTATATATTGCAATTTGACCCCTTCTTATTTACCTACAAGGGCTTTAGGACTTATACCCACTTTGCCAAGTCCCTGGACAATTTCGGTTAACCCGAAAGGTCTTAACTTTCAATGTTAACGCTTTAACCCCTCGCATACGAATTTGATCGTAACTTTCTCATACGATAACGAAACTTTATGAAATTTATATCGTGCATTCTAGTGAGCATAATTAATCGTTACAAAGCTTCGGGTTTGTCAAAAGGTCACTCAGTGGCATAACTTAAACATGTTGACACATTTAACCCCTGTCGTTTGTAATCTCTCACTTTTAGCTTCGTATGATCCATGATTTATTCGTCTAAGGGTATAAACATCATGTAGGGTTATTGTAAAGTATATTTATCCATTGTTGACATTTTGAACCCTTATTTTCACATACTTTCTATGTTTGTCAACTTTAGTCCCTCTAAAGTATACTTTCTCACGTTCAAGCTTATGACACGTGTCAATACATTATAGGACGTGAATTTTCGAGGTGTTACATCCTCACCCCCTTAAAAGAAATCTCGACCTCGAGATTTGTTGAAGTAAAGGAAGTATTTTCTGCCTAATAATGGCAACCTACAGATGATTAGGAATTTGTATGATTTTATTTGTTGTTTCCAATGCAACTTTCAGATCCTGAATATTGGACTTACCAATCTATTGTCTTAACAACAGATGTTTAACATTTCATTTATACAAGGTCTCCAAGGGAGCAACCTTGATACTTCTATATCAACCATTATAGAAAAGCTTCTCTTGAGATGGTTATTCCAACCACTGTTTAACTAATCTTAAGGAGTAGCTAATCCTTACAGTTAGTCGAACAAATCGACGATCCTGGGTAGTTGATGGCGATTTTTTAATCGTTCTCTAAATAGGGTTGCGGTAATGAGTGCATAAGCAAAACGAACCGTCTTTCTTATCTAACAATATCAAACTCTCAGAATATCGAGTTAGGCTATATGGATCTCCTATCTTAAAATTTACTTAATCAGGTTTTCGGTTATTCCATAATCAGTATGGAGTTCTTACAACACTCTAATCCAAAGCGGGATGTTAATCCTAACTCTACTTGCCTCTCGAGAGGTAAACAGGGTAGTCTTAGGAGAAGACAATCAGGATACAAGGAGGTTACAGAGATTTTTTTTTTCCATATCTCCGGCTCCAGTTCATCCTTCATTGCTTGTGTCAAATAAGTGACACATTTATGTTTTAAGTCCACGGATTCCTTAATCGGGAACATTTACTTGGACAATTCTATTCTGGATATCATCTTTGAATACCATTAGCTGACTTTAGTACTCTATAACCATTGGAATATCTTTGTGGTCCCATGCATTAAACCTCCATACTGATCAGGCATGGAAGCAATCTATGGAACATATTAAGATATACCAATCCTCATATGGTGCTTTTATCATGCTATTTGGTATTCACAATCGTTTAGAGATCAAAGAGATATCAATTTCATTTGAATGCGTTTATCTGAAGAGAGAGTACATTGGAATTTTATGACTGAAGATTTCTGACAGGAACAGAAGAATAGTTCTGGTAAATTTTCTACCTGTAAGTTTTACCTTACACTTAATATATATAGGGTTCTTATGAAAAGTTTTAAAAGCTTGTTATACTTATAGTTTATGAAGGATTTACTGGTATCCGAACCAAAATAAAAACTCTTAGCATTTAAATCACTGATAAAATATCAAGGAATGTACCTGATGCCATTATTTATGGACTAGCTCAGGCATTTTAGGCGCTTTCAATTTTAGGCTTTACTTCCTCAACCACATTTCCTTTGACAGATTTCGGGCACGTAGTCTTGATGTGGCCTTTCTCATTACAGCCGAAGCAGACTGCATTCTTCATGTCTTTGCAGTCCAACGTTTTATGTCCCTTAGACTTGCAGATTCCACAATGTAGAGGTCGAGGCTCAAATTTGCATTTCCCGTAGTGGCGCTTCTTGCAAATCTTGCATACAGGTTTCTGATTGGACTTTTGTTTATTCTTTTTCTTAGAACTCTGGGAGTTATCCACCTCCCTTTTCCTTTTTAGTTCATCCTTTGCATCAGAGGCATAAACGGGATCCTCCTTAAGAGTAAGGAAGTGTGGTCCTAGATAAAATTTGGACCAAGCAGCATGGGGCTCCTTGAACTTTTTCACAGCCTTCTTCACAGCTTTTCCAACAGCTGCGTCTATCATAGTTTGAAGAACATCTTTGGAAATTCTAAGGTTCACAATTTCAGCATCATTAGCATGCGTCGTGCCATCAATGGCGCGATCGACTGTTGTCTTATCCGAGTTTGCCATACTTTCTATTGGTTCCTAACACCAATAAAACAATTTCTTAGTTGAAATCCAACAACTGCTATTTTTCATTCTGATGGCCTTAATATATACTAACCATGGTGTCAATAACCTATACATGCTATTATAGCACTAACATTCTTAATGAACATTATTTAAAATATATTAATATTACTTAGCCTAGGTCGCAAAAGACCATCAATGGCATTAAAGATTTGGACCTACTCCATCACTTCTCTGACAGAGGATCAAAATGTCACATCTGTCTTTATTATATTAAAGAATTTAGGTAGCTTGAAAGCTTGCCATAGGAATATCAGAAAAGAGTGATTCCTATTAGATATAAAATATCCGTCTAATGTTTGTTGGAGCATTTTCTAAAGTATCATCGGCCAATTTCTACCTCGTGTTAAATGACCGGAGTCCTAATCAGGCGGAGACAACAGTTCTCTACAGTTATTGTTCAATATTGAATCATATGTGCCAGTATCAAGTAAATTTCTGCATAAACTGCTTGGTAAGGAAAGGTACCTGCTATATAGTTATCCTTCTGCACCATCTCCTGGCGTTCATCCGGAAGACTCATGCGTTTGTTTTCCTGGCCTCTCCAGGCTTCTTTATAAGCTTTGGGCAGTTGGTTTTGATGTGTCCTTCCTCGTTACAATTGTAACATATGGCGTTCTTTAACCCCTTGCAATCTAAGGTTTTGTGACCCTTGGTCTTGCAAATTCCACACAATTTAGCACGTGGGTCTATTGTACATTTTCCAAAATGTTGCTTTTTGCAGTTACTGCATTTGGGTCTGTTATCAGACTGACTCGAGTTCTTCCTAAACTCGTAATCCTTCCCGCGCTCAGAGTTTCCCTTCTTCTTGTTATATCGATGAGAGTTTTCCTCCTCTCTTTCTCTTCTTCCCTCGCCAGAAGCCTTAACAGACTTAATTCTGATTGCATCTAAGGTGAGAGATAAGGATAAGTCCACTACGGACCTATATGTGGTTGGCCTAGATGCTTTAACATTTCCTTTTATCTCTGGTGCTAGGCCTCCAATGAAACGCGCTATGCGTTTAGGTTCAGGGGTGACTAAATAAGGAACTAGGCGGGACATAGTGTTGAAACTTGTCACATATGCCTGACAATCCAAATTCTCCATGACCAGAGTCAAGAAGTCGGATTCTATCTTTTCTACCTCATGCTGAGGGCAGTAGTTTTCCTTGACTAATGCAACAAATTGCTCCCAAGATAAGTTGTAGAGTAGAACCTTTCCTGTGGCTTGGAGCAATGATCTCCACCATGCCAACGCTTCTCCTTTGAGTGATTGTGAAACAAATTTCACAACATCTTGCTCCGCACAACCGCTGATGTCAACAACAGCGTCCATCTCATCGAGCCATGTCATGCAATCGATGGCCCATTTTTCTCCTGTAAAGTCTCTGGGCTTGCAGGAGACAAAATATTTATATGAACAGGTCTTAATTGGTGCCTCTTGATGAAACACTACTTGTCTAGACGGAATACTCCTTTGATTTGACAAGTCATGAACATCGTCCTCCCTTGACTCATGTGTTTTAGGAGGGGGGCTTACTACGAGCCACAGATAGAGTCTTAGAGTGGGTATCATTTGATTCATCATACTGTCGATCAAGAGCTCAAGTAACAGCATAATCTATTATTGCCTGCAGTTCTGCTCCAGTTACATTAATTCTGGTAGTATCATTGTTCTCCTTCATGTGGCTGTTAACTTCATCTAATCCAGCCATGTAGCTTGATTACTACACAAATATTAACAATGATTTATTCAGAGGTTTTTATGGAATCATCATCTTTGACGATTCATCAACCATGGTAATATAAACCATATTGGTTAACTTGTTAGTTATATTTAATTAGTATTTTCCATGAAAATTTTATCCTAGTTATAAAACATTAAGGATATTGAAGTGGCGCAAAAGGCCTAGTCCCAAGGACAGTTCTAAATTTTATAAGCCATGATTTCAGAGAATCGAGGCATTAAGGTCTGAATCAAGTTCATTACCTTCTCTTGACAGGGAGTTGTAGACTTCAACTGTCTTTTGTCTTTTAGGACAATAGATATAGCCCGTGGGCATTTCCCTTCTGAGGGATGGTTATAATATGATCATCTTCTCAGATGCTATTAGTCGAGATCGTATGGATCCTACCGACTATTATGCTTGGACCTGGTCCAACATTTTTAGACAGGAGGTCAAAGACCACCACTGTCGTTGTCTTATCGGACAACAAGTTTAGCCCGTAGGCACTTCATCACTATCGGATGTTTATAATGTGATCATCTTATAGGATAACACAAGCCATGATTTCTAAATCACTAGGCTAGATAAGAAAATTGGAAGAATCCAATATAAGGATGACTGTTGTGATTTTATCGAATCACATTTGTCAGGAGTGCTAACACGTTCTTAGGTGTTAACAAGGATCTGAATCCCTTGGGTAGGTTTCACCATCTTGGCCGCGTAGGCTAGGTTTCACCTTTAAGATTCTTTTTAAAATGCCTACTGGCAGGGAAGGAAGGATATTTATTTTATTCAGGATTTTTATCATAAATCCTAATTTATAAGTTAATAATAGCACAAATGGCCTAGTCGCGTAGACAAGTTTAATTTATAAGCCATGATCGTTTGGGATCGAGGCAAATTTATAAGTTAGTAATAGCACAAAAGGCTTAGTCACGTGGACAAGTTTAATTTATAAGCCATGATCGTTTGGGATCGGGGCATTTAGGTGTGAATCAAAGTTCATTACTTTTCTTGACAGAGAGTCGTAGGCTACCACCGTCTTTAGTCTCAGAGGACGTTAATTATAGCCCGTAGGAAATTCCCTTCTAAGGGATGTTATTTTCCATTTATTTCATATTTCATGTTTAGAATGAAAACTTAGTTTAATCAATCCATTATATGAAAATAAAAGTACAGAGTTGCCCTAAACGGGTCTTTGAAGGGATAATGTGTCCTCGAAGGGACTGAAATATAAATATGTCCTTATAAGGACTATTAAGGAAACGATCTTCAGTAAAAGGAGTTTCTTCTTCAAGTTATTTCTGAATGCTCTCTCCTTGGATGCTCGTTTCATTCTAGCCGCGCTACGAAGCTCAGCATTTCAGGGCTCCAGATTGTGGAGAATTTCTAATACAGCTTCTTCGCTTGGCGACGTATCCAATATATATAAAAATTTGGAAGTAAAAATTTCCAGATTAGGATTGAAAGTATTCCTATGTTAAGTCTAGACTCAGAAGGTCAAGGAATGTGCTACTGTGTCATTGAGATTAAACACATAAGGCTAGTGTTTAATTCACTCAATGTTGGCTCTGATACCAACCTGTCACACCCCGGATTTCCACGTGTCACCGGTGGGCCCGGTGGGGAGTAACGTGACGTGGTTGGTAACATCATGGTCAAACAACACAATATATAAATGCACAGCGGAAGCAAAAGATAAATATATTACATTCCGAATATAAGTAATGTCAAAGTATTACAACGGAAGGTAAAGGATCCACAGGCGGATCAAATAAAAGATAAACTATTCAACAGACTTCAGGCATCTAGAACTTGTAAGATTCCTTATTAACGCCCTGAGCTTCCAGCCAATTTCGTTCAGTACCTGTCACTTAACCTTTTTGGAAAATACGTCAGTTTACACTGGTAAATACACTCAACCGACTCATTTGGAAAGAGTTTAAGAAAATTGATTTAGATGCACCAGGCACAAAATATCTTGACACATTGATTAAAATGCACAGAGGCAAAATTAATCTTTTATAACTTGGGAAAATCTTATTAATAAAAATCTTGTATCCGGTTTACATGTTTGTCCAACATTTAGAGCCGGTGATTATACAATACAAGCCGGTCTAGATTAATCGACACACCACAAATATGATCTCACAAGAAGATACCCTTACGAGTGAGTATATGTTATACGTATGCAACAGGAGGTGTTATGTCTACACCTTGTGCTTACGTCGTGGCCATTCACTTTTTAAAATGAGCCAAGGATATCCAGGACACGGTCATTAACCCCCAATGTTATTTGTTATCAAACAATACAAATTAAAACGGGATTATGCAATTTAATCATCTCCGATTAAAAGGTTTCTACACCCGACCAAGCGGTATTTTTATAATACCGTATCCCAAGCCCGTATAAGGGAAAATAAGTTAAGAGTATTTACCTGAGCTAGCAATGCAATTTATACTCAGCCGTATATTCTAATCAGCAAGCACAAGTACTTCTACTGGGGCTCTCAATCTGGAACGAAGGTTTTATTAACCTATTAAATTCCTAACGGGTCTTATTTAAGTCGTAACTTAGATCGGTTAGTTTTAAGGAAAGGTTTACGGTTCAAAACGCATGATTAAGCGAAGACCGGAATAGGATGTGATTTAGACCCGACAAGTTTGGAGACTTGTATAATATGGGTAAACTAAACACATTCTGGATTTTGAGATAAAAACGATAACGTTTGACCCGTTTCGGCTAATTTATGCAAACTAGTTACATAAACCGAACCGAACGCGAATAACGCATGACGGGTAATCATGAGAGTCATATACAGGTTTCCTAAGTTAATTATGCCTCAAATATGTTGTGACTTCAGTAAGATGTCTTTCATTATTCCCAAAACGTATTTAAACACAAACTAGGCCTCGTAGGGGTAGTTTGGTCATTTAAGAGGTTATAAAAGAGTCTAAGTATTTACCTGAGTTACAGGTCTGGTATAATCAGCAAAAATACTTATTTTGATAAGTTATAACAGTAGGATAAAGTATATATGTGAAATTTATCAATTATAACCAAACTATGCACCGAAGGGGCACTTTGGTAATTTCACATAAGCCGTAAGGCTCAAAACTGAAGTCTGAGTTAAACAACTTTTATTTACTGTTAAAACATTATAATTTACCTAAAATATCAGTAGGTATCAACCCTTGTATGTCTAAAATAGTTCTAGTGCATACTATGCGTTAAAAAACGTTTAGAAAGGCGATTAGGAGCCGTTTACGGGTTCGATGCATAAGGCTGATATTTTTATACTTCCAGAAGGTTTAAAATAATTTATTTATCATTTCTAATCAGTAGCAAAAAGGTTTGGAGTCGTTTAGATATGTAAAACTCATTTTATGGCCCGTAAGGGCAAAACCGACATTTACCGGATTAAGCCTACGACTATGGGTTATGCTCAGCCTAAAATTAATTAAAAATCTTTAAAATTCCTAAAATAATATATTACATCAGTGGGTAAAGATTTGATATCAAAAAGTAGGCTTAACTAGGCTATATGCTAATTACGCCATTTTATTAACATAAAGCTTTCAATTTGCGCTATTGAGCATAACTCTCAATCTATACTTCGAACTGATGTCAAACTTTGCATTCAAGTTTATATATCAATAATTAAAGTTTCTACACTTTTATATTTTCATAAATCACGTTTTAAGGTGTAAAGGGCATAATGGTCAACATATGAGCAATTAACGGAAACGCGTAAACGAATGGGTCAATCAATGAACCAACCACAGAGGGTTATGCTAACATGTAGCCTGGTCCTAAGGAAGCTCTAAGGCATTTCCAAATCATACCAAAGCGGGTCAGAACTGAAAGTCAAAGTGAAAGTCAAACTATGTGACTTTCGGTTCCGAACCGGGTCTTTACAGAGAATTGTCGGGTTGAACATGTTTAGACATGTTCTTACACTAATTACTAAGTTATAACAATGATCCAACAGGTTGTATATGTTCTACATTGCTAATTATGCATAAATTGCAAACTAAGTATCCTGTTGACTTTTTAAATCGCAAGTTTGACCCGACATTTGACCTAGTATGAGTGGTAATCAGGGGGAACCCTTTTGAGGGTTTATTACCCACATAATTACCATCTTATAACTACTTTTGATTCGACTAATCACTTGACCATTAGTGATTAATCTTAAAGTCAACCGTTAATTACGACGGTTTGACTTTTAAGCTTAAACTAAGTAAAAACTTAATCAAGGAAGGTCAAGGGTGCTTACCAAAGTCCTAATCACGATTAGGGATGTCTTGGGTCTGCTCCTATGCTCCAGAAATGCTCCACAAATGCAGATGAAGGTGTGATCAAAATTGTTGCACATGAGGGCCTTTTATAGTGATCAATTCACCACAAAATGTTGACACATGGATCTACAACTGACCACAACTGGTCAACACATGTCTCTAGTGTTCTAGGAGGCATTTAGGGGCCAAGGGAGATGAGGAAAATCGTTTAAAGGTTGAAATTCGCGTTTAAACAGCAAACAGAAGGTTCTGTTGGAACTGGGCACTGCTTGCGCACCGTAAGGATTGACCCTTGCGGTGCGCAAGGCTTCTGATCAGCCTCCACAACTTCTATTTCTTGCATAAATGACTCTTGGCCCTTCCGAAAGGTCAAGTAACCTTTATATATTGCAATTTGACCCCTTCTTATTTACCTACAAGGGATTTAGGACTTATACCCACTTTGCCAAGTCCCTGGACAATTTCGGTTAACCCGAAAGGTCTTAACTTTCAATGTTAACGCTTTAACCCCTCGCATACGAATTTGATCGTAACTTTCTCATACGATAACGAAACTTTATGAAATTTATATCGTGCATTCTAGTGAGCATAATTAATCGTTACAAAGCTTCGGGTTTGTCAAAAGGTCACTCAGTGGCATAACTTAAACATGTTGACACATTTAACCCCTGTCGTTTGTAATCTCTCACTTTTAGCTTCGTATGATCCATGATTTATTCGTCTAAGGGTATAAACATCATGTAGGGTTATTGTAAAGTATATTTATCCATTGTTGACATTTTGAACCCTTATTTTCACATACTTTCTATGTTTGTCAACTTTAGTCCCTCTAAAGTATACTTTCTCACGTTCAAGCTTATGACACGTGTCAATACATTATAGGACGTGAATTTTCGAGGTGTTACACATTATTTGTAGATGCTCCAATTTCATAAGACCGGACGTAAAAAGTTTCAGGTCGGTTTGACGGTTTGGATCAGGTAAGGTTCATAACATAATAAAAATACGATGCAATAATAAATTGTAGTGTGGCAAACATGTTATATCAAATGGAATGCAATGTACCTTAAAAATTCTAGCATAGCAAATATGTGATATCAAATGGAATGTAAGGTACCTTTCCAGTATGAAGATCTACTTTAGAAAACGAACATGATATTGAAGGAATCACGTATGAATTGAAAGCTATTGAAATATATTTAATGGCATGTAGACATAATATGTTTATATTTGTAATCACCAGCCCAAGACTTTAAAAAGAAATTTTTGGGTCAAGGAAGATTCGAAACCATGACTTGAAGATTGGAAGCGTCAATCCTTAACCACTCCACCGCTTCAGGAGTTTTGTTATGGGTTCATCCCTCAAATCATTTATGGGTTCATCCGATTTTTTTTAATAGCATTTCTATTAATAATTTTAAACCGGGTGGGTTCGTGTGAACTCGGACGTATGAACCTAGATCCGTCCCTGATGTGAGGAGGAAAGGCTACACAATCCAATTCCAAGCATGCAATTTCCCATATTGGTGCTTAAATTTCTAACTAGTTACAATCACTAAGAACTAACACTTAAGGATGTATATCGTGTACCACACATGAAAAATAATCTTCTATAAGTGACTTAGCTAACCTTGATTGGATACTACGTTGTGTTCGAGCATGATGATGTAAAGATCTACAAACATTTTAAGACTCCACAAAAGGCGATTTTGCACTAACATATAAAAAACTCACTTTATGTCCTCTATGTCGAGTCATTGTATGTTGAGAAGACCAAGAAGAATCAAAATGTTGATCTTTGGCATTATGTTTGGATGACGTACGATATGATAAGTTGGACATGATGAGGAACAAGCAATTGGGTAATGGGTTTCCACAACTTGAGATCCATAAATACCTTGTATGTCTCGGGTGTCAATACATCAAAGCTCATTAACAGCACATTCGACCTTTAAAGTAGACATAAGTTGGTGGAAGGGAACTCGAAGATGCTACCATGTACCGAAAATTGTTGGTAGGATCATTTTTCTTACATTAATTATTGTTTTTGTTGTCAGGGTACTTAGCAGGTATATGAAAAGACCAAGAAGGCCTCATCTTAGTGTTGTTCGTAGAGTGCTAAATATGTCAAGGCAACAATTCGGGTATGGATTCATTTTCAAGAGGGAGTCTACAGTAAAGCTAATCGGGTATTGTGATGTAGACTATGCAAGTGATCTAAACACTAGAAGATCAACTACGTGATATGTATTTCTGCTAGGGTTAAGTGTGTTAGTGCGGTAAATATCAACCTATTGTGTTATTATTAACAACTAAAGCAAATTATGAGCGACAACGGTGGTAGCTCACAAAAATGTCTAGCTTATTCAACTGTTGAAGGGTTTAGGTCAAAATGTGGACTACAAGATCAATTTTTATGTTATAATTGTTCATTGATTCAACCTGCTGAAAATCCTACTTTCCATGCTCGAACTAAACACATTGAAGTTCGTTATCACATTATTCATGAGACAGTTTTGAAGGTTGAAATCGGCCTAAAGTATATGAATACTAAGGTTGAGGTTGTTGATATGTTTATCAAGAGTTTTCCTAGTCCAAAGCTTCTTCAATTTTACAACAACTTAAGTGTCAGATAAGTTTTTGTTGAGAAAGAGTGTTAAAATGCAACGCCAGTTGCCGCTCGTTTATAAAGCTAGTTTTCTTTAGATCGTTGGTAGTTATTGTTCAGCTTATTTCACGTATTAGTGGGTCACTTAGTGATAGTTTAATAGGACATTGCTTTGTAGGTATTTACTTTCCGAACTAGCTATTCATATTCCTTGTTTCTGTCTGTAACTTTGATAAATCTAGAAAAAAAAACATACAACCTTGTATGTGCACTTCGTGTTATTTGTCTCTAAAATATTGCCTACACAGTACACACTATGTTTATTCCACTTCAAGTTATCAACATGACAATAAAAATCAAAAGATTTTATAGCTTTATTAATGACATGATAATATAGTAAAAATTAAAAGACGACACCCACCTCTTCCCAGAGTTACCGGGTTCGAGTCTTGGGAGTGGCATATGTCGCCTAGGATAAGAACTCGGCAAGGGGAATTCACCGTGGAGCTAGCTTGGTCGGGTAGCGGCTCCCGAAGTGGGATCACTCCGGCGGTTGGGAGGACCGTGCACTATCCCCCCCCCCCCCGACTTATACTCTCCACCTCTTAACCAAACATGAGGCACCTTACCACCACATCATGTCTCTTAAGAAAAATTTAACTGGTTTTTAACGTTTGTTAGGGACGATAATCAATAGAAAAACAGTAGCGACCAGTGTTTTCAGACCCGGACCGGGAACCGGAGGTTTGGCCAGTCCGGGTGAAGGTATCGGATAGGAATAACATTGAACCGGAGGTTAAACCGGTGAGCCGTCGGTTGGACCGGGAAACCGGTCGGTCGAACCGGTTTTTAAAGGGGTTGGATCATTTTTTATATATTTTTCAAATTTAATCCTATTAATTTTTATAACATTTACGACATCTCTCGGTTCTTACGTCCGGTCGGACCCGTAAACCGGTAAGGAGACCGGTGCAACGTCCAGTCCGGTTCTGAAAACATTGATAGCGACCAAATCTACAATTTCTTACCAAAATGGTAAAAACATGTTTGCTAGCATAACTAAATCTTTATATAATAATAACATGACCAATCAATTAAAAATCTAATCTTTTCACATAAAATAATCTTTTCATTTAAAAACAGAATGACAGTTAATCTAAAGTATATATAAAGTTAAAGCAAGATGTCAATTGACGCCATTGTCAACTTGCCAAGTATGATGTCAAGAAGGTGTTCTTAATCTTCTTTCTTCACCAATCTAATTTGACCACAAGGTATCAGAATATCTTGCAAAAAGATACACACTTAAAGAGGGTCTTCATGCACGTGTACGAAATCTGAAGGGTACCATTGTCATGTTATTAATAGAAAAACACTAGCGACCAGTGTTTTCAGACCCGGACCGGGAATCGGAGGTTTGGCCAGTCCGGGTCAAGGTATCAGACATGAATAACATTGAACCGGAGGTTAAACCGGTGAGCCATCGGTTGGACCGGGAAACCGGTCGGTCGAACCAGTTTTTAAAGGGGTTAGATCGTTTTTTATATATTTTTCAGATTTAATCCTATTAATTTTTATAATATTTACGACATCTCTCGGTTCTTACGTCCAGTCCGACCGGTCGGACCCGTAAACCGGTAAGGAGACCGGTGCAACGTCCAGTCCGGTTCTGAAAACATTGGTACCGACCAAATCTACAATTTCTTACCAAAACCGTATAACATGTTTGCTAGCATAACTAAATCTTTATATAATAATAACATGACCAATCAATTAAAAATCTAATCTTTTCACATAAAATATTATTTTCATTTAAAAACACAATGACGGTTAATCTAAAGTATATATAAAGTAGGGTCAAGTTATTCTACAAAGGCTTCTTATTGTAAGAAGTGTAAGAAGGATTTATAGAGTGACAAGTGTCCAATAACCTAAAACTAAACCCACTACATCACCACCAAAAACCTAAACACCCACCCCCCCCCCCCCCACCCAAAAACCTAAACCCCCCCCCCCCCCCCCCACCCACCCAAAAACCTAAACCCCCCACCCCCCCCCCCCCCCCCCCCCCCGCAAAAAAAACAAAAAAAAAACTATACCTCACCAAAAAAACCCTCAAAAAACCTAACCCCCCCCCCCCCCCCCCAAACCTCCACCCCCCAAAAACCTAAAAAAAACCTAACCCCCCCCCCCCCCCCCCCACCCCCCAAAAACCTAAAAAAAAAATATAAAAAAAACTAAACACCCACCCCCACCCCCACCACCACCCAAAAACCTAAACCCCCACCCCCCACCCCCTCGGCAAAAAAAAAAAAAAAAAAAAAAAAAAAATTTTTTTTTTTTTTTTTTTTTTTTTTTTTTTTTTTTTTTTTTTTTTTTTTTTTTGGGGTGGGTGATGTGGGGGGTAGGGGGGGGGGGTGGGGGGGTTGGTGGTGGTTGATGTTTAAGGTTTTTTTTTTTTTTTTTTTTTTTAGTGGGTTTTTTTGTGTAGTGGGTTTTTTTAGGTTATTGGACACTTGTCACTCTATAAATCCTTCTTACACTTCTTACAATTAGGATCCTTTGTATTTGATCCTAATCCATATAAAGTATATATAAAGTATAAAGCAAGATGTCAATTGACGCCATTGCCAACTTGCCAAGTATGATGTCAAGAAGGTGTTCTTAATTTCTTTCTTCACCAATCTAATTTGACCACAAGGTATCAGAATTTCTTGCAAAAAGATACACACTAAAAGGGTCTTCATGCACGTGTACTAAATCTAAAGGGTACCATTGTCATATATTCTTCAAGAAAATATTATTCAACACACCCACTCTCTTGTATTTGGCGCGTATGTCAACCTACCCACCAAACAATACTTGTAAACCCAAAACTCAAACCAAAAAAAATAAACAAAAAGTGTGTGCAATAACGATATATAAAGATCCATTACAGAGATAATAGAAATAGAAACAAGAAGCAGAAACCCTTAAAAAACCTCTTTTTTCTCTCGATTTAAAGCCGGATCGCGGACCCCAAATTGAAAAGATTTGACCCTTTTGCACACTTGTGGAATCTGTGTGTATATTGTTGATAGATTGATTATATACATACACGTATTTGTAAATTTTATTGTTTTTATATATATATATTGTGTTTGTGGCTACAATGGAGATGCAGCAGTCGGATCGGGTCACGGAATGGAGCTCATCTGGTGATCAAATAGGGCTCGAAGGTAATTTAGAAAATTTACACTTTACATTTCAAGATTTGAAGTGGGATTTTGGTTTTAAGTTGTGGGTGTTGTTTGATTTGATTGGAAATGCAGAGCCCATGTGGCAATTAGGGTTAGGAGATGAGGGTGAATTGTATCCTGAACGCCCGGATGAGGCTGACTGTATTTATTATTTGAAGACTGGGGTTTGTGGGTATGGTTCTCGGTGTCGGTTTAACCATCCTCGTGATCGCGGCGGCTCGGTATGTTTTGTGGATTTTTTTGTGGTGATTTAGTGTTTTGTGTTTGTGCATTTTGTTGGTTTTTTGTGGGAGTGTGATCTTATGTGGGTGTGTTTGGATTTGATGATTTGGGTTGAGTTTGGGGAACTCTTGATGGGTTGATGATTAGTGCAGGTTGTTGGAGGTTTGAGGGGCGGTGGAGGGGGGTATCCCGAGCGAATTGGTCAGCCTGTTTGTCAGGTACTTTGTTTGATATTCGAGTTCTTAGATTTTGAAATGATGATTTTTGTTTTATGTGTTAGAAAGAAAGTAAATCATGATTGTGATTCTGGTTATGCTGCTCAAGAGATTGTCTTTTTTAATGTTTTCCAACTTGAATGTCAGTTTGATAAGTTATTCTACTTCTTTTATGTTGTAGAGATGTTTAGATTGAAGTTGATCTTTTTCTTTATTGCCAAATTGGAAACCTTTATATGCTTGTTCATCTCTTGGGAAACTAGTTACTTTACTTTATCGGCATGTGTAGCATATAAACATTTATCCAAACTACTTGCATTATAACTTACTGTTTCTCAAGCAGCGAAATCCAAACTTTTGGTTCATGATTTTCACTTCAGATTTACTTCCAACTATATAAGTTTGGAAGTTGACATGAACAATGTGGATATGGTATTAAGATCAAAATAAGTTGTGCATACACTACTTCTGGATTTGGTTACTTCAGTCTTCAGATTTTAAGTATCACATGTTTAACTCTGTTTAAGTCGGATTTTTCTTTTTAGTTCTGTTTATATATTGCTTCTTTCCATCATTTTCAAACAATAAGTGCTTACCCTGCTGACTTCTTGATTTTTTTCACAAGATAAGATTGCTTAATCCTTGAGGGTTTTGAACATTGCGTGTGTGCTAAACTTTTGCATCCATATTTGTGATTTCTCTCTATTCTTAGTTTGTCACTAAACTTTTGGAAATTAGAGGTTGCAATTTCGACCATTTACCTATAAAGGGGTTGTCCTAGTTTATGTTTAATCTCTGATGGGTCAAATGGGTTACTTAAAAGATTTAACCACAGAGGAAAGTAGTCAGAAGTCATTCAAAGTGTATCTAAATGCATACAAACCTCATGAATTGTTTTTATTAGAAAAGATTATTATTGTTACTCCCCTGGTCTAAAAATTATTGTCCACTTCTATGTTACCCACAATTACATTCATCACAAAACTGCATTTACATTCCTAAAAGTATAAAACTGTTTGTTTTTCAAAAGGATATGAATGACATTCAACTAACTACAAAGTGCACCAATTCTATATTCTGAAATTAGTTTTTGTTTTTTCCCAGTCATGTTTATGTTGGGATATACTGATATAGTTTTGTAATTATATTTAACACATTAATTATTTTGTAAAAATTGATAAATAGATATAAACTGGTTGCTAATAGACCCAACCCATTTTCACATGGACCCATTATTAAACCTGACCAACTTACTCATTTATCTTTGCTATATTTGTAATTGTGGCTTATACATGAATACATGATAACTATTTGACATACATAGATACATCCAGTATTATATGCGAACGGGAACGTGTAAATTTGGTGCATCTTGCAAATATCATCATCCTAGACAGGGATCGGGTCATCAACAACAGTAGCAGTAAATGTATCTGGATATCCACTTCGTCCGGTCAGTTCTTCACCTGTTTATACATTTAATCCCCATGTCAACCTTTTTAACCTCAAGATTATTTTATTATTATTATTTTTTTTGTTTATGCAGGGTGAAAAAGAGTGTTCATACTATCTGAAAACAGGGCAATGTAAGTTTGGTGTCACATGTAAATTTCACCATCCGCAGCCAGCTGGCATGATACCGTCACCATCACCACACCGCCACCCTCAGCCGCTGTCAGGTGGACCCGTTGTCTGCCATGCCTTCCGCTATGTACCCGAATGTGCAATCTCCTTCTGTTGTTTCTTCTCAACCGTATGGTGTCTTAGCCGGCAACTGGCCCGTTGCTAGGCTCCGTTTGTTTCTGGCCCATATCTCCCTGGACCTATGGCCAATGCTGACCCCACCTGGAATGGTTCCATTTCCAGGCTGGAATCCGTACCAGGTATCTTATCTCCAGTATGTTTTTTATTTGAGTTTTAGAATTGATTATTTTATTATTATAGTAAATGCCATTTTTGTCTCTGAGGTTTGGCCAGTTTTGGCGACTTTCGTCCAAAGGTTTGTTTTTTCGCATTTGGATCCAAAAGGTTTGAAATCTTGCCATTTTCATCGGGCTCGTTAACTCCATCCATTTTTCTCCGTTAAGTCAGAGGCATTTCCGTCTTTTTTTGCTACCTTAAAGGGCAATTTGGTCTTTTCACTTTTATGTAAAAAGGACCGAATACCCCTGAAAAAGATTGAATTGCTCTTTAAGTTAACAAAAAAGACGGAAATACTCTTGACTTGACAGATAAAAACAAATGGAGTTAACGAGCCGGATGAAAATGGCAAGATTTCAAACTTTTTGGATCCAAATGCGGAAAAACAAACCTTTGGACGAAAGTCGCAAAACTAGCCAAACCTCAGGGACTAAAATGGCATTTTACTCTTACTATTATGACTTGTTAATTTTTAGAGGGTGTTTGGATGCGCCTTATTATCCGATTATTTTGAGTTGAATTTGTAATAGTTAGTTTGGAGTTATATATGCAGGCACCTGTACAGCCAGGAGCCTCTCCTAACACACAGCCTTTTTTTGGAGGGGGGCCTGCGTACGCGATGACTCAGTTATCTCCTTCAGCCAATTCCTACCCTTTGACCAAAAGTTCAAACTGAGCACGCATTTCCACAACGGCCTGGTGAGCTGAATGTCAGTATTACCTGAACACAGGGATTGTAAATTTGGTCCGTCGTGTAGATACCATCATCCTCCAGAATGGACTGTACCAAACACGAACTTTGGCCTTAGCCCAATGGGCCTTCCTCTCCGTCCAGTATGTATCCTTTAACCTTTAAGGCTCTGTTGTTAAGGTCCAAGCCCAGTAGGGCTGACCCGCAAATATTTTTGTATATGTGCGTGCAGTTTCTTATAATGAAACGTTTTAGTGTTTTAATCTTGTTTCTCATGTTTCAGGGTGCGCCACTTTGTTCACATTATGCTCAAAATGGAGTGTGTAAATTTGGGCCATCATGCAAATTTGATCATCCAATGGGAACGCTAAGTTATAGCCCATCTGCATCTTCACTTGCCGATATGCCAGTTGCACCCTATCCTGTTGGCTCTTACATTGGCACTTTAGCACCATCATCCTCTTCGTCAGAACTTAGGCCAGAGTTCACTTCCACCGCCGCCACCACAGACCGCCAGTCGACCACCATGCCGCCAAGTGGTTCCATTGGATCAAATCTCTCAAAGAGTACGCAAATTTCTCAATCAACTGGTAGCAGCAGTAGTACCACTACTCATGGTGGAAATTGAGTACAAAAAAGGCCTAACACTATGTTTTTTTGTTGTGAAAATGTGATCTCTTTGACCCGTGTTCTTGTTCAGCCATTTGATGGTTTGATGACAAGATCTTCTGGTTTAGCCGTGTTCATATACTTATATGGCATTCGTATGCACATTTGAATAAAGCCATATTCGGAACCATTGAAACATTTAGGAACCATTTTTGTAATGAAAAGATTCAACATTGCTTTTGCTTCTTATTATCTGCTTATTATTAAATTCGATCAATTTCCGTAACTATGTGTCCTCATGATAGTGACCATTGTTTTATATGTATGTACTTGACTACATAAACACCGTCGGTTAAAAACAACCTGAAATATTGTAAATGATTATTGTTACCAGAAGAGAATTAAAATGTTTGAACCCCAATACAATAGGTAACATGTTACATCAATTATCCCAAAGAAGTTATTATACTTCATTTACATGCTAAAACTAGAAACAGTAACAAAGATGAGACACCTAGTGACTATATGTGCGAAGGCATGTCGCTAAATATTAGTCATCTATTTCACTTTACCAACAGCCTTATACTTGCTGTCATCTTTCTTCACCCAAATTGTTGATCGCGTTCTCTTCACATGATCTATAAAGAGGCGGTGTCTGCCATAAAAAATATAAATAATTACCATCATATGATACAAACTATACATAAATGTAATCTTTTAATAAAATGGTTTACAAGGTATATTACAAATATGGTTTACCTTTCATATTCCAGCCTCTGGGTAACAATTCCATTCAGAAGCAACTCTGAACTATAAATTGCAGCTCCTGCATTCAAATAGAATATGAAAGTTAACTGATGTTTAATAACTCTACAATTTAGTTACCCAAAAGAAAAGTATTTTATAATGGTTATAAATACCTTTTTCAAGAAAAGGTAAACAGACTGCATAATCTTCTTCACATGATAGAATCAATAAACCCTCGGGAACTTTGTCATTGTTCCATAAACTTCTGCCCATTCGCTCAATTGCCTGAAATTAAACTCATATCAGACTCGTGTTAATGATAAAAATAACAAATAAACTGAATAAGTGAATATTACATACCACACCATGAACTGCTTTGACCAAGTTTGATAATATATCTTTACTGGGTTTTGTGTTTGGTGTAATCAAGACTCTATGTCCCTGCATAAAACGTTAATTTATTAATGAAAAAACATATTTAGCATAATAACATTGAATGAAACAAACTTTAAAAAACGAGTTTTGTTACTTTTAAAACTGGATTTTGGCGGGCATGGGCCAATGAAGTTGGAAGACTAAAACCAAATTCTTTTTCTTTCTTAGCGTCTCTCAGCATGAAACTTTTTTCATCAATGTGACGACAAGCTTGACCACAGCTTTCGAGCCAGTGATGTGTAACTACGGGTTTCCCTAAAGCAATTGCTTCCAGCATGTTCTTTGTACGAACAAAATCGTCTGCTATGAAATGTGTTGCATCGGACATTGAAGATGATTCTGAAGCCCCCAATCGAGATAAAATCTGTGATGGTTATATCAAGAATGCTTAGCAAAAAGCACACAGCGGATAACATAAATAGAAAAAAAAAACCTTTTTTTGATGCTTGATTATATCGCCATCTAAATGGCGACTAAACACGACGCGGATCAAAGTAACATCTCTCTTCTGCCGCGTATCTTTGTTCGGAGTTTCAACTAACGATTCTGTTGGAGAAACGCTACAAACTTCTTGCATTAAGAATGACCTCCTGCATGACTGCTTTAAATACTCATCTCCCATGCAAATCGGAGAAAATTCTTTCACGGGTGTTTGACGGCTTACAGGAGTAGCACAAACCTTTTCTTGTTCGGTCAAAGTAGCAGCTTTTGACCTTGTTAGTCTAGAGGTAGACTGTGTACCGATTTCTTTTCTCGTAGACGACAGTTTTTGACAAATCCTCTTGTCTTTTGGGATAGTTACGTCTTTGTCTGACTCACTATATCTCATTGACTGCCTCGTTCGTCTAGCAACAGGTGTAACATGTTGAATACACTGTTTTTTGACAGACATCTGGTCAACAGATGCAACTGGAGCCTCTACCGTATCAACTTCTCTTCTTTTCAATGACACCTTTCCTGTTCTTTTCACCACATCAGACACCGCGTAATCAAAATTCTCACTCATTCTAGCAGCTGACTTTGCCGACATCACTTCTTTGGACTGATCACTGCTCATCTTTGACCGTGACCGTGTTATCCTGACTCCATTATTAGACATGGGCGGGAGTTGACCTTTACCGTAACCCTTTTGCATATGCTTGCAACCTGCATTCGTTTTAGTAGAATCATGATCAGTTGCTTGCAACCCAAGGCACAAGTCTTCAGGTGCTACAGCAGCCATTTGAGTATTAATCTGAGCCTCGGTTTTTTCTTGAATATCCTTTGACTGCTCGTCGAGTTCATTAATAAGATTTTTCCGAACACGTGACTCCTTCGTGACTGTTTCTAAGCTTTTATTCAATTTGTCTTTTTCTTTATTTTTACCTAACACCAATTTTGATTCAGACTGTCCCAATTTTCGGCCAACTTTGGAAGATATGGAAGATTTCGACCGTCGACTGCCGCTAGCAAAGAACAATTCCTTATTCTTTACAAGAAAGTCACCTCCTCCTTCATCTTCAAGCTTAGAATCCCAATCAAAAATTCGTCTTTTATCGATCCCGTTAATAAGATTAGCACTTTTAGCAAAAGTTTGAGCTCCTTTAGCACTTAAAACCGGCTTTGACTTACCTCCAGTTGACTTTCTAACATGACAACTATCGTCACCCTCAATATTAACTTTCAGAAAGTCATCCACAAAATCAAGTGCATTTGCTTGCGATGCATCTCCAGGTTCTTGAGAATCATTATAACTTAATCCACCAAGGTCATAATTGTCATTTGCGTCTTTAGTTTCAGTGGGGCCCTCATCGAAAAGTTTCCTAGCAGTTGACCTACCAAATCCACGCTTACTTCTGTCTTCTAGACAGTCGTTTGACTTGTTAATTTTCTCCAAGTCATGAGGATGACTTTTTCCAGATGGTATTCTTCTATGTTGGGTGTCGGGTCCGGAATTTAAACTGGGACATGATGGACTCTTACTATGTTTAGAAACGTTGTTGAGTGCTGCAAGACCGGCAGCCCTCATAGATGCTGCACGGAATGAGGTAAATTTCTTGAAACCAACGCCTGTAATGTAAAAAAAATCAACATGAACAGGTTGATTCGGTTCATGATTATCTCTAACGCAATAGGTGGCTAAAATACACTAAAAGGTAGCAACTCAAGGGTGTTCAAGGTTTGGCTTAAAACCGTGAAACCGTCCAAACCAGTCATCGGTTTGCTTTCAGGGACAGTTTTTTTATTTAACGTTCAGTCGGTCAGTTTAAAAAGTTTCACACCGTAATGAACGGTTTGATTTACAGTTAACACAAAAAACCGGTCATATAAAACTGAACCGGACTGCAAAATTTGAGTATATGTAATTTTTTAAATGTTATATCTTAGCTTAATACTTTAAATAATACCATGTAGTTTAATAGTTGAAGTCTAAGATACTCAAAATCGTAACTAACGATTTGGTTCTCGTTTTGACCTAAAAACCGTCAAACCTGACCGTGAACACCCCACTAGCAACAAACAATGAATGGGTCAAACAGGTCATAAGACCCCAAAAATGTAGTTTAGTGCGGAAAACCTTCTATTTCATTTTCATTACAAAAAAATACTTGATTGTTAAAACAATATGATTTATGTAATCAAAACATCAAATGTTAATAAACAGTTTACAAACTTTGGATAAATAATGTTTATGGTGAGCTGGTACTAAAAAATGGCATGTTTCAACCCGACCCACCCATCTTTCCACTTCAAAAGTATACCAACTACCTGAAGTATGCTGTTCACTCCTACAGTCTGTTTTTGGGTTGTATTCCTTTATATCTGCATTGGACAGATGTATAATCTGTGTGTGCTCAATCCGACAAGTATCTTCATCAGATAACTCAGAGTCTTCCACTATTTCAGTCTTCTCACTTCCTTCTTGATCACTAACTACAACTTCTTCAATATCGTAATCGTTGAATATCTGAGTATTGTCAAGAGCGTCCATCTCTTCAAATTCAGTATCGAGGTTTACCACTTGGGTCTCACCACCAAGATTAACCTCTTCGGTTTCACAATCAGGATCCATCACTTGGGTTGGTAACTCATATAACTGGTCAGTATCACCACCGCATTTATTACCTGATCAAAAAAATTGTTTGGGCTAAAATTTTTAAATATCTTGTTATAGCATTCATCTAGAGTTGCATCTTTCTGAGGACATGGTCCAAGATAGGACTTCGTGGAGGGCTAAACTAGAACAATATTTGAGAATTTAAAACTCATAAAATTAGTTTTGTTTGCAACAATATTCTTGTAAACCAATCAAGTGACAATAGTTCCCCAATCTTCACAAAACTATTTGGCCCACATTGTCAAGAAAAACATACAATAATTGTACATACTACATAATATTAAATAATCACCTATACCATTTCTTATGCAAATCAAACTCATTCTACATGTCTCAAACCCTTATATCCTTCCATCAAAAAAATAAAAAATCAAAAGTAAAAATAACAATTAAACTATGCTATTTTATAACATTTAATTTTTGTAAGTACAATAAAAGAGTACAGTTACAAAATGAAACCTCTTAAACTTACACGAAGAATTACATACCATATACATTTTAATCTAACGTACACTACATCACAAAATGAATGCACAAAAACAGTGATTTCACAGTAAGGCATAATTTACCAGTCAAATAAACGATACAGTAATCAAAGTTTCACTTCAAATTTATCATATCTCCTACGTGTCAAGAAACCCTAACTCCCTAAGTTTATGTTATCCTAAAGAGAATAATGATCCACACAAACAAGAAAGAATTCAACAACTGTAATTAGGGTTCAGTCAAACTAGGAATAAGCATTCGGTACCAAGTACCAGTACTATACCGATACCGTACCAATATCGTACTGAACCGGTACTGTACTGATGTATGGTGTTTCTACCCACTTTTCCAAAGTATTGGTATTTTCAGTACCAACACCACCAGGCCTGTAAATGAACCGAACATTCATGAGCTTTTTGTGAAGTTGTTCAGCGGAAAGTTCGTTTATTAAATAAACAGACAAACATGAACAAAATAATTTGTTCATTTAATTAAACGGACGGAGATGAACACAGGTGTTGTTCTTTCATTTCTGTTCATTACTTTTTAAATAAATACATATGGAGTTATATTTATATAAATATAAACATAAAAGAAGCGTTTTTAACTACTTATATACATATAAGTAATTGATAATTTGGCTTTCCAGTAATATAAATGGGCTTTCCAATATAACTTATCGCAATTAGTCAATAACTTATACAAAAAACTACTTAATGTCTGTTTATGTTTGGTCATTTATGTTCATTTGTGTTCGTTTATGTTCAATTACGGTCATGAACTATTCGTTTAGGTTTTAAACAAACAAACATAAACGAGCACGAACATGCTCATTTTCTTAATGAACGAACACGAACAAAAAAATGTGTTCAATTATACGTTCGTGTTCGGTTAACATTAAATGAACGAACACAAACACGCCTATGTTCATGTTTGTTCGGCTCGTTTACAGGCCTAAACACCACCAGTTGGTACCGATCTAACCCCTGAATAAAACTTATAAACAAGTAACTTTAATTAAACATCCCAAAGGGAAATTACATTTGTACTGTTACTATGCATGACCCGTTGGACCCTAAATTAAAGTGAACAAGATGATTAGAAACCGGTCTTCTTACCGAACGATGAAGTTGGAGAATTACAAAACTGACTATCAAAGATTTGAGTGTCCTCATCGATGAAATCCCAAGTACCGCTATCCGAATCATCCGATTTATCGTTACCGTTATCATAATCACCCATGTTATCTCACCTGTCATCAAGATTACAAAAAAGTTTGTTAATTTCACAATGCAGTTACAGAAACAAACACTAGAAGAAAAGAAACATTACAGAATGGCGACAAAACGATGAAACAGGAGTTCAGTTGTGTCTGGCGAAGATGAACGGTGCTAGTGGAGGTTAGGGTTAGGGTTATTTTTTGATTTTTTGGAAATGGAGGGAAAATTGGGGGGAAAGTGGTGAAATTTGGGGATAATCAAATGAAATTTTTAGAGGGAAAACTGAGCCCTAGAATTTCGACCAATTCATTTGCACGTGTCGAGATTAATGTTTCCGTAAAAATAAAATTCTTCTTTCCAAGAGAAAAAAATAATAATTAACGAGTGGGGTTTTCTTGGCAAGGATGGGAATTCAGTTTTGAATGGTATCAGTTCGTTACGAAAAGATAGTGTTAATCGGTGTAGCTTATAATGTGAAGAGTGACTAATATACTTTGCGTTAACTTACTGAACCATCTATTAATAATTTAAACGGAATTTTTCTATTTGGCGGTATTAAACGTAATCTAGGGAAAAGCGTTCAAGTGCCAGTATTGCATCCGGATAATATGAGTGCCTCAATAACCTACCCAGTGATAGGACCTGTATTCGAGTTCCATTACATAAACCATTCTTTCGATGATAACTTTACTGGAATACTAACCTTTGTTAATTATTAATAATTTGGCAAGCCTAAAAATATAACTCCATTTAGGATATCTGGTGAGTATAAACTTCCTTCAAAATTATTATGAAGATATTATATCGTTAAAACCGTGTATTACACCAAACTCATAACTTTAAAAGTGTTTTCAAAGCATGGAAGTAGACTTCAATTCAACAGAAACACATTGACTTAACATAATTAGATTGACTTCAATTCAACAAAATTCTTATAAACAGGAGAGGTCTCTTCAACTATTCCTCTCTAATATCATGAACTTTCAATATCCTATTCCTCTCTAATCACGATTATAGACTGCTACGTTTTTTTCAATCTTCATGCTACTCTACTCTTCATGATACTCTTCAATCTTCTTCAAGGTCACCTATCTTTTCTAGAGTAATCATTTCTTCTTTCAATAATTGAATGCACCTCTTTAGTATCAAGGAAAAATCTTCTTTGTCCAAGCACGGGTTCGTTCTTGTTCTTCAAAACTCAAACAGCGGCTCCGAATCATTGTTGGGTCTACCGATTAGTTCACACTTAAACATGTAACCGATATCTCTAATTCATATAGACTTTTGCATGCTATATTAAAATCAGAGATAGTGTCTTTCCAGCTACGATATTGTTCCGTATATCTTCTCCTTGTCTCAGAAATCCTCAAATCATTCACCGCCTTTGCAAAACTCTCTATTACAACGACAGTCTTGGGGTTAAAAAACTTTTGTTTCAACACTTCCAATCTTTCCTCTTTACCTTTGATTTCTTCAGTTATAGCTTGATAATCTCGTTCAATTTTTGTAATATCCATGATAGTTGCTCTAAGGTCGGAACATTTTTCAATAAGCTCATTCACTTCTTTGTTATACTCGTTAGTGTGTTGTTGGAGAATTAAACGAACGGATATCCTACTTTGCGTCTCCATCACTGTAACGTGTTCACGCTAATTCTGTTTATATTTATCATATGAAACTGACTCCAATTCTTCAAGTGACATCATGACTTCAATCTCCTTCAAGCTTTCCTCGTAGTGTTGAGTATGAAGCCACTTGATCAAGTGGACATCAGAAAAGCTTTTCTGATCAAAGGATAAGAGGATAAGAAGTCAGGGTTATCCAATCTTCTTTGTTCCCCATTATTCTCGGATCATGTTTGTGACTTTCTTTCTCTTTCTTCAATCTCTATATAAGAGATTCATTTGTATTGTAATCTTTGTACCTCACCCAGAAATATAAACTCCTAGTTACCCGTGGACGTAGGTCATTTTAGACCGAACCACGTAAATCCTTGTGTTCTTGTGGCAGATTGTGAGAGCAGAGAGTGTGTGTGGTCCGAGTTCGTGTGTGAAAGCGTTCAATCCTAACAACTGGTATCAGAGCTCAGGGCTCTTGATCGACTCACACGAACAGAGAAGGAGGTGTACAGGAAAGAGAAGATTCTGACATGTACGAGAGTTTCGATCAGAACCATCATCGCTCAGGTGAATCACAACCGTGATTCCGAAGTCGCCGGGTTCCAATCAGAATCGCTGCCACCGCTGCCAGAACCGCCATCAGAACCACGGCCACCGCCATCAGAACCGCCTCCACCGCCATCAGAACCGCCGGCAATTCCGCCACCCCACCATAAAATCCGCTTGCAGAGTGGGTTGATTTTATTTTTTTTTTGGCAGTCGGCCAATAAACTCTGAAGATCGTCGTGTTCATCGAAGGTAGAAGTAAAGAAAAAAAAATTAGTTGCTTATCTCGTTCAAACACAAAGGTTGTGATTTTCTTTTTTCTTTGTATTCTTGGAGGTTGAGCCATTCAAAGATAAGAAAGAAAGGCAGGAGACAAGAGCTTGTGGGATTTGGCAAGATAAAAGGATTCTTTATTTGGTGGAAAAGTAAAAGGTGTGGTGAGAAATTAAAGGGACTGTCATCATTTAACTTTTGTGACCTTTTGATTTCTTTTGGATTAAAAAAAAGGATTTCAAGATCAGTTTTTTTACCGGTTAAACCAACAATTTTTCAGTATATCGTTTCGTTGAAGATCGAAGAAACAGAACCGTAGACCAGTGCTTGTTTCGGTTGTTTCAGTTTATTTTTCTATTTCAGTTTCGTTTAGTCGTGTTTGAGTTATCATGGCAGAAGACGGGAAGGTGCAAATCGACAAGTTTAACGGTACAAATTTTAGCTGGTGGAAGATGCAGATTGAGGCATTATTGGTTCAAAAAGATCTTGATATTGTGTTATCAGGAGTTAGACCAGAAAGGGTGGAACCAACAGACTGGGAATCAAAAGACAGGAAAGCCAGGGAAGTTATTACATTGGCGTTATCAAAGACTGTGGCATTCAACATCATGAAGGAAACCACAACTAGTGGCATGATGTTAGCCCTATCTTATATGTACGAGAAGCCTTCGACAGCTAATAAGGTCTTTCTGATTCGAGAGCTGGTGAATACTAGGATGAGGGAAGGCAGTTCAGTCACAGAGCACATCAACAAGTTGAATTCGATTTTGGCCAGACTTGTGTCAGTGGACATCAAATTCGAATATGAAGTTCAAGTTTTGCTACTGTTATCTTCTTTGCCAGACAGTTGGTCCCTGTTACAGTGATTTCCAGTTCATCAGGTACCAGCGGATTTACTTTTGAAGGGATTTGTGATCTTATTATGAGCGAGGACGTCAGAAGGAGAAGTTCGAATGGATCATCGAGTGAATTACTGAATGTTGGCAGAGGAAGGAAGAATAACAGAGATAGTCGGAGCAGGAACAGAAAGAGGAGTCAGTCTAGGGATCGAGGTGATGTAACCTGTTGGAACTGCAAAGAGGTAGGACATTTTAGGAATCAATGTCCAAATAAGAAGAAAGAAGTTAACGCTGCAGTAGACCACTCAGATGATGAGGTTTTGATCTGTAGTATGGAGAGCAGTGTGGATTCCTGGGTTATGGATTCGGGTGCTTCATTTCACGCTACCCGCAGCAGTGAAGCACTGCGAAATCTGTAAGAAAGTGATTTTGGTAAGGTAAGACTGGCGAACGATGAGGTTCTTGATGTGACGAGCATGGGTGATTTAGATCTGAAGACTTCATTCCGTTCATGGACTTTGAAGGATGTCCGGGTAATTCCAAGTCTGAAGAAACAGTTGATTTCTGTTGGGCAGTTGGATGAACAGGGCACGAGGTTAAGTTCAGGAACGGGCAGTGGAAGGTTCTAAAGGGAAATCTAGTCGTAGCTCGAGGAAAGAAACGAGGTTCGCTGTATATGGTCAGTTTACCGTCTGAGGGAGTAACTGTCCCAGTTCAGAAGAAGACCAATATCCGATTCACAGAATCTCGTGGGCAGAAGAAGGTTTGCTTTGCAGATGGCAAACCCAGAGTCACAGATCAGATTCAGGATGAACGTCCTAGAAAAGGTTCAGTAAAACCAGTCAGGGGCATTCGTGGCAGTGGGAGCACAGGAAGTGTTTCAGTCAGAGTTACCAGACGACAGTGGGTTAAGAGAACCAGTATTCCAGCTGTCAAAGTTGTTGGAAATTTGTGAAAATAACATTTTCCACAAATATAGGAAAATGAGTTTTTCCTATTTTGGACTAGAAATAAATATAAGAAAATGAGCGGGTTTTATATATTTATTCATGGGTTTGTGTTCTATGTTGGAAGAGCTTCGCAATGAACTAAACCACGTTCAAAACGGAGCTAAGATGAATGAGATATCGATGCTCAAAGTTTTGTGTTTGAAACTTGAATGCTGAAAATGTGGGAAAGTGGCACCTTGTCCCATATAGGAGGAGAGATGAAACTTAAAGGGGTATTTAAGTGGGAACTCTCCATCCTAATTGTTTCATGGAAGCACTCACTAAGTGTACTCACGAAGGGTGCGGAGCACCCTAAATCGCACTCGCACACGCGCGCGTGCGCGATGAGGCGCAATGTGGCGCTTTGCACTTCGCACGCTCGCATCGCCGCGAGCCGCTTGAGTGGCGCATGACGTGGCAGTCATAAGTGACGTGCGCGGCGCACCAAAGTGAGCCAAAACGGCGCGACTGTGTGGCGCACCAAAGTGAGCCAAAACGGCGCGACTGTGTGGCGTGCTCGTAGAGGCTCACATGTGACGTGGCGCACGCGCGTAGGTGTGCATGGGATTGACCCAAGGTGGCGCACACGCTCATGGAAGTGAGCCAAAATGGCGCACGCGCGCATGAGCGTGCAGACTTGCACGCGCGCAGTAGCTTTCAGTATTTATGACAGTGCAGTTACACTATGCAGTTACATTTCAACATTTGAAACTGACGAGTCAAACGGTTTTGACTGAGAATTAAATGAGGCATTTGTCACACCCTGGCTTTGCGGAAGCGTGGGTTTATTTTGGTGTGACTTCTTAATACCATAGCATAATCACAACAAAGCTATATGACAATAAAACCATGATGTTCATCCATTTAACATGTTCCAAAAGTTAACACGACAACATTGTTTTAAGAGTTGACACATGCAGTGAGATTACAACACAACATAATAAAAACAATGTTCATAAGACACAACCACAAACATGAAATAAACATAGTTTAAGACTAGTGACTCGTCCAGGTAAAAGTCACAATCCCTAAACTTGGATGACACCATTCTTCTACGCCGCGTAACGACAGTGCATACCTTGCCAAATCCCTAATTCCCTGAAATACATGTAAGTTGAAAAGTCAACATAAAGTCGAGCGAGTTCATGTGTAAGTGAGTATGTAAAACCTTTGTAAGTATAAAATCCCTGGTATGTAGCAAATAAGGAAATAAAGAGATCACCAATGGTTTGCAAGGCCATTGATATGTGTGAAATGCAGTAGGAAGACTCAAACCTAGCGGATTTTCGCGTCGGGTACAAAGTCACCCCGAGGTCCGTTCTGTTGGGCTCGCTACACCCAGATAGATCTACTGCTACTGACCCTCGGTCCTACAATGAGGATTAATGGCCTCCAGTTTCAGCCTACTCACTCACATGATCTAAGTAGTAACCCTCCTTACGCTAACCATACCATGTAAAAAGTATCTGTAAATCATTGTAACATGTATTTCACCCCCGAAGTATAAAAACTGAAAACAGTTAAGAGAAAAGGGGGACATGAACTCACTGAAGTGCGTCTCGAAATAGTCCGTCCCAAAATAACCTGCTGCGTGACGACCTACACGTACTAACTTCTATTAGACGGACGGCCGTGCCTTGGCTTAAGGTTTATCGTTTTGGGGAAATAGTTAGGCAACTATTTCGTATTTACACTTCTTAATTATTTAGTAATTATATTCCTTCCCAAGGATGGGGGTTTTAATACATGTGCGTTTTCGTAATTCCAAAAATATATTATTAAGTCTCACTTAATAAAATATATTTTCATTCATTTGTCTAAAATATTCTATCTCCAAAATATACATATTTTTCCCAAAAATATTATATTTTATTCCATACGATTTCCAAAATAATACTTTTATCAAAATACGCATTTAAGAGTATTTTTCCGAAAATACATAAGTTACATTTAAAGTTCGGGTGGTAATAATTGTGACACCTGTGTTACTGCGACCATTAAACAAATGCCAAACCAATGAAATATTGTATTTCATACTTGGGATTTGTAAAAATATGTGTATCGTTTGCACATATCAACTCTTGTTCGATTTCAAGCTCTAAATCGCCTTCTGGAAGGTTATACGCGCACTGATGCGTAAATATAACCAGTTTAATGCAACGAACACTCCGTAATAGTGAAATAGGCTTAACATACCTTAAATAACCTTTACATAACTTAGAAATAAGTTTTGAAGGCTTTGGTATGGCAAAATCAAGTTAAATCGCTTACAGGGACTAAAGTTGACAAACTGCGAAAGTATGCCAATTTGAACTATAACAGACATTCCGGAACATGACCATAAGTTAAACATACCACAAATATCCTTTACATAGCTTAGAAATAGGCTTTGACGGGTTCGGTATGCTAAAATATACTTTTGGGACATTCAGGGACTAAAAGCGTCAAAAAGTGCACAAGTTTGCACTTTCGCGCATAACTTACGTTCTGAATACTTCCGGACATCCAAAAATTTATGTAAGCACTAAAATATTTTATTTTAGTGTTTGGCATAAGAAAAATCCATTCGTTGCGTCTTTTGGATCGTTTTTCGCGCTTATGCGCATTCCGTCGTAATTAAGCGAACATCGCGATCGTACGACCAAACGAACCGACATCCGACATATTTTTGAGCATGTTTCATGTCCACAATGTTTAGTCATCATTTTAGGGCCTTAAAGTTGGCTTAACGGGCCTTAAACATGCCGGGAATGGCTTAAACACACAACAGGGACCAAAACTGTCATTTCTGAAGGATGTTTGCTGATACATCGAATCTGGTCCATTCCACTTGTTGCAAATGGTTTTGGGGAATCTATGGGCTGGTTTTGATGTGCACATGGTTTTGGGCAATACCATGGGCTCACATGGTTTTGTAAAACCATTATCTTGAGGTGTATGGCCAAGATCAAAGCACGGTTTCCAAGAAACGATCTTAACGGTTCGGGAAATCCTATAAATACCCCACCCCCATTTGCTTCTAAACTGACTAGAATCTGATTTGAGAAGCTCTAAGTTGAAACCATTGTTTCATACCTGAGCTACTTGAATCACGATTAGCATTCGGGGACCCTTCGTGCCGTTTGATTCCGTGATCTCTAGCATTGCATGGTGGTTATCTTAGGACTTCTGAGCAATCTCAAGTGAGTACATAGACCCCTCTTTTACTGTTTTCCAAACTGTTTTGGGGTGAAACACATGTGCCTACTTGTTACTTTCATGCTTTACATGTTTTCACATCATATACCTGCTATGTTCGTTAGTACATTATAGTACATGATTTCATTACATTTCATGCTATGTATGCCCATTGTGTGCGTACTTAGTACATCGTTCTACATTACATTTCATGCTATGTATGCCCATTGTGTGCGTACTTAGTACATCGTCCTACATTACATTTCATGCTATGTATGTCCATTGTGTGCATACTTAGTACATTGTTTTACATTACACTTATGCTATGTATGTCCTTTGTTGCATACTTAGTACATTGTTATTCATCATATGCTTACATTTTGGATACACATTACATGATTTACATTAGACATGAACATTTTACATCTTGGTGGTTTGGTTTGAGTAAGTGATTTAAGTAACGAGGCGTGTGTAATATGATACAAGCATGGTGGATACGCCGCTGGTACTTCCTATATATAAGTGTTGGGTGGGGTTCAGCTACAAAGTCTATTTTTCCTACAAAGTGTACAAAGTGATAAAACACCACAATTTCAGCCATAAAACACATTCAAAACCCACAAATAATAGAGTGAAGATCACTAAAACACAATATCCAAACCTTAACAGTCCATGTTAAAATTCAAACACACCATCGTAGAACTATGAATATAAAACACAACATGATAATCAACATAAAACACACTAATATTACTCATTCGAAAATCAAAGCCATATCATCCAAAACACAACACAAAACCTACAAATATGGCGTTTTAGTAATCTTCACTTTGTTATTTGTGGGTTTTGAGTGTGTTTTATAGCTGAAATTATGGTGTTTTATGACTTTGTACACTTTGTAGGAAAAATGGACTTTGTAGCCAACTCTCACCCTATAAGTGTTTGTATGGTATCACATATTGTAGCGTTATTTGAACCATTTCAATTTGAGACATATAACATTTTATACAAATAACATACTTTTTCACAAGACATTGATTTACAAACAACTTATCTTATACAAACTCATTGTACATGGTTATTCATTTAACCATACATTATTTTCTTATTTATACATATCATCTGATCTTATCGTTTTTCAAATGATTTACAAGACAAAGCAAATTACAAGGTTCATGACTAAACATTTTCTCAAACATAAGTCATGAATTCTATTTTCACAAAACCTATGTATCTCACAGGCATTTTTATGCTGACGTACCTATTTTCACATGTGTTTTCAGGAGATGATGCATAGGACTTATCAAGACATACTTAGGCGGACCTGTGCCTTAGTGACTTAAAACGAGACAAGAACTAGTTAATTTATGTTATGTACTCTTTGTTTCTTGTTTAAAACAATGTAAACTCTCATGTTTTATTAATAAAACGAAACTTCAATTGCCATGGATTTGAAACAATTAATTCTGTTACAACACTCCCCGACGTTTCCGCCATGTTTTGTATGTTCTACGTGGTCGGGGTGTGACAGAAAATATGGTATCAGAGCCAATGGTTATAGGGAATTAGGATTATAGTAATGCTTTGACCTAGTCTATAACCTTTCTAGGACCCTAACGCGAGTTTACTTGCGTTTAGTCATAAAACAATACCGTCACCTATCCTTAGGCGACGACCACAACAAGAACATAAATTTCAAAACCGCTTTGAAAACTAATCATCTGTTCTAGGATGATTGATTACTAGGTTTTGAACCCGCTATTGTAAGGTTTTGAACCCCTTTGAGTTTTCAAAATCTCATCAAGGTTTTGGGTTTTAAATAATGTGAACACGTGCAAACTGGAAGGGTGAATGCCTGTATTCTGGGTTTTCTGTCTAGGCAAGCACTTCGTATATATCTCATCAGACGCGAGACCAGTTGTGCTTACCTGGGAATTCTTGGGATGAGTGTTCACTTATAGGCGAGCATGTCTTCGCGATACATTATTTTTGACCTATTTACTTTGATTAATCACCGGGGTCGTTTGTTGCTTTGTAGTAACAAACAAATGACCACTATCCTTGCTTTCATCAGATTTGTTCATCTCATTCTTTTCGTCAAATTCTCTCACTCGTTTCATTTCATGTTTCCCTTTTTAGAATGCCTCCACGACGCGAAAATCCGGTATCTATTGAAGAGCTGGCAGCTGTCATTACACAGCAAATGACTGCTGCAATCCCGAACATCGTTGCTCAATGTCACCAAGCTCTCAATAACAATAATGCCCTCTGCAACTTCAAGACGTTCAACTCGGCTAAGCCATCAAAGTTTTCTGGGTCTCAAGGAGCGACTGCACTTCTGCAATGGTTCGAGAGTTTAGAGAGCACCTTCAGACATGTTCAATGTCCAAACGAGCGAAAGGTAGATTTCGCATCTAGTGTCTTTGAGAAACGAGCTTTAACGTGGTGGAACGGTGTAGTGAGAGATAGGGGTGCCGAAGTGGCACTGGCGCAAACGTGGGAAGAACTTCGAGCACTTATGATGAAGGAATTATGTCCTCGTCACGAGATCAGGGCCTTGGAAAGGGAATTCGACGATCTTAAGCAAGACAGCGGTGAACATCGAGCATACACTGATCGATATGAGGAGCTGAGCCTGTTGTGTCCTACCATGGTTACGCCTTTGGATAAGGCGATCGAAAAATACATTGATGGTCTCCCTGACTCAGTTCAGGACATTGTTACTGGTAGTAACCCCATTACGGTTAGGCAGGCCATTGAGGTATCTGCAACCTTGACTGAATCTCAGATCAGGAAACGTAAGCTTTTCCGAAAGGGTGACAAGAAACCGGTAGAGGAATCGAAACCAATCGAGGAATCAAAGACCATGGATGAGCAGACTGGATCCCCTAAGAGGTCAAAGAAGCGAAAGGCTTCTCAGAACTTCGCCATGGTCGCTCACAATGGTCAAGCCGTCCCCAAACAACCAGCTCAACCCCCTGCTAGGAAGCCATACAATGGGACTTCACCCTTGTGCAACCAATGTAACCTTCATCATCATGCTAATGTGATGTGCCGTGAATGCCAAATTTGTGGACGTAAAGGTCATACAGCAAAAGTTTGCGTTGCAGCAGTTGCACCAAATCAAGCTGGCAACAATCCTGCTCAAGCTCGCTTTCCACCAGGTTCTTGCTACAATTGTGGCGAGATGGGTCATTTCCGAAGAAATTGCCCAAAGCTTGCTAATGCAAATCCAGCACAGGGATGAGCATCTGACCGACTAGAAGACAACACCCTTTAGAAATAATCACGTCTTATGTATTATTTTCTTTTGTTGTCAAGGTCCATGAAACAATTGTTATCATTGTTTATAAATAAATCTTTCATTTACATTTTAATATGTTTATGTGGTTGCATGTATAAATATATCCTCTACAATACCAACAACCAAGGAACCATATTCCTTGAAGAACAAACTACCCCCAAATTTCTTCCATTGTATGATCTTTTGCGTTTTCCACGAAAATCCTAAGTACCCGTTTCTTCCAAGAGAAACGAAGTACGAGGTGCCAAGTTAATGGCAATCAATAACAAGATAATAACAATTAAACAATTATGTGATTATGTGCTTATGTGTTTCCTTTTATGTTTTTGTGTAATCCAAGCTTTGTTATCCAAATCCTCGTAGAATCTTCCATATCTTTGTATAAGGGATTCATAGTAGGATATCCAAAGGTACTATATTAAATCCTCAATGGGCTTTTACGTAATAGTAAAGACCCTTGGATTATATTGTACTATTCCATAATTAGACCCCTAGAGAGGTCTAGTTAAACAGATTGATCCAAAAATCTGGTTAGGAATATCATGTGATGAGATAGCTGAAAGGACTCCTTGGTGGCCTAATTAAAAGGATCATTTGTCGATCTAATTAAAAGGACCTTATGGTAGTCTAGTCACACTCATCACATGTTTGATTTTTCCTCCCCTTCACATTACAAACAAATTGTGCGGACTGTGCAAGGAATTGCGTAATTATGGATGCATACATAATTATGAAATTCAGTGCACAGAAACCCCAGCAAGTTTGGTCGTGTGTTTAGAAATGACTCGTTCCGTTCATTTTCGTTTCTGAAGAAATTGTGGAAAATGACTCGTTCCGTTCATTTTCGTTTCTGAAGAAGTTGTGGAAAATGACTCGTTCCGTTCATTTTCGTTTCTGAAGAAGTTGTGGAAAATGACTCGTTCCGTTCATTTTCGCTTCTGAAGAACTTGTGGAAAATGACTCGTTCCGTTCATTTTCGTTTCCGAAGAAGTTGTGGAAAATGACTCGTTCCGTTCATTTTCATTTCTGAAGAAATTGTGGAAAATGACTCGTTCTGTTCATTTTCGTTTCTGAAGAAATTGTGGAAAATGACTCGTTCCGTTCATTTTCGTTCCTGAAGAAATCGTGGAAAATGACTCATTCTGTTCATTTTCGTTCCTGAAGAAATCGTTTGTGGAAAATGACTCGTTCCGTTCATTTTCGTTTCTGAAGAAATTGTGGAAAATGACTCGTTCTGTTCATTTTTGTTTCCGAATAAATCGTGGAAAATGACTCATTCTGTTCATTTTCGTTCCTGAAGAAATCGTGGAAAATGACTCATTCTGTTCATTTTCGTTCCTGAAGAAATCATTTGTGGAAAATGACTCGTTCTGTTCATTTTCGTTTCTGAAGAGGTTGTGGAAAATGACTCGTTCTGTTCATTTTCGTTTCTGAAGAGGTTGTGGAAAATGACTCATTCCGTACTTTTTCGTTTCTGAAGAATGCCTGTTGAAAATAACTCCGTTCATTTTTCATTTCTAAAAAATGACCGTTAAAGAGAAATAACAGGATTATGCCTTGCTTATCTTTGATTGTTACTTAACACTAAGCCACAGATAGACTCCTACGAATTAATTTCGGGACGAAATTTCCTAAAGTAGGGGAGACTGTGACACCTGTGTCACTGCGACCATCAAACAAATGCCAAACCAATGAAATATTGTATTTCATACTTGGGATTTGTAAAAATATGTGTATCGTTTGCACATATCAACTCTTGTTCGATTTCAAGCTCTAAATCGCCTTCTGGAAGGTTATACGCGCACTGATGCGTAAATATAACCAGTTTAATGCAACGAACACTCCGTAATAGTGAAATAGGCTTAACATACCTTAAATAACCTTTACATAACTTAGAAATAAGTTTTGAAGGCTTTGGTATGGCAAAATCAAGTTAAATCGCTTACAGGGACTAAAGTTGACAAACTGCGAAAGTATGCCAATTTGAACTATAACAGACATTCCGGAACATGACCATAAGTTAAACACACCACAAATATCCTTTACATAGCTTAGAAATAGGCTTTGACGGGTTCGGTATGCTAAAATATACTTTTGGGACATTCAGGGACTAAAAGCGTCAAAAAGTGCACAAGTTTGCACTTTCGCGCATAACTTACGTTCTGAATACTTCCGGACATCCAAAAATTTATGTAAGCACTAAAATATTTTATTTTAGTGTTTGGCATAAGAAAAATCCATTCGTTGCGTCTTTTGGATCGTTTTTCGCGCTTATGCGCATTCCGTCGTAATTAAGCGAACATCGCGATCGTACGACCAAACGAACCGACATCCGACATATTTTTGAGCATGTTTCATGTCCACAATGTTTAGTCATCATTTTAGGGCCTTAAAGTTGGCTTAACGGGCCTTAAACATGCCGGGAATGGCTTAAACACACAACAGGGACCAAAACTGTCATTTCTGAAGGATGTTTGCTGATACATCGAATCTGGTCCATTCCACTTGTTGCAAATGGTTTTGGGGAATCTATGGGCTGGTTTTGATGTGCACATGGTTTTGGGCAATACCATGGGCTCACATGGTTTTGTAAAACCATTATCTTGAGGTGTATGGCCAAGATCAAAGCACGGTTTCCAAGAAACGATCTTAACGGTTCGGGAAATCCTATAAATACCCCACCCCCATTTGCTTCTAAACTGACTAGAATCTGATTTGAGAAGCTCTAAGTTGAAACCATTGTTTCATACCTGAGCTACTTGAATCACGATTAGCATTCGGGGACCCTTCGTGCCGTTTGATTCCGTGATCTCTAGCATTGCTTGGTGGTTATCTTAGGACTTCTGAGCAATCTCAAGTGAGTACATAGACCCCTCTTTTACTGTTTTCCAAACTGTTTTGGGGTGAAACACATGTGCCTACTTGTTACTTTCATGCTTTACATGTTTTCACATCATATACCTGCTATGTTCGTTAGTACATTATAGTACATGATTTCATTACATTTCATGCTATGTATGCCCATTGTGTGCGTACTTAGTACATCGTTCTACATTACATTTCATGCTATGTATGCCCATTGTGTGCGTACTTAGTACATCGTCCTACATTACATTTCATGCTATGTATGTCCATTGTGTGCATACTTAGTACATTGTTTTACATTACACTTATGCTATGTATGTCCTTTGTTGCATACTTAGTACATTGTTATTCATCATATGCTTACATTTTGGATACACATTACATGATTTACATTAGACATGAACATTTTACATCTTGGTGGTTTGGTTTGAGTAAGTGATTTAAGTAACGAGGCGTGTGTAATATGATACAAGCATGGTGGATACGCCGCTGGTACTTCCTATATATAAGTGTTGGGTGGGGTTCAGCTACAAAGTCTATTTTTCCTACAAAGTGTACAAAGTGATAAAACACCACAATTTCAGCCATAAAACACGTTCAAAACCCACAAATAATAGAGTGAAGATCACTAAAACACAATATCCAAACCTTAACAGTCCATGTTAAAATTCAAACACACCATCGTAGAACTATGAATATAAAACACAACATGATAATCAACATAAAACACACTAATATTACTCATTCGAAAATCAAAGCCATATCATCCAAAACACAACACAAAACCTACAAATATGGCGTTTTAGTAATCTTCACTTTGTTATTTGTGGGTTTTGAGTGTGTTTTATAGCTGAAATTATGGTGTTTTATGACTTTGTACACTTTGTAGGAAAAATGGACTTTGTAGCCAACTCTCACCCTATAAGTGTTTGTATGGTATCACATATTGTAGCGTTATTTGAACCATTTCAATTTGAGACATATAACATTTTATACAAATAACATACTTTTTCACAAGACATTGATTTACAAACAACTTATCTTATACAAACTCATTGTACATGGTTATTCATTTAACCATACATTATTTTCTTATTTATACATATCATCTGATCTTATCGTTTTTCAAATGATTTACAAGACAAAGCAAATTACAAGGTTCATGACTAAACATTTTCTCAAACATAAGTCATGAATTCTATTTTCACAAAACCTATGTATCTCACAGGCATTTTTATGCTGACGTACCTATTTTCACATGTGTTTTCAGGAGATGATGCATAGGACTTATCAAGACATACTTAGGCGGACCTGTGCCTTAGTGACTTAAAACGAGACAAGAACTAGTTAATTTATGTTATGTACTCTTTGTTTCTTGTTTAAAACAATGTAAACTCTCATGTTTTATTAATAAAACGAAACTTCAATTGCCATGGATTTGAAACAATTAATTCTGTTACAACACTCCCCGACGTTTCCGCCATGTTTTGTATGTTCTACGTGGTCGGGGTGTGACAGAAAATATGGTATCAGAGCCAATGGTTATAGGGAATTAGGATTATAGTAATGCTTTGACCTAGTCTATAACCTTTCTAGGACCCTAACGCGAGTTTACTTGCGTTTAGTCATAAAACAATACCGTCACCTATCCTTAGGCGACGACCACAACAAGAACATAAATTTCAAAACCGCTTTGAAAACTAATCATCTGTTCTAGGATGATTGATTACTAGGTTTTGAACCCGCTATTGTAAGGTTTTGAACCCCTTTGAGTTTTCAAAATCTCATCAAGGTTTTGGGTTTTAAATAATGTGAACACGTGCAAACTGGAAGGGTGAATGCCTGTATTCTGGGTTTTCTGTCTAGGCAAGCACTTCGTATATATCTCATCAGACGCGAGACCAGTTGTGCTTACCTGGGAATTCTTGGGATGAGTGTTCACTTATAGGCGAGCATGTCTTCGCGATACATTATTTTTGACCTATTTACTTTGATTAATCACCGGGGTCGTTTGTTGCTTTGTAGTAACAAACAAATGACCACTATCCTTGCTTTCATCAGATTTGTTCATCTCATTCTTTTCGTCAAATTCTCTCACTCGTTTCATTTCATGTTTCCCTTTTTAGAATGCCTCCACGACGCGAAAATCCGGTATCTATTGAAGAGCTGGCAGCTGTCATTACACAGCAAATGACTGCTGCAATCCCGAACATCGTTGCTCAATGTCACCAAGCTCTCAATAACAATAATGCCCTCTGCAACTTCAAGACGTTCAACTCGGCTAAGCCATCAAAGTTTTCTGGGTCTCAAGGAGCGACTGCACTTCTGCAATGGTTCGAGAGTTTAGAGAGCACCTTCAGACATGTTCAATGTCCAAACGAGCGAAAGGTAGATTTCGCATCTAGTGTCTTTGAGAAACGAGCTTTAACGTGGTGGAACGGTGTAGTGAGAGATAGGGGTGCCGAAGTGGCACTGGCGCAAACGTGGGAAGAACTTCGAGCACTTATGATGAAGGAATTATGTCCTCGTCACGAGATCAGGGCCTTGGAAAGGGAATTCGACGATCTTAAGCAAGACAGCGGTGAACATCGAGCATACACTGATCGATATGAGGAGCTGAGCCTGTTGTGTCCTACCATGGTTACGCCTTTGGATAAGGCGATCGAAAAATACATTGATGGTCTCCCTGACTCAGTTCAGGACATTGTTACTGGTAGTAACCCCATTACGGTTAGGCAGGCCATTGAGGTATCTGCAACCTTGACTGAATCTCAGATCAGGAAACGTAAGCTTTTCCGAAAGGGTGACAAGAAACCGGTAGAGGAATCGAAACCAATCGAGGAATCAAAGACCATGGATGAGCAGACTGGATCCCCTAAGAGGTCAAAGAAGCGAAAGGCTTCTCAGAACTTCGCCATGGTCGCTCACAATGGTCAAGCCGTCCCCAAACAACCAGCTCAACCCCCTGCTAGGAAGCCATACAATGGGACTTCACCCTTGTGCAACCAATGTAACCTTCATCATCATGCTAATGTGATGTGCCGTGAATGCCAAATTTGTGGACGTAAAGGTCATACAGCAAAAGTTTGCGTTGCAGCAGTTGCACCAAATCAAGCTGGCAACAATCCTGCTCAAGCTCGCTTTCCACCAGGTTCTTGCTACAATTGTGGCGAGATGGGTCATTTCCGAAGAAATTGCCCAAAGCTTGCTAATGCAAATCCAGCACAGGGATGAGCATCTGACCGACTAGAAGACAACACCCTTTAGAAATAATCACGTCTTATGTATTATTTTCTTTTGTTGTCAAGGTCCATGAAACAATTGTTATCATTGTTTATAAATAAATCTTTCATTTACATTTTAATATGTTTATGTGGTTGCATGTATAAATATATCCTCTACAATACCAACAACCAAGGAACCATATTCCTTGAAGAACAAACTACCCCCAAATTTCTTCCATTGTATGATCTTTTGCGTTTTCCACGAAAATCCTAAGTACCCGTTTCTTCCAAGAGAAACGAAGTACGAGGTGCCAAGTTAATGGCAATCAATAACAAGATAATAACAATTAAACAATTATGTGATTATGTGCTTATGTGTTTCCTTTTATGTTTTTGTGTAATCCAAGCTTTGTTATCCAAATCCTCGTAGAATCTTCCATATCTTTGTATAAGGGATTCATAGTAGGATATCCAAAGGTACTATATTAAATCCTCAATGGGCTTTTACGTAATAGTAAAGACCCTTGGATTATATTGTACTATTCCATAATTAGACCCCTAGAGAGGTCTAGTTAAACAGATTGATCCAAAAATCTGGTTAGGAATATCATGTGATGAGATAGCTGAAAGGACTCCTTGGTGGCCTAATTAAAAGGATCATTTGTCGATCTAATTAAAAGGACCTTATGGTAGTCTAGTCACACTCATCACATGTTTGATTTTTCCTCCCCTTCACATTACAAACAAATTGTGCGGACTGTGCAAGGAATTGCGTAATTATGGATGCATACATAATTATGAAATTCAGTGCACAGAAACCCCAGCAAGTTTGGTCGTGTGTTTAGAAATGACTCGTTCCGTTCATTTTCGTTTCTGAAGAAATTGTGGAAAATGACTCGTTCCGTTCATTTTCGTTTCTGAAGAAGTTGTGGAAAATGACTCGTTCCGTTCATTTTCGTTTCTGAAGAAGTTGTGGAAAATGACTCGTTCCGTTCATTTTCGCTTCTGAAGAACTTGTGGAAAATGACTCGTTCCGTTCATTTTCGTTTCCGAAGAAGTTGTGGAAAATGACTCGTTCCGTTCATTTTCATTTCTGAAGAAATTGTGGAAAATGACTCGTTCTGTTCATTTTCGTTTCTGAAGAAATTGTGGAAAATGACTCGTTCCGTTCATTTTCGTTCCTGAAGAAATCGTGGAAAATGACTCATTCTGTTCATTTTCGTTCCTGAAGAAATCGTTTGTGGAAAATGACTCGTTCCGTTCATTTTCGTTTCTGAAGAAATTGTGGAAAATGACTCGTTCTGTTCATTTTTGTTTCCGAATAAATCGTGGAAAATGACTCATTCTGTTCATTTTCGTTCCTGAAGAAATCGTGGAAAATGACTCATTCTGTTCATTTTCGTTCCTGAAGAAATCATTTGTGGAAAATGACTCGTTCTGTTCATTTTCGTTTCTGAAGAGGTTGTGGAAAATGACTCGTTCTGTTCATTTTCGTTTCTGAAGAGGTTGTGGAAAATGACTCATTCCGTACTTTTTCGTTTCTGAAGAATGCCTGTTGAAAATAACTCCGTTCATTTTTCATTTCTAAAAAATGACCGTTAAAGAGAAATAACAGGATTATGCCTTGCTTATCTTTGATTGTTACTTAACACTAAGCCACAGATAGACTCCTACGAATTAATTTCGGGACGAAATTTCCTAAAGTAGGGGAGACTGTGACACCTGTGTCACTGCGACCATCAAACAAATGCCAAACCAATGAAATATTGTATTTCATACTTGGGATTTGTAAAAATATGTGTATCGTTTGCACATATCAACTCTTGTTCGATTTCAAGCTCTAAATCGCCTTCTGGAAGGTTATACGCGCACTGATGCGTAAATATAACCAGTTTAATGCAACGAACACTCCGTAATAGTGAAATAGGCTTAACATACCTTAAATAACCTTTACATAACTTAGAAATAAGTTTTGAAGGCTTTGGTATGGCAAAATCAAGTTAAATCGCTTACAGGGACTAAAGTTGACAAACTGCGAAAGTATGCCAATTTGAACTATAACAGACATTCCGGAACATGACCATAAGTTAAACACACCACAAATATCCTTTACATAGCTTAGAAATAGGCTTTGACGGGTTCGGTATGCTAAAATATACTTTTGGGACATTCAGGGACTAAAAGCGTCAAAAAGTGCACAAGTTTGCACTTTCGCGCATAACTTACGTTCTGAATACTTCCGGACATCCAAAAATTTATGTAAGCACTAAAATATTTTATTTTAGTGTTTGGCATAAGAAAAATCCATTCGTTGCGTCTTTTGGATCGTTTTTCGCGCTTATGCGCATTCCGTCGTAATTAAGCGAACATCGCGATCGTACGACCAAACGAACCGACATCCGACATATTTTTGAGCATGTTTCATGTCCACAATGTTTAGTCATCATTTTAGGGCCTTAAAGTTGGCTTAACGGGCCTTAAACATGCCGGGAATGGCTTAAACACACAACAGGGACCAAAACTGTCATTTCTGAAGGATGTTTGCTGATACATCGAATCTGGTCCATTCCACTTGTTGCAAATGGTTTTGGGGAATCTATGGGCTGGTTTTGATGTGCACATGGTTTTGGGCAATACCATGGGCTCACATGGTTTTGTAAAACCATTATCTTGAGGTGTATGGCCAAGATCAAAGCACGGTTTCCAAGAAACGATCTTAACGGTTCGGGAAATCCTATAAATACCCCACCCCCATTTGCTTCTAAACTGACTAGAATCTGATTTGAGAAGCTCTAAGTTGAAACCATTGTTTCATACCTGAGCTACTTGAATCACGATTAGCATTCGGGGACCCTTCGTGCCGTTTGATTCCGTGATCTCTAGCATTGCTTGGTGGTTATCTTAGGACTTCTGAGCAATCTCAAGTGAGTACATAGACCCCTCTTTTACTGTTTTCCAAACTGTTTTGGGGTGAAACACATGTGCCTACTTGTTACTTTCATGCTTTACATGTTTTCACATCATATACCTGCTATGTTCGTTAGTACATTATAGTACATGATTTCATTACATTTCATGCTATGTATGCCCATTGTGTGCGTACTTAGTACATCGTGCTACATTACATTTCATGCTATGTATGCCCATTGTGTGCGTACTTAGTACATCGTCCTACATTACATTTCATGCTATGTATGTCCATTGTGTGCATACTTAGTACATTGTTTTACATTACACTTATGCTATGTATGTCCTTTGTTGCATACTTAGTACATTGTTATTCATCATATGCTTACATTTTGGATACACATTACATGATTTACATTAGACATGAACATTTTACATCTTGGTGGTTTGGTTTGAGTAAGTGATTTAAGTAACGAGGCGTGTGTAATATGATACAAGCATGGTGGATACGCCGCTGGTACTTCCTATATATAAGTGTTGGGTGGGGTTCAGCTACAAAGTCTATTTTTCCTACAAAGTGTACAAAGTGATAAAACACCACAATTTCAGCCATAAAACACGTTCAAAACCCACAAATAATAGAGTGAAGATCACTAAAACACAATATCCAAACCTTAACAGTCCATGTTAAAATTCAAACACACCATCGTAGAACTATGAATATAAAACACAACATGATAATCAACATAAAACACACTAATATTACTCATTCGAAAATCAAAGCCATATCATCCAAAACACAACACAAAACCTACAAATATGGCGTTTTAGTAATCTTCACTTTGTTATTTGTGGGTTTTGAGTGTGTTTTATAGCTGAAATTATGGTGTTTTATGACTTTGTACACTTTGTAGGAAAAATGGACTTTGTAGCCAACTCTCACCCTATAAGTGTTTGTATGGTATCACATATTGTAGCGTTATTTGAATCATTTCAATTTGAGACATATAACATTTTATACAAATAACATACTTTTTCACAAGACATTGATTTACAAACAACTTATCTTATACAAACTCATTGTACATGGTTATTCATTTAACCATACATTATTTTCTTATTTATACATATCATCTGATCTTATCGTTTTTCAAATGATTTACAAGACAAAGCAAATTACAAGGTTCATGACTAAACATTTTCTCAAACATAAGTCATGAATTCTATTTTCACAAAACATATGTATCTCACAGGCATTTTTATGTTGACGTACCTATTTTCACATGTGTTTTCAGGAGATGATGCATAGGACTTATCAAGACATACTTAGGCGGACCTGTGCCTTAGTGACTTAAAACGAGACAAGAACTAGTTAATTTATGTTATGTACTCTTTGTTTCTTGTTTAAAACAATGTAAACTCTCATGTTTGATTAATAAAACAAAACTTCAATTGCCATGGATTTGAAACAATTAATTCTGTTACAACACTCCCCGACGTTTCCGCCATGTTTTGTATGTTCTACGTGGTCGGGGTGTGACAATAATAATAATACCGGTGTAACTTAGATATTTATTTGTGAAGGCGTTGGTATTATTTTGGAGTCGTTACTTCTCAGTGTATTCAAGTTATATTATTTTTACTCTAAAAATAATATACACATCATTCACAAAATAGTCATAAAATCACACAAGCGTTTTACTATGAAATATATATTCTAAATATATATTTAACAAGTTTCATTTATGAAAATCCACCTCCGACACTTGGAAAATTTGTAATAAAAATCATGGCGAATTTTATTTGGGGAAAACAGGTTAAAAATATATTTTTAACCACTTGTCACAAAATATTTCTAAGTGTTATTTTCTGGAAAAATTTCGCCAGAGTTTCCTCTGTAACTGGAGGTGGCCACGCTTACTAGCGTATCATTTTCTTTTCAAAATTCAATCAATCAATTTCCAATCATCAAAATACAATTTTCAAACATCAAACTAGTCAAAGATAAGTATAAATCGCAAACACATGAACTTGTAAGTTGTGTAAAAATATGTAGTAACTTTCCAACATATTTAGTAGATCTTTCCATCTTTAAAAATAAAATCATTTTCTTGGAAATCTTTATTTTTAAAGAACATGTAAGTTTACAACTTCTATTCCAAAAATTACGAAAATATTTCTTGGTTAAATCTTTTGTCACACAAGTGTTTACACACTTGTTTGTTTGCAAAAATGCTTTTAGTTCATGAAAGATCCGGCTTTTAAACAAGGTTTGCATCTTACACTTGGTTCTTCGAAAATACCACTTGTAGATCTTTAGATCTACTAGTTTAGAACTCTATTTTACAAGAAAAATCATTTTTACACAAGTTCATGTTTATGTATGGAAAGGTTCATCATCTTGCAATTTTTACACTATACATATGGCTAGTTCATGTTCCATGAACATGATCTAGCATGGTTAGATGACGATCCGTTCCACTACTAGCCACTAACAACATAAAATAATCATTTCTAAACAAGATTCACAAGTTTTACACCATTTGTTTCTCTTTAACCAACTAGTTCATCATACTTTCAAGTCTTTTAGTTTTGGTCTTGTAAGTTCTTGGATTTTAACCGTTAAATCTCTTATTAACCACTTTAAACAAGAACAAGAAGATGTTTAGAAGCACTTACAACTAGCTCAAGCCTTGGGAAGAATCAAATCGAAAACAAGGTGGATAAAAGCAACGTGGTGAGGTTCTTGAGATTCCGAAAGCACCGGGCCTCCTTGTATGACCTCTAGCACCTTGGTATGTATGTAGAATGAGTGAACAAGGTTTGAATGATGGGTGGATGCGGGGTGTTGGTTTCGGCTGATTGTAAGGAGAAGGAAAGAGAGAGATGTTTTTTTTTTTTTGTTAAGTGTTTGTGAATGAATGAAAGTCTTGTCCATGAAGTATTCTTATAGCCCATTCATCAATATTACCCATTATGTAAAATGTTGTCAAGATACTAGACAAGTAGGATTAAAATAATCAAAATTGGGTGGTGTGTGTTCCCTATGGGGGACCGACCGGTCAAGGGGGGGGGGGGTTATTGGTTAGATTTCAACCATATAGTTAGTAACTAGTTATGTTTAGTTAGGGATTTAAGTTAGTTACTAGTGTGTTATGTAATATAACGGGTGTTACGGTGTTCGGGGACCCTAACTAGCTCAGAAAAGGAAAAACAATGTTATTGACAATATTTTTATGTTCCGGGTAAAGTCCGGTTGTTAGGTTGGATATTAATCCTTTAAAGTGCTAAATAAGCATTTAGAGTGTCTTTAATATTACTTTTAGTGACACGATGAATTCCTGACACTTTGGAAAGTGTCTAGTATTATTTTCCCATGTTTTTGCACTTTACTAGTTATGTTAAATGCTGAATTTTTGTTTAAAGTGCAGAATTTTGTAATTAGAGCATGTTTTAGGCACATCCGGTCACTATAACTATCACCTAGTGACGCAGTTCTACAAACCTCATCTCCCTACACTCACTACTAGTGTAGTAATCTATTCCCGGCTCATACTGGCCTCAGAACAATGTATGTTTAGGTGCTGGCAATGTCAGCATGTTTACTGGGTTATCCGTATAGTGTGCTCACTGTGATTTGTGCATCAAGGTTGTCACTGATGTTTGTGTGTAAATAATAGAGTGACAGTAATAAAGTATGATGCATGAATATGTATGTATCAGAAATCAAGAAGCAGTTTAACCACAGTTGTAAGCAAGCACAGTAATTAAGCATTAATCAAATATTAATTAATTCGTACGGATACCTGGTTTGGTGAGGGTTGTCACATTCTCCCCCCGTTAAATAAATTTCGTCCCGAAATTTTAGGCTCTGCTTCTAGTTGTAGGAGTCTTAGGAAATAAATGGGGGTATTTCTCTTTCATACGATCCTCACGTTCCCACGTGAATTCAGGCCCATGTCTGGCGTTCCATCGAACTTTGACGAGTTTGACACTGCTCCTGCGCGTTTTGTTAACTTTCCAATCCGTAACCTCAACGGGTTCTTCGGTAAAGTGGAGCGTGTCGTCGATATGAACTTCGTCAGCGGGAATGATCACTGTCTCCTGTGTTGGACTCTTTCTCAAATTTGATACATGGAATGTATCGTGAACACCATTGAGTTCGGCAGGTAGGTCCAACTTGTAGGCTACAAGCCCAATCCTTTGCAGGATTCTGAAAGGACCAATATAACGCGGATTCAGCTTCCCACGCTTTCCAAAGCGTGCCACACCCTTCCAGGGTGAAACTTTTAATAAAACCATATCCCCAACTTGAAATTCCAAAGGTTTCCTCTTTGGATCTGCATAGGCTTTCTGTCTGTCGCGAGCCGCCTCGATGCGTTTTTGAATCTGCGCAATCTTGTCTGTCGTCTATTGGACTATTTCAGGACCAACGAGTTGTCTATCACCGGCATCAGCCCAGCATAAGGGTGATCGAAATTTGCCTCCATAAAGCACTTCAAATGGCGCGGCTCCAATGCTTGTGTGGTAGCTATTGTTGTATGAAAATTCGACCAATGGTAAATGATTATCCCAGCTACCACCTAGATCCATTACACATGCTCTCAACATATCCTCCAATGTCTGGATAGTTCTTTCACTTTGGCCATCAGTTTGCGGGTGGAATGCAGTACTTAGATTCAACTGTGAGCCAAAAGCTTCTTGAAAGGATTGCCAAATCCTTGATATAAATCTCCCATCCCTATCAAAGATAATCGAGAGAGGCACTCCATGACGTGCAACAATCTCTCTCATGTATATTTCCACCAGTTTGCTAGTGTTATCCTTCTCTTTGATTGGCAGGAAGTGTGCGGACTTGGTCAGGCGGTCAACTATTACCCAAATAGTATCATGACCTCTGGGCGTCTTGGGCAGTTTCGTTATGAAATCCATTGAAATCTGTTCCCATTTCCATTTGGGAATTTCAGGTTGTTGCAGAAGTCCTGAAGGCTTCTGGTGTTCAGCTTTCACCTTGGCGCACGTTAAACACTTGCTAACATAAACAGCAACGTCGCCTTTCATCCTAGGCCACCAATAATAATCCTTAAGGTCCTGGTACAACTTATCCGCTCCTGGGTGGATAGAGTACCGTGATTTGTGAGCTTCATCAAAAATAACTTTTCTCAAACCACCAAACAGAGGAACCCAAATCCGTTTCATGTAGCATAAAGTTCCTTCCTCGTTTGGCACCAACTGCTTCTCCATTCCACGAAGATACTCATCTTCAATGTTCCTTTCTTTCAAAGCTTCTCTCTGCGTGGCACGAATGCGTAGAGAGAGATCTGTCTGGACAATCATCTCCAAAGCCCTAACCTTTATGGGCTTAATCCTTTCCTTCCGGCTCAGGGCGTCGGCGACCACATTCGCCTTCCCTGGGTGATACTTAATCTCGCAATCATAATCGTTCAACAGCTCTATCCAGCGTCTTTGCCTCATGTTAAGCTCTTTCTGGTTGAATATGTTCTGTAAACTCTTGTGATCCGTGAAAATTGTACACTTTGTACCATACAAGTAATGTCGCCAAATCTTTAACGCAAATACCACTGCGCCTAGCTCCAAGTCATGCGTGGTATAATTTTTCTCATGTACCTTCAACTGGCGTTGCATCAACACGCAACCCAATCCTTGACGTGAGGCGTCACAATATACCACTAAATCATCAGTTCCTTTCGGTAGCAATAAAATCGGCGCCTTGCAGAGCTTGTCTTTCAACAACTGGAATGCTTCTTCTTGTTTGATTCCTCAATCAAACTTCTTATCCTTCTGCATGAGGAGTGTCAGTGGTTGAGCGATCTTTGAAAAATCCTCAATGAATCTTCGATAGTATCCAGCCAAACCCAAGTGTAACACCTCAAAAAATCACGTCCCATAATGTGTTGACACGTGTAATATGTTTGAACGTGTGAAAGAATGTTATAGAAGGATTTAAGTTGACAATCATGGAAAGTATGGGAATATACGAGTTCTAAATGTCAACAGTGAATAAATGTATTGTACATTAACCCTACATGATGCTCATACCTTCAAACGAATAAATCATGGATCATACGAAGCTAAACATGAAAGAAAGTGAGAGATTACAAACTACAGGGGTTAAATGTGTCAACATGTTTAAGTTATACCTCTGAGTGACCTTTTGACAAAGCCGAAGCTTTGTAATGGTTAATTATGCTCACTAGAATGCACGTTATAAATTTCATAAAGTTTCGTTATCATATGAGAAAGTTATGATCAAATTCGTATACAAGGGGTTAAAGCGTCAACGTTGAAAGTTATGACTTTTCGGGTAACAATAAAGTTAACCGAGGACTTAACGAAGTGGGTATATGTCTTGAAGCCCTTATAAGTCAAGTTGGAGGGTTCAAAGTGCAAGAAATAAAGTCGTAGCAAAGTTCCCAAGAGCCAAGGACCAAAGCGTAAAAATCAAAATTTAAAGATTTGATCAGAAGGGGCCTCGCGCCACGCGACGGCCCTGGGGGGGGGGGGGGCGACGCGTGCCACGAGGGGTAGTCTGTTCTGAAAACTTTGGGTTCTTGTCTTCCATTTGCATTTTAACCGACTTACAAATGTTTTTCCTCATCTTGCACGACCCCTAGGCAACCCCTAGACACTTAGGGACATCTGGAAGTGATCCAAGGCCATGGTTAGACTTGTGTGTCAATGATCCATGAGTTCTTGAGCACTATATAAAGGGCCAATGTTGCAACCAATTCTTCACACCTTCCTTCAGCATTTCTGATCATTTCTGGAGCTCCAAAGCAGGCTCAAGTGATCACTAATCGTGCAAAGGACTCTAGTAAGTATGCTTAACCTTTCTTAGTTAAGTTTTTGCTTAGTTTTAGCTTAAAAGTCAAACCGTCGTAATTAACGGTTGACTTAGCGATTAATCATTTATGACTCAGTGATTAGTCGAATTGAAAGTAGTTATAAGTTGGTAATTATGTGGGCATTAAACCCTTAAAAGGGTTCCCCCTGATTCCCACTCTAACTAGGTCAAATGTCGGGTCAAACTTGTTATTAAAAAGTCAACAGGATACTTAATTTTCAATTTATGCATAATTAGCAATGTAGAACTCATACAACCTGTTTGATCATTAATATAATTTGGTAATTAGTGTAAGAACATGTCTAAACATGTTCAACCCGACAATTTTCTGTTTAGACCCGGTTCGGAACCGAAAGTCGCAAAACTTTGACTTTTGCTTTGACTTCAGTTCTGACCCGTTTTAGTATGAATTGGAATTGCCATAGAGCTTCCTTAGGACCAGGTTACATGCTAGTATAACCCTCTGTGATTATACACCATGGATCATTAGTTATCCAATTAATATGCATGATTCCGTTAATTGCTCAAATGTTGACCATTATGCCATTTACACCATAAAACGTGAGTTTTGAAAATGTAAAAGAGTAGAAACCTTAATTACTGATATATAAACTTGTACCCAAAATTTGACATCAGTTTGAGGTGTAGATTGAGAGTTATGCTCATTAGCGTAATTTGAAAGCTTCTTTAGCGATTAAACGACATAATTAGCGTATAGCCTATTTAAACATACTTTTTGATATCAAACTCTTTACCCACTGATATAATATATTATTTTGGGATTTTTGAAGATTTTTAATTAATTTTAGGCTGAGCATAACTTATAGTCATAGGCTTAATCCGGTAATTGTCGGTTTTGCCCTAACGAGCTATAAAATGAGTTTTACATATCGAATTGACTCCAAACCTTTTGCTACTGATTACATATGATAAATAAATTATTTTAAGCCTTCTGAAATAATAAAAATATCAGCTTTATATATAGAACCCGGAAATGGCTTCTAATCGCCTTTTTAAGCGTTTTTAACCCATAGTATGTACTAGAACTATTTTAAACATACAAGGGTGATACCTACTGATATTTTAGGTAAATTATAATATTTTAACAGTAAGTAAAAGTTGTTTAACTCAGACTTCAGTTTTGAGCTTTACGGCTTATGTGAAATTACCAAAATGCCCCTACGGTGCATAGTTGGTTATAATTGATAAATTTCACATATATACTTTACCCTACTGTTATAACTTATCAAATTAAGTATTTTTGCTGATTACATCAGACCTGTAACTCAGGTTAATACTTAAACTCTTTTATAACCTTGTAAATGACCAAACTACCCTTACGGGGCATAGTTTGTGTTTAAATTCGTTTCGGGCGTAATAAAAGACATCTTACTGATGTCACAACATATTTGAAGCATATTAACTTAGGAAACCTGTATATGGCTCTCATGAATACCCGTTACGCTTATTACGCGTTCGGTTCGGTTTATGTAACTAGTTTGCATAAATTAGCCGAAACGGGTCAAACCTTATCGGTTTTATCTCAAAATCCAGAATGTGTATGAAATAACCATATTAAGCAAGTCTTCAAACTTGTCGAGTCTAAATCACATTCTATCCGGTCATCGCTTAATCGTGCGTACGAACCGTGTCTTTGAAACTAACCGGTCTAAGCTTAAGCTTAATTAAAGACCCGTTAGGATTCTAATAGGTTATTATAAACCTTCGTTCCAGATTAGGAGGACCAGTAAAAGCTACTTGCATTTGCTTATTGTGATTATTACTTTGCTCAGGTAAATACTTTTAACTTATTTTCCCTATACGGGCTTGGGGTACGGTATATAAAATACCGCTTGGTCGGGCATTAAATCTTCCATCGTATGGTGGTTAATTGAATAATTTGATCGGCCCGTTTAAATTGTTTTGTTTACTTAAAGCCTTTGGGGGGTTAATGACCATGTCCCGGATATCCTTGGCATCATTTTACGAAATGGCCACGACCTAAGCGCGGAGTGTAGGCGTACACTCGTCAGTGCATAAATAGATTATGTGGTGTGTCTATTGATCTTTAACCCGGAACGATCCGGGCTACTGAACGCATAAGGAACATGTAATTCTTTTACAAGTTTATATATTAAATAATTATCCCAAGTTATAAAATGTTTATGCCACGTGCATCCAAATCAATTTTTAATCATTTTTAAAATGAGTCAGTTGATTGTATTTACCAGTGTAAACTGACGTATTTTCCCAAAAAGATTAAATGCAGGTACTAAGCGTAATAGGCTGGATTCTCTCCTTAGCATCAATAAAGAGTCTCGCAAGCTTAAGATGCCTATCGTCTGTTGAACTACTGTTTCCTATTTATTTCGATCCGTCTGTGGATAAACTTTCAACTGTTTGTGATACACGATATTACAATATTTTATTCGGTTGAAATGTATCTTTCAATTGCTTCCGTTGTGCATTTAAATATTGTGTTGTTTGACTATTATGTTGCCAACCACGTCACGATACTCCCCACCGGGCCCACCGGTGACACGTGGAATTCGGGGTGTGACAGGTTGGTATCAGAGCCAACGCTGAGTGAATTAAACACTAGCCTTTTGTGTTTAATCTCAGTTACACAATTGCACATTCCAAAAACTTTCGAGTCTAGACAAATAACTTAGGACAAATTCTACTTTGTTTTGTTTTGTTTTGTCCTTTATTTTATATATTCTTGTAGTTATCTCATGTTGTATTGACAGGATTAAAAATGCCGCCAAGATTCTTTCGACGAAGAGGACGAGGCAAGGGGCCAATCACCGCCCCCAATGACGATGAGGCAGGACCTTCGCATATGCGAGCTCCTACCACCACTGCAAGTGCTGACCCTAGAGAAAACCGGAGGAACCTATTTGAACCAGCTAGACGATCTGTCTCGCACAGTTCGACACCTCCCATTCACAACTCATATGGGCCACAGTCGGAAAATGAGCCCGACAACCCTCAACCTTCTTACATACCTCTTCAACGATCCCTATCGCACCATTCTTTTGGTGACCCTACACCTGTTTTTAGGGGCCGGTTTAACCCGGCAAATTACATACAAGAACCAGTGGGTTTTAACCCATTGGGGCCGGAGGATCATTTCTCCGGCGATCATGCGGAAGATATGGACGAGGACACCGATCCAGTCGAGCCCGCAACCGAAACCCCCAACCATCCTATCGAGGTCTCGGATGGTTCATCTTTTCATGGATCACCCTACCGTGGTCCTGACAGTTACCAGGCACGATTTAATCAGTGCGAGTGGTATTTTACACCCTCGCACCATTCGTCGCCTCACCAGCAGCAACAGGATCCCTCTGAGGATTCACGATTCGTGGCAGTCACGCCACCGCCTCCACCGCCACCAGTTCAGCCTCGACAATCAAGTGGCAGTCATTATCCGCCACTTCCAGAAGATCCACAAATGGGTGGACCTTCAAACCCCGTTGCACCGCAACCACCACCGATGGGTTTTGATAACCCGATACCAGCATACACGGGTTCTATGACGTACAACCCGTTTGGGCCGCCGGTCCACACTAACTACAATTACGCTGAAGCCGACCCATACTTGGTAGCGTCCAATTACAACGCCTTTAACCCTGAAGGACCGTATGGAGCTCCTAGGGGAGCAGGATACCCAACTCATGGGTACCAGATACCTGCCAGACCTATAACACGGACACAATCGCAGCCGCCACGGTTTTCTCCCCCAGAACGGGAGGAAATTCTTCAGAGACTGGACCAGGTCGAGCGAGACTTTCACCGAGATCGCAGGGAGCGACAAACTTTCTTCGAGGGATTGACAAGCCTAATAAAAGGGAAGAGCAATAAGGACCATTGAATCCTTCCACTGTTATTGTAATTTTCCTTGTATCTTTTGAGCCCCTGCGTGGGCCTGTCTTGCTGTATTAGCCCCTGTGTGGGTATGTTTGTTTGTTTTGACCCCTGCGTGGGTCTATCTTTCTGTTAAACCCCTACGAGGGTATGTTGTTTGTTTAAGTCCCTGCGTGGACTAGTATTTCAGTGTGACCCCTGCGTGGGTAAGTATTCTGTTTAAAAAGACCCGTTTAGGGCAGTGTGTAATTTGTACGATTATTGGAATGTTAATTTATAAATTTCATTTTTTGCGATTGTATGCATAAATATATTATATGAAATAAACAAATCCAAAATCATTCCTTTTAAAATTAATCTGCCTATTTAATATTGAATAAGAATCTTAAGAGTGAAACCTAGCCTGAGTGTCATTGTGAAGACCTGGCTATGATGGTAAGACCTGTTTAAAAGATTCAAATCCCAGTTAACATCTGTAAACATGTTAACGCTCCTGGCAGATGTGATTCGTTAAAAATCACACACGTCATTCTTATATAAGGATTCTTCAAAAGATTCCTAACCCAACTTAATGATCTCTGAATCATGGGTTTAAATCATCAACTAAGATGATCATATTTTGACCATACATTGGTAATATGGTGCCTACGGGCCTTGCTCATTTCTACATGAGCCAAAAGACAGTGGTAGCTATGACTCCCTGTCCGAAAAAGGTAATGAACTATGTTCAAACCTTAAAAGCCTTGATTCTCTGAAATCATGGCTTATAATTTAAAAATGTCCTTGTGACTAGGCCTTTTGTGCTACAAATAAAACTGTTATTGTTTTATAATTCGGGTAAATTATAATAAAAATCCTAAATAAATATGATTAACAAATTAACCAAATATGGTTTATGTATACCATGGTTAATGAATTGTCATAAAAGACAATTATATGATAAACTCCCAAATAAACTATTGTTATTGTTTTATGTAACAGTTTAAATTAAAATGACTGACTCGGATGAAATTAATAGTCACCCAAGGGAGAACAATGATAATGCCCGAATTAATTTAACGGGTGCTGAATTGAAAGCGTTAGTAGACGACGCAGTTACAAAGGCCTTAGAGCGGCAGTATGAAGAATATAGTGGGACTCGAAGTAGGACCCTATCTACACCGCATTCGAAGCCACCTTCCAAGAAGGAAGAACTGAAGAAAGATGATGATCGACTCTCCTCAAACCACCACAGTGCTCCATCTCAACAGATTATACTAAATCAAGGACCCCGTGACAAGGGTTGCTCCTACAAATATTTTGTCTCATGTAAACCCAGGGATTTCACTGGGGAGAAAGGAGCTGTAGATTATATGACGTGGTTAGATGAGATGGATACAGTTGTGGATATCAGCGGGTGTGCTGAGAGGGATATAGTGAAGTTTGTGTCGCAATCTTTTAAAGGCGAGGCTTTAGCCTGGTGGAGATCGTTGATCCAAGCCACCGGGAAGATCCCATTGTACAACATGACATGGGAGCAATTTGTTGCCCTTATCAGGGAAAACTACCGCCCTCAGCATGAGGTGGAGAAGATAGAGTCTGATTTTCTATCGCTGGTTATGAAGAATCTTGATTGTCAAGCTTACCTCACGAGCTTCAACACAATGTCCCGATTGGTTCCATATCTGGTGACCCCGGAACCAAAAAGAATAGCTCGTTTCATCGGGGGATTAGCCCCAGAAATAAAGGCAAGCGTGAAGGCATCTCGGCCGACTACTTTCAGATCGGTAACTGACATATCCTTGTCCCTCACTCTGGACGCAGTCCGACAGAGATCGCTGAGGAACTCGGATGCCGAGAAGAGGAAACGTGAAGATGACACTTCACGAAGGTCAAACAAGAAGCATAGAGGAAACAATGACCATAGGAAGGGGTCTGAGTCTAGAAAGGATGGGCATCAGTCTGGTGATAAGCCCAAATGCAAAGTCTGCAAGAAACAACACTTCGGGAAGTGCAGATTTGAATCAAACTCACAGACTCAGTCAAAAACTTTTGCATGTGGAATATGCAAGTCCAAGGATCACAAGACCTTGGATTGCAAGAAGCTGAAAGACGCAACGTGCTACCGTTGCAATGAAAAGGGGCACATTAAGACCAACTGCCCGAAATATGCAAAGAAAGACGATGAAGGAAAGAAGACAAATGCTAGAGTCTTCATGATGGATGCAAAGGAAGCGGTTCTAGACGACAATGTGATTACAGGTACTTTTCTTGTAAATGATGTCTATGCAAGAGTACTTTTTGATTCAGGCGCTGATAAGTCTTTCGTAGATAATAAGTTTAGCAATCTGCTGAACTTACCTGTTAAAACCTTAAGTGTAAATTATGAGGTGGAGTTAGCAGATGGCACCTTAGAAACCGTCTCAACTGTATTAGATGGGTGTGTGATATCCATTAAGAACCACTCTTTTCCTTTGTCCCTACTTCCCTTCAAGTTAGCCGGTTTCGACATAGTTTTGGGTATGGACTGGTTATCTCATAACCAGGCCCAAATTGTCTGTAACAAGAAGCAAGTGGTGATTAAGACTCCATCTAGTGAATCACTTACCATTCGGGGAGATACCCAGTATGGACTGCCTGAGCAAGTGACTATGCTCAAGGCCTCTAAGTGTTTAAAGAAGGGTTGTATCATCTACATGGCACAAGTGATTATTGATGAGCCTAAACCGAAGATAGAAGACATCCCTGTCATTTCTGAATACCCTGATGTTTTTCCTGAAGAACTACCTGGTTTACCACCAGATAGGCAAGTCGAATTCAGAATTGACATCATCCCTGGAGCAGCACCTGTTGCTAGAGCACCTTATAGGTTGGCGCCAACAGAGATGAAGGAATTAAGGACACAACTAGATGAATTGCTAGCTAAAGGTTTCATTAAACCTAGTTCGTCTCCTTGGGGAGCACCAGTCTTGTTTGTCAAGAAGAAGGATGGATCGATGCGTCTGTGCATCGATTACCGTGAACTTAATAAAGTCACTATCAAGAATAGGTATCCTTTGCCAAGGATCGACGACTTGTTCGATCAATTGCAAGGGGCAAGTTATTTCTCGAAGATTAACTTGAGGTCAGGCTATCACCAACTGAAGGTTAGAGATGAAGACGTACACAAAACTGCATTTAGGACTCGCTATGGTCATTACGAGTTCCTAGTGATGCCTTTTGGGCTCACTAATGCACCGGCCGCGTTCATGGATCTCATGAATCACGTTTGCAAGCCATACCTAGATAAATTCGTCATCGTTTTCATCGACGACATTCTCATTTACTCGAAGAACCAAGCTGACCATGAGAAACACCTTTGCTGTATTCTCAAACTCCTGCATCATGAGAAACTCTATGCCAAATTCTCTAAGTGTGAATTCTGGCTTCGCGAAGTCCAATTTCTTGGACATGTGGTTAGTGAACGCGGAATCCAAGTAGATCCCGCTAAGGTTGAAGCTGTCATGAATTGGCAGGAGCCAAAGACGCCTACAGAGATTCGTAGCTTCCTGGGATTGGCAGGATATTACAGGCGTTTCATTGAAAATTTTTCAAGGATTGCTGCACCCCTAACTTCGTTGACTCGTAATAAAATAAAGTTTGACTGGGGACCTAAGCAGCAAGAATCTTTTGATATTCTGAAGCAAAAGTTGAGCAATGCTCCTGTACTGACATTGCCTGAAGGTACCGAAGAATTCGTAGTTTACTGCGATGCATCGCACACTGGCATGGGATGTGTGCTTATGCAGAAAGGCAAGGTTATTGCCTACGCTTCATGACAATTAAAAGTGCATGAAAAAATTACACCACCCATGACTTGGAATTGGGTGCCGTTGTATTTGCACTAAAGCTATGGAGGCACTATTTGTATGGAATCAAGTGTGTGATCTACTCTGATCACAAGAGCCTTCAACATCTGTTTAATCAGAAGGACTTAAACATGAGGCAGCGCCGATGGATGGAGACTTTGAATGATTATGATTGTGAAATCAGATACCATCCCGGCAAGGCAAATGTAGTTGCCGATGCCTTAAGCAGGAAGGAAAGGGTGAAACCCATCCGAATCAATGCCAAGAACATTGAGATAAAGAATAGTTTAAATGAAAGGTTGTTAGCTGCGCAGAAGGAAGCTGTGCTGGAAGCTAACTATCCCGATGAAAAGCTGGGAGTAACTGAATAACAGTTATCTCAAGGCAAGGACAGGATTTTGAGATTGAATGGACGAATATGGGTTCCAATCTATGGAGGACTACGAGATGTTATCCTCCAGGAAGCCCATAGTTCTAAATATTCCGTTCATCCTGGAGCTGATAAGATGTACCAGGATCTAAGGGCAAACTATTGGTGGATAGGCTTAAAGAAGTCTGTAGCTACCTATGTAGCTAAATGCTTGACGTGTACGCAAGTCAAAGCAGAACATCAAAAGCCGTCAGGTTTGCTACAACAGCCTGAACTTCCTACGTGGAAGTGGGAAATGGTAATTATGGATTTTATCACCAAGTTACCTAAGACAAGGAAAGGAAATGATACGATATGGGTTATAGTTGATAAACTGACTAAGTCAGCACATTTCTTACCCATCAAGGAGACTTACAGCTCCGACATGTTAGCCCAGTTGTACGTGGATAAGATTGTAGCTTTACATGGCATACCTGTGTCTATTATCTCTGACAGAGATACTAGATACACGTCACACTTTTGGAAAAGTTTCCAACAATCTTTGGGCACGCGTTTGAATTTTAGTACGGCTTACCATCCTCAGACGGACGGTCAGAGTGAGCGTACTATTCAAACTTTGGAAGACATGCTTCGAGCATGCGTGATTGATTTAGGTGGTAGTTGGGATAACCACCAACCATTAATCGAATTCTCCTACAACAATAGCTACCATACCAGCATTAAAGCTGCGCCTTTCGAGGCCTTATACGGTAGAAAGTGTAGAACGCCCGTCTGTTGGGCGGAAGTTGGAGATGTCCAATTATCAGGACCAGAGATAGTCTTTGAAACGACGGACAAGATTGTCCAGATTCGTGACCGTCTCAAAGCTGCCTGAGATAGGCAGAAGAGCTACGCAGATCCAAAGCGTAAAGCTATGAAATTCGAAGTAGGTGACAAAGTGTTGCTTAAAGTATCACCCTGGAAGGGGGTGATGCGGTTCGGTAAGAAAGGTAAATTAAGCCCGAGGTATATAGGACCGTTCGAGATTATTGAATGTGTTGGATCAGTGGCTTACAAGTTAAATTTACCTGAAGAGCTCAGTGGTATTCATAATGTATTCCACATCTGCAATCTGAAGAAGTGTTTCGCTGAAGAATCACTGGTCATACCACATACAGATGTGCATATAGATGAGAGCTTAAAATTTGTGGAAAAACCATTGTCGATTGAAGATCGACAGGTTAAGAAGCTTCGAAGGAAGCATGTGCCTATTGTAAAGGTAAAATGGGATGCCCGTAGAGGTCCCGAATATACGTGGGAGGTTGAATCCACAATGAAAGAAAAGTACCCTTATTTATTTAAGTAAATCTCGAGGTCGAGATTTCTTTTAAGGGGGTGAGGATGTAACACCTCGAAAATTCACGTCCTATAATGTGTTGACACGTGTCATATGTTTGAACATGTGAAAGAATGTTATAGAAGGATTTAAGTTGACAATCATGGAAAGTATGGGAATATATGAGTTCTAAATGTCAATAGTGAATAAATGTATTGTACATTAACCCTACATGATACTCATACCTTCAAACGAATAAATCATGGATCATACGAAGCTAAACATGAAAGAAAGTGAGAGATTACAAACTACAGGGGTTAAATGTGTCAACATGTTTAAGTTATACCTCTGAGTGACCTTTTGCCAAACCCGAAGCTTTATAACGGTTAATTATGCTCACTAGAATGCACGTTATAAATTTCATAAAGTTTCGTTATCATATGAGAAAGTTATGATCAAATTCGTATACAAGGGGTTAAAGCGTCAACGTTGAAAGTTATGACTTTTCGGGTAACAATAAAGTTAACCGAGGACTTAACGAAGTGGGTATATGTCTTAAAGCCCTTATAAGTCAAGTTGGAGGGTTCAAAGTGCAAGAAATAAAGTCGTAGCAAAGTTCCCAAGAGCCAAGGACCAAAGCGTAAAAATCAAAATTTAAAGATTTGATCAGAAGGGGCCTCGCGCCACGCGACGGCCCTGGGGGGGGGGGGGCTACGCGTGCCGCGAGGGGTAGTCTGTTCTGAAAACTTTGGGTTCTTGTCTTCTATTTGCATTTTAACCGACTTACAAACGTTTTTCCTCATCTTGCACGACCCCTAGGCAACCCCTAGACACTTAGGGACATCTGGAAGTGATCCAAGGCCATGGTTAGACTTGTGTGTAAATGATCCATGAGTTCTTGAGCACTATATAAAGGGCCAATGTTGCAACTAATTCTTCACACCTTCCTTTAGCATTTCTGGAGCTCCAAAGCAGGCTCAAGTGATCACTAATCGTGCAAAGGACTCTAGTAAGTATGCTTAACCTTTCTTAGTTAAGTTTTTGCTTAGTTTTAGCTTAAAAGTCAAACCGTCGTAATTAACGGTTGACTTAGTGATTAATCATTGATGGCTCAGTGATTAGTTGAATTGAAAGTAGTTATAATTTGGTAATTATGTGGGCATTAAACCCTTAAAAGGGTTCCCCCCTGATTCCCACTCTAACTAGGTCAAATGTCGGGTCAAACTTGTTATTAAAAAGTCAACAGGATACTTAATTTTCAATTTATGCATAATTAGCAATGTAGAACTCATACAACATGTTTGATCATTAATATAATTTGGTAATTAGTGTAAGAACATGTCTAAACATGTTCAACCCGACAATTTTCTGTTTAGACCCGGTTCGGAACCGAAAGTCGCAAAACTTTGACTTTTGCTTTGACTTCAGTTCTGACCCGTTTTAGTATGAATTGGAATTGCCATAGAGCTTCCTTAGGACCAGGTTACATGCTAGTATAACCCTCTGTGATTATACACCATGGATCATTAGTTATCCAATTAATATGCATGATTTCGTTAATTGCTCATATGTTGACCATTATGCCCTTTACACCATAAAACGTGATTTTTGAAAATGTAAAAGAGTAGAAACCTTAATTACTGATATATAAACTTGTACCCAAAATTTGACATCAGTTTGAGGTGTAGATTGAGAGTTATGCTCATTAGCGTAATTTGAAAGCTTCTTTAGCGATTAAACGACATAATTAGCGTATAGCCTATTTAAACATACTTTTTTATATCAAACTCTTTACCGACTGATATAATATATTATTTTGGGATTTTTGAAGATTTTTAATTAATTTTAGGCTGAGCATAACTTATAGTCATAGGCTTAATCCGGTAATTATCGGTTTTGCCCTTACGGGCTATAAAATGAGTTTTACATATCGAATTGACTCCAAACCTTTTGCTACTGATTACATATGATAAATAAATTATTTTAAGCCTTCTGAAATAATAAAAATATCAGCTTTATGTATAGAACCCGGAAATGGCTTCTAATCGCCTTTTTAAGCGTTTTTAACGCATAGTATGTACTAGAACTATTTTAAACATACAAGGGTGATACCTACTGATATTTTAGGTAAATTATAATATTTTAACAGTAAGTAAAAGTTGTTTAACTCAGACTTCAGTTTTGAGCTTTACGGCTTATGTGAAATTACCAAAATGCCCCTACGGTGCATAGTTGGTTATAATTGATAAATTTCACATATATACTTTACCCTACTGTTATAACTTATCAAATTAAGTATTTTTGCTGATTACATCAGACCAGTAACTCAGGTTAATACTTAAACTCTTTTATAACCTTGTAAATGACCAAACTACCCTTACGGGGCATAGTTTGTGTTTAAATTCGTTTCGGGCATAATAAAAGACATCTTACTGATGTCACAACATATTTGAAGCATATTAACTTAGGAAACCTGTATATGGCTCTCATGAATACCCGTTACGCTTATTACGTGTTCGGTTCGGTTATGTAACTGGTTTGCATAAATTAGCCGAAACGGGTCAAACCTTATCGGTTTTATCTCAAAATCCAGAATGTGTATGAAATAACCATATTAAGCAAGTCTTCAAACTTGTCAAGTCTAAATCACATTCTATCCGGTCATCGCTTAATCGTGCGTACGAACCGTGTCTTTGAAACTAACCGGTCTAAGCTTAAGCTTAATTAAAGACCCGTTAGGATTCTAATAGGTTATTATAAACCTTCGTTCCAGATTAGGAGGACCAGTAAAAGCTACTTGCATTTGCTTATTGTGATTATTACTTTGCTCAGGTAAATACTTTTAACTTATTTTCCCTATACGGGCTTGGGGTACGGTATATAAAATACCGCTTGGTCGGGCATTAAATCTTCCATCGTATGGTGGTTAATTGAATAATTTGATCGGCCCGTTTAAATTGTTTTGTTTACTTAAAGCCTTTGGGGGGTTAATGACCATGTCCCGGATATCCTTGGCATCATTTTACGAAATGGCCATGACCTAAGCGCGGAGTGTAGGCGTACACTCGTCAGTGCATAAATAGATTATGTGGTGTGTCTATTGATCTTTAACCCGGCATGATCCGGGCTACTGAACGCATAAGGAACATGTAATTCTTTTACAAGTTTATATATTTAAATAATTATCCCAAGTTATAAAATGTTTATGCCACGTGCATCCAAATCAATTTTTAATCATTTTTAAAATGAGTCAGTTGATTGTATTTACCAGTGTAAACTGACGTATTTTCCCAAAAAGATTAAATGCAGGTACTAAGCGTAATAGGCTGGATTCTCTCCTTAGCATCAATAAAGAGTCTCGCAAGCTTAAGATGCCTATCGTCTGTTGAACTACTGTTTCCTATTTATTTCGATCCGTCTGTGGATAAACTTTCAACTGTTTGTGATACACGATATTACAATATTTTATTCGGTTGAAATGTATCTTTCAATTGCTTCCGCTGTGCATTTAAATATTGTGTTGTTTGACTATTATGTTGCCAACCACGTCACGATACTCCCCACCGGGCCCACCGGTGACACGTGGAATTCGAGGTGTGACAGGTTGGTATCAGAGCCAACGCTGAGTGAATTAAACACTAGCCTTTTGTGTTTAATCTCAGTTACACAATTGCACATTCCAAAAACTTTCGAGTCTAGACAAATAACTTAGGACAAATTCTACTTTGTTTTGTTTTGTTTTGTTTTGTCCTTTATTTTATATATTCTTGTAGTTATCTCATGTTGTATTGACAGGATTAAAAATGCCGCCAAGATTCTTTCGACAAAGAGGGCGAGGCAAGGGGCCAATCACCGCCCCCAATGACGACGAAGCAGGACCTTCGCATATGCGAGCTCCTACCACCACTGCAAGTGCTGACCCTAGAGAAAACCGGAGGAACCTATTTGAACCAGCTAGACGATCTGTCTCGCATAGTTCGACACCTCCCATTCACAACTCATATGGGCCACAGTCGGAAAATGAGCCCGACAACCCTCAACCTTCTTACATACCTCTTCAACGATCCCTATCGCACCATTCTTTTGGTGACCCTACACCTGTTTTTAGGGGCCGGTTTAACCCGGCAAATTACATACAAGTCCTAAAGGCCGTCTTCGGGATACTTTCCTCTTGTATCCTAAGTTGATGGTATCCTGATCGCAAATCGATCTTCGAATAAAAGCTTGAGCCTTGCAACTGGTAAAAAAGATCATCGATTCTCGGCAAAGGATATCTATTCTTGATAGTCAACTTATTAAGCTCGCGGTAGTCTATGCACATACGGAAACTACCGTACTGGAGCTCCCCAAGGTGAGAAGCTTGGTCTGATGAATCCTTTGTCCAATAGCTCTTGGAGTTGTGTTGACAACTCCTGCATCTCCGAAGGCGCAAGTCTGTAGGGTGCCTTGGCTACAGGCGCGGCGCCTGGAACCAAGTCAATGTGGAACTCGACTTGCCATTGAGGCGGTAATCCTGGCAAGTCCTCTGGAAAGACTTCCGGATATTCCTTGACGACTGGAATGTCTTCGATCTTTGGCTCAGCAGCTTCCTTATCTAGGATGTGTGCCAAGAATGCAATACATCCCTTCCGTAAACACTTTCTAGCTTTCAGGCAGCTAATAATTCTTAGTGGTGTATCATGCTTCTCTCCGTGCACTATGATCGTTTCTTCATCCGTTAGTGGGATGCGGATGGTCTTCTCATGGCAAACAATCTCAGCCTTGTTGCTGGACAACCAATCCATTCCCACTACCACATCAAAGCTTCCCAACTCGACTGGTAGCAGGTCTAGCGTAAATTCGTGTCCTCCCAATTCTATCACGCATCCTCTAACAACTTCACCCGTTTCTACTAGTTTCCCATCCGCCAATTCAATCGAGTATGGAACGTCTAACTTACTAGTGGCCAAACCAAGTATATTCTTAAATTCTAACGACACGAAACTATAATCGGCACCAATATAAAAAAGAACAGATGCAAAGCGTTGGTTTATAGGGAACGTACCAGTAACAACATTGGGATCCTGGCGCGCTTCCCTCGCCTCAATGTTAAACACTCTTCCGCGGGCTTGATTCAATCCTGGGCAGTCCCTCTTAAAGTGCCCAATGTCACCGCAGTTAAGACAACCCAATTTTTGACCATTACCTCCTCCGTTCCCCGCTTGGTTGTTGTTTTGATTTCGATTCGCGTCCCCAGCTTGATTTGCATTGTTCCCTCGATTTCCATTACCTCCATTATTTCCTTGTGGACGATTTCCATTACCACCACGATTATTGTTCCTACTACCAAAACCTCCTTGGCCTCCCCGGCCAGCACTAGCCCAGCAAGAATCCTTCAAGTGGCCAACTTTTCCACAAGCTTCACATACTGTTGGCCCACACCGGCCAGAATGATGACGCTGGCAGGTGTTACACTTGGGTAGTGAACCCATATAGCCTTTTCCTTTCTTCCCAGCACCGGTTGCAGCTTGGACCGGTGTGCTTGATTCTCCTTTTTTGCCAACACCGCTAGTTCCCTGCTTGAAGTTCGAGAATTTCCTCTTATTCTCACCAGACGACTCTACGTGAGTCTCTTTCTTCTTTGGCTCAACATTCGAAAACTTGTTCAGGCGGATGGCTTCCTCAGTAAGAGCTACGCTCAGATCTATGGCCTCTGTGATAGTCGCAGGCTTGGAAGTAGTGACCATACTCATGATCTGTGGAGCTAAACCCCAGATAAATCGCTCGATTCTCTTGAATTCCGGTGTAACCATATAAGGTACCACATGAGACAGGTCATGGAATCTCTGAATGTACTCAGCAAATCTTGGGTCCTTCCATTTTCAAGTGCCAGAATTCAGTTTCCAACTTCTGAATCTCCGCACGTGAGCAGTACTTTCTTCGCATGAGCTCCTTTAGCTCATTCCATGTCATTGCGTAAGCTGCGGCTTCGCCAAGAGTTTGCACTTGTAAGTTCCACCAGGACAGGGCTCCGTCCAAAAATAGCCCAGAAATGTAAGTCACTTGTTGATCTGGAGCGCACTTGCTCATTCGAAGAACAGACTCCATCTTTTCGGCCCATCTTACAAAAGCAACAGCACCTCCGGTGCCGTCAAAATTTACGGGCTTAGAGTCTAGGAACTGCTTGTAAGTGCACCCTGCACATACGTTAGAATATACAAATGGTATTAGCAAACGTGCTAAAGATATCCAGATGTATCGTAGTATGTCTCAACGACTTAACATTACCATGTGGTGGGTTGTTATTGCCGTTGTTGTTCGAATTACTTCCGCTTGTTCCTCCTTGTGAGGCTGCATACTGCGCAATGGCGGCAGCAATGATTCCTTGAAGTTCTGCCTCGTTGGCAGGCATACGCGTCTGGCGTCTTGGAGGCATCTTCTAAAAGGTGTTTCACGTAGGTCAGGTCATAGTAAGTAAAGTGTACGTATGTATTCAACAATATCAACACATAACATCTCATGTTATAAATAAATCAACCACATAACATCTCATGTTATAGAACATAAACAATCAATAATCAACCCAACATATAATGAGAATACTGCGATTGCGCTGTCATAACTCAAGACCACAATGTAAGGTTTACAAGTTCATAACTGTATCATACATCATCAGTGACTAAGGGCCACATCGCCCTAGTCCAAACTATCTAGTCAGTGACAACAGCAACAAATATACAAATCATCAAAAATCACAATCATAAAAAATGTGGTCTCCAAAAGCTGTGTAGTCTGCACAATCGCGGTCGTCTCACCAAAAGTCTACCTGCGTCGAATCAAAAAGGCCTAAGTTGATGGCGGTGGAGGAGGGGGAAAACGAGAAAAGAGTAGACGTCGCATATGAAGCCAGTCCTCCTCCATAGCGCGATGAGCGGGCAATAAGTATACTATCTGCTGCTCGGGAGTCAAAAAACGAGCGGCAGAATCAGGTGAAAGCGGACGAGGAGGGTGTGATACTGCAGGTGGGGTCTGGCAATGGCACGGTGGTCGCTGAGCTCTCTCCAGCTCCTGTACGCGACGGGTCAGCGCCTCCTGTTGTATCATGAAAGATGTGAGAACATCCTCCGTAGAATACCCCACGTGGTATGGGTGATACGGATCCGTCGGTGGCATAATGGGGGGCGTGGTCCAGAGGAATGGCTCACTAGATAGAGCGAAGGATGGTACAGTAAATGGTGCAACAGTGGGATGAGAAATCTGAGGTACAAACTGATCTCCTCCTGACACGAAAGGTGTATGACCAAACGGATAACGTGACGAACCCTCCCCAGGACGTGGTGGAGGAATGTCCTGGAGATAAGTGGTCGGGAGATCTGTGCGGTGAGCATCTGTGGTGTGTGGGGGAATCAAGGGAACATCGATGGGAGCTGAAACAGGGGCTGAAGCGGGGGCAACATGTGGTGTAACAGGGAACACGAAAGGTGGGTAATCATCGTCGTCATCTATCCACCCGTTGCGGGTGTGAGCGTATCGTGGATCAATATGGGTCGCAAAAGGTGCACGGTCTATCATCACCGGCATAGGGTCAGGAAATGGTGCAACAACAGGCTCCTCTAACAAAAGTGGAGCATCAACAGGAGCGTCAGCAACATGATCATCCACCAACGGTGGAGCAACAACGGGATGATCGTCAACAGGTATGTCATCAACAAAAGGAGCAACCGCAGGTGCATCGGCATGAACAGGGTCATGCTCAAATGCAGGGTCCGGAGCAACGACTGGCTCAGGGGCCACGACCGGCTCCGGATCTACAAACTCCATATCAAAATCAGCTGGATTAGCAAACAAAGGATCGACAGGGGCTACAGGATCCTCCAGGGTCTGGTCTAAGTGAATGAACTCAATGTCCTGGACAGGATCAAAACCAGGTGGAAACACAGGATCATCCTCAATATCGTGATCAAACTCAAAGTCATGTGCGGGTGCAGCTGATGACGCCATGTCAGGGTCGGTGTCGTGTGAGTGGTGCTGCACTCCCTGTGTATGCAAAGATGCGGACGCCACAGACTCAAATGAGTCTGGGACAGGTGAATGAACGGGAGCCTCCTCTGCAGGAGCATCAGCAAGTAGTAGGATATCACCGGCAGCAATATGGGCCTCGCCCTCAAGTGGGTCCTCCTCAAATAAATCGACATCATCGTCAGAAACATCAACAAGTGGCATATCAACAACCGGATAAGCAGCAAGGGGTATAGGAGCAGGGATCACCGCGAGTGGTAAATCCCCAGCGAGATGGCCATCAGCAGGCTCGGCTACGACGTCAGGCAGCGCAAAGGGCTGGAAGTCGTCATCATCTGTGCTGGTAGTATCGGAAGTGTGGACCTCGTGCTCTGATGAAACTATGTCATCTGATACTATCACCATAGGGTCCAGAGTGTCGGAAACTCCAGTGTCTGATGAAGAAGGCATGATGTCTGTAACACAAACACACACACGTACAAACAATCAATCATATAATCATATAAACATGTTAGTCACCAATAAGCAAACAAGTAATCATCCTAGTCTACCCTAGACTATCCTCTCAGTCTCCCCGACTGAACTTCCTAGTCTCTCAGACTACTTTCTCAGTCTCTCAGACTGATCCTCCTAGTCCCACTAGACTACTCCCTCAGCCTCTCAGACTTAGCCTCCTAGTCCCACTAGACTACTCCCTCAGCCTCTCAGACTGAGCCTCTGTAACAACCCGAAAACGGGTTTGGTAATCAAACCACGTTTATATTAAAAGACGGGTAATTTACCTTTAGTGGTAAAAGTAACCCGGTGAATATTTGGATTATTAAATAAACAAGAATTTACTAACTAGGAATTTTAACCTAGTTAGCTAATAGTCTAGAGATAACTTATAATAGGGTTAAAATTAGCCAAACTATAAGTTATACAAAAGTGGAGGGACCTAAGTTGTAGAACTAGAAACTAGAATTTAATAAAACAAATAAAAATAAACCAAACACCCCAATTAGAGGTGTCTGGTCGATCAAAGAAGAGAGCAGGTCGATCCCCACTCTTCAAAACCCTAGAACTTCACTAAACTTGCAAATTGAAGGTCCAATTCAGTCCAAAATCGAAATTAAAGCATGGATTATTGATCCTCATCACAAGAGGATTAAAAGGTATGTAAAATTTAATGAAAACTCTTAGCTTGAAATTCTCATGAAATTGGGAATTTCTGAATTTATGGTTGCATGTGTATGTTATGATGATTTAGGAACAACTATAGTGTCTAGGGACAAACCCTAGACAAACACAAGCTGAAACCATGTGAAATTTTAGTGAAAACTATAATCACCATTGTAGGTGATTAGTGAGTTATGTGAAATTTGATGAACACTAGGAAATAGATTGTTGATCTAGTGTAAATTGATAATTTTGAAGTGATTTCAGAAATTATAGAAATTAACCACTTTGTAAGATGGTTGATTTATGTGAAATTGGGGCTAAGAGATAAGCTAGAGACTTGATAAATAAACATGCAAAATTCTGCCCTTAAAGTGTTTGTTGAAATGCCTCAAAGAAGGCTCGAAACTAGAATTTTTGTAGTTAAAACACCTAGTTGTGATGTTTTGGCTATTATGCAAAATGTGATTAAAAAGAGTTCCAAATGTGATGAACGTGGTTAGAACTTTGGTTAAAACGGTGGTCTAAAGATAACGCCTACCGGGTAATTAAAGAATGCTAGAACTAGTTGATGAACTTGAATATGCAATTAGTATACTAATGGGCATTAGACTTTTAAAAAGTCAAACTGACCTATAATTCGATAAATGGTAAATTTTGATATGAAATGTGTAAGGTGGAATAATCGTATTAAATTATGATTAAACTAACCACCTTGAAAACGAATGATGATAGTTTGACGCGTAACAAGCTAGGTGGAAGCTTGACGAGGGAGCGGATCAAACGAATCAAGAAGGAAAGGAAAAGCGTAGTTCGGATGAGAGGTAAGTAAAACTTACACCGTTTATTTTTGTAGAATACATATCTATTCTATAAGTCATAAATATGATGGAGATAATATTCGAAATATGGTTTCCGACACGAAATGATTTTGGTCGGATTATAAGATAAAATGGGTTTTCGAACGGCTACTTTATAAGTAAGCCAAAACTAGTAAAAAGAATAAAAAGGGATCAAATGATAATATTAATACTATTTGACAAATAACGACTAATAAGTGTATGTCGAGTCTCATGCTCGCAGGATGAACGGCTCGTGAATTAGCGAAGCTATGAAATAACAAAATAAGTAAAGACAAGGTATTAAAACGGGTCAATACGTTGATCCGAGTCTGGTACGCATAATTAGGTTGTAGTTGAAAGTGCTATTTGGTCGAATAATTAGTGAGAATCCTTCGTCACAAAAGAAGGACCAAAATCGACCAAAACGCCCTTGTAGGCTAAATAAAACGAACAACCCTTAAAGGTTGTTTGGAAACGAATTTCATGATTTGATGGATACTTTGAATAAGTATAGAAGTGGAAGACGTAATATGTTAGTCAAATGGCTCTATTTGAGTCTTTGCCGTAAAATAACGATTTGAAGGGTAATTTTTGGTACATATAAATCACCACATTGAATCCACCACAAATATAGTTGTGGTGGAAGATCCTTTGATAAGAAATGTGGACATATGTATTTGGAAATGAATGAAAGCAATTGGTGCTTATAATATGCTTAAATACCTCAAACGGGTCAAAATAAGCATATGGGTGAAAATGGGTTAAAGAAGGTATATAATTCTATAATCGGAACCTAATATATTAGACATTATTGAATTTATTAGGTTTGTAAGAAATAAGGGACAAACAAACTTGTATGTTTGACAAAATCACAAACGGGTCAAATTTTGGTAAAAGAGTAATAAGCCGAAGACTTAAAAGTCTTAAATTTTATCAATCCGGATGTTGGATTTTAACTCCATATGATGGAAAATCAAATTTCAAACATGTAGGAAGAAACGGTAGGTCAAACGGATAAGCGGTTTGAAAGATACGAATGATTTCGTGTCAAATTACGGCAAAATGGAAAAGATGGATGCAGAGTCCACCGTAACTTACGGTGCCACCGTAAGTTACGGTGGAGTTGATTTGGGTTACGGTGCTAATCTACTGTTGTACGGTAGGGAATTGTTAATACTTGAGCCACCGTAACTTACGGTGCCACCGTAAGTTACGGTGGAGTTCAGAAATAAGTTATTGTTTTTGGGTGCGAGATATCAATGTTGGATTTTTTTTAAATTTCCTCATTATACTCATTATTTAATTATCAAAACTGACCTTTAAGTTGGTTTTGATCACAGGTGAATGTCGAGAGTCCCGGATGAAGATCAAGCGTCGAGCAAGAACCGAACACACGTTAAACAAAGCTTCCGCAACGTTGTTTGTCGTTATTTTAAACGGCGAATAAAATTACATTATGTATATTACTTAAATTGTAAAAGTTTTTAACAAACCCGCATTTTTGATGTATATGTAATCATTAATCACATGATTATTTATGCAATATATACGTTAAACCTAGATTTATAAGAACGGGTGTTACAGCCTCCTAGTCCCACTAGACTACTCCCTCAACCTCTCAGACTGAGCCATAACCAACAAATAAAATGTGCTCACTCTTTTGTTTGGGAAAATGTTTTGTGACCTGGATCTGGACGTAGTGTATGCATTGTAAAAATGTTTTCGTGAGAGCCCTAGTGATCATAGTCTAGACTCGAGAAGGAATCCTAGTTCGCTATGATCAAGGCTCTGATACCAAGCTGTCACACCCTGGCTTTGCGGAAGCGTGGGTTTATTTTGGTGTGACTTCTTAATACCATAGCATAATCACAACAATGCTATATGACAATAAAACCATGATGTTCATCCATTTAACATGTTCCAAAAGTTAACACGACAACATTGTTTTAAGAGTTGACACATGCAGTGAGATTACAACACAACATAATAAAAACAATGTTCATAAGACACAACCACAAACATGAAATAAACATAGTTTAAGACTTGTGACTCGTCCAGGTAAAAGTCACAATCCCTAAACTTGGATGACACCATTCTTCTACGCAGCGTAATGACAGTGCATACCTTGCCAAATCCCTAATTCCCTGAAATACATGTAAGTTGAAAAGTCAACATAAAGTTGAGCGAGTTCATGTGTAAGTGAGTATGTAAAACCTTTGTAAGTATAAAATCCCTGGTATGTAGCAAATAAGGAAATAAAGAGATCACCAATGGTTTGCAAGGCCATTGATATGTGTGAAGTGCAGTAGGAAGACTCAAACCTAGCGGATTTTTGCGTCGGGTACAAAGTCACCCCGATGTCCGTTCTGTTGGGCTCGCTACACCCAGATAGATCTACCGCTACTGACCCTCGGTCCTACAATGAGGATTAATGGCCTCCAGTTTCAGCCTACTCACTCACATGATCTAAGTAGTAACCCTCCTTACGCTAACCATACCATGTAAAAAGTATCCGTAAATCATTGTAACATGTATTTCACCCCCGAAGTATAAAAACTGAAAACAGTTAAGAGAAAAGGGGGACATGAACCCACTGAAGTGCGTCTCGAAATAGTCCGTCCCAAAATAACCTGCTGCGTGACGACCTACACGTACTAACTTCTATTAGACGGACGGCCGTGCCTTGGCTTAAGGTTTATCGTTTTTGGGAAATAGTTAGGCAACTATTTCGTATTTACACTTCTTAATTATTTAGTAATTATATTCCTTCCCAAGGATGGGGGTTTTAATACATGTGCGTTTTTGTAATTCCAAAAATATATTATTAAGTCTCACTTAATAAAATATATTTTCATTCATTTGTCTAAAATATTCTATCTCCAAAATATACATATTTTTCCCAAAAATATTATATTTTATTCCATATGATTTCCAAAATAATACTTTTATCAAAATACGCATTTAAGAGTATTTTTCCGAAAATACATAAGTTACATTTAAAGTTCGGGTGGTAATAATAATAATACCGGTGTAACTTAGATATTTATTTGTGAAGGCGTTGGTATTATTTTGGAGTCGTTACTTCTCAGTGTATTCAAGTTATATTATTTTTACTCTAAAAATAATATATACACATAATTCACAAAATAGTCATAAAATCACACAAGCGTTTTACTATGAAATATATATTCTAAATATATATTTAACAAGTTTCATTTATGAAAATCCACCTCCGACACTTGGAAATTTTGTAATAAAAATCATGGCGAATTTTATTTGGGGAAAACAGGTTAAAAATATATTTTTAACCACTTGTCACAAAATATTTCTAAGTGTTATTTTCTGGAAAAATTTCGCCAGAGTTTCCTCTGTAACTGGAGGTGGCCACGCTTACTAGCGTATCATTTTCTTTTCAAAATTCAATCAATCAATTTCCAATCATCAAAATACAATTTTCAAACATCAAACTAGTCAAAGATAAGTATAAATCGCAAACACATGAACTTGTAAGTTGTGTAAAAATATGTAGTAACTTTCCAACATATTTAGTAGATCTTTCCATCTTTAAAAATAAAATCATTTTCTTGGAAATCTTTATTTTTAAAGAACATGTAAGTTTACAACTTCTATTCCAAAAATTACGAAAATATTTCTTGGTTAAATCTTTTGTCACACAAGTGTTTACACACTTGTTTGTTTGCAAAAATGCTTTTAGTTCATGAAAGATCCGGCTTTTAAACAAGGTTTGCATCTTACACTTGGTTCTTCGAAAATACCACTTGTAGATCTTTAGATCTACTAGTTTAGAACTCTATTTTACAAGAAAAATCATTTTTACACAAGTTCATGTTTATGTATGGAAAGATTCATCATCTTGCAATTTTTACACTATACATATGGCTAGTTCATGTTCCATGAACATGATCTAGCATGGTTAGATGACGATCCGTTCCACTACTAGCCACTAACAACATAAAATAATCATTTTTAAACAAGATTCACAAGTTTTACACCATTTGTTTCTCTTTAACCAACTAGTTCATCATACTTTCAAGTCTTTTAGTTTTGGTCTTGTAAGTTCTTGGATTTTAACCGTTAAATCTCTTATTAACCACTTTAAACAAGAACAAGAAGATGTTTAGAAGCACTTACAACTAGCTCAAGGCTAGGGAAGAATCAAATCGAAAACAAGGTGGATAAAAGCAACGTGGTGAGGTTCTTGAGATTCCGAAAGCACTGGGCCTCCTTGTATGACCTCTAGCACCTTGGTATGTATGTAGAATGAGTGAACAAGGTTTGAATGATGGGTGGATGTGGGGTGTTGGTTTCGGCCGATTGTAAGGAGAGGGAAAGAGAGAGATGTTTTTTTTTGTTAAGTGTTTGTGAATGAATGAAAGTCTTGTCCATGAAGTATTCTTATAGCCCATTCATCAATATTACCCATTATGTAAAATGTTGTCAAGATACTAGACAAGTAGGATTAAAATAATCAAAATTGGGTGGTGTGTGTTCCCTATGGGGGACCGATCGGTCAAGGGGGGGGGGGGGGGTTATTGGTTAGATTTCAACCATATAGTTAGTAACTAGTTATATTTAGTTAGGGATTTAAGTTAGTTACTAGTGTGTTATGTAATATAACGGGTGTTAGGGTGTTCGGGGACCCTAACTAGCTCAGAAAAGGAAAAACAATGTCATTGACAATATTTTTATGTTCCGGGTAAAGTCCGGTTGTTAGGTTGGATATTAATCCGTTAAAGTGCTAAATAAGCATTTAGAGTGTCTTTAATATTACTTTTAGTGACACAATGAATTCCTGACACTTTGAAAAGTGTCTAGTATTATTTTCCCATGTTTTTGCACTTTACTAGTTATGTTAAATGCTGAATTTTTGTTTAAAGTGCAGAATTTTGTAATTAGAGCATGTTTTAGGCACATCCGGTCACTATAACTATCACCTAGTGACGCAGTTCTACAAACCTCATCTCCCTACACTCACTACTAGTGTAGTAATCTATTCCCGGCTCATACTGGCCTCAGAACAATGTCTGTTTAGGTGCTGGCAATGTCAGCATGTTTACTGGGTTATCCGTATAGTGTGCTCACTGTGCTTTGTGCATCAAGGTTGTCACTGATGTTTGTGTGTAAACAATAGAGTGACAGTAATAAAGTATGATGCATGAATATGTATGTATCAGAAATCAAGAAGCAGTTTAACCACAGTTGTAAGCAAGCACAGTAATTAAGCATTAATCAAATATTAATTAATTCGTACGGATACCTGGTTTGGTGAGGGTTGTCACAGAATTAAAGTGCATTGAAGACGTTTAATGCAATTTAATTCTCCCATTTAATTCTTTTTCGGTTTCGAGTTCAGACATGTAGTATAAATAGGGTGGTACCCCTGTTGAAGAACTACACCGAATTCACCAGCTCTAATCTTATTTCTCTCACATAATTCTTCATCTTCTTCAAACTTCAGGTACACCTTCGGGTTGGAGTCAAGACCGGCAGTGCAACTGCTTCGGGCTGTTGTATCCTGGAAATAAATGTGTTCTCCTGGGAGACACGAAATTTGTTTTAAGGGACCCGTGTCTAACACGATCCTCAGCCAAGAACAATTTTTCCTTGTTTTAATCCTGTTTTTATTTTCTTCTTTTCAGTTGTAATTGTAATTTACTTTTCAGTATCATTCTGTTATTGTTTGTAATTCAAGTTAATAAAGAATTTTATTTATTTTTACACGAACGGATTCGTACAAAAGTCTCCCCAGTATATAATCTGCTTTATTCGGAGAGTGTTTGTTCTCAGGATGTTCCAGGATCGGGCAGTAAATGTCAGTGGGAGCTGATAGGAATAGAGAATGGGTCAGGGGCAGACTTAGCCATGAGTGATGTGTTGGAGCTAACAGAAGCTTCAACGGGCCTTTAGGATAATTGAAGAGAAGGCCGGGTAACTAGGAAGGAGCTAAGATCAAAAGTTTTTACAGAAATACAGATGCACAGTTGAAGCATAGGTGAAGATTATTCCGTGGCTTCAAGTGGGAAATTGTTGAGTATGAAGCCACTTGATCAAGTGGACATTAGAAAAGCTTTTCTGATCAAAGGATAAGAGGATAAGAAGACAGGGTTATCTAATCTTCTCTGTTCCCCATTATTCCCGGATCATGTTTGTGACTTTCTTTCTCTTTCTTCAATCTCTATATAAGAGATTCTGAAGGTTTAGACGTCGAAGCTGTTCGTTCGAGATGACTGTGTTCAAGAATCAGAGGATTAAACGGTGGTTATACGTAAACGTGAAAAAATATATACAAGAATGAATGAATGGTACCTGATTTTGAAGGTCTATACTACTACTAGTATGTGGAAATGGCGGTGGCTGAAAACTCTGTTTTGCATGGCGGACCGAGGAGGATTCCGTATCAATGATAAGAATAGGAAAACAAATTTCAAACATATTTCCCCATCATCCAATCCTAAGCAGCTTTATTACATATTTCCCCAACCCATAAATTTAATTACATATTTCCCCTTTCTAAAGAAGTCTTATTACATATTTCCCCAATCTCTAAATTTTTATTACATATTTCCTCAATCTCTAAATTTAATTACATATTTCACCTTCCTAAACCCCATATATTACATATTTATCCATTTCATTAAAAATACTCTTATAGAATTACTATTTTACCCCTAATGAGTTTATTAAATAAATAACTACAATATAACTACTTATTGTTATAACAATCTTAATAATATTTTTGTTATTTTGTATGATATTTAGGTTTCTTATTTAAGATTTCTAAAAAAAAAATACATGTTTACTCTTAATCTAATCGTATGTGGGCCAATTTTTTCTCTAATAATCAATGTACACACATGAATGATTAACATTGCTTTATCGATACTTTATGAATTTGATAAATTTTTTCCATATTTTGTTTATAAAAACTGGAAAAGAATCTATACAATAAAAATATTATTAAAATATTCAAATGAAAATCAACTTCTTATTAAAAAATAATGAACCGATAAAATAAATAACAAAAGGATAATATTCAAATGAAAAACAACCTCTTATTAAAAAATAATGAACCGATAAAATAAATAACAAAAGGATAAACATGCCAATTAAATAAAATAAAACGAAAAAAGCTAACTTTTTTACTGTTAAATAAATAAATAGTTACTATTAATATGAGCTGGTGGAAAATATCCGGGTTCAAAGGTGAAGCTAGGAAATATATTGTAGTTATTTATTTAATAAACTCATTAGGGGTAAAATAGTAATTCTATAAGAGTACTTTTAATGAAATTGATAAATATGTAATATATGGGGTTTAGGAAGGTGAAATACGTAATTAAATTTAGAGATTGAGGAAATATGTAATAAGACTTCTTTAAGAAGGGGAAATATGTAATTAAATTTATGGGTTAAGGAAATATGTAATAAAGCTACTTAGGAGGGGAAAATATTTAAAAATCCCAATTTCAAATATATGTAACTATAGGTTATTACAATCAATGATGGAGAATAAAAGCGTATGTTTTTGTAAATGTTAGATTTCAATCAATGATGGAGAATAAAAGCGTATGTTTTTGTAAATGTTAGATTTCATTTCATAGTTACTAGCTTATAACCTCGTGTGTTACACGCGGGTCGAATAAATGAATTTTATATAATAAATAATAAAACAATATATCTTTAAAAACCTCTTTTATTGCACGGGTTGAATAAATATAATTTTATATATTAAATAATAAAAAAATTATATCTATAAGAACCATATTGTACTGGTTGAATAAATATAATTTTATATACCAAATAAAAAAGTTATATCTTTAAAACCACTTGTATTACACGAGTTGAATAAATGTAATATTGTTTACCAAATAATAAAATAATACATCTTTAAGAAACCTCATTTATTACACGGGTTGAATAAATGTAATTTTATATTCCAAATAATAAAAAAGTTACATCTTTAAAAATATGTGTATTACACGGGTTGAATAAATGTAATTTTCTATACTAAAAAATAAAGTAGGATATATGGTATTCAAAAGTTAAAATAGAAGAATGGTATTCAAAAATTTAAAGTAGGATGAAATTTAATATTAGCTCATTATTCATTTATTTAATTAATATAAGATAAGTTTAGAAGTGAGGCGAGAAAATCATAAAATAAATGCTTACAATGAATGACATGTGTCACAGATTAATGTTTTATTATATAGTATAACTAGATTATTATATTGTAGTAAAATTTGTTAACAAAGTCTCAATAAATTTAACCCTTTATTTATAACTTGTAAATGTAAGGAAGTCTCAGTAAATTTAACCATTTATTTGTAAAAGTAGAAATGATAAATAATATTAGTTAATTTTATTTTAAGTTTCGTAAAATCTATTTGATACCAAACTAAACAAAACGTTCAAATATATAGTTAATATCAAGAGTAAATTACGATTTTGGCCCCTGTGGTGATATCACTTTTATCCTTTTAGCCAAAAAAACGAATCTTTTAACATCTGAGCCCCCAACGTCTTTTTTTCTGACCCTTTTGGCCCCTAACACTAACCCTATCCATTTACTTTTAGGGGCCAAAATGGTTAGAAAAAAAGACGTTGGGGTCCAAAAGGGTTAAAAAAAGACGTTGAGGGCTCAGATGTTAAAACATCCTTTTTTGGGCTAAAAGGGTAAAAATGATATAACCACATGGACCAAAATCGTAATTTACTCTAATATCAAATTAGTTAACTAAGTTTGAATTTGAAGTAAATAGATAAATATAAAAGTAATAATTAAACTAAATAATATGTAGTAGGAGGATTATTTAGAAGAGATTAAATTAAAATTATAATTATCTGTAAAACATGACCTAATATGATGAAAAATGTCCCAAAGTGATTTTTTTTGTTATATAGTATAGATAGATATAGATTATCCAATATCTTTATTAATATCTATACTATATTATAATACATGAGGGAAGGATTCCCAAAAGTTAAGAACTTCTTCCCCCATTATTTATAAATAAACCCCTAGAATGAGGGTAAAGTGGTCTTTTAAACCATAATTATTTTTTAGTCCCTCAATCTATTACATTTAAATCCTTGACATTTAACATAATTATAGGTAATTAGTTACACTTCCCCCCCTCTTTAATTCTTTAATGTATTCCTGCGATATCTTACAACCCGTAATGTTTTAAAAAAATCCGAAGGTACCATGACGATCGGCACATTTTTTTAAACGTTTCGATAGTTGTCTTTTTTAGTTTCGCCGTGCGTTCATAAAGTACAAATAGCCGATGCGTAAATGTACAATTGATTAAAGCCAACATTTGTTTTTTACCCAAGCCAACTTTGACCATTACCTAGCTACCGTGCATTAACATTTGTTTTTTACCCAAGTTTTTTGTTTTGAACGGCATTAATAAACTAAAATATTCCCTAATTTTACTTGTACATAGTCAGTTTGTTGTGGCATGTTTAATATAGTATAGATAAAACTCACAACAAACTTCCTATTAAACATGCCACAACAAACTAAACAGGATATGTGCATCTTATTTTTAAAAACTTAAAACTCACAACAAACTTCCTAAATAAATGGATGACCAATCTAAAACTAAACCCTAATGGACTACTATAAATACATAGCAAACACTCACAATTCTACATTTCTATTGCTAAACAGATTTAAAATATGGAGCCAGTTCTGAATTCACTTGATGCGAAAAAACAAGCATGCGATATTGAAAAATCTAAGGTCGGTTCTATGATAAGTTTTGTTATATCGCAATAATTCTTTTATTTACTTTTATGTGAATACTAACTTATTTGATTTTTCAGATTCAACACACCAATTTAAACACCCCAGTTGTCGAACAAGCTTTTGTTAGTTTTTAAGTAATATTTTCGCTTATAATCTTTCATATTAACAAGTTCGTTATGTTATTATTTGGTGTTTTATTGTAGGATGATGGTGATAATAGTGTTGAAATTATTTCTTATGGTGCAATGTTCAGTCCATACAAGTCTAATCTTCAACGTCAATTTAGTAAAGAGGTAATTTTAAAATTTATTTAATCTTTTAAAAAAAAATTATTCAATATTTGTTTTTTTTTTATAAAATGTATTTAATCATTTTTTAACTTTTTTATTAAATTTTTGTTTTTTAAGGATCGGAAGTATGAGAATCAAAAGAAAAGATCTAAGAGACTCTCTGAATGGAAATGGGTCAAGGTTATAAATTTAGATGATTCTGAGGACGATGAGAAAGAAGATGAATTAGATGATACTGCTGATTCGAGCACAAACAAGAAAAAACGGATCAAAAAAGAAGAGAAATTAGATGAAACATATCAAGTGTTTTTATGTTTTTTTCATTTTCAGTTGTTTTTGTTTGATCTAGACTATCCCATGAATAATAAAGTCTATTTTATATTCGAAGTTTATGTTTTGTGTTATTTTATTGCACTTATAATTTACATCTCGATTCAACTAATATACTTTTGTCATTTGTTTAGTATTTTTTATTAACAAACGAATCTTTACATGTTTAAAACAGTTTTTCTATACTTTATTTATTATTAATTTTTATAACAAAACAAAACTTTGATATTTAGTAGATAGAAGATAAACTATGTTCCAAAATTTTAGGAATTATTTAATACTAATTTACGATATTAATAGATAGATAGTAAACTATATCCCAAAATTTTAGGAATTATTTAATACTAATTTACGATATTTATTTAATACTAATTTACGATATTAGTAGATAGATAGTAAACTATATCCCAAAATTTTAGGAATTATTTAATACTAATTTACGATATTTAGTAGATAAATAGTAAACTGTGTCCCAAAATTTTAGGAATTATAAGTCAACTAATTAGGTCCTCCAAGTTAATTATATGGGATGAGGCATCGATGGCGAAACGTCAGGCGATAGAGGCAGTTGATCGAACATTGCAAGACATTATAGGTGTTAGACTCCTACGTGTAACACTTATGACATATATCCACCACAATAATGTTATCATATACAAATAAGAAAACTACCAGCAACGAGTGCCGCAATCCAAAGTGTCGCCCCCGCCGCATCGCGCGGGCACCCTACTAGTATATTTAATATTAACATAACATATTATTAAACTTTTATGCATGTTATTATAATTTACGTATTTACCTTATTTTTGCCGGTGTTATTATTTTATTAATTATCCAATATCTTTATTAATATATATTTTAAATTTTGAATCAAACGGATTATATAAATATTGAATAATTGGAATCCTAATATTAATTAATAATATAATATTATAATTAATTAGAAGGGATTAAACTAAAATTATAATTATTCATAAAAGACGTGGCCTAATATGATGACAAGTGTACTCAAAGTGGTTTATTTTATTATATAGTATAGATTAGAGTTAATTGCCCGGATAGTCCCTGTGGTTTCACGTTTTTTCACGTTTAGTCCCCACTTTTTTGAAATAGCAGGTATGTTCCCTGTGTTTGTTATGTTGCTATTCGGATAGTCCTTGGGCCTAACAACCGTTTGTTTTGAACATTTAGTCCCTGTGTTTTTTTTTTTACTTCGTTCGAAAAAAGTGACAATGCTAATGAAATCGTCCATGGTTTGGCATTTTGGAACATTGGCTCTTTTTTTTCAAGATCACAATGGCGAATTTGGGTTATGGAACTTGAAATTTTCATATGTGCACAAACTGGATTCAGTGTGGGGCAGTGGTGGTATCTGGACTGTTCCCAATATCCATTTTTATAGTTATCACAACCTTTTCTTTTTGAATTCTCTTTTTCGGTTGCTATAATCAATTCGAGTACGGTAGCGATACCATAACGGAATGAACTAGATATCGACCGAATTCCGCCGCGTAGCGGCGGGTGAATTTTACTAGTTTTAAACAAATTATGTATCAACATGGGCGCAGCTTACTTGGGGCGGGAGGGGGCGCCCGTCCCCCAACTTTTCGATGCGTAGTGTTATGAACAGTAATTTCGTATAGAATTTTTTAGCTATATACATTTTCGCCCCCCCCCCCCCCCCCCCAAAAGGGGGTCAATCTTCGCCAATGTGTATCAACAATCTGTAAATAGATCATAGCCTCGAACCACCTTGAAAAACTTTATTATAAAAAATCTCTCAAGCAATAGAAAGTGTTATTGTCTCATGTAATTTGGGTTTCCTCGTTAGTCATATGAATCGTAGTAAGTTCTAAGGTACTGTGCCATTCAAAAAAAAAAAAAGTTCTAAGGTAATCAAGATTAAGTGTCGTACGGTGAGTTTGTAGAGATAGGTAGTGATATGACTCAATGAAATGACGACTAAGACCGACAAAAGTCTTAAACTAGATCCTTTAGCCCAACCCATTGACCCGTTCGACCATTATGGGTAAATGGGTCAAAACTGCCACCGCATTATATCAACCTAAGTAAAATTTATATAGCGGCAACTCTAGCAAGTGCATAAAACTCGCAAATGTTCAACTTATCTTCATTAGTTTCCGAAATCATCTGATATCTGATGGAGCACTAATAATAATACACATCACCATCTCATTTGGATGCTCATCATCATCGTAGCGATGCGATCAATACCAAACTCTATACAGGGCCCCATCACTTCCCACAAAGACAAGAATTTTCTGATCAAGACTGCAACACAGATCAACAGCAAGCATGAATTCAGGCTGATGCAATATAGTGAAAATGGTCAAACATCAAGATGCGGGGTTCTAACTTCTAAGCTTTGCTTGTGTTGAAAATCAAAAGATGCAGAGAAACCTACTTAAGATAAAAATCTAAAAGGATCTGCAGAAACATCAAAAGACACCAATATCAATGATTCAACAAAGTCTTCTACTAACTTCTAAACTGAAAAAGTAGCCTAAACCTAAAGGCTAAAACAAAATAGAGATAAATCATATATTCAAGTTGTCACAAAAATACCTCATTTAAATGGTTAACCTTAAATCAATCCATCTTCTGTCCATAACAGGAATTCTGTACACATGCATGCATGCATACATTATCTTTCGACATCTATTGAAACCATATAATCAAGGTCCACATCATATATCTCATGCGCATACGACACTTTTGCCAGTGTGTTCAAACTAAAATAAACATCTTTCATTTCAGGATGAGAAGCATCTCCAACTAAAAACTCATGAATATTTCCATTAACCTCTATAGAACTACATCCCGGCTCCTTTTTAACTCCCGTTATTCTCATTTTACTTCTTACTTTCTTCACATCTTCCCATCTCCCAACAGCAGCATAAATATTCGCCAAAAGTGTATGAATACTAGAATCACCGTTTTCAATTTCACTTAATCGGTCAGCTAAATGCTCACCCATATCAACATCACCATATAATCTACAAGCACTGAGTAAAGCACCGTAAACCGGAACTAAAATATCATCCTTTTCTTTTGGGATTTTGTCAATAACTTTTTCCGCTTCTTTCAATAGCCCCGCACGACCTAACAGATCGATCAAACACCCGTAATGTTCTATTTTTGGTTCAATTTGATACAATGATTTCATCGATTCGAAATGCATCCATCCTTCTTCCACTAAACCCCCGTGACTACACGCGTTTAGAACACCGATGAAAGTAATATCATCAGGCTTGAATCCAGATTCTTTCATTTGATTAAATAATTCAAGTGCTTTACCGGGTTTTCCATTTAAAGAAAGTGCACATATGATTGATGTCCATGAGGCTGTATCCTTTTCGTTTAAACCGTAAAACACATCCAAAGACTTCTCTATGCACCCGCATTTTGCGTACATATCAATAAGCGCGGTACCGCATACCTCATCGATCTTTATTTTATGTTCATTCATATATTCATGAATCCATTTCCCTTGTTCTAAAGCACCGACTTGTGCACAACCCGTTAAAAGAGCGACCACTGTGAATTTATCCGGCTTGATTTTATACATCTGCATTTGTTGAAATAAAGTCATTGCATCATCCACTTGATTAAACTGCACGTATCCGTTGATCATAGCTGTCCAGAGAACAATATCCTTAACAGGACTTTTATCGAACAACGATCTAGCATCCTCTAACTGCCCACAGTTAACGTAACCGGACACCATGGTTGTCCAACAAATTACATTTTTCTTCGGCAATCCATCAAAAATCTCGCGTGCTATGTCTAAACATCCACATTTACAATACATATCTAACAATGCGTTACCGATTATAGCAGTAAACCCAAGTTCATGCGTAACATAACGGTGTATCTCCTTACCGAGTTCCAAATTCTTTAAAGCAATACACGCCGAAAGAGTGCTTACAACCGTGGCCTCATCGGGCCTCACCGTTTTATCATCTCTCATTCGCAAGTAAACACCGACAGCATCCTCAAACCTCTTACACTTAACATACCCCGAAATTAACACATTCCACGAAACTATATCTCGTTCAGGCATTTCATCAAACACCTTCCGTGCATCCCCAATCCGACCCAACTCACCATACATATCGATAACCGAATTACAAACATAACAGTCAAACCCATCCCCACATTTCACAACATACCCATGAATCTTTTCACCGATCAAAGCTTCTTTTAAACACCCAACCGACTTGCACACAAACGGGTAAGTATAATTATCAAGCCCTATACCATCTACCCTCATCTGATCAAACAAGCAAAGAGCTTTTCTGAACCCACCACTCTTTGTATACGCTTTGATCATCACATTGTACGCGAACAAAGATGGAGTTTCGATCCTGTCAAATATTCTTTGAGCGTAACATAAGTTTCCGACGGACGGGTCTGCTGCGAAAGCCATGATCTTCTTAATAGCATCCACATTTTGAGCAAGACCAAGAAGGAATATTTGGGTATGGATTTGCTTCAATTGGTTCATGGATTTGCAGTTTTTTAGTAGATGTATGCATGTTTTCTTGGTGGGGATCAAGAATTGTTGGGTAGTTGAGGAATATGGAGAGCTAAAAATTGAAAATTGGCGGGAAAGAAATGTGAGCATTGAGTAAGTTGTTAAGTTAGAAGCCATGTTTGTGCTCTATTCTTCGGTAGGAATATATATGATCTGAAAAAATGCATACCCTCTTGATAAATAATTCTGAAACAATCAGTTACTTTACTCAAAGTGCCATATAGAATTGCTGCATCAGCCAGATCATTGAACTGCAAAACCAAAAATACTGAAATCAGAACCAAATTACAATCTCTATTCTTCTCAAATCTGCTCTAATGTGGTCTGAAAATTGTTATTTAAAACCTTCATGTTACAATCTTTCTTACTGTCCTCTTTTCACAAATATGATAATAAATTCTTTCACTGGGGACATTCATCGAACACTTGGTGGACAGAAATAAACAAAAACAATGCATCTCAACTTCTTAATGTTGCAAACCCATTTTCTTGGAACAGGGATTATGATATTATTTCAAAAACTTTAGTATAAATCAGAAAACAGAAAATCATACCTTAAGTCGAATCGATTTGATTTTGTTCACCCGTGGTTGTTCTATTCGACCCGCTCTTTTAATTTTGTCAACCAAAATTGGCCAATGAATGGAATTCTGCATTTTTAAAGTGACCCATTTTGACTCCTTAACTATAAGGTTGTGTGTAGTGGGACGGTATGAGGCTGGATTTATGCCCCATAGCGTCATATAGCGCCGGTAACACGATGATGAAGGGTGTTTTGGGCCTCGAAAAAATAACCAGCGCCATCAGCATAGCGGCGCTATGTTTTTTATTTTAAAAATTAAAATTCAATTAATTTTCAATATTTCCTTTAAATAACAACCCCTTCTCTCAAATTTTTATAAACCCACACACTCTCAAACCCTCTTTCTCTCTAGCTTTTTTTTTTTTTTTTTTTTTTTTTAAATCCACAAATTTTATACAATGCATCCATTCAACCGTGGTTTCATTCCTCCCCGATCAAGTGCGGACCCAAACCAAAGTGGTAATCCTACCCGCCCCGTGTCTCCGGTTCCCACTCGACCCACCCCTTTCGGATCCGGTTTTGTCGATTACAATCAACAAAATACCAGGTTCATGAATCTTTTGAACCAACCGCTCTCTAAGGATCCGAACCTCTACGGTGGAACCCGAATCAAAACACCGACGGAATGGGGTCGTCTCAAGCGTTCGGGTCGGTTCAAGCTTTCGGCTCCCCACTACACGAACCCGATGTTGTTCCGGAAACACAACCCGAAGTAGCGGAGACGCAAAAAGGAAAAGGAAAACGGGCACATAAAAAGAAAGCGGAAACCACCACCCGAGCGAAAAAAAATGTGATATCGTGGGACTCCGACGAGGAGTATGCGCTAACCCGCGCTTGGATCGATGTGTCGGAGGACCCTGTGATAGGTATATTTATTTGTTTATTTTATTATTTTAAGTTTTTTTTATTTTCTATTTTTTTTTTCGTTTTTTTTCTGTTTTTTTTTTTCTGTTTTTTGTTTGTTTTTTTATTTATTTTCAGTTTTTATTTCCAGTTTTTTAAATTGGGGAATTGGTTTTTAATAAACCAACCTTTGCCAAATTGGTAATTAATAATCCAACCTACAGACTTGGTGTGTAATAATCCAACGTTTTAACTTGTTGGTACTCAATAGACCTCCGTTAGTTTTTTTTAACTCAAGTTAGTTTTTAAGTTTTATTTAGTACACAAACAGTCCCTGTAGTTATAATTTACTAGTTTTAAGTTTTATTTATTACACAAACAGTCCCTGTAGTTATAAAAAAATTCATAAAAATCAAAAAAATTCTAAAAAAATCAAAAAAATTCAAAAAAATTCTAAAAAAATCAAAAAAATTCAAAAAAATTCTAAAAAAATCAAAAAAATTCTAAAAAAAATCAAAAAAATCATAAAAAATCATAAAAATTCAAAAAAATAAAAAAAACTCTAAAAATCATACCGTTTCGACCCGGACCGTTTTCGACGCGTACCGTTTAGACCCGTACCGTTTAGACCCGTACCGTTTCGACCCGGACCGTTTCGACCCGGACCGTTTAGACCCGGACCGTTTCGACCCGGACCGTTTTCGACCCGTACCGTTTAGACCCGGACCGTTTCGACCCGGACTGTTTTCGACGCGTACCGTTTAGACCCGGACCGTTTTCGACGCGTACCGTTTAGACCCGGACCGTTTCGACGCCGTTTAGACCCGGACCGTTTCGACGCGTACCGTTTAGACCCGTACCGTTTAGACCCGGACCGTTTCGACGCGTACCACCACCACCACCGCACCGCCACCACCACCACCACCACCACAGCACCGCCGCCACCACCACCACCACCGCACCGCCACCACCACCACCACCACAGCACCGCCACCACCACCACCACCACCACAGCACCGCCGCCACCACCACCACCACCACCCCCACCGCCACCACCACCGCCGCTGTGGTGGTGGTGGTGGTAGCGGCGGTGCGGTGGTGGTGGTGGTGGTGGTGGCGGCGGTGCTGTGGTGGTGGTGGTGGCGGTGCGGTGGTGGTGGTGGTACGCGTCGAAACGGTCCGGGTCTAAACGGTACGCGTCGAAACGGTCCGGGTCTAAACGGTACGCGTCTAAACGGTACGCGTCGAAAACGGTCCGGGTCTAAACGGTACGCGTCGAAAACGGTCCGGGTCGAAACGGTCCGGGTCTAAACGGTCCGGGTCGAAACGGTACGGGTCGAAACGGTACGGGTCTAAACGGTACGGGTCTAAACGGTACGCGTCGAAAACGGTCCGGGTCGAAACGGTATGATTTTTAGAGTTTTTTTTATTTTTTTGAATTTTTATGATTTTTTATGATTTTTTTGATTTTTTTAGAATTTTTTTGATTTTTTTATAATTTTTTTTATTTTTTTAGAATTTTTTTGAATTTTTTTGATTTTTTTAGAATTTTTTTGAATTTTTTTTATTTTTATGAATTTTTTTATAACTACAGGGACTGTTTGTGTAATAAATAAAACTTAAAACTAGTAAATTATAACTACAGGGACTGTTTGTGTACTAAATAAAACTTAAAAACTAACTTGAGTTAAAAAAAACTAACGGAGGTCTATTGAGTACCAACAAGTTAAAACGTTGGATTATTACACACCAAGTCTGTAGGTTGGATTATTAATTACCAATTTGGCAAATGTTGGTTTATTAAAAACCAATTCCCCTTTTAAATTTCGTTTTTTATTTCTGTTTTTTATTTATTTTCAGTTTTATATTTCTGTTTTTTTATTTTTTTTCTTTTTATTAACAATTTTTTTTTCTGTTTATATTCTTTTTTTTTTTTTTTTTAATTTCGGACTAATTGCTGTTTTTTTTTGTAGCAAACAATCAAAGTAAATCCGTTTTTTGGAGCCGAATACGAGATCTTTTTTTCGATCTCATGGGTAAAGAAGACGAATACCGGCCGCCGGACTCGATATCGGCAAGTGGACCGATATCAACAAAAAGTGCACGAATTTTTAAACCGTGTACCAACGCAATTTTGCCGGATGGAAAAATGCAAGCAAGGACGAGGACATTACGAAAGCGGCGTTGGTCGAGTATACAAATGCTAATGGCCATTTCCCGTACCTAAGGTGTTGGCAAATCCTTCGCCATAGCCCCAAATGGGCCAACATCTCTACTCCTAGCGGTCGGTCGGAAAATAAAAGGCCGTCAAAGAGGTCCAAAACAAACGAGTCAGGTGAACCCGAAACGCCAACTTCCGACGCTCGAAACACCGAGTTGAACGAGGATATTCCGGAGGAAGAGCCGCTGGAAGAGCTACCAAGACCCGCCGGAAGAAGAGGCCGGTCGAAAAGGCCCGATACGTTGTCGATGTCTATGGGAACCGAAATGAGTAACGTATTCTCGGAGATAAACAAACGACTTCAAGACATACACGAACTCGGGACTAAACGTATGGAGGAGAACCGCGAAGTGACCGAGATTATGCGGGATAGACAATGGGCTCACGACTTTGAGTTCTACTCGAAACCGCACGACCACTTAACGGTAAAAGTGTTGAAGACGGCGTTGGCACAAAAGGAGCGAATAGAAAAAATATAACCTTTGAGTGTGTAATGTTTTTATTTTATTTTATTCTAGTTTAATGTTTTTTTTATATTACTGTTTTTTTTTTATATTATTGTAATGTTTTTTTATTTAATGAAATTATTTTTAATTTTAAAAAACATAGAAATTAATTAAAAAAATGAAAATTAAATAATTGAGTAATGATGACGTAGGGGCTTTATGACTACAGCCTCAAGTGGCATAACGCCCCATAAAGCCCCTGTATGACGTGGCACAACACGTGTCACATAACGCACACAAATAGGCTTTATAACTACGAATGACCTAATGGATTGCCCCTTAACAACTTTTTTCATAGGTTTTGGAAATAGAGATGACAAATGGATGATTTTTTTCATATTTGTTTTTGGATTATAAATCTAGGTTAGTCGTATCTCTAGACTTGAATTTGATATTTCAGATGTCGACTTTAGGGTTTAGATTACCATCGCATATCGTCATTTTATAGAGTTGAAGTTATCATAGACAACAACTTTAGAGTTGAAGTCCCTATCTCAGATGACAACTTTAAATTTAAAATTGGTATGTTAGAGGACGACTTTAGAGTTGAATTTGGTATATCAAATGGGGACATCACTTCGTATGATCTAGTCGGATTGATTTTTTTTTTTGTTGCTAAAGTAGTTATCTCATATGGCAACTTCATTTTGCATAATTTTTGCAAAGTGAAGTCGTCATAGCAACAAAAGACAAAATTTTGAGACTCCTATGATGTAATAAGATTAGTGTGCTTAATGGATCTAAATTTGTTGTCTTAGTTAGTGACTAACTCAAATTTGAAGTCCAAGAAAAACACCACTCATTTATCGTATGTGTTTTAGAAGAATTCACAAAAAGAAAACTAAAATTTAAAGTCCAAAAAAACATCACTCTCATTTATCATATGTGTTTTAAAAAAATCCACAAAAAGAATCATAGTTGATGTTAGTGCTTAGTTTCGAAAAACAATCATACATAAAGTAACTCATAAATACGAATTGGTTTTTTTGCATTTCATGAATTCATGATCACTTCATCGATCAAGTATGAAGTATGTTTTTTTTTAATGGATAACCTTACTTTCCCAAACTCCTATAACTCATCTTTGCTTGGGATTGAACCCAAGACCTCCCACTAAGAGGCAAGAGCCTCTACCAAGTGAGCTAGCCCCACTTGGCAAGTATGAAGTATGTATAATCGTTTTTTTTTTGTTTTTTTTTACTCCATGTGTATATGAATTGTCATTTATTGTTTTGTTGTAGTTCTAAACTCATGATTTTGAGTGAGATTTTGAATTATTATTAATTTGATCTATTATTTTTTCGTTTTAATTCTAAACTAGATTTTATCCCGCGCGCGTTGCGCCGCGGATTCCACCATAATCACCCGATAGTTTAACCCAGACACACCCCTCAAGTTTTGTATTCGTCTTCCCTCTATAACACAACAATTCTATTTGTTTCTATGTATCAAAATAATTATGTCGAAATCTTTAGCAACTTCTTCGCGCTAATTTCTTAAATGAAATTAGTTTATAAAAAACTCACAACTAAAAAGTAATTAAGATAACCAAAGATTGTACCTTGAAGAAAGCAAAGGATGCTATTTTTTTTTATACTGAAACTACAAACTTTATCGTAACTTGCTAAATCAACTTATACATGTTTTCCCAGTCTGCTCACAAATATACATCATAGCAAGCTAATCACATTACATTACAAATCAGATATAACTATTCATGAACTTCATTACAAACCTTTATAATTTTGTATACAAATGTGCCTCTGCTTTGTTGTTCCTTTTCTTCTCCTCTTTGTTTCTTTAATTGTATCCGAAACATAACATGGCTCAATGTGACAATATGGTTTGTTGAGTATGGACACTAATTTCAACAAAACACCAAACTCATTAATTTAAATGAATGTCTTCCTCCTAGATGCTTTGATATATCATTCCCATCCATATTAGACATTATTTTCTCTCGGTCACTTTCACGTATGTACCTAGCAAAATAAACAATTTTATTTTTCAAACTCAAAAATCATTGCCACTTTAGTCGAATCCAGTCGCCGATATTCTGTTAACCCGACCATCGTCCATGGATTCCGTCGTTGGAATCCTTAAAAACCGCAACTCGTTAGCCTATATAACCCGCCACCGTCGAAGCGGCGGCTCTCCTTCTCGCCGCTTTCTCCATCTAGCGAGATCGATCGTTTCTCATGTGATGTAAGGTCACCATAACCTCCACGGAACCCTAATTTACAAACCGTCGCCGCCGTTTGATGCTTCGATTGAGCCACGACCGCTGAGCAATCGGAGAAACGAACACCGACCATCGGTTGCTACGCCGGATAATATAATGCACTGCCAAAGGGTTATCGAAACATCGTCGGAGTACACCTTCTCTGCCGCCATTTTCTTTTCTCTCACTGCGATTCTTCTCACATCTTCTTGAGATTTGAGAAAGGGGCTTTGAAACAGGCATAACCAACTGTATTGGTAGATGTGTGGGCAGGTGTGTGAAGGAGAACCATACAATCCTTTTTATTTTGAAAAACACCCAAAAGCTAAGTTACAACCCACCAATGCAGAAACTTGTTGCTTCTTTATATAGGTTTTAATGTGTGAACCATAGTGAGATTCTTGTAATTATTATTTATTAGTTGATTGTTTTGTTTTAACAAAAGTCAGACTTATAAACGCTATTCTTAAGGTTCTAAGACATATCATGCAGGTTGTTGAAAGACAGGGGCGTCCCTGGGGTGTGCGGGGAGGACCACCGGCCAGGGCCCGTGATTCCGAAGGGCACATATTTTTTAAAAAAATCCGATATATATGTAGAACGGTTATAGTTGGACCCTTCAAAAATGTATCATGTAGAACCGTTAAAGTGAAAAAAAAGAGTAAAACTAACGAGATTTGAACTTTTTACGACAGACTCCGGCGACTTCTGCAACTTGATTTTGAAGAGAAGTCTTTTTTGAAAAAGAGAAGTAGAGGCAAGGAAGATGATGACCGTAAGGCTTTTAGGTGTACTATAAACATTTTAATGTCTAGCTGTAAAAGTGATAAAGTATCTTGCAGCTTTACACAAACCATTGTTTTTTATTTCAAATAAACTATTTAATTTATTTTTTTTCTTTAACATATGCATGCGTGAATTTAAGTTTTGTAATTATTTGTTTACTTTTTGATATATTATTGTGAATTTATCGCATTTTCAGTTTATAAAACTCTTGTCATAAAATTTGTTGATCGTAGAACTATAAAATATTTAACTAGCAAAGTTTTGTTTAGTAATGAAAAGTGGGAGATTGAAACGACACACATGAACATCGACGCACAGCCTTGAAGGCTTCAACAGGTGAACCACAATTGACAAGGGCCTTTGGCTGCCGATTCCGGTATGATTAATTAGTTAGGTGTTATTTGGCTAATGATTGTCGATTATTTGCATTAATTTGCCAATTATTTAGACGTTAATTCTTTAAAGGCCTAAGGGGCACATTTTTTCTAGCTCGAACAGGGCACTTAAATTCTTAGAGCCGGCCCTGTTGAAAGACAACACTTAAAGTCGCAGCTGGGATCACATCTTTAACAAGTTTGCAACAAGTTTTTACAAAATAATAATTATCTATACATGGCATCATCACACTTGTGTATTTTGATGTTTTAGGGGTACTTGGGCACTCAATCGTGGATCTTTTATAGGTGATGGTTGGTTTGGATTAAAAGAAAAATAGAGATTGTATCATTTAAATTGCGTGTTTGTGCATTTGGAAGACGATGAATGACTCCAACAAGAAGGTTTCTATAGAGCGAATTACTAAAGTGATAAAATTGGGTTTTTATGGCTTAAGAATAGTTCGAGAATAAAGTCTATCCGCCGGATAGAATGGTGTAAGTATCATTTGTATATGTTGTAATGGTTTGTTGTCTTTGTGGGGGCCTTTCTGCTGTTTTTTTGGTTGGACGGTGTGTGAATAAAATTAACAGTTAAAAAAAAAGTAAACGAGAGTGTGCTTCGGTTTTTTTGTGAGATAAAATGGACGGTACTCTTTTAAAATTTGAGGTATTTAAGTTTTTTTATTTTTTTTAATAATTATTTAAAAATAAACTAAAAGTTAAGTATAAATAATTTTATTATTTGTGAAGTGATATAACCACATGGGTCAAAATCGTAATTTACTCTAATCAAATTTATTTAACATCTAATAATAATTTATGTGATTTTTTTAACAGCAAAGACCCGGACACCTGGAATCACCCTGGCCCCCTTCCGTTAGAAGAACATAACGTAGTGACCCGACCCACCTGCCCAGAGAGAAACCAAAATTGGGAAAAAAAAACCCCTAGCTTAACCCGGAGCAATAAGCCAATTGCTTCGGGCGAGACTCCAACCCACGACCTCCCATAAGGAAAGCCATGGGGCTATCGTTGGACCATATGGCTTGTGTTTAACATTGGTAAATCAAAACACTTCTATTGAATGTGCTTATTTCGAAGCGCATAAGCAATCCCACAGTCCACACATCCTTAACCCTGAAACTTAAACTTAAACTCACTATAAGTACCTTAAAATTCAACTATAATATTTTATTTTGTAGCAAGTATACTAAACCTTACAAAAATCATACACAGCATTCAAGAAGGGGTGTTTGGAACCTCAAGAAAGTGAAAGGTACACAAACTTCTTGAACTTCCAAACAAGGGAGGCCAGAGGAGATTAGATTTTGGAACATTAAAGCTTAAGGTGTGTTACAAACCAGGTTGTGCATAGTTTTATAACCGGTCCGGTTTGTTAAGACTGGACCATATACGAGAAATGAGTTAAACATTAGACTGAAGATCAGACCATTAAGGAGTCAGGTAGTTCTAGTTTCAATTCAAACATCTTATCCGGCGAAGTCACTCAAACCATTACGAGTCAGGTAGATCAGACCATTACGATATCATGTTTGAAGCCACTCAAAGTTAGGGATGAACTCGGTACCATATCAGTATTCAAAGGTAAATCAACCCACAACACCGGTACGATATTCGAAGATAAATCAACCCAAGATACTCGTACCGAACCGAAAGTATTGATCACAAAAAAGCCAAAAAGTGAGTACCAAATCGGTACTGAAAATGGTTCAGTACGGTATGTTCGATATCAGTACGTACTGGTTCGGTTTCGGTATGCGGTAACATTTGCTCGTCCCTATTCAAAGTAGCAAACATGTGAAGTAGAGGAAACATGATAAAAAGGTCATTGTCAATGCTTAGCTATCAATACAGCTATAAAGAATTGGACCACTAGGCTAAAGCCCACTTCTTCCAAAGCTATTTAATGCACAAACTATTTAATAAAAATAAATTCAATTTTAGAAATAGAAAATTGAGAATACAACAATTTGTCAAATAAAATTTTCTTGTTTATGTAAAAACAAAAATACTGCCAAATGATGCAGAAACAAGAATTGGAAGCACCACCACCCTGCTTCCTGTGTATAAATTTTGCTTTAAAGCTTCAGTTTCTGTATACATGCAGCCAAAATTCCAGTGTAAAGACAACTAAGCTATTCATGTAAACTCAATTTAGTGAAACTAGAGCAACCCGTGTATTTACCTACATACGGACTATATCCAGCCCCAACGGGTTGAATAGATAAAGCTAAAAAAGTTTGGTTAAAAGTCACCAAAGTGTGTATAAATGTTCATTACTTCACAAATCACTCATTTCTTAGGCTACTAGTATATGAGTTGACCTGAAACTTCGTTTTTCCAAAAACTATCATATTTTTACAAACCAGGATCATAAGTCATTATTTCAATAAACCAATATGATTTTTTGGATGTTATAATTTACGATTTCATGCATTAAAAAATACATTTTGGTGACTTATAACCGGATTGAAATGTTTCCTTTTTAGCTAAATGTAGGATTTTAACATAAACTACGTGGGACGAGAGACGACATGAAGAACCACACAAGAAGTATACTTATCATGTCAAAGGTATGAGCCGACTTAACATTTTATTTGACGTTTTTCCCTAGTTTTTTCGTTCCTTTTTAATAAAAAATTGGAATTTTAAAATAAAAGATGGGATATGAAGAGGTACATACCTAGGTGTATAACCAAAACAATCAATAATTTGCCATAATCTCCCTAAATAATTCCTTAGGTGCTGCAGTTGAAAAGTATAATAAACACATGAGAAAAGGCCAAAAGGGTAACAAAAAGATTCCACATCATCATTTTGAATTTTAAACCTTACCAGGTAACCCTGTAAATCTCTCATATTGTTCATATGCCTGCCCTACAAACATCTCCACCCCTGTTACAACTAACGCACCACATTCTCCTGCTTCCCGAAGTAACCTCGTAATTTTTGGTGTGTAAACAGCATCAAATACCAGTGCGTATGACTTCAAAGCTTCCTGCCAAAAAAGAAAAAGAAAAGTGAACTCATGCACAAAGCATTATAAATGTAACATAAGTTCTGTATAATCAAACCTTTGAAATAGGAGTGTCGTCAATATTTGGCTGCATACCAATTGATGTAGTGTTTGCAACTATCATATCATTTTCTGGTTTGTAAGTGTTCAAATCATCAAGAGTGAGAGCCTCTCCACGGATTATCTCAGCCAGTTCTCTAGCACGATCTATACAGATTTAAAATTAAAAAAAAAATCATGATTATCTGATTCTGATTATTCAATATCATATAATCACTTCCAAAACTCACATCCAAACACCTCCTAAATATGATGAGAACCAAATAGTTGACAACTAATTCAAATAAAATTAGCATGATGTTATATTTTCGCAATTAAATGTGGTATTAGAATTCTAACCATAAGTCCGGTTGGCAATCACAATCCTTGCACCCTTCTCTTTTGCTCCATAAGCAAGTGCTTTTCCAGCACCACCCGCACCAATAACCACAAATAGTCTACCAGCCAATGGTGACCCACTTGCACCATTTTGAACACCTGAACCTGTAAATAGTATAGGATGCAATTTCAATGGGTCAACTCGGGTTATGTTTTATCTCAAACAGGTCAAACCCATAAAAACAGCTAATAAAAAGGAACAGGTGAAATGGGTGGAACGAGTTGAAAGTTGACTGGAGTATAACTTTAGTGCATACATCCTCTTTAACTGTTTTTATTAGAAAATCGATTATTATTGTAGAAATACTGTTTACGTAAGCATATCAATGCACTAATTATCTATAAAACCTTTAGAACAGTTTGCAGAAATAAAGAAAAAAACCTCGTAGGCTATCCTCGATAGCAGAAATAGCTCCTACATAGTCTGTATTGCAACCATATAGCTTCCCGTCATTTTGTCTCCTGATAACGCAATTGACTGCTCCTATTGACTGTTACATACAACCAATAACATGTTAAATTAAAAAAAAAGCAGTACTTTTATCATTAACCACTATCTGCATCTGCTTCATGCTTTCTATGTGATCAAAAAATATAATTTACCTTTGCAACTGGATCAACCTCATCACAACATTGAGCTATACTCTCTTTGTGAGGAATCGTACAACTGCATCCAATAATAATGTTGTAAATACATTTAAACTTTACTAACACTGACTGAAATATTAGTGTTAATGAAATAGATCAAAACACAACCTGAACCCAGCAAAATCTGTAGACGAGTAAGTTTCAAGAAAATTCTTTACGTTATCCACCAACATATGTACATAGACTCCATTAAAACCAACTGATCTGAAAGCTTTATTGTATAACAGCGGTGATTTGCTATGCCCAACGGGCTTCCCGATAATACCAAATACTTTGGTGTCTGGCCCTAATTGTCGGAAATTGAACAAATCCAAAAGATCCCTAATTGTAGGCTGCCCGGGGGCAGACACCTTTCCATTTTCAACGGTACCAAACGTTAGATATCCACCGAATTTTGGGCACAGTACTCGAGACATCAAACCCTTCTCACCCATCACCATTGCTATTATCGGAACCTGAAAGATTGATAATAAATGAAACAGGGGAATATTCAGAGGTTTTGTTATACGGCAACTTAACAAGAATGTTTACTAGTAGAAATAAAAGGAACCCAAGAAACGAAATATAATGCTAAAATCTATGCTGCATGACTGCTGCATGACTTACGGCTTACTTGAGAATGAGCAGTTATTTGAAAAACTCGTGCGACATCGGTTATATCTACAGCCGTTGTTGCAAACTTAACAATGTCAGCCCCTGTTGCTTGTATTCTGGCCACAAGGTTCCCGATGTCTTCTACTGACGGAGTGTTTTGATAATTGTGGGAAGAAACAATGAGCTTGCATTTTGTAGGCAAATCTCCACGGATTAAATTGTTGAAATCGTCAACAGCCTGCATGTGAGTAACTGAAATGAGAAATCTGATAGAAATATCATGTCTGATGCTAGATATAATAGTTTGTATATACTAGCTCTAATCTTTGCATTTGCGGAAATCTAGGATTACAAGTAACAAAACATATATTTTTCATTTCATATGGAACCGTATATTTATCAAGAAGAAAGGAACCTTAAGCTCAACATCAATGTGATCCGCTCCTAACTCCATTGCTAACCGAAGAGCTGCCAATCGACTCTGTTCATCCCCATCATACTGACCACCTTCCCATGTTGGCCTACAAACTCACACAAAATCAGAAACAAAGTACAAACATCATGTGATCCCCAGCAACATTTATCAAAAAAATCAAAAGCCATTCTGTAATCAGATAATGATTGTACCAATCACTCAGAAGGCTCAATTTAAACCATACAAAATCACCTAACTAGTTGCAAACTCTTGCTATTTTGATTACACAAACATCATAACATCAACCAATTAATAAGACTAAGACTCGATTACTCAGAACACTAAAAACGAAAATCATTGCATTCATATTATAAGACTTTCACACATAAAAATAAAAATATCACCTGTAAGTGAAAATCGTTGGAAGCTGACTAAGTTTAACTAGGGTTTGAATATCCTCACGAGCATTAACCACTTTCAAGCTATCCAATCGGATTTCCACACAGTCAGCACCACTCGATTTCGCAGTATTCATATGAATCAGCATCTGATCCACCGTATCCGCCATAATCGGCGCACAAATTAGGGTTGAGTTCCTCCTAATCCCGTCACTTTCTCCCATCTTCTCCACATCAGGTGTCACCTAACCATTAATTCCCAATCAAACATAAAAATCCCCAAATTAACGCACAAATAAACCACACACGAAAATGCAGCAGAATGAAGTCAAAAAGTCATAATTACTAACAAAATTTTCACAAAATGATACAACTGAAACGTTGTTTGAGCATAGAATTAGACATGCGGATAGAGAAATAGTTGAAAGAGAAGATAGATTGGGGACTTACGAGCTCCATAGTTGCAGGTATGTGAGGAAGTTAGGTGGAGGAGAGATAATGGGAGTAGGCAGTATTTGTAGGTAAGGGGTGGGGGGTTGGTGGAGAATATTGAGACAAGCAATTTGCAGTAGCATTGTAGGAAGGAGGGGTTAGTTGTGAATATATCCTGAACGTTGGATGTGTTATGAACTGCCACTTTCGTACGTTGGATTAACTGGCCTAACTTTCCATTTATAGCAAACAAGTTGAACTCTTAAGCCATGGGGTATGGGGCTTGGGTTGGGGGAAAACGCCCAAGTCACCACCCCGGGTGGGCTTGGGTTGGGCCGTGGCCCTTGGGGCTTGGCTTTCAAGCCGGGCGTGGGGCGGTATGGCCATGCTAGCTGGCTGCCTCCCATTCGCTCACCCCGCCACGTCATAGCGGACTTTTCAAAATTCGAATTTTAAATTCAAACGGTTTGGGGGAAAACCAAACCGCCACCCACTTCTCTATATATTGTAACCCCCAACCCACTGGTCCCCCCATCCCACGAAGCCAACCCCACCGGCTACCCACTTCTCTCGAACCCGCTAACCCACTGGTCCCCCATCCCACGAACCCAACCCCACCGGCTAACCCACTGGTCCCCCCCATCCCACGACCCCGCTATGGCATCTTGGACCCATGAAGAAAAATTGGCTCTTGTCACAAGCGTTGTTGACACTATGAAGGGACGACCACCGGGCCAAACAAAATATTGGCTAGAACCATTCGCAGTCTACCGACATAACGTCGGTAACGAGCGCCACAACCTCAACGCGTGCCAACATAAATGGCGCGAGCTACGGCCCAAGCTCGAGCGTTTCAAGGCTTACTACGAAGTCGTTCGGAGCGGCGAGTTAAGCCACGAGGACCGGGTGGCGGTGGCGAACATAGAGTTTCGAGGCAAGGAAAAAAAGGCGTTCGACAAGATCGACCTTTTTGAAATTTATTTAACGCTCTAGGTTTGTTATTTTGTAATTTTTAGAAACTAGTTATTTTCCGCCCGCGCGTTGCGGCGGGACCCAATGACTACAAAAGGCGTGTCAGCAACAGCAAACAGATACCGAATATCAAAACATAAATAAAATGACGTGGTAAGTATAGTCACCCCTGTAACGCCCTGCGTTTTCAAACTTTCTACATTTAGAAACCTTCGCTTGAAATTCTATTTTTGGAAATCTTACGTTCTTGTAATCATTCTTTCATCGTAATCGTTGTAAAATACGGGACTTGCTTCATAAATAAAACTTGTGTTGGACATACTTCTTACATATTCATATGTTTAACTTGTGAAAGAATTGATACATATTCGTGACGATTGCAAACATATGATAAATCTACCAATACGTGACATACATACTCTACACTATACTTACATACAAGTCTTATACTTAATCTTATTCATTTTGTACTTATGTAACCTTTAGAACATGCCTTATACACTTAAATACCTTAATTTAATCATAAAACCCGTAATTGGTAACATTTGGACAAGTTAGGAATCAAAAATAAAAGAAATAAAAATTTGTGTTTCAACCCAAAGGCTTACGGACCGTATGCAACATCCCTTACGGTCCGTAAGGGTGTCTGGCGGGCAGAAAGTTCAAACAGCTCGTGAATTTGCACGAAATCCCAACTCTTTAACCCCACCAATCACCTCCAAACCTCCATTAAACACATCCAATCAACCCTAACTCCTCCCCTGTAAGTACCATGCCTTCTCCAAGCCTTTTTCCACTTTCACAACTCTCTAATCTTTCCAAAATCACTCTCAAGTTCTTGCAAATCAGAAATTCGGGCAGATTCTTCTTCCTACCTGCTTGGACAATCATTGGGTTTGATTCCTTGATCTCTCCTTGGAGAAATCAGACCTAGAATTGCCCTAAAAATGTCCATAAACTTTCTGTTATGTTTTAAACTCTTTCAAAACTTGTTTAAACTTATCAAACTTGAGTCTAACTCATCTCACACTTATGTCCTAATGCTTACAACCTATCTTATGGTTGGTTAGGCTTAAAAACAAGGCTGAGAAATGTTAAATCTGAGGCGTAAACCTCACATATTTTCTGTTTTAATTAGGGTTTTTAACCAACAAGTCATGCTCAAGCTTCAAGCTTGATGAAGGTGAGATTATGGGTCAACTTGGGTTGCCCAACATAGAATCCCCACATGCCTTGATGATTTCTCATAGTATAGTTGATTCTTATTCTTGTATTGTTATTAGTTCACGACCCACCTTGGTTGTTTTTACATCAAGTGTAGTGGTGAACACTTAAGAGGTACCTAAATGGAAGCTTGTTCTTCCTACCTCCTACATGATTTCTATGACATTAGAGGTACCTAAATGAAGATGATAATCTTCTACCTCATGCTTGAACTATTAATCTTTTGGACTTATTAGTATATCTATATAACCTATACGATACATAACCACATAATCCAAATAATCGAATCTTAGATGATGAACTAGTGTTCATATGTCAAGTACTAGATTACATCATCCTATAATATGATAACTTGTTACGATTCTAATGGAACCTTGTTCCATGAAACCATATAAACTCCTTGGAGCTACATAGTGTCAAGAACAAGTATCATATGTATTAGATGATCATTTTCACATGTTATTCTCATATGTTATTTTCATATTATTTTATTCCGAATCTCGACTTTAAACATACTTGAACTTTAACCCTTACACATTCAACCTTCTAACCTCATCAACTTCGCCACATTGGATAATCGAAAAGCATATGCAATATTGTGAGTATACTCGTAACCCCCTTTTATGTTTACCACTTTTTGGGGTGTAACATGTTACTTTATTAAAACACACTTAAACTTATACTTTATGCAATGCACAAAATAATCCTTATACATGAATACTATGTTATGATACTTGATGCTTACGTGGACCATACTTATGTGATATGTTTTAGTCATTAGCTTTCACGAGCCTCCATTTGACATGTATAGCGCTATAGGAGTAACGCACCGCCCCCCTTAAACTTGGGTCATGTTGAATTAATTAAACTTTCTTGCGTAAACTGAGGTTGGCTAGAAATATTGCATGCCACGCTAGGTTGATCTCGTATAGACTAAGTTGTCATGTGGATTCGTTTTAAACTTTTATACTTATACTTATGCTTAAACTTGTATACTCGCCTTTGCTTTTGCATTGAATTGTATTTTAAACATGTTACAGGTTGATGATGACGATGCTATGAAAAGAAGTAACGTTGATGCCTAGATACACATATAGACGTTTAGGTTTAATATGTTGTATCAATTTTTGCATATGTTGTTATGTACTTCTTTGAACTTGTTGTATTTGAATTTCTTGTAATGTTGACAATCTTACTTTATGAAATGAAATCGGTCTATTAAATATTGTCACAAATAGCGTTATGATGTCTCTAGCAATCTTCACACTTCGTCTCATCCCGATGTTTCCGCCATTGGTTGGGGTGTGACAACCCCGTCATAAAAAAACAATTTTAAATAACCTAATATATAATAAATAGGACCCACACGTCCTACACGTTGGAAATTCGGTTGTTTTCAGTTCAGTTATTACGGTACTAACACGTTAAAATATGGATGAGCTCGGTACCGGTAACGACAGCGAAAGTACCGATCCGGAAAATCATCGAAATTAGGTACCGGCACCGAAAATGCTCGGTACAATACGGTATGGTATTTGAAGGTAAAAATCAATAAATACGGGTATGGTGCTAGACCGGTGTCGAACCGAAAGTAATGATTCTGAAAACGCCAAAAGGTGGGTACCAAATTGGTACCGAAAATGATTTGGTATAGTAAATTTGGTACCGATACGATACTGGTTCGTTTACAGGATTTGATACGATTTGCTCATCAATATTCTAAATATCCAAGTTAATTTTACATGCCACAATTCATTCATTACAGAAAAAGACCAAAAAGAAAGCAAAATAAGTTGTTGTGTATATAAAACTTCATTCAAACAAAATACAGTTTACTTACTGTGTGTATGAAAAGTAATCTAAGCGGTGCAATTACTTGCATTGCTGCGTTGCTACAGGATTTGATGAGCTCGGTATCAACCGATACCGAAAATACCGTTACCGAAATCCCCAAAAGTGGGTACCGGTACCGAATATACCTAGTATGGTACGGTTCGGTACCGGTCGGCACTGGTACGGCACCAGTATTTGAAGGTAAAAACCGGTGAATACCTGTGCAGAACCGGTACCGAAAATACACCGGTTTGGTAAATTTGAGACCAGTACCTATACCCGATACCATTTGCTCATCTCTTAATGATGTTACTATTCATTCCATTCTAATTTTAAATAATTCTAATTCTAATTCTAATTTAATAATAAATCACTGAATGTTCTAATTCGAATTCTACTGTTCATTCAGTTTTCATTTTATTATATATAGGTTATGTAATATTTAGGATTATGTAATTTTTAAAATTTTAATGAAGTTGTAGGTTTTTTTTATAAATGTTGTGTGATTTTTTATAAATTTTTTGTAATTTTTTTTAATATTCTGCCACCCAACCCACGCCCCGCCATACCCCGCGGACACGTAACCAGGCGGTGGGGGGCTCCCATTCCACGTGTCAACAAATGCCCCAACCCAAGTCCAACCCAAGCCCCACCATACCCCACGACCTTATGACCATCTCAGGACCTTCACGGTAGGGACGAGTTTGGTACCAGTCAGTATCGAAAATCCTTAAAACAGGCATCGGTATCGAAAAAACCCGGTACGATACGGTTTGTTACCGGTACTGAAAAAGTCAAATGTCGGTACCGAAAATATTTTGGTTCGAGAAATTCGGTACCGGTGTTATTTGCTCATCCCTAGTCTAGGATCTGCTCTACGGATTGATGTCTTTCTCCGGTGGATCTTTAACTATGGACGGTTTGTGGCCATGGTCCTTGCGGCTTTGCTTTTCTCTCTCTTGTGATTATGAAACTTTGTTAAATATTATGAAAAATTTATAACGATAGAAGATTATTGAGAGTTTAATGGTTTTGTGATTATAATAAAGCTTGAGTGACTATGATGAATAAAGATAGAGTTGATTATTGTTTGGTGGTATTTTTATGTTACAAAGAAAGACATTTATACCATCATTATATCATACCATTGGATTAAAGTAGTAACAAAAAAATGGGATAAAACTATTAGTTAGTTTAGAGAAACGAAGAATGTTGCTTGTAATATTTAGAAGACATTTTCTAGTTTGAAACGAGTTCTCTTTATTTTTCTTTCAAATGTGTGTTTTATTTAAAGTATTGAGACGGCGTCCACTGCCACCTAAGCCCGTTAGTGGCTTAAACACCGCACCGTAGAGGCGTTATCGGGGCACCATAGAGAGGGGGGTTGCTTTGCATATGCGTAGATGTGTGTATTTAATTTATCACCCAATCAAAAAATTCTACTTGACATGAGTAAAAGTTTAAGTCTTCGGCTTGGTCAATCAAATGGTTATAAGTTTAAGCAATTGTTAGGACATGGGTAAAAAATTGTGGGTATAAGGTTAAGAAAGTATTTGATGTTAGGGATAACTTTTTATTAGCTTCAAGTTCTAACCAAAATAAATATGTGTACAAGTACATTTCACTAAGTAACCTATATAATTATAATTTAAAATTATCAATAAAATTCTAGAAAGGTGTTTGATTCATATTGAAAATTTTACATGTCAAACTAGGTGCGTGACATGTAAATGTTAGTATAGAGTCTTAGGGTGGATGATGTTGCTTACCCGGCCACCTCCAAGTGATATCGGGCATGGCCGAATACCCCGGGTACACCGCTACAGTGCCCCATGGTACTTGGGTCGAGTAGTGTTTCCGGGTTGTTGAACTCACGTGTGGGAAAGGAATTGAGTTGTTGCCAATAGCTATTATAGTGTTTACCTATTAAAAAATCAATATTTTAACACTATATGTATTACATTTTTACGCCATTTAAACCACTCTTTTCAAAACTCTATGTTATATTCTCTACTTTACGCCATTTAAACCACACACTTTTCAAATCTCTATGTTATGTTCTCAACACTTCTATATGTTCTAAAAACTGCTCAAAATGAGGGCTCATCACACCGAAACCCGCATCCTTAAAGCCAAGAAAGTTTAGGCCGAAGTTTCGACAAGCCAAACCGAACCAATTCCAATCCAACCCATGCCAACTCAATATCCAATGTTCTTCCCTGAAGCTCCACCGGATCCAGACATGCCATAACACCCAATACCAAAGCTTACCTTATCGTGACCCAACACGTATCCCTTTCAATCGGAAGAACAAAAAGAGTAAGCTAAGTGTGAAATCACGACAAATTGAAGTGAACATGCAACTTTTAGTTTTTTTATTTCTACTTTTATTTTTTAAAGTTTATTTAGGTTGATTTTAATTATTGTATTTTGTTTTTTATTTAATGAAAGTGTGACTTTGTTAAATGTTTAGTTGTTGTCATTAAAAAAAAACATGAGTACTTGTTGTGGGTTAATGAGCCCCTTTAAATTGAGTTCTTATGAGTTGAATTGGGTTAATTGAAATGATATAATTCTATTGAAAGTGATTTGTGTACTTTTTATGGGTTGTAAGTTAATGCACCCCCTATATCATTGAATGATGAATATGAGACTCATTTAGAACCAAATAACGCTAATAAGGTGGTTCATTAGTAAGATCATGTGTAGTGGGGCGTTATTATAATGTTCATCTTTTGGGCATGAAGCGACACGTCGCATTCGGGGCATTATGGAATGTGAAGTTAAAAAGAGGTGTAGTGGTATAATGCCACATTCAGTCACTACCCCATTATTTATTTTTAATTTCTTTTCTTTTTTTTAGAAAAATTAAAACAAATAATATTTCATTAACTAAAAAATACATTAACACTAATTAAAATACTAAAAAATAAAGACAAGACATGTTTAAGAATGAGAGGAGAGTGTCTCGGGTTCGCGCTCGGCTTGTGTCTCTGGCACCGTCTCGATCATTGATTACTAAAGCGTACAACACCAAAAAATGCTAGCCTCTACGAACGATGTTAGGGTCAGCGCAACGCATATAAAGTGTGTTGATTTCAGGTTAGAGTTCACCTTGCTTTTCACGGATCCATGACATTCCTTTAGTTAGCTCCTCCAAATTTTCATTTATCATACGGTCAGACTTAACTACCTATTCAGAATACGTCCAAGTTGTTCGAAAACGTTATGCTCCTCGTGTGAGTTTGTCATTCTTAACTACAAATCTATTTATAAGCTACAATTTAATTTGACCTTTTAAATACACTAAGTTATTGATGTTATTAGATAAATTTAGGCTCGTATACATCACATTACATTAAGTGTTTAGTTAGTTTGTTGTTACTTGTCATCGCCCGAAAAATAGGAAAAATAAAACGACACAAAGGAAAAAACACATAATAAGACTTTTAGACAACCACTAATGCGTTGAATTTCATAGCGCTTATAGATTAGGCTCTAGATAATCTTACGTAAACCGGCTGCTTGTACTAAGCCCTCACAGTTTAGTAAACTAAGATGTAATCCATCATAGCCTTTTTACGTGTAACATTTATATGTTATTAATTAGTAACATGTCCAACGGATGTAATCACGACAAAGCTGCAATATATTGCCACTCCATATGAGGTGTGGGTTACCATAAATCCATAATGACCCACGTTCAGCGCCACAAAAAAAAAAACATGGCAGTGAAAATGAAGCAATCCCACGAACAGAAACACAGTAAATACCCAAAGAAAGGATAACGCAACAAAGTCAAGTTACAACCCAATAAAGCACAAACAACCCAATGTACAAACCAACCATGCCATCAAGATAGGAAACTCGTTAGAAATCGAAGTAAAAAAAAGACAACAAAGCCATGTAACACAGGAAGCAAATAACAAGTTACAACAAAATAGGAACCAAACATGTTCGGGTTAACAATATATTCGACAATGCTTGCCCAAAAAATGGCAGCAAACCCACTTAAGTTAGGCAGGCAACAAATTGCTAAGCCTGAACCGAACAGTAGATAAACAACACAACAATTCCCAAATTCAGTTGAAAGAACAAATGCAAAACATGTTGCTAATCGATAACATATAAAAAAACCATACATGTTAGCCAATACAAATGCATGTACTCACAATTTAAACCAAGGACAAACCAAGCTCAACAGCCTCGGTTGGCTGCATCAAAAAGTGCCAACAAACAAAAGCACCGTCATGGCTACACTCTCGGATGAAAAACCAAATCATCATCATGGAGCAAAAAACATGATGCACCAAACCCGAACTAGTGTTTATCCTCACAGGAAAATGAACAAAACCTAAAAGTTTCGGATGAATCAGAAAATAATCATCCCCATCGACATGAACCGACAAATGAACATCAAAGCGTAACCGTAAAAAAAAGTCTCTGGTGAACTCAAAGGTTCCATCTTCATCGACATAAGTTAATTCTCAGACGATCAAACCCACAAACAATCTAGCATACGAATAAGCCTCGGATGAATATTGAGGTTTCATCTTCATAGACAAATCCCAAACAACTAATTGTAAAAGAAATCTGCATGAAAAAGAGCATGCAAGAGCATCAAAGCCTCAAAACAGAAACATGGTTATACAAACAATCTATCATATGAAGAAGCCTCAGATGAACATCGGAGTTTCATCCTCACAGTCACATCCCAAACAACAAAAATCTGCTCGAAAAAAGAGTATGCAAGAACATCAAAGCCCCAATACAACAACACTTAAGCAAAAAAAAACCAAAAACAACAATTCCGATCAGAATCGTAAAGATAACAACAGAAATCGAAGGTATACTTCGACAAAAGCAACCAAATTTGCCAAACATACACAACTGTTAAGGTGTATTACCAAGAAATGACGAAAGATGGTGGTTCAGTAGATGCCACTACGGTGGCAAGTTGGTAGAGACGGAGGACGCCGACCAAAGGGAGAGTGAGGTGCTTCCAAACGAAGCTACCCCACAAACAAAAAACACATCAAATACCCAAATGAGTGTACAACACAACAAACACATGCTACAACCCAATAAAACACATACAACCCTAACAACCAAATTTACAATTATACAGCACACAAACATGCTGTGAATTCATAGTATATAAATGTATGGAAGGTTAATATCATATTATATATATATAGGCCAATTAACGTACAACACGGCTTAACGTACATCACGTGCGACAGATAATTACACACGTTCATTTGAAAATCACGCACGTTATAAATTAAAAACCCAAATCACACATGTTGGAAAACATTAATCACGCATGATGAAAACATTAATCACGCACGTTATACACATAATCACGCATGTTGTCGTACGTGATGTACGTTAAGCCGTATTGTATTGTATTTTACACTTTTCCAGCGTGAACAACCTTCCAAGAGTGAACTGCGTGAACAGATCTGGACCCTTGATTTCCTTTTTAGTTGTTAAGGGTAGGATTGTAATTATATAAAAAATTAGATTTAAATCATTATTTTAATAATTGAATTAAGTTACATCTTTCCTATTTTAAATTCATTATCCACATTATGTTTTATTTATTAATAAGATAATTATCAAAACAAACAACAAATCACCAGATTTCAATTTTAATTTTTTTTTTCAGATTTCATCACCAGAATTCAAATTTTGATTTTTAAGTTCCACGTAACCTTCATATTTCAACGGTATACACATGTGTACTTGGATATAAATAGAACAATACACATGTGTACTCAGCATCGTACATATGTGTAATTAGCTACATAATACATACATTGAAACAATACCTGTAAAATTATTTTATATTTAACAAATTACAAGTTCCATAATGTTTTCCAAACCAAACAAAAAAACATATAATTACAAGTTCCAGTTTCGTAAAAACAATAAACCCAACATAATCGAAAACACAAAAAACATAATCTTTTACAACTATTCGCCACGTTGTATGCTGAATCATCCTTATCGACCAAGCAAACAAACATATGTGAATCATCCTTATCGACCTCATACGTGAATTATCCTTATCGACCTTCCATCTCCACTTTTCTCGTTAACGACATCTCCTATAATAGAACAAAAAAAAAACTCAGCAACTAATACTTTGCATAATTCACAAGTGTACATTAACAACTTTACACATTCAATACACAAAAAATTCTGAGATATCACAAAAACAGACGCTATACACATGTGTACATCGCGTTAAAATCAGAATACACATGTGTACATCGCATTAAAAACAGAGCAAAATCAGAATATACATGTGTACATCGCGTTAAAACCAGAGCAAATAAAAAAAAATTGAGCAAAAAAAACTCAGCAACTAATACTTTGCATAATTCACAAGTGTACATCAACAACTTTACACATTCAATACACAAAAAAATGAGATATCACAAAAAACAGACGCTATACACATGTGTACATCGCATTAAAAACATAATAAATCAGAATACACATGTGTACATCGCATTAAAAACAAAGCAAAATAAAAAAAATTGAACTCCAAAAAACGCTAAACAACTTAACAATAAAACCTAAATGTAGATATAAACAGGAGACGCATCAATTATTTAATTTAGCATTGAGCAATAAAGTAACAATGGCAATTAGAAGATTAAATAAATAAACTTATAAACACAAACCAGATTGATCATAAGCATCAAAAGTCAATAACTGGCGAATGAATTATAAAATAACCAATATGAAAAATGAATGGCTTACGGGTAGTATCTAAGTTTCCCTTTTTTGGTATCTTGCTTAATGGGTGTGTATATTTTATCTGTAGCAACCTCCATTTTTGCACTTGTCTCTTTAGGAATTTCAACGATAAAGTTAAATGCTCCATCACCTGTGTGCAACGGTATATCATGCCATGGTGAAAGGAAAAAAATAAAAGAAACGAGGGAGAGTTTTACCGGAAACTCGTCTGGATAGATTCTGTTTGTCATCATCACCGTCAAAAATCCCAGCCGCCGCCGCCATCGCCGCCGTGAGGGGCGGCGCTTCTGTCTCTGTCGCTTCATCTTCTTGATCTCTCTCTCTCTCTCTCTATCTCATCTCTCTGGCTTAATGTAACACCCCATGTTTCGAAAGTCAAAGTCAAAGTCAAGATTGAAGTCAAAGGAAGACAAGATTGCTAATTGCGATCTGTTTCTTCTTGCTCAATTCCTGTTTTGACTTCTTTGACTTGTAATTAGTCTATTTTATTTTGTTTTGCTTAGTTGTATTATGTGGAGTATCTATTAATAATCGCATAGTAATCGCTATTTATCACATGTTTAATCGCTATCGCAATCGCACTCGCAACTCGAATTACGCATTTTGTTTATTGTTATACGTGTGTGTGTGCCTTATGTGTTACTTGTGCATGTTTAAATTATGTTATGTGTGGTAATCAATCGAATCGCAATCGAAACTCAAACGCAATCGAACTCAATCGCAATCGAAACAGTATGATAATTGGTAGAGAAGAGATAGTGCGAGATATGAGTAGTTGGGATTAAAATTAATTTGACTAGGAAACTCTATCGCATCGCAACGCTCGCAATCGAAATCGAAACATCAAAAATCGTCGCGCCGAACACTCGAACGAGGTGACTGATCGACCAGGCGACCAGCCGACTGATCGGACTGTTGTCCGATCGGACAGGCTGTCCACACGGGCTGCCTAGCCGATCGACCAGCCCTTTCCTCTTTGGGTAACCCTATAAATACCCCATGTCACTTTCATTCTTTCCACTTTTGGCAAGTGACGTCTGACCCGTGCTCCTACTCATTTTTTCCTTCGATCTCTCGCAATTCCGGTAAGATCTAGTCCTAAATCTTGTACTTCCTTAATCTACACGCACTCCTACACCTTTGTATCTTTTGAATCTTAACTTTTAACCGTGAAATCATCAAGATTCAAGGTGTTCTAGGATGATGTCATCATGTGTTATTGAAGAACTTCATGTTTTGGCCTCAATCTACCAAGAACAACTTAGATCTAACCGATTTCCACATAAATAAACAAATATTCTTCATAGATCTAAACATATTCACAATGAAAAGGGGTGAAAGATGGTTTTCAACTTTCTTTCAACTCTTTTACACTCAATGCACTTAAAACTGATAGAATAGGAACATGTGCCGGCTTACTACTCATTATCGTGGTTGTGTTGGTTCAAGATCCATGTTCTATCGACGAGATGATCGATTCCGGGTTGAACATGGAACATCGTCTCGAACCGTCAACTGATCGGGTTTGGGTGATTCCTGTCCGATCAGGAGCACCAAGTATTGACGAGGTTTCTGTTGCTTAACACGTTATCAAAATGTCTCGATAAAACGACAAACTATCAAAAACAACCAAGTGTAAGACGAATAGGTTAACCAGGACGGAGTGCCGTCCGAACAGACAGCCAAACCGCACGACTGGTCACCCGTACGACTTGCACCTTCTGTCACGGCCCCCGGCCCGGTTTGATCCGGTCCAGAAGCCGCGGGACAGAAACCCCGTGGTATTTATTTAATTTGGTAGCGGAAGTATTAACAGGATCGTTTAAAAATTGAAAATGCCGGATTATTTTATTTCATAATTATTCGGGACAACCCCGTAATTTACAATAAAGGCGATTTCACTGGGAAACCCCTATTTTACAAAAACATGTTTCTTTATTTTTATTAAGCCACTTCTTCAAGCTTGTAGTGCTACTCGGCACTTTTTCCTGGATCACAACAGATCACCTGAAACATGTTTTAAAAAGGTTTTATCAGCAGGGAAATACTGGCGAGTCATTCAAGTTGCACAAAACGACACATTGTTATAATATACAGTATTAAGGGTGATTACATTGTTTCTATCAACCAATTACCCCAAATCGGTATTTGTCACTCGACTGTATCTGTGACTATGGGCAGATCACCCATTGGCTAACCTGTTGTCCAATGGTGACGGGTATCAAGTAATGTATACAAAACCCCACATACCGGCAGTAATTGAAGATTACAAAGACTTAATCCCTGTAATTATAACTTTGCAAACAAGTAGGGTTTTGGGAAAACAATTTGATAAAAAGAGAATGACTCACATTGCAAGTTTAAACGGGCAGATTTAAGCCTACTGATAAGCCTTGTAACCTAGATTAAATGACAATGCACACGAACTAGGTCAGTAACTTAATACAACATTTACGATAACTCACGACATCAAAACCCTCACAACGAATGACAAAGTGCAATACTTAAACATCCATCGAATTCACGACGAATGACAAAGTATAGACCTAATGTGGGCAGCAGTTAAACATCCATTGGATTGGTTTTAATCGATCGGACATTGAATCGTAGCAGCGATCGAGTTAATACCCTGTATCGTAGCAGCATTTCCCTAATGGAATTTATGATTTTGAGCAATAGAACTTCGTTTTTGATTGAAATTTCGAGCACATGTGAACTGCTCATGTCCAACCCTTATATAGCAATTTTTCCAGTTTTACGCGGCCCGCGTAAAACTCAAAAAGAGTTTACGCGGCCCGTGAGCGCCACCTAGTCGTAGACTAGGGCTAGCGTGTCATCGGTAGGCCTGCCACGTGTGCGACACGTGGCCTGGGATGCTTATCCGGTCAACACCACTTTGACACGGCCCACGTAAAACTATGCTTACTCTTACGCGGCCCACATGAAACCCAGAAATCTTGTTTTCTTGGTTTTTCATGCACGTTAGGGTTTCAGGGGTCCGGGTTTTTACTTACGGGTCGTTTTGGGGCATTTTTGCAAGTCCTTATATCCTCCCCACCTTATTTAAAATCTCGTCCTCGAGATTTACTGAAATAAGTGAGGATACTTTCGCTTCATCTCTGATTCCAGCTCCCTGGTGTATTCCGGTCCTCTTTTTGAATCCCACTTAACCTTGACCAGTACTAGTCTTTTGTGTTTGAGAAACTTGACTTTTCTGTCTTCTATTTGAAGCGGTTTCTCTATGAACTTCAACTTTTTATTTACCTCTATGTCTTGGAGAGGTACTACCAATGATTCGTCTGATAGACATTTCTTGAGATTGGATACATGAAATACATCATGTACTCCAGCTAGCTCCTCTAGTAGTTGTAAGCGATAGGCGACTGGTCCTATTCGCTTGATTACTGGGAAGGGTCTTACGTATCTTGGACTTAGCTTTCCTTTCTTACCGAACCGAACTACTCCTTTCCAAGGAGAAACTTTCAAGAGTACTCTGTCTCCAACTTGAAATTCTAGTGGCTTGCGTCGATTGTCTGCATAACTCTTCTGGCGATCTCAAGCCGTCTTTAGTCTTTCCTTGATTTGAGTGATTTTTTCGGTGGTCTCTTGCACAATCTCGGGACCTGATAACTGACTTTCTCCTATTTCTGCCCAACAAACTGGAGTTCTACATTTACGTCTATACAGTGCTTAGAATGGGGCAACTTCAATGCTTGAATGATAACTATTGTTATAGGAGAATTCGATTAAGGGTAGGTGGTCATCCCAGTTTCGACCTTATTCCGATGCAACTCGGAAGCTTCGACGTCATAATAGTCATGGACTTTCTTCGAGAAAACCATGCTGAAGTTGTGTGCTTCGACAAGATGATTCGATTTTCGCTCGCGAATGGTGACTTATTGTGTGTATATGGCGACACTACTTCAAGGGGGCTCAAGCTTATGTCATGTATCCAAGCCAGCAAGTATCTCCGTAAGGAATACAGGGCTTTCTTGGCTAACATTGTAGTAGCGGAGAAGGAAAAGAAAGAGAAGAAAGAAGTGAAAGACGTTCCTGCGGTTCGAGAATTTCCTAATGTTTTCCCGGAGGACCTTCCCGGACTACCGCCAAGTCGTGATATCGACTTTCGTATCGACCTCATTCCTGGAGCCAATCCTATTGCCAAAGCACCCTATCGACTTGCGCCGTCTGAAATGCGTGAACTCTCCACCCAACTCCAGGAACTACTTGAGAAAGGCTTCATTCGCCCGAGCACCTCTCCTTGGGGCGCGCCAGTCCTTTTCGTCAAAAAGAAGGATGGATCGTTCCGGATGTGCATCGACTATCGGGAATTGAATAAGTTAACTATCAAGAACCGCTATCCCCTACCTCGTATCGACGATTTGTTTGATCAACTGCAAGGCGCCACGTGTTTTTCAAAGATCGATCTGCGTTCAGGTTACCATCAGCTACGTATTCAAGAGGAGGATATACCCAAAACCGCGTTTCGTACTCGTTACGACCACTACGAATTCGTTGTCATGCCTTTTGGTCTAACAAACGCACCAGCGGTTTTCATGGATCTGATGAATCGCGTGTGTAAACCATATCTCGACCGTTTCGTCATCGTTTTCATCGACGATGTCTTGATCTATTCCAAAACGAAAACCGAACACGCGCAACATCTACATTTGGTTCTCGAGCTACTCCAGGGGAACCAACTCTATGCCAAATTCTCCAAGTGTGAATTTTGGTTAGGGGAAGTTCAATTTCTGGGGCACATTGTTAATAGTCAGGGTATTCACGTCGATCCTGCGAAGATTGAAGCTGTCAAGAGCTGGGTTACGCCCAAGAACCCGTCTGAAGTCCGTTCTTTTCTCGGACTAGCGGGCTATTATCAACGATTTATTGAAGGATTCTCAAAGATCGCTGTACCACTTACCTCTCTTACGCATAAAGACAAGCCTTTTGTTTGGGGAACTAAACAAGAGTCTGCCTTTCAAACCCTCAAGCGCATGCTTTGCAATGCTCCTATTCTCACATTGCCCGATGGAAACGACGATTTCATTGTCTATTGTGATGCTTCCAACCTTGGTCTCGGTTGTGTCCTCATGCAACGGGACAAGGTCATAGCTTACGCATCTCGTCAGCTCAAAATCCACGAGAAGAACTATACAACCCATGATCTCGAGCTAGGCGCGGTTGTTTTTGCATTAAAGATTTGGCGACACTACCTTTATGGTACCAAGTGTACGATCTTCACCGATCATAGGAGCCTACAGCATATCTTTAATCAGAAGGAACTTAATATGCATCAACACCGATGGGTAGAACTTCTCAACGATTACGACTGTGAGATTCGTTATCACCCAGGCAAAGCAAATGTTGTTGCCGACGCTCTTAGCAGACGGAGCTACCTGCTTAGCACTCGTAATGTTCAAGCCCGATATAACCTCGAAACTCTCATCCGTGACGCTCAACATGCATGTTTTAACGAACGCACCTTGAAGAAAGAAAGAATCTACCACGATGGAGCCCAGCTTGTGAGCAAACCGAATGGAATATTCCACTTTTTAGACCAAATTTGGATTCCCAAGCGAACCAATTTGCGGCAAATTCTGATGGACGAAGCCCACAAATCCCGGTATTCTATTCATCCCGGTGCCGACAAAATGTACCAGGATCTTCGTTATAAGTACTGGTGGCCAGGTATGAAAAGAGATATCGCTCTCTACGTCGGAAAATGCCTAACTTGTGCTAGGATCAAGGCCGAACACCAAAGACCCTCTGGCTTACTCGAACAACCACCAATCCCCATGTGGAAGTGGGAAAGTATAGCTATGGATTTCGTAACCAAGCTACCGCACACGTCATCAGGTCACGACAACATTTGGGTTGTAGTCGACCGTTTGACTAAATCAGCTCACTTCCTACCCATACGAGAAGACTACAAGGTAGAACGATTAGCCCGAATCTACACCGACGAGATCATTTGTAATCATGGGACGCCTCGTGACATCATCTCTGATCGTGATGCTCGGTTTACTTCGCGACTGTGGGAAACGTTTCAAACAGCACTCGGTACAACGCTTAATCTAAGTACCCCTTTCCACCCTCAAACCGACGGTCAGACTGATCGTGTGTTCTAGACTTCGGTGGCAATTGGGATAAGTACCTGCCGCTAGTCGAATTCTCGTATAACAACAGCTACCATTCTAGCATCCAAATGGCACCATTCGAGGCATTATACGGAAGAAGATGTCGATCGCCTATTGTGTGGCACGAGATCGGTCACTCGCAACTAACCGGTCCGGAGCTACTACAAGAAAGACAGACAAAATTTTCCAAATTCGAGACAACCTAGTGAAAGCTCGGGATCGACAGAAAAGTTACGCCGACAAAAAGCGCAAGCCCCGTGAATTTGGCGTTGGTGACTACGTACTCCTAAAGGTCTCACCTTGGAAGGGTGTAGTCCGATTCGGCAAGAAAGGGAAACTCGCGCCTTGATATGTTGGACCTTTTAAGATTCTGGAAAGGATCGGAAAAGTTGCCTACAGACTCGAACTACCGGAGGAACTTAGTAATGTCCACCCGACTTTCCACGTGTCAACCCTCCGAAAGTGCATAGCCGACCATGACTTACACGTTTCTCTAGATGATCTACAAGTGAACGAAACATTACACTTCATGGAAAAGCCTGTCGAAATCATGGATCGCCAAACCAAGCAGCTCAGGCGCTCACGCATTCCTATTGTGAAAGTCCGATGGGAAGGCAAACGGGGCGCAGAGTTCACTTGGGAACTCGAAAGCGACATGAAGGCTAAATACCCACAGTTGTTTCAAGAGAAATCTTAGCAAGAGAAGTTCTCAAACGTGATTCACGGCGTTGCACAGCTTAATTTCGGGACGAAATTCCCTAAACAAGGGGAGTCTGTAACACCCCGTGTTTTCACAAGTCAAAGTCAAAGTCAAGGTCTGAGTCAACGACCGATTTCGCGCAACTTGACTTGTAGAAATTTCTTTATTTTAATTGTATTATGTGGAGTAAGTGTCGTTAATGACAGTAATCGAATTGTGTTAATCGTTATTCAAGCAACCTACGACTGTGATCTATAGGAAGTAATAATGCGATAAAGTTAATCAACTAAAAATCAAGCTATGCTAATCGAATCGACATCGAATCACAACTCGAACTATGTATTTTACTTGTTGTTTATACGTGTGTGTGTACCTTACGTGTTACCAGTGTATGTTTATTTATGTTGTGTTGTGGTAATCAAGTGAACTCAATCGAAACTCGAAATCTAACTCGAATGTAATCGAACTCGAATCATGATCGAACTAGGATAGATAGTGGAAAATAGATTACGCAAGGTACGAAGTAGTGGGGACTAAAAGTAATTTGACTAGGAAACCCTATCGAATCGCTCGCAATCGGAACCGAAATGTCAAAGATCGTCGCACCAAACACACCACCTAGGCGCCAACCGGCCGGATGGCCATCCGCATGGGTAGCCGCCTGGGGAAGTGATAAGTGCCATCCGACCAGGATTGCTATCCGCCCGGCCGACCATCCGGGTGATGTGCAATCCGGACGGATAGCACTTTCCTCTTTTGGCATCCTATAAATACACGGGTCACTCTCCAAACTTTCCACTTTTGGCAAGTGACGTCCGACCAGCACGCTCTCTTCACCTTTCCTTCAATTTCTCTCAATCCAGGTAAGATCTCGCCCTAAATCTTGTACTTTCTTGATCTATACGCACTTCTACACCTTTCTATCTTTTAAATATTAACTTTTAACCGTGAAATCATCACGATTTGAGGTATTCCAAGATGACGTCATCATGAAGTTCCCATGAACTTCAAGTTTGACGTCATTCCACCAAGAATAACTCAGATCTGAACGGTTTCCACAAGATTTCACAACAACTCCGCATAAATCTGAACTTTTTCAAAAGGATAAAAGAGTTGAAAGAAATAAACACAAGTTTTCTCCTTCTTTTACACTAAAAAACGATAAGAATCGGATCAGTTCTAGTCTCCTACTCAATGTTAGTGATGCACTAGTCCTAAATCCGGATTCTACCCACGAGACACCTGATTTCGGGTTAGACCAGAATGACCGTTCTGAGCCGCCGACCGGCCAAGCTGAGGTGATTCCTGGCCGGCTTGGTCATGCGGGTGAGAATACAATTTCGATTGGTTGACACGTGATCAGAACATCTCGATAGAACGACAAAAGCGACCAAGGGTAGACGAATGGAACAACCAGAACGAGATGCTGTCCGGACGGACTGATGTCCGCACAGACAGGCTATCCGGACGGGTTGCCATCCGGACGGACTACACTTGGGACCCATATCCAAACAAGGTTTGAGTATCGACGAATGAATAATTCGCACGGACGACCCTCTGAATGGATTACTCTTCGGATCATGAGATACTAAGACCTTAAACAATTTCCAACATGTTCATTAACAGGGTTGCCACCCGATCGGATAACCCATCCGACCGGATGACACTTTCACCAAGTGACTCACCATTAAAGTCGTTGTCCGCACGGACTACCATCCGAACGGATTGTCGTCCGCTCGACCGACTTGAAGGGTAAGAGAACTTCAAGGTTTTCAAATGCTACAACAAAAACTTCAAAAGTCAAGCCACCATACACAAGCACATCTCACCCATAGGAAGAAACAATCCACTCGAATAGTCATCCGCTCGGACAAACTGTCCGCACGGATGACTAACCGAACGGATTACTATTCACTCGGATTGCTGTTCGCACGGATGACCATCCGCATGACCAGCTATCCTACCCACTCTCACCCTGTATTGTTTTACGCGCCACTTATCGCTACGTTACCGAATCTATTCAGGCTAACCGTACTCGCTAAAAGTGCTCCCTTCAATCCATTAATCGCTGTGAGTATACTCGATCCCTTTTTGCTTTAAGCACTTTTGGGTGTTACATACGTTACGAATATTCAAACTACAACTATCACACTACTCAAACTATTTGAACGCTAACCGTTACTGCATGTTATACGTGGCTTATGAATGCTTGTTTGTTATGTTTACACATGGAATGATGTCTACCTGCCTTAGCAACGATAGTACTATAGTTTGGACTCAGCACCCGTTCACACGGGGGTTGTTAAGGATCTTTTACTTGCATGGATTACGGTGGTAATCATGTATTGCGAACTGCCTCGGGCAGTCAATCCGCAGTCATTGGTATCGATGGATCTATGTCGATAACTAACGTGCTTCATTTCACTATGTGTACGTGCTGGTTATGCGTAAACGAATTCAAACTCTATATGCTATTATCAAACTTGTATGCTCACCTTTACATTATATGTATTGTCTTTATTTTAACGTATGTGACAGGTGCTTAGGAAGTTTACATGCTTAGCATGCTGTGAACTTGAGGCTTGGAAAGGTCTAGGATGCTCTCTGTGCCGTGATGAAATTGAAGCTAGGAACGGAGGTCCCAGAAACCAATAAATAAACTATTTTGTTTGAATCTGAGTTGTCGGAACAGAATATTTGCTTAGATGTTATCTGTAATAATTTGTTTACTATTTGAGTCATGGTATGGGACATGTTAATTTAAATTGAATGGTAATGATAGTTGTTATGGAAACTTCTGGACAATCTGTTTCGCTCAGTGCCATGCCCCGATGATTCCGCCATCGGTTGGGGTGTGACATGAGGGTTTCTGGTGTTCTGCCTTAACTTGTGAACAAGTAAGACACTTAGAAACATATCTAGCTATGTCTTTTTTCATTCCTATCCACCAGAAGTTATTCCTTAAATCTTGGTACATCTTATTATTACCAGGATGCATGGTATATCTAGATTTATGGGCTTCCTCTAAAATTTTATTTCTTAACTCTCCTTGCTTAGGTACCCAAATCCTTTTCTTGTGGAATCTCCAGATTCCATCACTTCCTCGTTCTAATTCCTTTATTCGTCCTTTCATTCCCTCAGCATCATCCTTGATTGCTGTTTCCTGAATATTCTTCAATTGTTCCATTAAATCTAAGAGCACGAACTCGCTTTTGCTTCTCATGATACTTACGACTTAAGGCATCTGCAACTACGTTTGCTTTTCCTTCGTGATATTGAATATCACAATCGTAGTCACTTAGAATTTCCATCCATCTCCTTTGCCTCATGTTCAATTCTTTTTGCCCAAATATGTATCTTAAACTCTTATGATCTGTATAGACAGTAAACTTACTTCCATACAGATAATGTCTCCAAATCTTAATGGCAAAAATTATGGGTCCTAACTCTAAGTCATGAGTCGTATAGTTTTCTTCGTGCTTTTTCAATTGCCTTGAGGCATACGCAATTACCTTCTTGCGTTGCATTAGCACACATCCTAATCCTAGCCTAGAAGCATTACAATAAACTTCAAAATCTTCTGTTCCTTATGGCGAGGCAAGAATTGGGGCGTTTGTTAACTTTTGCTTTAAAATCCTAAAGGTTTCTTCTTGTCTAGGTCCCCATTCGAACTTCACGGCTTTACAGGTTAGCTTAGTTAATGGTACAGCTATTTTGGAAAAATCCTTAATAAATCGTCTATAATATCCAGCTAATCCTAGAAAACTTCTAACTTCGATAGCTAACTGCGGGACCTTCCATTTGGTGATCGCTTCTATTTTGGAGGGATCTACGTGAATACCTTCGTGATTCACCATGTGACCTAAGAATTGCACCTCTTGTAGCCAAAATTCACACTTCGAGAATTTGGCATAAAGCTTTTCCTTTCTTAACAAGGTTAAGAGTGCGTGCAGGTGCTGACAATGTTCGTCCTGACTTTTAGAATAAATAAGTATATCGTTGATGTGTGCAAAATGCAACATATAAATTACATCAATCATGGCATAAAACTAACCCCTTTTAGTACTAATGTTGGAAAAAGTGTGTTTTTGTCTTCCTTTTGTATTTTCAGGATTAAATGAGCTCAAATGAACAAAAGAAGTAAAAAGGCAGCTAAATATAACATAAATACAAGAAAAGGAACAAACGTGGCATGCCCGACCCCCCGACATCATCTTCCCAAGCAAAATCAAGAAGACAGAAGACTGAACACGCCCGTTCTCAGTGAACACGGGGGCGTGCCCAAGTGTCAGCAGAAAAGACAAAGCTAAAGAAGCTTCTATCAACCACCACGGGGGCGTGCCCAGCGGACATGGGGCCGTGGTCAACTCTAAGATTCGCAGAATTTGGGGAAATCTTGATAGTACAGGTACGCTTCTGCACACGGGGGCGTGCCCAACGGACACGGGGGCGTGGTCAACTAATGCAGACAAATTGCAATTAATGAAGGAAGAGAAGAGGATGGACACGGGGCCGTGCCCGAGCTACTGTTCAGCCTATAAATAGGGGTGCTTGGCTCATTTACAAATCATCCCTTGGCACACCACCTCTCTCACACTTCACCCACCACCCAACACCATCACAACACCATCATCCACCACCATTATCCATTGTCCATCATAGAGTGTGTGAGTCGTCTTGGGATCCAAGATTGATCGTAAGAGTTCTTGACAATCAAAGGCCATGTTTGCCTAAGTCTCTTACATCACTTGGTGAAGACAAGTGTCTAGTGTAATACTTTTTATTTTTAATCTTTTCGCACTTTTTATTTGGTTATGTATTAATGACTTTAATAACTAGTTTCTTATGTTGAAGGTGATTCTTCCTTATCGTTTGTCCGTGGTGTCTTGGCATTATTTTACTGTCTATATAAAATAAAAGATTTTCATCATTCATATCTCCACGGTCTATATGGAGGTATGTTGGCTACCTGGTCGGGGGTTAAGGGAACGGTTTGGTAAGAGTCTTGCCTTGTTCAGTGTATAGATCCTGCAAGGACCTGGGTCAAATTTAGTAGGACCTCCTTCAATACCCACCGATATTGGATGGCGGGGGTCCAAACTCTTTGATCCCCTCATATGTAAGCTACTATTAATACTTTAACCCGGCTACTTAGGACTGTATCTCTGCTGACTCAGACTACTTAGCCGAGGGTAACGTCACCTTCAAAAGAGGGGCCTACCATAATATGCATTAATAACTTAATTAATTATCTTTCAATAATCCGACCTTTTAGGATTGTATCCTTGCTGACTCAAACAACTGGGTTGAGGGTAACGTCACCTTCAAAAGAGGGGCCTACTACAATAACTAAGATAATCTCTTAAAAAGTGCAAAAGTGCGGAAATAAACAAAGGTTACACTAAACACGAATCGGAGCCAAGTGATTCATCTTGTCTATCCGTTTTTACTTTTATTTTATTTTTTTCGCATTTTAGTTAGTTTTTATTTTTCTAGTTTAAAACCTTTTTCTAAACTTTTGATTTGATTAGACGTTGAGGATAAACCGGTATTAAAAGCTCTTGTGTCCTTGGACGACCTCGGTATCTTGCCAACACTATACTACGCTCACGATGGGTGCACTTGCCCATATGTGTGTTTGGTGTTAGTAAAATATCATGTTTTATAAATTTAAAACTTGACTAACGTGTAAAAAGGGCTTAAAATATACTTAAATATATATACACACTTCGCACACATCAATTGTCGATGAAGACAATTACAAATTTATCCAAATACGGTTTACAGATTCGATTCATCATGTCCATGAATGCTGCAGGTGCATTTGTTAGTCCAAAGGGCATGACTGTAAACTCGTAATGACCATACCTAGTTCTGAAAGCAGTTTTAGGTATGTCTTCTTCTTGTACTTTCAACTTATGATATCCAGAGCGTAAATCTATCTTAGAAAAATATCTAGCTCCTTGAAGCTGATAAAAAAGATCATCAATCCTAGGTAATGGGTATCGATTCTTAATTGTAACCTTATTTAATTCCCGATAATCGATACACATTCGCATCGAACCATCTTTCTTTTTCACAAACAACACTGGAGCTCCCCACGGGGATGAACTAGGTTGTATAAATCCTTTGCTTAGTAATTCATCTAACTGCTTTTTCAATTCTAGGATTTCGGTGGGTGCTAACCGATAAGGTGCTTTGGTTATCGGTGTAGTTCCAGGAATTAGATGAATTCTAAATTCTACTTCCCTATCGAGTGGTAATCCAGGTTGTTCTTCTGGGAATACATCTGGGTATTCTGCTACTAAAGGAATTTCTTTAAGTTTCTTACTTTTCGTGTTAATGATTACTGAAATCATATACACTACTTCTTGTTTTCTTGAATAACTAGCCAACTTCATTACTGAAATGAATTTCAGTGGCTTTCGTGGCTTATCTCCTGTAATCACCACTAATTCTCCTGTAGGCGTATGAATTTCTATGGAATTCTTGTCACATAGGATTCGAGCATGGTTGGCTACTAACCAATCCATTCCTAACACCACATCGAATCCAGCTAAATTCATAGGTAACAGGTTTGCAGAAAATTTATGGCCTAAGAGTTCTATCTTTCCTTCTCGCAAAACCTTATCTATGTTAACAGAATTTCCATCTGCCGTTTCTACTGTAAAAATCTGCCTAAGATTGGTTAAGGGTAAGTTAAGAGCTTGGCAGAATGAAGTATTTATAAAACATTGGTTTGCCCCAGAGTCAAATAATACTTTTGCATAAACGTCGTGAACTAGGAACGTACTAGCTATCACGTCAGGAATTAGCTCTGCTTCCTGAGTAGTCAACTGGAAGGCTCTTGCATTTTTCTTGGTAGTTCCTTCTGCAGGTTTAGCCTTGTTATCTGCTGGTTTGACCAACTTAGGGCATTCTGGTCTGAAATGCCCAGCTTCTCCACAGTTATAGCAGACCCTTGTTTTCTTTATGCAATCTTCTTCACGATGTCCTACAGCTTTACAGAAGTTGCAGGTTTCATTACATTTTCCAAAATGTTTCTTTCTACAGTTCCTACAGAACGGCGGAGTGGAAGATTGTCCAGTTCCTCTTTTCTTGAAATTGCTATTATTACCCACACGAAATCCTTGGGTAATTTTCTGAGCCAATTCCTTCTTCCTGTTTTCTTCTCGCGTACGCACCAGTCCGTCAGTCAAAGTGTTGGCTAATTCCACCGCATCATCGATCGTGCGAGGTCTCGCAGCTTTGACAATGTCACGGATCTCGCTAATTAAACCCCAAATGTAGCAAGAAATGAGTACCGGCTCTGGCGAAGCCAGAGTAGGCACAATTCGAGCATATTCGAAAAACTTCAAAGTATACCCTCGACAATCAACATCCACCATCCGGTGGCTTAGAAATTTGTTCGCCATTTGTTCTTTTTCATATTCTGGACATAATTTTCTTTCCACCAGACGCTTAAACTCCTCCCAACTCATGGCATAGGCCATGTCACTTCCCTTACCTTGTAATACCGTGTTCCACCATTCTAATGCTTCTTCTTTGAAAAGGTGAGAAGCGTGCATGACCTTATCCTCCGCGGCACATTTACTTATTTTAATTACTGCCTCGGTTTTCTCCAACCAACGCAGTGCCACAGTCGCCCCTTCATTGCCTGCAAATTCAACAGGTTTACAGGCAAGAAACTCCTGGTAAGTGCAACCAGGCGTTGCAGCTTTCATTCTTTTGAGAATTGGGGCTTGCAGTACATCATTATCATTATTATTATTAATGTTACCGCCTGCATTTACGCTATTACTAAAGTTGTCTTCATGAGTACGTTTGCTAGGAATAATTTGTTGAGGTTCAACTGGATTTCGTGCAGCAGCAAGGATTGCTGGAATAGCATTGGCTATTCCTTGAGCAACGATATTCTCGTTATCTTTCCTATTCAGAAATTGATCTTCATGGTTTTGCTCAGATTGGTTAACTTCGTTAACTGGTTCATTACCAACGTTTTCCATCTGGTAATTAATATATATAAGTGATTAGCACAAAATAAATAACAACCAAACACAATAAAACAATCTCACATAATCTCGTCAACACATATAGCCCAAAATTGTCGATTTTTCGACTTCCATATTTTATATATTTTAATATGCGTCCGTACACACCAGTTATCTTACAAGAGTTTTATTTTTAAGTTATTTCACATAATTATATTTTTATTATTATATTATTATTAAACACACGTTCCCACAACCACATATGATCCCGTCAGCTGGCACTTTAGAAGCGACGTTTCCTTTCGTTGTACTTCAAGGATATCCTCTCTCCTACTTCCCGGATTCTATTTCCGGCGTCCACTAACTCCTTGCCATAGTGGCGGAGTTCAGCCAAGTTCTCGGAGCTCATAGGTGGGTGTAGTGGAGGCTCCGGGTCAAACTGGGGGAAGAAGGTATTAGGGTTATTCAGGAGATTCTGAAACTGCCAGTTAGTGGTCCACCATTCTTCTAATTCTCCTAGAGGTCGGGAGTTAACAAGGGGATCTGGAATAGCCGGTTCCAGATTGACTGGAAGTTGGGCTTCAGCTGGGTAGTTGAAGAGATTCCCATCGGCAGGTCTGATGAGGTCGCTATTCGCCAGTTGGCGGTCTAGTTCCTCCCAGGGTGGCATCTCTTGGGCTTGCCCTGAACTTTCACCGATCTCTATTCGCTTGCCTTTATCTTTGGGATTTTCTGTCTTTACAACTTTCTATCTTGCTGGCCTCTTCCTACGCACACGCCTCCAGCCTACAAATCTTCTTTTCTTCTTTGGTTTAGATTTTTCCTGAGGTTGGGCTTGGAATACCATTGGCTCTTCAGTGTCAGCCTGGTAGCCAGTAAAGGTACTGGTGGTATCCATATCTGAGCTATGGATAGAAAAGTTTTGAAGTGCTTCTGATAGTTCATTCATGCTGTGAGCATATATGAAAAAAAACACACACAAAATTCTAAGTTAAAATTTTGTAAGTTAAATTTTCACAGAATCACAGAATGGCAATCAGAAAAATTAAGTATTGCTAAATACTTAATTGGCTTAAATCAGTGGCTCTGATACCACCTTTTTCGGTCATGGCCCCCGGCCCGGTTTGATCCGGTCCAGAAGCCGCGGGACAGAAACCCCGTGGTATTTATTTAATTTGGCAGCGGAAGTATTAACATGATCGTTTAAAACTTGAAAATGCCTGATTATTTTATTTCATAATTATTCGGGACAACCCCGTAATTTACAATAAAGGCGATTTCACTGGGAAACCCCTATTTTAAAAAAAAACATGTATCTTTATTTTTATTAAGCCACTTCTTCAAGCTTGTAGTGCTACTCGGCACTTTTTCCTAGATCACAGCAGATCACCTGAAACATGTTTTAAAAAGGTTTTATCAGCAGGGAAATACTGGCGAGTCATTCAAGTTGCACAAAACGACACATTGTTATAAAATAAAGTATTAAGGGTGATTACATTGTTTCTATCAACTAATTACCCCAAATCGGTATTTGTCACTCGACTGTATCTGTGACTATGGTCAGATCACCCATTGGCTAACTCGTTGTCCAATGGTGACGGGTATCAAGTAATGTATACAAAACCCCACATACCGGCAGTAATTGAAGATTACAAAGACATAATCCCTGTAATTATAACTTTGCAAACAAGTAGGGTTTTGGGAAAACAATTTGATAAAAAGAGAATGACTCACATTGCAAGTTTAAACGGGCAGAGTTTAGCCTACTGATAAGCCTTGTAACCTAGATTAAATGACAATGCACACGAACTAGGTCAGTAACTTAATACAACATTTACAATAACTCACGAGATCAAAACCCTCACAACGAATGACAAAGTGCAATACTTAAACATTGACGTGTGCGTATATATACATAATTTTGCAATGAATTTACACACGATTTGGTTTTAAATTTATAAAAGTGATTATTACTTTTACATCAAAACACACACGAAAGAGGCAAGTGTACCCCGTCACATATGTAATAAAGTATCGGTAAGAACCAAGTATCGATCCAAGGAAATGGGCGAAGAAATAATACTAGACCTTTGTCACTAAACTACCGGTAAAAACATAAGTTTTGTGATTTTAATTAAACTAAAGTAAGCATAAACAAATACATATAAAAACATAGTAGATAATAGATAAATAGCCTTGCTTAATACACAACCAAAGCATGTCAACTAAGTCGGTCTTGGCACTAGAAGCATTCGATCAATTCTCCAATTTAAGACAATTAGTATCCCTTTCGGGAATCCTAACATGACAATCATTTGGAAAGCTAAAACGATAAACACACTTCAACCACCTAAAATTGTTCTTTAACGTGCAATTGATAAATGTCTATGAAAATCTCTTAAAAATGAGTTAGTCATCCGTTAGTAGTTTTCTAACCGCACTTAATCAAGGAAAGCAACACCGATAAACACAATGCAACCACCGAGACAAGCATAAACTAGATTAAATCACAACCGAGTTCATTTTACAAATCTTGCACAATAATTCACCAAGATAGCAATTTTGGCCTAAACTACTAACTAAGCTAACAAATCATGGCAAGAATTTATAACGACACCATCTAACCCGTTAAGGTCCTTACGTGACGGCAAGCTCTCTTGATTAACAATAATTACATTTTATTAAATCACTAACCATTTCTAGTATCATGATGCACACATTTAAACCAAGCTAAACTAGTTAACCAAGTTCAAAGTTTACTAATACAAGATTAATTAAGCTTCATTTTTCAACTATCTTAACTAACCAAGCACCAATCATCCAACACAATTACTTAATTAAGAAATCAATATCAATAACAAGGTTGCAAACTAATCATCAAAGATTAACATAGAAAATACTTCAAAATGTCATTACAAACAAAGATTAACACACTAATGGTTATAATCAAGCAAGGGATTGTTGTGTTTTTGCCCAAAGGCTACAATAATACATAAACATTAATCTAAATGCTTGAAAGATTAACAAAAACATGGAAAGATTAGAAAACCAAACCATAAACAAGCATAAGATTAAGAATCCGGATAGTAATGGAGCTAAACGGCACAATGTGGCTTGAATCCGGGTCAAAAGCAAAGCCTCCGGAGCCTGTAAAATCGCCTGTGAAGCTCCCAAAATTCCAGAATGTCGAGCAGAATGTTTCTGTTAGTTTTTTATATTTTTTCGATGTCGCACGGTCGTTCTTCCTGTTGCACGACCGTGCACTTTAAGCAATTATTGGAGTATGGTGCACCATACTGCATGACGTCATCAGATCTTTGACCAGATTCGATATCGCACAACCGTTCTTCAGATGGCACGGTCGTTCAATGCCGGGTTCTTGTTGCACGCTTAGTCGCACTGATCGTTCACTTTCGAGGTTTGGTTGGATCATCGGATCCGCACGGGGTACAAGATCTGGAACGACCATGCATTACCGAGATGGTCTTGATTGCCTTGCACGCCGAGTTGCACGTTCGTTCAATGCCGGACTGACTTGCATTTGTCAGAGATGCACGGTCGTGCATTAGGTCGCACGACCGTTCCACACGCCCAGGTCAGTTTTCTAACAGAAGGCTCGCAGCTTCGTCGTTTTGTCCGGAAAGTCCTTGTTTTCGCTATCATCTTGTCTGGTATGCTGTTTTAGGCCTGTAAACAAAAGTGTAGATAATTAAGTATCCGAATGACGGTTTTACGGCCAAAAACGTATAAAATAGGGGTAAAACGGGGGACTAAAATATGTGTAAATTAGCGAATATCAAACATCCATCGAATTCACGATGAATGACAAAGTATAGCCCTAATGTGGGCAGCACTTAAACATCCATTGGATTGGTTTTAATCGATCGGACATTGAATCGTAGCAGCGATCGAGTTAATACCATGTATCATAGCAGCGTTTCCCTAATGGAATTTATGATTTTGAGCAGTAGAACTTCGTTTTTGATTGAAATTTCGAGCACAGGTGAACTGCTCATTAGGGATGAGCATATGAATACCAATACCGATCCCATACCGATCCCGTACCGATCCCGTACCGATCGGTATCGGTATCCCGATCGGTATCCACATTTTGGCGATTTCGGTATCGGTACGGTACGGTATCGGTATTATACCGATACCGACCCTCAAAATACGGTATAATACCGATACCGTACCGATACCTAACCGACATGTTTCGGTATCGGTATCGGTACCTAGTTTGGGTGAAAATCGGTATCGGTATTAGTCGGTATCGGTATCGGTACGGGACGGAATACCGACATGCTCATCCCTACTGCTCATGTCCAACCCTTATATACCAATTTTTCCAGTTTTACGCGGCCCGCATAAAACTCAAGAAGAGTTTACGCGGCCCGCGAGGGCCACCTAGTCGTATACTAGGGCTGGCGTGTCATCGGTAGGCCTGCCACGTGTGCGAAACGTGGCCTGGGATGCTTATCCGGTCAACACCACTTTGACGCGGCCTGCGTAAGACTATGCTTACTCTTACGCGGCCCGCGTGAAACCCATAAATCTTGTTTTCTTGGTTTTTCATGCACGTTAGGGTTTCAGGGGTCCGGGTTTTTACTTACAAGTCGTTTTGAGACATTTTTGCAAGTCCTTACACCTTGGGCCCACACTTAGCCATTTTTGCCAACATTTGAAGTCTGAATGTTGAACGACTTGCTGTCCGATCGGACTACCATCCGATCGAACTGCCAATCAAACCATGAGACATTTAAACTTCAACACTTAAAACAATTTTCAACATGTTCAATACACAAAGGATGCCACCCGATCGAACAACCGTCCGAGCGAGTGACCTCCTGCTGTGAATTTGTTCTCACTGAAGTGCCCAAAAGAACGGGTTGCCGTCCGATCGAACGACCATCCGATCAACCGACCTGAAAAGTAGAGGTACTTCAATGTTTTCAAAATGCTACCACGAAAACTTCAAAAGTCAAGCCATCATACACAAACACATCTTTCCCAAAGGAAGAAACAATCCACTCGAACAGTCATCCGACCGGACTACTGTCCGAATGGACTGCTGTCCGAACCACTTGTACTTTGCACCGTTTTACGCGTCACTTATCGTTATGCTATCGATCTGTTTAGGCTAACCCTACTCTCTAGCGCTCCCTTCAATCCATCATCGCTGTGAGTCTACTCGATCCCTTTTTGCTTTACCCACTTTTGGGTGTTACATACGTTACTTATACAAAATCACATCGAACACACTACGCAATACTTTAAACGCTAACCGTTATCGCATGTATACGTGACTAAATGAATGCTTGTTTGTTATGTTTACACATGGAATGTTGTCTACCTGCCTTAGCAACGATAGTACTATAGTTTGGACTCAGCACCCGATCACGCGGGGGTTGTTAAGGACAATTATTTGCATGGATTACAGTGGTGATCATGTATTACGAACTGCCTTGGGCAGTCAACCCGTAGTCATTGGTATCGATAGGTTCATGTCGATAACTAACATGCCTCATTTCACTCTGTGTACGTGCTGGTTATGCGTAACGCTTTCGAAACTCTATATGCTATTATCAAACTTGTATGCTCACCTTTACACTATGTGTATTGACTTTTACTTTAAAGTATGTGACAGGTGCTTAGGAAGTTTACATGCTTAGCTTGCTGTGAACTTGAGGCTAGGAAAGGTCTAGGATGCTCTCTGTGCAGTGATGCAATCGAAGCTAGGAAAAGAGGTCCTAGAAACCAATAAATAAACTATTTATGTATAAATTTGAGTTGTCGGAACAGAACTACTTGACTAGATTTGTCTGTAATAATTTGTTTGCCTTTTAAGACATGGTATGGGACATGTTACTTTAAATTAATCGGTAATGATAATTGTTATGGAAACTTCTGGACAATCTGTTTCGCTCAGTGCCACGCCCTGATGTTTCCGCCATCGGTTGGGGTGTGACAGATTGGTATCAGAGCCATAACTATAGGGAATTAGGCCAGACTCGACCTAGTCCGGGTCGATGTCTTAGAGACCTAGTCTATAGTTAGGAACCAATAGACCAACTTGTGCATGTCCAGTAGGGATTATATATGAGCTTATTTACTATCTCTCGCTATTCTCGCCTACGCTACACTATCACTGCACTCGAATTTTCAATTGTGAATAAGTGATTAAGTCGATATTAGGTGTGAAAACCGCAAACTCTCTATTAAATTGCCTATTTGATCTGTATTCATCCATAAAACGCGAGAATTCGCGTTGAATCAGGAGTGAAATCCATACTTTAGCGCGGATTTTCGTCTCTATTTTATTAAAAGCTCAGGAGCAAAAGTTGTTAAGTCAGGGGTAAAACCTGAACCTTGATAACCGTTTCTGACTCATTTTGGTTTTACAAAACTCTCACCAAAGTCTCGACGGACTCCAACGACCTGAAGTCATGATATGACTAATGGGATGCGTGCCAAACGCCTAAGCATCGAGGCAAAAGCACAATCCTGGAGGTCAAATGTGTACAACAAGTCCTTGTGAATAGTTGAATCACTTTGGATAGTCAATGTCTAATAGCCGCAGACGATCTATTTCCCGATTTTTATGTGTTTCGATTCTGAGCCCGCAACTGCTGACTCTGATGATTCGTCGATTTTATGTGCTTATATGTGTGTTTACCTGTTTATGTGTTTAAATTTTAGAGAATTATTCGATTTTGCTTTCACTTCGATCGACACGCACGACTCGCACTGCATTTCTATCTCAAAACGCTGACAAATCGCTAAATTTTGGACGACCTTATGCTATGATATACGCTTATACTATACTACTCGCTATGCTATTCGCGATCGCTATATTCGAACACTCGCGAACTGTGAATGATAGGTTTCTGTATTCTGACTACCTCTTGTGCTTAAATGCTTCTGTGACTCTGTGATTTATGTGTTTCTGTGATTCTGTGTGTCACGGCCCCAGCACCGGTTTGACCCGGTCTAGAGCCGCGGGACAGGAACCCGTGGTATTTAATTGATGCGACAGCGGAAGATTTTAACAGGATCTTTTAAAAACTTGAAATTCCCGATTATTTTATTTCATAATTCGGGATAAACCCTGGTAGTTTACAATAAAGTGATTTCACTGGGAAATCCTTATTTTTAGAAAACATGTTTCTTTATTTATATTGAGCCACTTGTTTAAGCTTGTAGTGCTTCGCGGCACTTTTCCTGGATCACAACAGATCACCTGAAACATGTTTGAAAAAGGTTTTTTCAGCGGGGAAATACTGGTGAATCATTCTTTTTACTAAAAACGACGCATTGTTATAATTTACAGTATTAAGAGCGATTACAATGTTTATATATATCAACCATCTACCCACGGTATTTGTCACTCGACCACCTATTGGCTATCTCGTTGTCCAATGGTGTCTGTGACTATGGTCATATCACCCCTTGGCTAACTCGTTGTCCAATGGTGACGGTTATCAAGTATTGTATACAAAACCCCACATACCGGCTGTAATTTGGAGATTACAAAGACTTAATCCCTGTAATTATAACTTTGAAAATAAACATGATTTTGAAAGCAATTTGGTAAAAAGAGAATGACTCACATTGCAGATTTATACGGGCAGAATTTAGCCTACTGATAAGCCTGATAACCTAATTTAATCAACAATGCACACGAACTAGGTCAGTAACTAATACAACATTTACGATAACTCACGAGATTAAACCCTCACGACGAATGACAAAGTGCAATACTTAAACATCCATCGAATTCACGAAGAATGAAAAAGTATAAACCCAATTTGAGCAGCACTTAAACATTCATCGGATAGTTTCAATCGATCGGACATTGAATCGTAGCAGCGATCGAGTTAATACCCGGTATCGTAGCAGCACCTCACTAATTTGAGAGTAATATTCGACTTTAGACAGTATAACTTAGTTTTTGAATTGAATTTTCGACACCATCGAACTGCTCAGGAGCTAAGCTATTTATAGCTGAAATTTGAGGTTCACACGGCCCGCGTAAACCATCCCTCAAACTTACGCGGCCCGCGAGGGAGACCTAGTCTACGTATAGGCTTGGTGTGTCACGGGTAGGCTTGCCAGCTGGTCAACGCGTGGCTCGGATGCTTATCCGGTCAAACCACATCTTTGACGCGGCCCACGTAAGGCTAAGCTAACCCTTACGCGGCCCTGTCTGAAACCCACTAATTTTAATTTCTTAGTTTTTCATGTACAGTAGGGTTTCAGGGGTCCGGGTTTTTACTTCTGGGTTATTTTGGGACAATTTTGAGAGTCCTTACACTGTGCCCTACGTGCATATGTGCTTCTGTGTTTATGTGAATCTGTGATTATGTGCCTATGTGTTTATGTGATACATGTTTCACTGTGTTCCTAAGTTTTAGAAAGTATTAGACGTGTGAGGTGAAATTCGATTATGATGTGTCTGAGACCTATGACGATGTCTGTTGCAGACAATGTCAACTGGACCATCATCAGGACCCCGTGACCCACGACTCTCTCGTCAAGAACAGAGGGACAAACGCCTTGCTGCCATCCTCGTGAAACAAGTGGCCAAGGTTGTGCCTCAAAAAGTGAGTGAGATTTACAAGAACGTTAGCAAATCATCTGAGGAGTCTAGAACCGAAGCTCCTAAAGTTGCTACCAAGACTGCTTAGAGCTTCAAGCAGTTCAAGGCATGCGGTCCGAAGGAATTCACTAGAGAAGATGGCCCGACGGCTATGTTTCAATGGTTCGATTCCATCGAAGTCACTCTGCGCCAGAGTGGATGTCCGGAAAATCTCCGCACCCTAAACGCTACCGGCGTCTTCCAGTCCCGCGCACTAAACTGGTAGAAGGCCGAGAGAAACAAACGCGGGAATGATGCAGCTTATGAGCTGACCTGGGAAGAGTTGAAGGCCATCATGATGGATGAGTTATGTCCTCCCCATGAACGCCAAAAGCTGGAGGACGAGTTCTGGAATATTAAGCAGAAGGAAGGTGACAACGCTGCCCTGACTGCTCGCTTCAAGCAGCTCAACATCATCTGTCCCGATCAAGTGAAGACGTCTGACATGGCAATCAAGAAGTACATTCGAGCTCTACCCGACTGTGTTGCTGATTTTGTGCATGCCGCAAAGACATCAACGATTGAAGAAACTTACTTGCTTGTCGCTGAAATCAACGACAAGCGAGTAAAAGCTGGTTTTTGGGATAAAGCTTCAAAAAATCTGCACCAAGTCACCGCCGCACCAACTGCCGACACCGCCACCGCTCAATCGTCAAAGCCCTCACGCCGAAAGAAGAAGAACAACAACAGCAGCTCCAGCAACAAGAATTGTGTTGTCACTACCACTGCTGCTCCTCTACAGGCTGTACCGGCCCAGCAGCAGCATCATCACCGTCCAGCACCAGTTACTTATGCACCACCAGCAAAGCGTGCATACACAAGCCCCCACCCGGCTTGCCCAACATGTTCTTATCATCACCCGGTGGGTCTCGCCTGTCGTTTCTGCGCTCACTTCAACATGTACGGCCACTTCACTGCTAACTGCCGTACTGGTCCCCGTCAAGCGCCAGCTTAAGCCACTGCTCATCAAGCTCTACTCCCAGCACCGTAAGGCCAACAAGTGGCTCAGGCACCCGCGATCAACGCCAGAGTCTGCTTTGCATGTGGTGATCCCAACCACTTTGCGAACATGTGCCCAAACAGGGTTGTGAAACAGGAGCCCCAACAGCAGCAGCAACACCAACAGCAACAGCAACAAGCCGCACGCGCCAGAACTTTGAACATCAATATGCGCCAAGCCCAGACTGACAACAATGCGGTCAATGGTACGTTCCTTGTGAATGGTATTTATGCTTCATGTTTGTTTGATATTGGAGCCGATAATTGCTTTGTGTCGTTCGAATTCGAGAAGCTTCTTAGTTATAAACGCTCCCATCTCCCCTCGACATTCGATGTTGAAGTAGCCACTGGAAGAACTGTCGCCATTAATTCTGTTCTTCGTGATTGTACTCTTGAGCTCAACAATCACATCTTCCCAATCGACCTTATTCCGATGCAACTCGGAAGTTTTGACGTCATAGTAGGCATGGACTTTCTTCGCGAAAACCATGCTGAAGTTGTGTGTTTCGATAAGATGATTCGATTCTCGCTCGTGAATGGTGATTTATTGTGTGTCTATGGTGAAACTGCTTCGAAGGGTCTCAAACTCATGTCGTGTGTCCAAGCTAGCAAGTATCTCCGCAAGGAATACAGAGCTTTCTTGGCTAACATAGTAGTAGCGGAGAAGGAAAAGAAAGGAAAGACAGAAGTGAAAAACGTTCCTGTAGTTCGTGAATTTCCTAATGTGTTCCCTGATGATCTTCCCAGTCTACCACCAAGCCGTGATATCAATTTTCGTATCGACCTCATTCCTGGAGCCAATCCTGTTGCCAAAGCTCCTTACTGACTCGCACCATCCGAAATGCGTGAACTCTCGAACCAACTCCAGGAATTACTTGAGAAAGGCTTCATTCGCCCGAGCAACTCTCCTTGGGGCGCGCCAGTCATTTTCATTAAAAAGAAGGATGGGTCATTCAGGATGTGCATCGACTATCGGGAATTGAATAAGTTAACTATCAAGAACCGCTATCCCCTGCCTCGCATTGATGATTTGTTTGATCAGCTACAAGGTGCTACGTGTTTCTCGAAGATCGATTTACGCTCAGGCTATCATCAACTACGCATTCAAGAGGAGGATATACCCAAAACCGCATTTCGCACTCATTATGGCCATTATGAATTCGTTGTTACGCCCTTTGGTTTAACCAACGCACCCGCGGTTTTCATGGATCTGATGAATCGCGTGTGTAAACCTTATCTCGACCGTTTCGTCATCGTATTCATCGGCGATGTCTTGATCTATTCCAAATCGAAAGCCGAACACGCGCAACATCTACGTTTGGTTCTCGAGCTACTCCAGGGGAATCAAATCTATGCCAAATTCTCCAAGTGCGAATTCTGGCTGGAGGAGGTTCAGTTTCTGGGTCACATTGTTAATAATCAAGGTATTCACGTCGATCCCGCGAAGATTGAAGCTGTTAAGAGTTGGATTACACCTAAGAACCCGTCTGAAGTCCGTTCATTTCTCGGACTAGCGGGCTATTATCGACGATTTATCGAAGGATTCTCAAAGATCGCTGTGCCGCTAACCGCTCTCACGCATAAAGACAAGCCTTTTGTTTGGGGAACTGAACAAGAGTCTGCCTTTCGAACCCTCAAGCACATGCTTTGTAATGCTCCTGTTCTCAGATTGCCCGACGGAAACGACGATTTCATTGTCTATTGTGATGCTTCCAACCTTGGTCTTGGTTGTGTCCTTATGCAGCGGGACAAGGTTATAGCTTACGCATCTCGTCAGCTCAAAATCCACGAGAAGAACTATACAACCCATGACCTCGAGCTAGGCGCAGTTGTTTTTGCGTTAAAGATTTGGCGACACTACCTGTATGGTACCAAGTGTACGATCTTCACCGATCATAGGAGCCTACAACATATCTTTGATCAGAAGGAACTTAATATGCGTCAACGCCGATGGGTAGAACTTCTCAACGATTACGACTGTGAGATTCGTTATCACCCAGGCAAAGCAAATGTTGTTGCCGACGTACTCAGCAGACGGGGCTATCTGCTTAGCACTCGTAACGTCCAAGCCCAATATGATCTTGAAACTCTCATCCGCGAAGCTCAGCATGCATGTTTTAATGAACGCACTCTGAAGAAGGAAAGAATCTACCACGATGGAGCCCAGCTTGTGAATAAGTCGAATGGGATATTCCACTTTCTGGACCGAATTTGGATCCCTAAACGGACCGATTTGCGACAGATTTTGATGGACGAAGCCCACAAATCCCGGTATTCTATTCATCCCGGTGCCGACAAAATGTACCAGGATCTTCGCTACAAGTACTGGTGGCCGGGCATGAAAAGGGATATTGCTCTCTACGTTGGAAAATGCCTGACTTGTGCAAGAGTCAAGGCTGAACACCAAAGATCCTCTGGCTTACTCGAACAACCGCCTATCCCTATGTGGAAGTGGGAGAGCATAGCTATGGATTTCATAACAAAACTTCCGCACACGTCATCAGGTCACGACAGCATCTGGATTGTTGTTGACCGTTTGACCAAATCTGCTCACTTTTTGCCAATACGGGAAGACTACAAGGTAGAACGATTAGCCCGAATCTACACCAACAAGATCATTTGTAATCGTGGGACGCCTCGCGACATCATCTCTGACCGTGATGCTCGGTTTACCTCGCGACTGTGGGAAACGTTTCAAGCGGCTCTCGGTACTACGCTTAACTTAAGTACCGCATTCCACCCACAAACCGACGGTCAGACTCAAAGAACGATCTGTACTCTTGAAGATATGCTCCGTTCGTGTGTCATAGACTTCGGTGGCAATTGGGACACATATCTACCGTTGGTCGAATTCTCGTATAACAACAGTTATCATTCCAGCATTCAAATGGCGCCATTCGAGGCTTTATACGGAAGAAAATGTCGATCGCCTATTGTGTGGCACGAGATCGGTCATTCACAATTAATCGGTCCTGAGCTATTGCAAGAAACGACTGACAAAGTCCTCCAAATTCGAGACAACTTGTTGAAAGCTCGAAGTCGACAGAAAAGTTACGCCGATAGACGACGCAAGCCCCTTGAATTTGACGTTGGCGACTACGTACTCCTAAAGGTATCACCTTGGAAGGGTGTGGTCAGATTCGGCAAGAAAGGGAAACTAGCGCCTCGATATGTTGGACCTTTTAAGATTCTGGAAAGGATCGGAAAAGTCGCCTACAGACTCGAACTACCGGAGGAACTTAGTAACGTCCACCCAACTTTCCATGTGTCAAACCTCCGAAAGTGCCTGGCTGAGCATGATTTAATTGTACCTCTCGATGACCTTCAAGTAAACCAAACACTACACTTCGTGGAGAAGCCTCCCGTGTTTCGAAAGTCAAAGTCAAAGTCAAGATTGAAGTCAAAGGAAGACAAGATTGCTAATTGCGATCTGTCTCTTCTTGCTCAATTCCTGTTTTGACTTCTTTGACTTGTAATTAGTCTATTTTTTCTTGTTTTGCTTAGTTGTATTATGTGGAGTATCTATTAATAATCGCATAGTAATCACTATTTATCACATGTTTAATCGCTAAATCGCTATCGCAATCGTGCTCGCAACTCGAATTACGCATTTTGGTTATTATTATACGTGTGTGTGTGCCTTATGTGTTACTTGTGCATGTTTAAATTATGTTATGTGTGGTAATCAATCTAATCGCAATCGAAACTCAAACGCAATCGAACTCAATCGCAATCGAAAAAGTATGATAATTGGTAGAGAAGAGATAGTGCGAGATATGAGTAGTTGGGATTAAAAGTAATTTGACTAGGAAACTCTATCGCATCGCAACGCTCGCAATCGAAATCGAAACATCAAAAATCGTCGCGCCGAACAATCAAACGAGGTGACTGATCGACCAGGCGACCAGCCGATCGACCAGCCGACCGATCGGACTGCTGTCCGATCGCACAGGCTGTCCGCACGGGCTGCCTAGCCGATCGACCAGCCCTTTCCTCTTTAGGTAACCCTATAAATACCCCATGTCACTTTCATTCTTTCCACTTTTGGCAAGTGACGTCCGACCCATGCTCCTACTCGCTTTTTCCTTCGATCTCTCGCAATTCCGGTAAGATCTCGTCCTAAATCTTGTACTTCCTTAATCTACACACACTCCTACACCTTTCTATCTTTTGAATCTTAACTTTTAACCGTGAAATCATCAAGATTCAAGGCGTTCTAGGATGATGTCATCATGTGTTCTTGAAGAAATTCATGTTTTGGCCTCAATCTACCAAGAACAACTTAGATCTAACCGATTTCTACATAAATAAACAAAGATCTTTCATAGATCTAAACATATTCACAATGAAAATGTAACATCCCGAAAATACAAAACTTTATATTAGAATTATAAAGCTTAAATAAACAAGAATTTATCTAACTAGGAAATTATAACCTAGTTAACTATAAGTCTATGAATAACTAGAATTAAGGCTAAAATAACTAAACTATAAGTTAAATAAAAGTAGAAGGGCCAATATTGTTAAAATTGAAACTATTGTTATTAGTTTTGATTAAAAACAAACCAAACACCCCATTAGAGGGGGTCTGGTCGATCAAGAACCACAGGGGGCGACACCCACACTTCCACAACCCTAACTTATACTAAACTCTCAAATTGAAGGCTCAAATCATGTTGTAATCGAAATCTGAACATAGAATCGTGATCACCTCGTCAAGGAGATCATAAGGTATGTCAAATTAGGTTGTTTTGATTCAACTCAAATTCTTGCATGTGATTGAAATCTAAGGTTGAGCTTGATTGAGTGATGTAAAACATGAAATTGGAAGTAATGTGAGGTCTAGGGATAAACCCTAGATGATTTCTTATCAAAATCTTGCATGTTAGTTGTAAGGATCAAAATCACCACAGTGGGTGATTAATAAGTTAGTAGAACTTGATAAACACTAGGATTAAGACTCTTTCTCTACTATAAACTAAAATTTTGAGATAATCTCTGAAATTATTGATGTCAAAATATGTGTATATTGTCTAATTGAAGTCAATTTGGGTGGTAATTTCAAGTCATGAACTTGGTTTAGATCATGTAGAAATCTGACCCGCAAGGTGTTTGATAAAACGCCTAAATGAGGGTTAAAATGTTGAAAGTTGAGTGAAAACGCAGATTTGACTATGTTAAGAAACAATGCGTTAAAGCTTATGAAAGAGTTCTAAACTTGTGATGAATTGAACTCTTTAGGCAAGGATTCTGGAACGTCAAGTGGACACGCCGGAGGAGATACACGCGGGAAGGGTGTGCTTTAAAGGTGCGTGACTTCAGTCTCGTTACATTATGTAAATGTTTGGTTTTGTGTAATAATGATGTCGTAGTGTAAAGGACGCGTTTGATGCGTTGTTAAAGTGGCGAAGTTCACTAGTCCATCAAACGGGTAAAAATAAAGATTTGGAATTTAGTTTGGTTCGTCAATAAAGTGATGGTCTTCACAAGATAGCCAAACGGGTCAAATAAAGATTTGGAATTTAGTTTGGTTTGTCAATAAAGTGATGGTCTTCACTAGATAGCCAAACGGGTCAAAATAAAGATTTTAAAGGAATCATGAGAGTAGAGACTTGAAAGTTTCATACCTCGCTAGGTGATGGATGGTACCACACCAATAAATTGGTTATGTTAATTTAAATTTACGAACCCATGTTAACGGGTCAAACACTAAGGTTAATAAAATGTGTCGTTTGGAACGGAATGTTGAATTCCGAGAAAACGGGCTTTTAGTTCCAATGCAACATAAAGCCAGGATTAACGTAAACATACCAAGATGTACTAACCCGGGAACTTGGGTAAAGGCATCTAAAAGGTTTGAATAAGAAAGTTGAAATATATACTTATAGCTAGAATGCATCGAGTAAATGCAAGTATAGAAACTCGTAACCGAACGATCAGTTAGACAAATATTGGTTTGATAAACAAAATGATCATGTCCGTAATAAACTTACAGACATACGAGAAGGAAATAGCCTAAAACGGTATGCGAACTAGAGCAAAATTCTCAAAATAGACAAAAGGGCAGATTCCCAGTGTCCACCGTAAATTACGGTATACACCGTAATTTACGGTGGAGATCAAAAAGGTTTACGGTGGGTCTTTCCTGTGTTACGGCAGGACCAGGTGCATTCAGGGTCTACCGTAACTTACGGTAGACACCGTAAGTTACGGCGGAGCCCTGAAAAACTTGAATTTTGAATTACTATTTGATGTCGGAACTTGTATTCACATATGCTATAATAATGTCAAAACTAACATTTTAGTTGTTTGACCATAGGTATGGATGAGATCCTCCCGGGTGGTGATCAAGTACGTAGTCAAGAACCGAACACGCATTTTGAAGCTTCCGCACCAAACTTAATCTTGTCTAGACTCTAATCATGTTGTAAATGTTTTTGTTAATCATGTTTTAAATCCCTTAAACTAGTGGTTAGTTCACTAGTAAGGGTTAACTTAAACTTGTTATTCACTATCGTACATTGTTTTGGTATTACATCAAGTATGTATGGTCTTTAAACACTAAAAGTTTTTGTAAACTCTGATTTGTATTTTAATTAATATAATTATTAATTATATTTCGTCCAATATTAAGGGCGTTACAAGTTGGTAATCAGAGCCCAAGGTTGTAAACAAGTGTGTTCGGTTCAAGCTTGATCAAACATCTGGTAAGAGTTAATTGTTCTAAAGTAGAGTTACTAAGTATAAAAAGGGAAACAATGAATGGAAAGGCATGGGAAGAGTGTGTTAACACACTCAAACCCGGAAAGTGCATTAAATAAGAACGGTGAAAACAAGTTATAAACTTGAATAAACCGAAGTAAATAAACCATATGTCATAGATGAAATGTTTAATGCTTAATGTAAACATTTCAGTTAAAGATGGCGAATAAAGGTAATGATGATGCGGTGCCAAGAGTCACCGAGCAAACGAGAGAAGTGATTGCTGAGGAGGTAGGAAAAGCAATCGAAAACAGTTTGTCGGGTTTCATCGACAAAATCCAAAACATGGTATTATCAGTGGTGGAAGAAAGGATCAAGAAATTGGAGGATAATACCAATTTAGCAAAGGAGAAGTCGGGAGGATGAAAATCTTGTTCTTATAAAGAGTTCATGGCGTGTAAACCGCCAATCTACAATGAGGAGGTTGACCCGATAATATGCCAACGGTGGCTAAGTGATATGGAGGGAGTATTTGAAAGGACCCATTCCGATGAGGATGACCACGTGGCTTATGGCACGGGTCAGTTAAGGGGTCAGGCGAAAGATTGGTGGGATAACAAAAAGAAAGAGATCGGAAGTGAAGCAGCTAAGGCTATGACATGGGACGAGTTTAAGACGCCGTTTCTTAAACATCATAGTCCCAAAGCAGTCATTAACAAAATCAAGGAAGAATTTATGCAGCTTCGACACAAGGGCGAATCCATCGATAAAATCACGGGAACATTCATGGATAAAATGAAGTTTTGTGATGATCTGATAACGAATGAAGAGCAGAAAATATATTATTATTATAATATGCTGAGCGCAGAGTATAGGGAGTTTATGACTCCTTTGAAGTATGAGACTCTCACCGAGATTATAAACGTTGCTCGGGAACGGGAGATAGAGTTGAAGAAACAGATTGAGAGGGGAGAAAGAAGGGCGCAAGTAGCCAATCCAAGCCCAACGAAAAAGGCACGCACGACTGAATCCTCAAAGAAACAAGAAGGAAAAGGCGGGTCGTCAAGCTGCAAGATATGCGGGAAATGGCATAAAGGTGAGTGCCGGTTTAAGGACAAGCCGTGTCCTATTTGTGGGAAAACAGGGCACACGGCTGCGTTGTGCCCGGGGAAGGTGTCAGTGTGTTACAAATGTTATCAGCCGGGTCACAAGAAATCTGAGTGTCCAGAATTGATCGGAAAGAAAGATGACAAGGATACACATGCTGAGACACCAAGAGCAAAAGCAAGATCTTTTCAGTTAACGGCAGGCGAGGCAAAGGCGGAACCCGGTGTGGTTTCAGGTATATTTGCTATAAACTCAATTCCCGCACATGTGTTATTCGATACGGGTGCGAATAAATCCTTTGTTTCACATGGATTTATTCGACATCCTTCTTTTGTACTAACAAAATTGCCTATGCCATTAGAGGTAGAAATAGGTGATAACAAAAGTTTCCTTGTATGTGATGTATGTCGAGATTGCAAAATAAGCGTTGATGATGAGGAATATTTAATAGACTTGATCCCTATGTCAATGGGAGAATTTCAAGTAGTGGTAGGGATGGATTGGTTATCCCGACATCATGCAAAGGTGATATGTTTCCGCAAGGAGATACAGTTGACATCTCCAAGTGGAAAGCAAGTCACCATCTATGGCGAAAAAGGGGGCAGTCCCGTTATGTGCTCAATACTAAAAGCTCACAAACTTATGACGCGCGGATGTAAAGCATTCATGATATACGCAAACGAACCTAATAAAGAGACGCCAAAGATTGAAGACGTACCAGTGGTACGTGAATACGCTGATGTATTTCCGGAAGATTTACCGGGAATACCGCCGGAACGGGAGGTAGAGTTCGGAATTGAATTGATTCCGGGCGCGAAACCTGTGGCCAAGGCGCCGTATCGGCTCGCGCCATTAGAATTGCAAGAACTGATGTCCCAAATCCAAGATTTGCTTGACAAGGGATTTATTCGGCCAAACGTGTCTCCATGGGGCGCACCAGTATTATTCGTGAGGAAGAAGGACGGGAGCATGCGGATGTGCATTGATTACCGGGAGTTGAACAAACTCACGGTAAAGAATCGATATCCGCTTCCAAGAATTGATGACCTATTTGACCAATTACAAGGTGCAAGTTGGTTCTCAAAAATCAACCTCAGATCGGGGTATCATCAGTTGAAAGTCAAGGAGGAGGATGTACCGAAAACGGCTTTCCGTACACAGTACGGACATTACGAGTTTCTCGTGATGTCCTTTGGGTTAACTAATGCACCCGCGGCTTTCATGGATCTCATGAACCGGGTTTGCAAACCCATGCTAGACAAGTCAGTGATAGTGTTCATTGATGACATCTTGATATACTCCAAGAATGAAGCAGAACACGCAAGTCATTTGCGTGAAGTGTTGGAGACGCTCAGGAAAGAGAAATTGTATGCAAAATTCTTAAAATGTGCCTTCTGGTTACGAGAGGTGCAATTTCTTGGGTACATCATTAGTGTAAACGGGGTGTTAGTAGATCCGTCAAAGATAGAAGCTGTGTCAAGATGGACTCCACCAAAGAATCCTTCGGAAATCAGAAGCTTCTTGGGGCTTGCGGGTTATTATCGGAGATTCATACAAGATTTCTCCAAAATTGCTATGCCGTTGACCAAACTAACCCGTAAGGATGAAAAGTTTATTTGGGGCGAGGATCAAGAAAGGGCGTTCCAAACGCTCAAGGAAAAATTGACCCATGCACCGGTATTTTCATTACCGGACGGAATGGAGGATATGGTAGTTTACTCGGATGCATCGCATTCGGAACTTGGCTGCGTTTTGATGCAGCGGGGCAAGGTTATAGCCTATGCCTCGAGGCAGCTAAAGACTCATGAGAAGAGATATCCTACTCATGACCTCGAGTTGGCAGCAGTGGTGTTCGCCTTGAAAATATGGAGGCATTATTTGTATGGGGTGAAGTGCACTATCTTTACCGATCATAAAAGCTTAAAGTATTTCTTCGATCAGAAGGAATTAAATATGAGGCAGAGGCGGTGGTTAGAAACTGTCAAAGACTTTGATTGTGAAATACATTACCACCCCGGGAAGGCTAATGTAGTGGCAGACGCGTTGAGCCGAAAGACAGATTATACGCCTATTCGAGTACGATCGATGCAACTAATTGTGACATCGGCCTTGCTTGAACAAATCCGGAAATCTCAAATTGAAGCGATAAAGGAAGAAAATGTGAAAAGGGAAAGAATAGTTGGGCAATTAAAAGACCTGGAGGATGATAACCAAGGAATGAAGACTCGATTTGGGAGAATTTGGGTTCCAAATACGTGTGGGGCCAAGGTGCTTCTACTTGACGAGGCCCATAAATCTCATTACTCAATTCATCCGGGGGCGACCAAAATGTATAATGACTTAAAACAAAACTATTGGTGGCCCGGAATGAAAAGAGATATTGTGAAATATGTACAGAAGTGTTTGACTCGTTTACAAGTCAAAGCGGAGCACCAAAAGCCATATGGTAAGTTGCAACCGTTGGATATCCCAGTTTGGAAATGGGAACAAATCACGATGGATTTGTTAACCAAATTGCCCAAAACCAATCGCGGATTTGATGCTATGTGGGTAGTCGTGGATAGATTGACGAAAAGTGCTCACTTCATTCCGATTCGTGAGACTTATACATCCGAAAAGATGTCAGAGGTGTACACCAATGAAATCATAGCACGTCATGGAGTGCCGATATCCATTGTGTCAGACAGAGATACGCGGTTCACTTCTAAATTCTGGCACGAATTCCAAGAGCAAATGGGAACTGAACTGTTCATTAGCACTGCTTACCATCCACAAACGGATGGGCAAAGTGAGAGAACAATACAAACGTTGGAAGATATGTTGCGAGCTTGCATTATCGACTTCGGGGGTAGTTGGGATGTCCATCTACCCTTGGTCGAATTTTCATATAACAATAGCTATCAATCGAGCATTAAAATGGCCCCGTATGAGATGTTATATGGTAGAAAGTGTCAAACCCCGGTGTGTTGGGGAGAAGTGGGTCCACGAGGATTAGCACCTACTGATATAATCCGAACCACGAATGAGAAGATCGACTTGGTCCGAGCTCACCTAAAGGCGGCTCAGGATCGACAAAAAGCATACGCGGAAAAACGGAATAGACCGATTGAATTTCAAGTGGGCGATAAGGTAATGCTGAAAGTATCGCCGTGGAAAGGAATAATACGGTTTAGAAAAAGAGGGAAGTTGAGCCCAAGATTTATTGGGCCATTCAGAATCACCGAACGGGTTGGTAAAGTAGCATATCGTCTTGAACTACCCGATGAGTTGAGTGGGATTCATAGCACATTCCACGTGTCACATCTCCGAAAATGTTTAGCAGATGAAACCGCTTGCATTCACTATGATGATATCGAGGTGGATAACAGCCTCAACTATGCAGTAAAGCCAATTGCAATTTTAGATCGTAAAGAGAAGAGTTTGAGGAACAAGGTGATTAACCAAGTGAAGGTTAAATGGGAACACAGGAGGGGTGCGGATACCACATGGGAATCCGAAGAAGAGATGCAACGGCTCTACCCTAAACTATTTGGTACGTATTACGGTTTCGGGGACGAAACCCTTTTTAAGGGGGGTGGACTTGTAACATCCCGAAAATACAAAACTTTATATTAGAATTATAAAGTTTAAATAAACAAGAATTTATCTAACTAGGAAATTATAACCTAGTTAACTATAAGTCTATGAATAACTAGAATTAAGGCTAAAATAACCAAACTATAAGTTAAATAAAAGTAGAAGGGCCAATATTGTTAAAATTGAAACTATTGTTATTAGTTTTGATTAAAAACAAACCAAACACCCCATTAGAGGGGGTCTGGTCGATCAAGAACCCCAGGGGGCGACACCCACACTTCCACAACCCTAACTTCTATTAAACTCTCAAATTGAAGGCTCAAATCATGTTGTAATCGAAATCTGAACATAGAATCGTGATCACCTCATCAAGGAGATCATAAGGCATGTCAAATTAGGTTGTTTTGATTCAACTCAAATTCTTGCATGTGATTGAAATCTAAGGTTGAGCTTGATTGAGTGATGTAAAACATGAAATTGGAAGTAATGTGAGGTCTAGGGATAAACCCTAGATGATTTCTTGTCAAAATCTTGCATGTTAGTTGTAAGGATCAAAATCACCACAGTGGGTGATTAATAAGTTAGTAGAACTTGATAAACACTAGGATTAAGACTCTTTCTCTACTATAAACTGAAATTTTGAGATAATCTCTGAAATTATTGATGTCAAAATATGTGTATATTGTCTAATTGAAGTCAATTTGGGTGGTAATTTCAAGTCATGAACTTGGTTTAGATCATGTAGAAATCTGACCCGCAAGGTGTTTGATAAAACACCTAAATGAGGGTTAAAATGTTGAAAGTTGAGTGAAAACGCAGATTTGACTATGTTAAGAAACAATGCGTTAAAGCTTATGAAAGAGTTCTAAACTTGTGATGAATTGAACTCTTTAGGCAAGGATTCTGGAACGTCAAGTGGACACGCCGGAGGAGATACACGCGGGAAGGGTGTGCTTTAAAGGTGCGTGACTTCAGTCTCGTTACATTATGTAAATGTTTGGTTTTGTGTAATAATGATGTCGTAGTGTAAAGGACGCATTTGATGCGTTGTTAAAGTGGCGAAGTTCACTAGACCATCAAACGGGTAAAAATAAAGATTTGGAATTTAGTTTGGTTCGTCAATAAAGTGATGGTCTTCACTAGATAGCCAAACGGGTCAAATAAAGATTTGGAATTTAGTTTGGTTTGTCAATAAAGTGATGGTCTTCACTAGATAGCCAAACGGGTCAAAATAAAGATTTTAAAGGAATCATGAGAGTAGAGACTTGAAAGTTTCATACCTCGCTAGGTGATGGATGGTACCACACCAATAAATTGGTTATGTTAATTTAAATTTACGAACCCATGTTAACGGGTCAAACATTAAGGTTAATAAAATGTGTCGTTTGGAACGGAATGTTGAATTCCGAGAAAACAGGCTTTTAGTTCCAATGCAACATAAAGCCAGGATTAACGTAAACATACCAAGATGTACTAACCCGGGAACTTGGGTAAAGGCATCTAAAAGGTTTGAATAAGAAAGTTGAAATATATACTTATAGCTAGAATGCATCGAGTAAATGCAAGTATAGAAACTCGTAACCGAACGATCAGTTAGACAAATATTGGTTTGATAAACAAAACGATCATGTCCGTAATAAACTTACAGACATACGGGAAGGAAATAGCCTAAAACGGTATGCGAACTAGAGCAAAATTCTCAAAATAGACAAAAGGGCAGATTCCCAGTGTCCACCGTAAATTACGGTATACACCGTAATTTACGGTGGAGATAAAAAAGGTTTACGGTGGGTCTTTCCTGTGTTACGGCAGGACCAGGTGCATTCAGGGTCTACCGTAACTTACGGTAGACACCGTAAGTTATGGTGGAGCCCTGAAAAACTTGAATTTTTAATTACTATTTGATGTCGGAACTTGTATACACATATGCTATAATAATGTCAAAACTAACGTTTTAGTTGTTTGACCATAGGTATGGATGAGATCCTCCCGGGTGGTGATCAAGTACGTAGTCAAGAACCGAACACGCATTTTGAAGCTTCCGCACCAAACTTAATCTTGTCTAGACTCTAATCATGTTGTAAATGTTTTTGTTAATCATGTTTTAAATCCCTTAAACTAGTGGTTAGTTCACTAGTAAGGGTTAACTTAAACTTGTTATGCACTATCGTACATTGTTTTGGTATTACATCAAGTATGTATGGTCTTTAAACACTAAAAGTTTTTGTAAACTCTGATTTGTATTTTAATTAATATAATTATTAATTATATTCCGTCCAATATTAAGGGTGTTACAGAAAAGGGGTGAAAGATGGTTTTCAACTTTCTTTCAACTCTTTTACACTCAATGCACTTAAAACCGATAGAATCGGAACTCGTGCCTGCTTACTACTCATTATCGTGGTTGTGTTGGTTCAAGATCCGTGTTCTATCCACTAGATGATCGATTCCGGGTTGAACATGGAACATCGTCTCGAACTGTCAACTGATCGGGTTTGGGTGATTCCTGTCCGATCAGGAGCACCAAGTATTGACGAGGTTTCTGTTGCTTAACACGTTATAAAAAATGTCTCGATAAAACGATAAACTATCAAAAACAACCAAGTGTAAGACGAACAGGTTAACCTGGATGGAGTGCCGTCCGAATGGACAGCCAAACCGCACGACTGGTCACCCGTACGACTTACACCTTGGGCCCATACTTAGCCATTTTTGCCAACATTTGAAGTCTGAATGTTGAACGACTTGCTGTCCGATCGGACTACCATCCGACCGAACTGCCAATCGAACCATGAGACATTTAAACTTCAACATTTAAAACAATTTTCAACATGTTCAATACACAAAGGATGCCACCCGATCGAACAACCGTCCGAGCGAGTGACCTCTTGCTGTGAATTTGTTCTCACTGAAGTGCCCAACCGAACGGGTTGCCGTCCGATCGACCGACCTGAAAAGTAGAGGTACTTCAATGTTTTCAAAATGCTACCACGAAAACTTCAAAAGTCAAGCCATCATACACAAACACATCTTTCCCAAAGGAAGAAACAATCCACTCGAACAGTCATCCGACCGGACTACTGTCCGAACGGACAACCACCCGCATGACTGGCTGTCCGATCGGACTACCATCCGAACGGACTGCTGTCCGAACCACTTGTACTTTGCACTGTTTTACGTGTCACTTATCGTTATGCTATCGATCTGTTCAGGCTAACCCTACTCTCTAGCGCTCCCTTCAATCCATCATCGCTGTGAGTATACTCGGTCCCTTTTTGCTTTACGCACTTTTGGGTGTTACATACGTTACTTATACAAAATCACATCGAACACACTACGCAATACTTTAAACGCTAACCGTTATCGCATGTATACGTGACTAAATGAATGCTTGTTTGTTATCTTTACACATGGAATGCTGTCTACCTGCCTTAGCAACGATAGTACTATAGTTTGGACTCAGCACCCGCTCACGCGGGGGTTGTTAAGGACAATTATTTGCATGGATTACAGTGGTGATCATGTATTACGAACTGCCTTGGGCAGTCAACCCTCAGTCATTGGTATCGATAGGTTCATGTCGATAACTAACATGCCTCATTTCACTCTGTGTACGTGCTGATTATGCGTAACGCTTTCGAAAATCTATATGCTATTATCAAACTTGTATGCTCACCTTTACACTATGTGTATTGACTTTTACTTTAACCTATGTAACAGGTGCTTAGGAAGTTTACATGCTTAGCATGCTGTGAACTTGAGGCTAGGAAAGGTCTAGGATGCTCTCTGTGCTGTGATGAAATCGAAGCTAGGAAAAGAGGTCCTAGAAACCAATAAATAAACTATTTATGTATAAATCTGAGTTGTCGGAACAGAACTACTTGACTAGATTTGTCTGTAATAATTTGCTTGCCTTTTATGACATGGTAGGGGACATGTTACTTTAAATTAATCGGTAATGATAATTGTTATGGAAACTTCTGGACAATCTGTTTCGCTCAGTGCCACGCCCCGATGTTTCCACCATCGGTTGGGTGTGACACTTAACCACCTCCACAGCCACCGTCTCTCTTCCTCTCCCTCCGATTGTCGTCACCGTGCGCCGTCGTGAGCAGCGGCTCTACTTGTTAATCCGGTCACCGGTCTTGTGTGGCGCCGGAGTAGAAACGAGAGGGTGGGGGGTCTTTCGCTGGAAAACACAGCCGGCAGTCGCCGGAAATCCGGCCATATGCAGATGATAGGGAGAGATCGGGTGAGGTGGTGGGGATTATCTTTGAAACTGATACAGAGACTTTTAGGGGATTACAAATGACAAACGTATTGATTAGTTTCCATATCTTTAATATGAAAGTTTCCTATTTTACCCTTTAGATTAAAATTTAAATTAAATTTATTATACCTTTAATTACAATTGGGCCATTGATTTAAGATCTATCATCTACAAATCAGTTCACGCAGTTCACTCTTGGGATTTTGTTCACGTTTGAACCTAATCATATATATATATATATATATATATATATATATATATATATAATGTAAGTATCTATAGAAAACCCACTTTAATTTAGAAAACCCGGGAAACTCTAACCTCCGAATTTAAAAAAAAAATATATATATACACATGTTATATACATGTTTTTAAGGTATTTGGGCAAAAAAAATCAAAAAAGCGCCGAGTAGATATTTTAAAAAAAATAAACAAATTTTGGTGTAACACGTGTTACAAATATGTCAGATGAATGTAACACGTGTTACACCAAAACTTGTTTATTTTTTTTTTAAATATCTACTCGGCGCTTTTTTGATTTTTTTTGCCCAAATACCTTAAAAACATGTATATAACATGTGTATATTTAAAAAAAAAAAAAAACATCGGGAGCTTTGAGTTTCCCGGGTTTTCTAAATTAAAGTGGGTTTTCTATACATCCTTCCCCTATATATATATATATATATATATATATATATATGAATAAATAAAGGTTTCCCAAAAATTATTATATGTTTTTTTTTATTTCTTCTATTACAAAACAGATAAATTGGGAAAAAGTTCAAATCCTACTATTGCATTGCGTGAAGATGGTCTTGCAAGTTGCAAGTAGTTCATGCGTGTTGCGTTTCAGACCTTGGCGCGGTGTTCACTACTCGAGCGCCTGATCTAAGAGGGTAATACACCCTCTATGGCCCTCACACATCAAAGTGGTTGTAAATCATACAAGTCATACACAAACAAGAAACAAAGTGATAAGGATAAAACCTAACTTTTGTTTACAATGTATTTTTTCGATCGCTACACCTCTATTACAAGGACAAATATGATTGTAGCTCAATCGCTTTGTGTTTGACGCTCTGAATCGCACATTCTCTTCCTTGGATAATATTTTTTTAATATATAACGATGCTTATTCGCTTTGTGTTTGATGCTCTGAATCGCACATTCTCTTCCTTGGATAATATTTTTTTAATATATAACGATGCTTATAAAAGTCACGGAATTATATGAAGTGGTATGTAGGGCCATATACATGCCAATACTATACAAAAATGTCATGATATGGAACGAATGGCATAAATAAATTTGAATTTATTGTAAAATGTTTCTTATCTTGTGAAATAGTAAAATAATCAATCAAATACTTTTTCTTGACATACATTTTAACTCAATAAGCATCATTGTAACATGTTTCTTATCTGTGATATTCATGTCTTCTACATGATTCTTGTGATTTTCTATTCAAATTGGTTTTGAATTCAACGTTCAATATGTGAGGTTGTTCACAAAATTTAACATGCCTAACCATCCTTTATGGAAAGTTATTGAAACCATAACGATCCATTTCCAACGGATTTGGGATTTGCTTCGGACAATTTTGTTTTTTTCTAAAGTAAACTTCATTAAAAACTATAAACTCATGAAACGGGGAGACAAACAAGGAGAAAGGCTACATAATTACAATTGTAAAAAGCTACATAATTACAAGAGGAAAAAAAAACAAAGTTACACCACTCGGTCCACGAAATGGACCTAGATTTTAATCTACTACTAACCCAGAAATATCTTACCGACTTAATTTCGCTACAAATATCTTCTATCCGAGCTTGACAATTGGAAAAATTAACTTCATTCCTGGTCCTCCATATGCTCCAGCAACTAATCATAACAATCCCATGAAAGATCTCTTTCGCTAGACTGCGCAAACCAATATGATCATGAATGTCCAAAAGCTCTCTAATCGTATTGACCGAAAACAGAGCAACTTTACACCATCTAGAGACATAATTCCAAACTCTGTTTGCTGCAAGATGTGAAAATATGATTGCTCGTTTTGTCGTCATGACCGCACATAGGACATAAAATATCATCAATCTCTATACCTTTGCTTCTAAGGCCAAGTCAGTGGGGATTTTAATTTGCCACTCATTTACAAACGATTTGCTTTAAAAATCACCAGAAATTGGTATTTCGTGCCATAAATTATACATCTTGTTGTGTTTTTTATTGTAATTTCTTTTTGTCATATTGATTGCTACGCAATTTTATCCATCTTAATAGAAGATGTGTCCAGGGGCGGACCTACGTTATGCCCAAGGTAGGCGGGCGCACCCCTTGAAAAAAAAAATTAGTGTATATTTTAGGCAAAAACCCCGACCGCACTCCTTGAAAATATGCTTGAGCCACTCATCCGCACCCCTAGCAAATAATTCCTGGGTCCGCCACTGGATGTGTCTATAAAAAAACCACGATTTTTATCAAACAATGTTCATTGTAACAAATAGATCCTAAACCTTTAATATGGGACAATAATTTGTTTTCAACGATAAACAATACCATCTCGTTTGTGCCAGTATAAATTTTTTATTTATTTAAAATGTTGTGAATCGTTTGATTTCATAGTAAAAAAAAACATTCGAATCAGGGTTAAAGCTCAAATTCACAAATCTCGTTTTTAAGGTATAAATAAGGTAATAAACAACACGTGTGGGACTTGAATTATCATGTAAATGAACAACACTTGGATTTCTAAGCTTGAAATCCTAGGATATTTTTGCTAGATTAATATATAGGTCGGTCTAAGCATTAACCAAGAAAATCATATTTACAGATTACCTGGCTTAAGGAGTAATATAAGTGCTCGTGTGCTTTGCTTAGTTCAAGTGCTCAACTAATAATGTCCTAAAGGTAAGTTTATGTTTAATTAATTGTGATGTAGACCCAAATACTAACTGAAACTTATTATAATCATTAAAAATTATATGGATAAAAACTCAATAATATAAAATAAAAAATGTAAACTTTTATGTAAAATGATGTGGATATGTAACTATTGGTAAATATGTTTGTAAGGTTGGACAGAAAATGAGTGTTTTTTGTGCATTTGTAAAAATTTGTTGTGATAGCTGATTGTATGCGTTTGTAAGTGCATTTAGCTTGGAGATGGTCTAAGTGTTTACAAACTTAAAATGTGACATCAGACATGTAATGTGTTTAAATTAATTTAGCGGTTTTTAAGCAAATATATCTGAGTCGAGTTGAAAATCAGTGTAAAGAAATCCAAATATATTTCTAGGTGTTAAACATGACCTACATAATGCTATTAGTTGATTTTAGATGATTAGAGCTGAATTGGTTATGTATATTAGTTACAAGGTTACGTAAGTGTAATTTGTACTCAAATAATCAAACATGTAAGTCACATATACATACAAGAACATTATGAGTCGATGATCAACTGGGGAGGTTGAAAACTGTTTTGTTTTGTGATACATACAATTGAAATAACAATCCTAATATGAGTACACAATTCGATCAAGCTATACGGAATGGCGTCGGCAACATGGAGGTAGCAACACTACAACATGTGGCAACCATCGGCACTAGGGCTGTCCAAAAAGCTCGTGCCTCGGAGCTCGCTCGAAGCTCGGTCTGATTTAGCTCGGAAAAAGCTCGCTCGATATGGCTCGGTTTGAAAGTGAGCCTAGCTCGGCCAGGCTCGTGACGAGCCAAATTGGCTCGGTTTGGCTCACTTGATAGCTCGGCTCGGCTTAGCTCGAATTATTTTACTTATATTATATTTTATTTTTATATACATATAATATATTACAAAAAAGTGATTATTATTTACATGTATTTAGTCTGGTAGTTTGAGGATTGGGTTCAAGAGTGAATACTAGTGTAGTTTGCGAACTGAGCGAACTAATCTTGGCCTTACATGTGTGTAGATCAATGGTCAGGATTTGATGATGAAATACACTAGTGTATTTTACGATTTGATAATGAAATCCTAGCCATCCACGGGTGTAAATCAATGGCCAAGATTTGTTCACTCAGTTCGCAAATACATTAGTGTTCACTCTAGAACCCCACCCTGTAGTTTGATATCTGTGACATATTTAAAGGTTGTTTGCCATGTTAATGAACAAATATTGTATTTACTTGAAATATAAAACTTATTTTGCGTTGTTGAACTTGATTTTGGCTTGTAATGTATTAGGTTGAACTTATTTTGAATATGTTTTTTTGAAGTATTGAATAATATTTTAGAATACTGAATTTTGAGAGTTATATATTAATTTTTATTTTTAAAATCGAGCCAAACGGCCCAAACCAAGCCGAGCCGATCTAGCTCGGTTTAAAACCAAGCCGAGCCCGAGCTTAGATTTTCATCTCGGTTTCAAATCCGAGCCGAGCCGAGCCAGCTCGGTTTATAATCGAGCCGAGCCCGAGCTTGCCTTAGCTCGACTCGGCTCATGAACAGCCCTAATCGGCACATTGGCATGCTCCACTCCTTAGGCTTCGGCGTCTTGTGGCAAGCAAGGGTAAGTTTTGCTTCCCTTGCGGAATGAATGAAGAGGATGGGGTGGTACCTTTTTTTCGGTAACCATTCAAAATTAGTTAGATTTTTTTTAATTTGTTATATAATAACTGGCTGTGGCCAGTGGCAAAGCTTGAGATTTCCGACCGGGGGGTCAAAAGGTGTATACCCAAAGATTTATATACGAAAACTATATACTCTCCACTAACGAGCGAAAAGTTCGAGGGTTGGCTGCCCCCACAAAGCTACGCCCTTGGCTGTGGCATGAGAAACATATGATGTCTTATGATTTGGCATGGTGTGACAAGTAAGAGACAAGTAGTGGTAAAAATTGATATGACGTTGACATGAAGGGTAAAGATGTTATGGCAAATGGCAAGTGTGCATGGGAGGCAAATACTCTCTCCACCCTTAGTAAGTTGAGAACTAGCTCTAAGAGCATCGTCATCACCACAGATGTGGCCAGGGGCGGACCTAGCCTTAACCGGGGGGTAACCTCCGCTACGGCTTGGCTCGGAAAAATTTGACGTTTTTAGTGTAAATTTTGGAAAAATTTGATGTTTTTTCGATTTCGTTACGGCTTATTTATAAAACGTTACGGCTTGGCGTGAATCCTAGATCCGCCACTGGATGTGGCAATGTTGAAATATTGGACCGGACTTCAAATGCATCACCACCATTGGAGTGGTGAGTCCGGATTGATTGGGTCCATGACAGCGGGACCTCAACAGACCAATATAGTAGGGATGAGCATTTGGTACCGGGTATATTCGGTACCGGTTCCTATTTTCTACGTTTTTCGATACCGGTATTTACGGGTAAAACACCGGCAAGTACCGATACCGGTACCGAACCAGCATATTTGGTACCAGTACCTTCCCCGTTTTTCGATACCCGTTCATTACCAAACGGGTACCGTGCTATCCCTACAATACGGTGAGGACCACACATACAAACCCTTTTTCAATTTTAGTTGCATAAATTATTAAATTTAACAAGATAATAAATATTATGAATCACAAGAAACGAACAATTAGCTTGAACTTTAAACATTTTCTATAATTTTTTTCTAAAATTTAAAACAAAAATTCAAAAGTTTTTTTTTTTGAACGGCCAACGAATCTTCCAAATGGGCTACTGGCGAAATTCACCACACTGGGATACACTCGCCTCCGAACCAGGGAAAACCCTCACCTAGGGCCGAAGCCCGTGAACACTTGCTCAAAGGCACGACAGTGCGGTGAGGTAAAACCCGCTCAGTTCAAGGATCGAACTAGCGATCTCCACCTATTCGCCTAGTCTCCGATCATCACCAGGTGCCGCAGAAAATAGTGCGGAGGGCAGGAATCGAACTTGAGTCCCTTAGAACATCAAGTCTCTCCCTTACCACTCCAACACCACTTCATTGGCAAAAAAATAAAAAAAATTCAAAAGTTTTGATCAGAAGAAAAGGAATGCCCACTCAACCGTCGATCTCAGGATGACTTCTGATTGGCCAATCTGTCGGCGGGCACTGACCCTTATCCTCAGCTACCATCTTTTAAGCATTTTATATACTAGTTGCCACCATTGTGGGTTTAAAGTTTTATCCTTAGAACAATCGGCCATGCTTGTTAAGAGATTTTCAAAGGATGAATTAAAGGAAGCAGTATGGAACTGTGGGGGAGAAAAATCACCAGGTCCGGATGGCTTCACTTTTAAGTTCATTAAAGAATTTTGGGACATATTTGAAGGAGATTTTGGTCGGGCGGTAGAGTACTTCTATGTTCATGGGAAATTAAATCGTGGGTGCAATTCAAGCTTCATCTCGTTGATTCCGAAAACAAACAACCCTCAGTCTATCAACAATTTTAGGCCTATCAATCTGATCGGTTGTATCTCCAAAGTGGTTACAAAGATCTTGGCAAAGAGGCTTAAGAAGGTCATGAACTTTTTGGTTAGTGATGTGCAAACGGCTTACATTGAAGGGAGGAGTATTCTTGAAGGGCCACTAATCATTAATGAACTCATATCATGGGCAAAAAGCAGCAAACGAAAGCTCATGTTGTTTAAGGTGGACTTTGAGAAAGCTTTCGATTCAATAAGCTGGGAGTTCATGGAATCGGTTCTGTCTCAAATGGGGTTCCCGGCTCTCTGGAGGAAATGGGTATTGGGCTTATTGAAATCAGCAAGAACTTCAGTTTTAGTTAACGGATCACCGACGATGGAATTTGATATTCAAAGAGGGGTGCGACAAGGTGACCCCTTATCTCCACTCTTATTTATTTTGGCCATGGAGGCACTTCATATTGCTACAAAAAGTGCGGTTGACTATGGTTTATTCAAAGGAATCAAAACTCCAGGTTCGGGTCCTACGATCTCTCATCTCCTATATGCTGATGATGCTTTGTTTGTTGGTGAATGGTCAAATGATAATTTTCACAACTTAGCTAGGCTTCTGAGATGCTTTCATTTATCCTCGGGTCTAAAGGTTAACTTCACTAAAAGTAAAGTTTTTGGTGTGGGGGTGGGTGATGAGGAGATCTCGGGTTTGGCGTCAATACTTGGATGTGAAAAAGGCTTGTTGCCATTTACCTATTTAGGTCTTCCAGTGGGCTCGAATATGGGATTGGTGAAAAATTGGAAACCTGTTATTGATCGTTTTGAAAGCAAATTATCAGTATGGAAGGCACGAACACTATCTTTCGGAGGTAGGACGACACTTGTAAAAGCAGTACTTGGTAGTCTTCCAACTTATTACTTCTCCTTATTTAGCGCTCCTGTTCATGTTATTAAATATCTAGAGAAGATTAGACGTAGATTCCTGTGGGGAGGTTGTGTTGATAAAAACAAAATGAATTGGGTACCATGGTTCAAGGTTGTGGCTCCTAAAGATCAAGGGGGTTTGGGTATAGGCAGTTTGGCTTCAATGAATAAAGCAATGATGGTTAAATGGATAGTAAAATTCAGGAATGAAACTTCTCATTTATGGTCAAAAGTAATCATGGCAATACATGGGAGGAGACGTTCGTACCCGGTCATTCCGGTTATGAATTCGATTAGCGGAGTATGGAAAAACATTGTACATTTGGGAAAGGGTTCGGGTCTCAAACTATCAGATGTGGAGAGCAGGCTTGAGGTACGAGTGGGATGCGGTAACAAAACGTTTTTTTGGTTAGATAAATGGGCAGGGGGACCTTCACTAAAGGAGCAATTTCCAAGCCTTTTTGAGTTGCAAGAGGACAAAAGGTGCCTGGTGCAGCAGCGATATAACTCAAACGGGGGACATATAGGTTGGACGTGGGGTGGTGAATCACAGATCTCTCAAACGCATATAAGTAACCTGTGGGACGATTGTGTTAAGCGGCTGGAACACATTCAGTTAAACAACAAACCGGATAGGTGGCTTTGGAAAAATGAAGATGTTCGAGATGAGTTTACGGTCGGAAGTCTACGTGCTGAATTGGATGGAATAGTTACTATACCAGAAACACAAGTTCTTCGTTGGCTTAATTGGATTCCAAAGAAAATTAACTGCTTTCTTTGGAGAGTAGTCTTGGATCGGATCCCTACTAGAGAGGCCTTGGCATTAAGGAATATACATATTCCCTCGGCTGTGTGTGTTTTATGCCAACTTCGAAATGAATCTGTAGATCACCTGCTGATTTCATGTCAATACGCTCAGTTGGTTTGGTCTGCAATATCGTCGTGGGTTAAAATACCACTACCGAGGTACCTATTAAGCGTGGTGGGTTTGTTGGAACATATCGAAGCTCACAGTTCATCACAAGAGAAGAAGAAGGGGGTACATCTCATAATGGCAGCAACATGTTGGACGTTATGGAGGATCAGGAACGATTTGATTTTTAGAGGCAAAACAACAGACGTTTCAAGAGCTGTAGGCGACATTAAGGCAATCACGTTTGTATGGGTGAAGGAAAGGGCTGGAAAGAGGAATTTGGATTGGAATGATTGGGGCAAGTTCAATTGTTTCAAGTAAAATTTGTGAACATCTGTACTGTTTTTCTTTCTGTTTCTGTACTTGTATTATGCCTTAGTATCTTGCTAAGGTGTGTTATTTTATCTATAAAATCGCCTCTTTTCAAAAAAAAAGTTGCCACCATTGTGGGCAATGCATGCATCATGATCCATATTTAATATTTTACAACAAATATATATAACTAACTACTCATAGGTTTCTGTGTCCAAACATAACATCATATAATAACTATCCATTCTTTCTAAATCAGGAAAGTTGCTTCATTCATCCCCATCTCCCATGGAAGAAGAAGGCTCCAAAGATAATGAACGTCTTGATTTTGGGAAGATGGGTTACGGGTACTTAATTTGTTTTCTTATTTCATAGATTTCTTATTATGTATATCATAGTATATTAATTGACATGACTTGATGAACTTTTCCTTTTTTGGTGGATTTGTGTTAGATGCAAGCACTATAGAAGAAGATGTATGATTCGAGCTCCTTGTTGTAACGAGATTTACGATTGTCGTCATTGTCACAACGAGGCTGCGGTACGATATCTTCGTTTCAGGGCCTTTTGAAGGCCCAGGACGAAATGAAATTAATGAAATTTTAGGGCCTTTTTTCCTTCTATGACTATTATAAACGACATTCCTTTATGCATGTTTGAAACCAAACAAAAATATAACACAACTGTGACAAAGTGTGGTTTCCTTGTATAAGGAATCAAACAAATTGAAAACAATAAGTTTGCACTAATAGTTAGCATACTAATTTTCTTTTAAGCGGGGTCCTATTTTCTTGGAGGCCCACAAACCTAGATTGCTTATACGAGTTAATTGCCCGGATAGTCCCTGTGGTTTCACGTTTTTTCACGTTTAGTCCCCACCTTTCGGAAATAGCACGTATGCTCCCTATGGTTTGTCATTTTGTTACTCGGATAGTCCCTAACATTTACTTAGGGGACTATCCGAGTAACAAAATGACAAACCATAGGGAGCATACCTGCTATTTCCAAACTAACTGACATCTACTCGGGGGACTATCCGAGTAACAAAATAACAAAGCATAGGGAGCATACCTGCTATTTTCAAAAGGTGGGGACTAAACGTGAAAAAACATGAAACCACAGGGACCATCCGGACAATTAACTCTTACTTATACTATAGGTCCGATTCTGCTTCCTTTTCATGTGATTTTTGTTGTTCTGTTTGTTTAGGCAAAAGATCAAATACAAATAAACTTAACCTACTAAACATATAAATTGAAGGAAAAGTAAAAAAGACAATGTGACATTTTTGTAATTACCACCAACTATCAAATTTACTATACAAATGTGAACTCAACCAAAAATACATAAAAAAACACAATTTTTTTTTTAATATTTTTTATAAAAAATCGCTACGTTTTGTAAAAAAAAAATTGCTAGTAAAAGTAGCGATTTTTTTATAAAAAATATTAAAAAAAAAAATATTTTGTGTGTTTTTTTTTTTAATTTTTATAGGTTTTTTTGGGGTTTAGTTTTTAGCTTGGTGGGGGGGGGGGGGGGGTTAGGTTTTTTTTAGGTTTTTTAAATACATTTGCAGAGTAACTTTGATAGTTATAGATAATTACAAAAATGTCACATTGTCTTTTTTACTTTTCCTTCAATTTGTATGTTTAGTATGTTAAGATTATTTGTACAAGAACTTTCCCTGTTTGTTTAATGTTGCTAAGTAGATCTTGTTATAATATATTAGTTAGGATTTATTGTTATACAATTATCGTAGTAAAAAAAATATAATTTGATATAGTTTCCTTTGTAATTATTTATGTTGTATAGTTGATCAATAATACACAGGGTGGGATCCGGTATAATAGAATTAACCTAATCATTCGAACTCGAGTAATACAATTAACCTAATATAATTACTCTAGTTCAAATGAAAATTACTCTGGTTATTCGTACGTTTTGTACGATAAAACCTATATGTATTTGATCTAACACATAACATATAAACAGTTTTCACTATTTATTATTTTTTTTTAAAGGTAACTGATCTGGATTTGAAATTAGTTTTGAATATATCCAGTGATTCCCAGTGTTTGCTGAATAACTGATACTATGATCTTCTCTGTTATCTCCTCAGAGTATGTTGAAACGTGTGTACGATCGTCATGAGCTAAATCGGTTTGATGTGGAGCAAGTATGTTACAAACCCATAATTTATCTCAGTTTTTATGTTATGAAGATATTAATGGTTATAGTTAAGTGGAGATTTATGTTTGTTGCAGGTGATTTGTTCAGTTTGTGACACAGAACAACCGGTATATGTATACTTCATGATTCGATCTAGAACGATTTAATTGCTTATGTTTCTGAATTTTTTATTTGTGATTCAGGTTCATCGTACCTGCACAAACTGTGGAGTTAATATGGGGGAGTACTTATGTGAAATCTGCAAATTCTATGATGATGATGTATGTAATCGAACGTATATGTTGTGTATTGAACGAGTATGTATTTGTTTCACTGATTTTGGTTATCGTATTGCAGATTGACAAGGGTCTGTTCCATTGCGACGATTGTGGCATCTGCAGGTTTGTACATGAAGATTATGTTTGCTATTTTTTTTTTTTTTTGTATTTTCTATTGTGTTATTTGTTATTTTGATTTACACCATTTTTATTGTGGTCAGAGTTGGTGGCCGTGAGAACTTCTTCCATTGCAATAAATGTGGTATGTATAGAAAGAATTGTTTTGTATGTGTGTTAGTGCAGTGTCGGATTCAGATTTTTTTTTTTTTATAGTCGTGTCACAGTTTTTCGAAAAAAAAAGATGTTAGAGGAATCTTGTTTTTTACACGAGTGAGAATGATTAAATACATTACAAGTAAATGTGACTGGAATTGTCACACGCAGGATCTTGCTATTCTATCGGTTTACTTGATAACCATTCATGTGTCGAAAACTCTATGCACAATCATTGTCCAATATGTTATGAGGTTTGCTTCTTTCCTCATCTCTCCTATGCTTTTTATGTGAAAAGATTGTGAAACTTAATTGCTAGTTTGCTACTGCTATGCTTGTAGTATCTATTCGACTCGATGAAAGACACTGCTGTCATGAAATGTGGGCACACGATGCACCGTGAATGTTACATTGAGATGATAAAACGAGACAAGTAAGCGTTTCTGTGACTCCTGTCGCTATTTTTGCATCATTTTGTTAACTTTTTTTTTTTTTTGGCTTTTTTAAATAGATTCTGCTGTCCACTATGCACGAAATCAATAATGGACATGTCCGCAGCATGGAAGATGATAGACGAAGAGGTGTGTATGGGTCTATCGAGTCGATTTTTGCTATCCAACATGTCTAATTCTCACGTTTTCCAATTTAGTCAACGCTCGATCCGAAGCCTGCTCCTTCTTTTTGGTCATCTTTTAATATTTGTATGTTCATTTTGCAGATCGAAGCTACTACGATGCCTGATGAATACAGGCGAAAGAAGGTAACCAACACATATCCTTTAAAGTGAACATTTCTGTATGGTGATATTCTTTTTCGATATCATACAACATAACAACCTGCTTATGAGTAAGCAAGTCAGAATTTTAACCTTTGTACCGATATTGTAACATTCGCAGATTTGGATACTATGCAACGATTGCAACGACACAACAGAAGTTTACTTCCACATATTAGGACATAAATGCCGTCATTGCAGATCTTATAATACCCGGTCCATTGCCCCTCCCGTTCTACCACAAGAATGACCGAATGCTGGTCTTCCTTTCGCATCTTCAAGTGGGTTTGATTCATATATTATGACCACTGGATTAGCATTTATATTTGCTGTAGACACATGGTTTTGGAGTGCCTCAGAAACATTTAGCTACCCAATTCTTCCTCAACTTGTGTGGATTGAGTTGAAGTAGGCTTTACTAAATTACTAGATATCGTTGTAAAACTACTATAGATATCTTATGTTTGTTTTTGTGTTGTCTTATATGTTGTTATCTAAAAGTGTTTTGGGATTAAAATACAAATTTATTGTTATTATCATTAGCTGTCTAGCTTAGAAACTTGTGAGTTACACGGGTTGAGTAAATAAAATATTAAATAGTTAGTAATAAAGATTTAATAATTATAAAATGATTTCTTAAGATGAGAAATGAATTAAATTACATGTAGTATGTACTTTAAGTAATAAAATTATTTTAATTAACCTTTTTCACATTAAAAAATTTTACAAGTTATTTTACTTCAGGTCTTTCCCTCTTTAATAAGGTCGGGACAACTTATAAACGCTATCGACTTAGCATAAGACGATGATGTTTGACCATTAACAACACAGTTAACCCAAAAGTGTTGTTGGCGCGTGCTTGAAATGGTAGCTTGTCTACATGAATAATGAAAACAAAACTAGCTTATGAAAAAAACATCCTTCAGGCAAATCAATACACACAGATGCCTTATTTTGTTGAAATAAATTACATAATTTACCATTTTTGGACTTATATACCATTACCAACAATTATGCACACAATGCATTATATACATATATACGTACACATACACACAGACAAATACCCAACTGACCTCAGATAGAAACTTTTTCTAACCTGATGTTCCTGCAATCTGACTTTGGCATGACCAATGAGAACTAACGGGCTTAGGTGCTGAAATCTGAACGCGTATGACCTCATGAATTGCACCGCGATAAAGAACGTCAAGAACTTCCTGCTCTTTTGTCATTGCAAGATCTCTAAGGGAAGCCCTCCTCGAAATTGACTCGTCACGCAGTCTAAATCCGTACGACCACCGGCCGAGCTTCCACCACTGAACACATATTTTTCTATCGGAAATCTTGCTCCTATATAAGGCTTCCATCACACGCTCAGCCTGCAAAAAATGCCATAAATTTTATAATACCAATGAACATGTAAATGCTTTAATTTAATTAGTTTTAAGCACCAAGCCGAACCCGAGCTCGACCAGGTTCGAGGTCGAACTCGATTAACTTATTCGAGCTCAAGCTCGGCTCGGCTATTATTTATTAGTTAATATATTAAATAAAAATAATATAAATTATAGACTCGTTTAGGCTCGCAAGCTCGATAAGTGAAGCTCGGGCTCGTTTATCAAACAAGCTTATTTTTAGGTTCGGGCTCAGCTCGTAAAGAAGTTCAAAAAAGCTCGGCTTCGCTCGTTTACTAAAAAAATTTATATATGGGGTAAATGTTATTAAATATTAATAAAACTAATATTACATTAGGCTCAATAAGGCTCGAAGAGCCTGACGAGCTTCACATGTCAGGCTCGGGCTCAAAAAATAATTGAGCTTTGTTATAGTCTCAAGCTTGGCTCGTTTCGAGCTTTTTCTCGAGCCGATCTCGAGCAGCTTGCACCCCTAGTTACAGATCACATCATCACCAAGAAGTTTAACTTGATAGACAAAATAGAAGATTAAATGGCTAAATGGATGGTTGTTGTATGCTTACCGGCACTCCAAGCCATGCTATACAGTAGTGCATACCAGCCAAATTAAGCAGCACATGAAGATTTTCTTTGAAAAAGAACAACACTACATCTCTAAATCCAAACTGCATTGAATGCATGTTTTGCATTGCAACCAGATAATGATTAACCTCGATGGACTCTGACGATATGCATTGTTCCAAAAAAGCAATAACAGCATCTGCTTTACTAGCCATCTCATGATGTTTGTTCACATAAAATCCCCTCCATCCCTACATTCACATGTAAAAGATAAAACCAAAAGATGAATATCATCTACAATTCTACATTAATAGAGATACAACAGAATGTTGGAAGCTTGGTTTTAAAAGCGCGTGGGGTCCAAGGTGTTTAGGTCTTGAAAGTCGAGGTGCGGGACAAGAGCTTCACTTATACGAGGCGTTGCTCTATGTACACCCAAAAGTTGCACCTCTCTCAACTCTTTTACATATCAGCCTTCTTTGTCAAGGAAACCATTCATAATCTATTCATCCTTTTGTACATTTTTACATATCAGCCTCTTTTAGAACCTAATTCTAGCCCGACCTTATTTTTGACCCACGTGATGGAGCACCACCTCAACAGGGGCGGCTCAACCTATTTGAGGGCCTAAAGCGAGCTTTATTATCAAGGTCTGAGGCATCTCACAGGCCGCCCCGTGCCAGGTGGTTTAAAAAAACAAACTTGGAAGTGAATGATCGTACATAATAATCAATTTTGTCATTTTTTTTGAAGGACCAACAAAAGCCCGATCACCCAGGCATGGTTTAAAACAACGGCTTACGCGTGCGCGCCTCAAGGTGAGGCACCCAAATAACGAGTCTGAGGCGGCGCCTCGGAGGGTTATTTTGTACGCGTTCCTCAAGGCACGTCAGGGGGTTTTGATGCTTTCGACTTTTTGGTCAATTTCATACATTTCGTGTCTTTTTTATGTGTGTTTTTGATGAAATTAGTTGGTATTTTATTTTTATAAGGTATATAATTTTTATATTTATTTTTTAATTCCGCCTCGAGGCCAAGGGAAAAAGACTAAAGGCACGCTTCCGTACTTTTTAACCTTACACCCGGGTAAATCCAATGGCAAAAGGCCACCCACGTCCACGAACGCAGATGACCCGGCCCGCCACCATTCCGGAGGAAACCCACCGCCAAAATAGTTTGTGCACCCAACCATGGAGTATTAGTTTTCTAAGTCATATTTAAAATTTTGCATTATAACCAGAATATAATATTATCATATCCTTCAATCAATTTGTTAATAATATATATCTCTGCAAGTCTGCAACCACCATCCTAACAAACAAATATACATAAAAACACAATTATATAAAAAAACCCTAAAAAAAACAGAAATTGACCTTCAAATTAGAGTCCAAATGCTGCTGCTGGAGATGATGAGGGTTGAATTCAGGAACAACATGACCTTTGTCAAAACCTAGGGCTGGCCACCTGTCTATGCATAGACCTGACCATATATGATCCGACCCACAAAGCTCCCGCCAAAACCGAGAGCAACTACCCAACGCACACAAATCCAATTCCTTCATCAAAATCCCAAATTTATTTCATCAAAAAATTACAAAAATCAGAAAGATGATTCTTAAATCTCATAAATATTAACAGATACCTGAAGCAAAGAGGCGATTTTGAAGGCAATATCGGTGGGAACCGAGTTGTGTATGGACCGATTGTTCATCTTTTGTTGGTGATTTTTTTGGTAGAGAAAAGGGGAAGAATTTAGAAGAAATACTATTAATGGATTGGAGAAACGGTGACGATCATGTGCTTTTTTCAGCTAAATTTGTGCTGCGATTGCGTGGATGTGTGCAAAGCAAAACAAACCACGTTGCAACTATAAATTTTATCTGTTTTTCCTTTAACTTGTGCATATGTCAACGGTTTTTTTTTAGATATTGTTTTGACAAAAAAAAAAAAAAAAAAAGGTTTCAGGACAAGTGTGTTGAGGCGAGATTGTTAAATCAACTAGTTGATGAAGCCAGGTACGCGGAAGCGTGCGCTGGTGGAGGGCCCGGAATAACCTGCCCAAATGGATGGTCTCCGTGGTTCGAACCCGGGGTTCTCCATTACCCAGCTGTGTCGTCGACCAGCTGGTCTAAATGCCGTTCAAAAAAAAAAACTAGTTGATTTTATGTCCGCGCGTTGTGGCGAAGACCCAATGACTGCAAAACACGTGTCAGCAACGGCAAGCAACTACCGAATATCAAAAAATAAATAAAAATGACATGGTAAGGATAGTCACTCCGTTCTAAAAAAAAGATTTTAAATAACCTAATATATAATAATAGGACCCCACACGTCCTACACGTTGGAAATTCGGTTGTTTTCAGTTCAGTTATTTCGGTGCTAACACGTTAAAATATGGATGAGCTCGGTACCGGTAACGGCACCGAAAGTACCGATCCGGAAAATCATCGAAATTAGGTACCTGCACCGAAAATGTTCGGTACAATACGGTATGGTATTTGAAGGTAAAAATCAATAAATACAGGTATGGTGCTAGACCGGTATTGAACCGAAAGTAACGATTCTGAAAACGCCAAAAGGTGGGTACCAAATTGGTGCCGAAAATGATTTGGTATAATAAATTTGGTACCGATACGATACCGGTTTGATTACAGGATTTGATACGATTTGCTCATCAATAATCTAAATATCCAAGTTAATTTTACATGCTATAATTCATTCATTGCAGAAAAAGACAAAAAAAAGAAGCGAAATAAGTTGTTGTGTATATAAAACCTCATTCAAATGAACTACAATTTACTTACTGTGTGTATGAAAAGTAATCTAAATGGTGCAATTACTTGCATTGTTACGTTGCTACAAGATTTGATGAGCTCGGTACCAACCGGTACCGAAATCCCCAAAAGTGGGTACCGGTACTGAATATACCTGGTACGGTACGGTTCGGTACCGGTCGATACTGGTACGACACCGGTATTTGAGGGTAAAAACCGGTGAATACCGGTGCCGAACCCATACCAAAAATACAATCGGTTTGCTAAATTTGATACCGGTACCGGTACCCGATACCATTTGCTCATCACTTAGTGATGTTACTATTGATTTAATTCTATTTTTAATATATAGGCCCAAAAGTGGGTACCTGTATCAAATATACCTGGTACGGTACGGTTTGGTAACGGTCGGTACTGGTACGACACCGGTAATTGAGAGTAAAAACCGGTGAATATCGGTGTCGAACAGGTACCGAAAATACACCCGATTTGATAAATTTGATACCGGTACCGATACTCGATACCATTTGCTCATAATTATTATTATTGTATTAATAATAGGTATTATTATCATATAGTAATATAAAACTACTATTCATTCATTTGTATTATTATCATATAGTAATAATAGATGTAAAAACATTGAATTACATGTGATTTAATGTTTTAACGTTTTTGACTCAATACTTTAAAAATAATTATTTTATTTCTTGATTCATTTAATTTGTCTTCATTTTACTGCCCGCCCCTAATTTTGTCTAAAATGTTTGTTAAAGCTAAGGGTATTATGGTAATTCTATAAATACGAATTTAAATTGATTTTTATAATATACATTTGTTTTGTCTTTTTGTTGATATAAGTATGTATAACAAAAACAAAACCATTTTCTCACTTCATCACCCACTTTCCTACATGGGAGGCTTAGATGGTGTGCGGGGAGGACTTCCGCACAGGGCACGTGATTTCGCAGGGCATATGGTTAAAAAAATCCGATATATATATATATGTTATTTTTTTAAAATAGTAAACCCATACCAATTTCAAGTAAGACTCATTTACAAATCATTTTCTTTATGGTTTAGACTTTAGAATTTAGAATTTAGCCCAATAGGTTAATTGAGCCCATTTCTAATTGAAAACGAAGTCTTAGATAATATAAATTGTGAATAGTTCTGTCACGGCCCCCGGCCCGGTTTTACCCGGTTCCGAAGTCGCGGGACAGAAACCCGTGGTATTGGTGTTTAGTTTGGCAGCGGAAATTTTTAACCGTGGTATTGGTGTTTAGTTTGGCAGCGGAAATTTTTAACAGGATCTTTTAAAACTGAAAATGCCCAATTATTTTATTTCATATTTTGGGACAAACCCCATAATTTACAATTAAGGAATTTTTACGGGGGAAATTCCCTGTTTACAAAAACATGTTTATTTATTTACTGGCCACTTTATCCAAGCTGGTGGTGCTACTCGGCACTTTTCCTTGTTCACAGTAAATCACCTGAAACATGTTTAAAAATTTTTTATCAGCGGGGAAATACTGGCGAGTCATTCAATTTGTACAAAATGACACAGTATTATAATCTACAAGATTAAGAGCGATTACAATTGCCACTATCTTACAATTATCTGGTCTAGGGTCACACCCTTGTGACTATGGTCATACCACCATTGGGTCCTTTCACCCAATAGTGATGATTATCACTGTTTAGGTTCGTCCACCTAAAAGTGAGAAAACAGTAGTAATGTGCACAATACCCCACTTACTGCCAGTAATTTAAGATAACAAAGACTTACCCTCTGTAAAATTTAAGTAATGTGCACAATACCCCACCATTGGGTCCTTTCACCCAATAGTGATGATTATCACTGTTTAGGTTCGTCACCTGGTGACTATGGTCATACCACCATTTACCTACTGATTATGCCTGATAACCTAGTTAAATAACAATGCACACGAACTAGGTTAGTAACTTAATACAACATTTACGATAAGCTCAGGAAATCAAAACCCTCACGACGAATGACAAAGTATAGCCCGAATTCGGGCAGCACTTAAACGTCCATCGGATCGGTTTAAATTGATCGGACATTGTATCGTAGCAGTGATCGAGTTATTACCCTGTAATCGTAGCAGCGTTTCCTTACTTTAATCTACGAAAATGAGCAGTATTTTTTGTGTTTGAAGAAGTTTTACGAACACAGATGAAAAGGTGTAACACCCTGGTTATAATTTAACGTTTAACGTATAATTTAAACTCATAATCATGTAATTATAGTCACAATTATACTGAAAATACGGGTTTGTTAAAAACTTTTACAATTTAAAAGTAATACAACATAATGTAGTTTATTTCGTCGTTATAGAATATCGACAATACAACGTTGCGGAAGCTTTGTTTAACATGTGTTCGGTTCTTGCACGATACTTGATCTTCATCCGGGACTCTTGACATTCACCTGTGATCAAAACCAACTTAAAGGTCAGTTTTGATAATTAAATAACCAATATAACAAGGAAATTAGGAAATCCAACATTGATATCTTGATCCACAATCGATTAATTGAATTCTGGCCTCCACCGTAACTTACGGTGGTCACCGTAAGTTACGATGGCCTCTGAATGTCAAATTTCCCCACCGTAAATCAGGGGTATTCTACCGTAAAGATTTTAGCTCCACCGTTACTTACGGTGGCACCGTAAGTTACGGTGGCCCCTGCATTCTGCCTTTCCATTTTGTCGTTTATTGACACGAAAACTTTCGTATCTTTCAATCCGCTCATCCGTTTGACCTCCCGTTTCGTCATACATGTTTGTAATTTGATCCCCCATCATATGGAGTTAAAATCCTACGTCCAACATGAGAAATTTTGAGACTTCTAAGCCTTCGACTTGTTACCTTTTTACCGAATTTTAACCCGTTTATGCATTTTATCAAACAAACGTATTTATTTGATTCCTATATTTCATACACTTCTTCAAATTAATGTTACCTACTATATTAGGTTCTAATCATAGGTTTATTACACAATTTAAACCCGTTTTCGCTCGTATGCCTATTTTGACCCGTTAAGGGTATTTTAAGCACTTTAAAGCTTGAAATCGCTTTCATTCCTTTCTAGCATTGTAGTTCTACATTTCTTATCTAGTAATCTCCCACTATAACTATATATATATTGGGTTTAATGTGAATATCTATATGTTCCGAGTTTTACCCCTCGGATTACCATTTTACGGCAAAGACTCATATAAAGCCCTTCGACCCAAGAATTTATGTTTTTCACTATCTAACTTATCCTAAGCATTTATATAATCAATAAACTTATTTCCGAACCACCTTTAAGGGTCGTTCGTCCGAATTAGCTTACAAGGGCAATTTGGTCAATTTTCATCCTTCTTTAACTACAAGGGTCCTTTAAATACTTGATTGACCCAAAATCCGACCCTTTTAACTATAATCTTATTTATAAACCCATGTGCTTCTAAAACACCATGAACATAATTCAATTTATTCGGTTTACCTTAAAGATAACCGAATATCTACACTTTAACATCGTCTAACTCTTATAGAACTCAAAATTCTACATGATGAGTTGTGTTATTATATATACCTGGCTCGGATCAATATATTGACCCGTTTCAATACCTTGCCTTCATAACCGCTAAGCAATAGCGATGTACTTATCCATTTGCTATTTATTCCTATAACATGTAACTCGGCAAACCATTAGACAATATTATCAAAGGGTGATAATTTCACCTTTTGACCCGTTTATTTACCTAGTGATGTTCATCACTTCAAGTAAATGCCAATTTCATGTATTATGCTAATTTAAAGTCTACTAGCTAGAATACGGAATCAAGCATAACGTAATGGAATCGTAGTTACGTACCTTTTACGCACTCTTTTTAAACGCGTATTTCCACCGGCTTATCCGTTTGACGATCCGGATTCCTTGCCTAAAGAGTTCAATTCACAATCCGTTTAGAACCCTTTTTATAAGTCTTTACGCACAATTTCTTAATATATTCAAATCTGCGTTTTACCCAACCTTTACATTTTAACCTTCATTTAGGCGTTATATCAAACACCTAGCGGGTCAGATTTCTACATAATCTAAACCAAGTTCATGACTTGAGTTTATCACCCCAATTAACTTCAATTAGACTATATACGCATATTTTAACATCAACAATTCAGAGATTTTCCTCATAATTTCAGTTTACACTAGAACAACACCCAATCTCCTAGTGTTTATTAAATTCTACATAACCCACTAATCACCTACAATGGTGTTCATGGATTTTACTAAAACTTTACATGATTTCAACTTGTATTTGTCTAGGGTTTGTCCCTAGACATTATAGTGTTCCTAAATCATCATAAAACACACATGCAACCAAAAATTCAGGTTCTCCCAATTTCATGAGAATTTCAAGTTGAGAGTTTTCATCAAACTTTACATACCTTGTAATCTTCTTGTGACGAGGATCAAAATTCTATGTTCAGATTTCGATTTTGGGCTGAATTGAACCTTCAATTGATCAATTTTTGTGAGAGTTAGGGTTTGGTGAAGAACCCTTGTCGCCCTCCTGCTTCTTGTACGACCAGACACACTCAAAGTGTGTTTGGTGTGTGTTAATTTTTGTTTTTATGAAATTAAGTTTCAAGTTTAGCAACATAGGCCCCTCATCTTTTGTTTGACATATAGTTTTGGTTGTTTTAACCCTATTTCAAGTTATTTCTAGACTTGTAGTTAACTAGGTTATAATTTTCCTAGTTATTCATCTTGTTCAAAACCCCGTTTTATTTTAAGTCCCGTTAAATCTCGGGCCTTTTTATATACTTTGCTTTCTTAAAGTATTTCCCATCCGTTTAATAAATAATAGATTTATTTATTTAAATCCTAATATTCACCGGGTTAATTTTACTACTAACGGTATTTTACCCGTTTTTACTATTAACGAGGTTTGATTACCAAACCCGTTTTCGGGGTGTTACAAGTCTACCCCCCTTAAAGAGGTTTCGTCCTTGAAACCTTTTCTTTCATAATTTATCGAACCCCTTTGTGAATCCGTTACCTTGACCCGTTTAAAGGTCTTTAGTGAAATCTTTAACTTTTAACAACAATTTCTTTTGTTTTCCAAGTTCATGTATTTGGTTCAGTTATACCGAATCCACCGATTATAAGCAACCAAATTTATGTAAATGACCTTAACCGGTCCCACTAACTAGACTTATTAATCCAGTTACTCTTTACCGCTCGCTTGGTTATAATGTGATTCCACTTCACATTGTATTTCCTTGACCGTGATCGTGTCACGTCATGTTTAATTTATATCAACGTTTCTTTGTCATACTTCTTCTTTTCGAATGTATTGTCTCGCACCTATCGATGTTAAGACCCATACTCTTTGATATTAACCATTTTCTAATCTCCCTTGCAATATCCATATTTGTTAAAACATTGTTTCTTATTAAAACTAAATTTTAGTTTAATGTTTCCTTTTTCTCCTTGTCTTACATCTTTTACTCATTTTCGAGACTTTTACGTCTGAAAATTATTCCTTTCCATTGTCTTTTCGGTAATATTTTTTGTCCTTTTTGTGAATTATCAGAATTTAAATAATTATGAATCTTTTTTGTCATTTCTGCCCGCTTATATGTTTTAGTGATATCCCTCACTCTCGTCAACCAGGCCTTTCACGATCTCTTCGCTTTTAACTCACTCAGTTAAGTTAGCGAAACCCCTTGCTTTTATACTACCTTTACCTTCCGTTATTATTTTACGCGGGGAGTTTAACCATTTTCCTCGCTTCACGTTATTGACCCGTAGGTTCTTTCACTTAGCCTCGTAGGCTTATTTCTTTAGATTTTCACCTTTTTAAGGCAAGACCTTTATGATCCCTTTGCTTCAATTCATGTCTTGTGGGTCATTTTGGCCCCGTAGACCTTTACACTAATTAATATCTCGTAGGTTATGCTGATCCCGTAGATCATCTTTTATTCTAGTCTTTATTCAAATGTGTATACGTTTATATACGCATATGGCGTTAAGGCACCCCTTTTTATGTTTATAATTATTCACCTTTACTTCTTGGATTTCGTTTGACCTTGACCGTAGTCTAAGGCTACATTGTTTTCTTTCGAATCATCTTTCCGACTTCTCGACTTCTAACGTCAAATTACACGTCGGTGTTCTATACACTTACCGTTACCCGGTTCTTACCTGTACTTCTTTACGTCCCATTACCCGGGTTCTTTTATTTCAATGTTTTTAACGCCTATAACTCCTTTACGTAGGTTTATTAATACTTCTCATTTTTATTTATCCGATTCGCGCTTACTTACCTTAGCAAGTGTTATCCTTTATTAAATTTGTTTGACTTGTTCGTGTGAACATTCATTACTTATGAATGCCAAACTTCAGTCTTTGTTTGACCCATTCAGCTTTGAAATAGCTGAGCGTAGTTATTAACATTTCTGTTTGCAAATTCTCATTGTCTTTTATTCATGACTCATATTCCGAGTCTTTTGACTTTCTATCTCGCGTTCCCGTCTCTTGGTTTACGCATTCTTTCCAAATCCTACCCATTCATCGGGTATCTTTACCATAATCATTTTCAAGTAACCATTCTTATATGGTTTTAGACGTTATTTTAATTTATTTGGTCGTCTTAGCGAGATCCATCGCTTTTATTCAATCAAGCCCTTTATTCTTTATTCGATTCGTTTGACTTGTCCATGTGAATTTCATCACTTGTGACAGTCAAACTTTTATCCCTATGCCTTAGCATTCCTATTGGTCGGTCTGTATTTTCTTTTTACTTGATCCTTGTCCCTTCTCTCGGGCTCGTTATTCTTACGTAATATGCTTCCGTCATCTGACTTACGTTTACGTTTACTATCAAACATCTTACTTATTTGATTCATTTGGGTACCATTTAATTTAGTCCCATTCACCCCACCCTTACTACATCGGACATAAATGTGTCCGCTATAAGAAGTTCATGGTATCATATGCAACTACTTACTTGGCCAGAGTAAGCGATTAACACATGACACGCATGACCTTTTTATAGTTTTCACATCACGCCCTATGTAAGTAATGCCTCTATTTGTTTCTCTTGGAAACAATATCCCGAATACATTTTCTATTCGGGTTTTTCCAAGTTTTTAATCTACATATGCAACTTTCAATTTCTACATATTTGTTGCATATCATTATTTGTGCAATTATATTTAAAATATGCACCTGGTAATGTTTGCCTTAACGGGCTTTCTTGCCATTACTTATTTGCGATCGTTACGCGATTTAGGTCCTTGGTGAGTATACTCTTCTTGTCATATCTCGGACCGTTCCATCATCATACTCACAATTCGTTTGACTCTCGTCGTCTTCAAACGCGAGTGTCCTTTAATTAAAATATTCACAAAAGTTAGTAACGTCAACTTTAAATAATCGCCCGTATTATAATACAAGGCTTTTTCTACTATACGCGTCAACGTGCGTATTTTTGTCAACTATCTCAGTCATTTTATTTGGGGTAACGTGTATCACACGATAGCCCTATGTGTTGTTTACAACACTTTAGCATGCTAAACTATTACATACATGTACTTACCGGATTTGCGATCAAGCCTCGAACCGAACACCAATTCTTTATTAAGAGCATAAGGTTTAAGTCCAAGCATAGCTTTCCCGCCATACTTGAATCTCTTAAACCAAGGCTCTGATACCAACTTGTAACACCCTGGTTATAATTTAACATTTAACGTATAATTTAAACTCATAATCATGTAATTATAGTCACAATTATACTGAAAATACGGGTTTGTTAAAAACTTTTACAATTTAAAAGTAATACAACATAATGTAGTTTATTTCGTCGTTATAGAATATCGACAATACAACGTTGCGGAAGCTTTGTTTAACAAGTGTTCGGTTCTTGCACGATACTTGATCTTCATCCGGGACTCTTGACATTCACCTGTGATCAAAACCAACTTAAAGGTCAGCTTTGATAATTAAATAACCAATATAACAAGGAAATTAGGAAATCCAACATTGATATCTTGATCCACAATCGATTAATTGAATTTTGGCCTCCACCGTAACTTACGGTGGTCACCGTAAGTTACGGTGGCCTCTGAATGTCAAATTTCCCCACCGTAAATCAGGGGTATTCTACCGTAAAGATTTTAGCTCCACCGTAACTTACGGTGGCACCGTAAGTTACGGTGGCCCCTGCATTCTGCCTTTCCATTTTGTCGTTTATTGACACGAAAACTTTCGTATCTTTCAATCCGCTCATCCGTTTGACCTCCCGTTTCTTCATACATGTTTGTAATTTGATCCCCCATCATATGGAGTTAAAATCCTACATCCAACATGAGAAATTTTGAGACTTCTAAGCCTTCGACTTGTTACCTTTTTACCGAATTTTAACCCGTTTATGCATTTTATCAAACAAACGTATTTATTTGATTCCTATATTTCATACACTTCTTCAAATTAATGTTACCTACTATATTAGGTTCTAATCATAGGTTTATTACACAATTTAAACCCGTTTTCGCTCGTATGCCTATTTTGACCCGTTAAGGGTATTTTAAGCACTTTAAAGCTTGAAATCGCTTTCATTCCTTTCTAGCATTGTAGTTCTACATTTCTTATCTAGTAATCTCTCACTACAACTATATATATATTGGGTTTAATTTGAATATCTATATGTTCCGAGTTTTACCCCTCGGATTACCATTTTACGGCAAAGACTCATATAAAGCCCTTCGACCCAAGAATTTATGTTTTTCACTATCTAACTTATCCTAAGCATTTATATAATCAATAAACTTATTTCCGAACCACCTTTAAGGGTCGTTCGTCCGAATTAGCTTACAAGGGCAATTTGGTCAATTTTCATCCTTCTTTAACTACAAGGGTCCTTTAAATACTTGATTGACCCAAAATCCGACCCTTTTAACTATAATCTTATTTATAAACCCATGTGCTTCTAAAACACCATGAACATAATTCAATTTATTCGGTTTACCGTAAAGATAACCGAATATCTACACTTTAACATCGTCTAACTCTTATAGAACTCCAAATTCTACATGATGAGTTGTGTTATTATACATACCTGGCTCGGATCAATATATTGACCCGTTTCAATACCTTGCCTTCATAACCGCTAAGCAATAGCGATGTACTTATCCATTTGCTATTTATTCCTATAACATGTAACTCGGCAAACCATTAGACAATATTGTCAAAGGGTGATAATTTCACCTTTTGACCCGTTTATTTACCTAGTGATGTTCATCACTTCAAGTAAATGCCAATTTCATGTATTATGCTAATTTAAAGTCTACTAGCTAGAATACGGAATCAAGCATAACGTAACGGAATTGTAGTTACGTACCTTTTACGCACTCTTTTTAAACGCGTATTTCCACCGGCTTATCCGTTTGACGATCCGGATTCCTTGCCTAAAGAGTTCAATTCACAATCCGTTTAGAACCCTTTTTATAAGTCTTTACGCACAATTTCTTAATATATTCAAATCTGCGTTTTACCCAACCTTTACATTTTAACCTTCATTTAGGCGTTATATCAAACACCTAGCGGGTCAGATTTCTACATAATCTAAACCAAGTTCATGACTTGAGTTTATCACCCCAATTAACTTCAATTAGACTATATACGCATATTTTAACATCAACAATTCAGAGATTTTCCTCATAATTTCAGTTTACACTAGAACAACACCCAATCTCCTAGTGTTTATTAAATTCTACATAACCCACTAATCACCTACAATGGTGTTCATGGATTTTACTAAAACTTTACATGATTTCAACTTGTATTTGTCTAGGGTTTGTCCCTAGACATTATAGTGTTCCTAAATCATCATAAAACACACATGCAACCAAAAATTCAGGTTCTCCCAATTTCATGAGAATTTCAAGTTGAAAGTTTTCATCAAACTTTACATACCTTGTAATCTTCTTGTGATGAGGATCAAAATTCTATGTTCAGATTTCGATTTTGGGCTGAATTGAACCTTCAATTGATCAATTTTTGTGAGAGTTAGGGTTTGGTGAAGAACCCTTGTCGCCCTCCTGCTTCTTGTACGACCAGACACACTCAAAGTGTGTTTGGTGTGTGTTAATTTTTGTTTTTATGAAATTAAGTTTCAAGTTTAGCAACATAGGCCCCTCATCTTTTGTTTGACATATAGTTTTGGTTGTTTTAACCCTATTTCAAGTTATTTCTAGACTTGTAGTTAACTAGGTTATAATTTTCCTAGTTATTCATCTTGTTCAAAACCCCGTTTTATTTTAAGTCCCGTTAAATCTCGGGCCTTTTTATATACTTTGCTTTCTCAAAGTATTTCCCATCCGTTTAATAAATATTAGATTTATTTATTTAAATCCTAATATTCACCGGGTTAATTTTACTACTAACGGTATTTTACCCGTTTTTACTATTAACGAGGTTTGATTACCAAACCCGTTTTCGGGGTGTTACAAAAGGCCATGCACTGCTCGTTATATAGCTGAAATTTGAGTCTCTCGCGGCCCACGTAAACCTAAAGAGAATCTTACGCTGCCCGCGAGGGCCACCCTAGCTACGGCTAGGGCTACCGTGTCACATGTAGGCTTGCCATGTGTCTGACACCTGGCCTAAAGCTTATCCGGAGATTCACCAAGCTGTCGCGCCCCGCGTAAGCTTAGCTTAATTCTTACGCGGCCCACGAGCGACCAATAAAATTGAATTTCTTTATTTTTCACAAGGAATAGGGTTTTAGGGGTCCGGGTTTCTACTTACGGGGCGTTTTAGGATAATTTCGTGCAAGTCCTTACAAGTTCCACCAATTTGCTATAAAGAATACAAGGAGGACTGCACGAATCATTGGTTAGATATTAGTTTATTAGTTATTACGGTATGTAATGTAACTCATTTGAATACTATAACTTTCTCATTTTTCGTAATTGCATTGTTTATTGAATATCATGATTTTGTCATTTTAGTAATTGCATTGTTTATCGTTAAGGCATAAGGGCACATTTTTCGAGTTCGAACATAGTACATGAATTCTCAGAGACGCCACTGCTTTCCTGCAACCATCGCCTCGCACACACCATAACCTGCAACCATCACCTCCGCCACCAACCACCACCAGTCACCACCCGCCACTTCACACACACCATAACCTGCAACCATCACCTCTGCCACCACAACCTTCACTTCCGCCAGCACCACCACTTTCTGCCGACTACCAGCAACCATTTTCCGCCGACTACCAGCAACCACAACCACTTGTCGTCGACTACCAACAACCACCTGCTGTTTTGAAACCCCCATCTGCTTTGAACCAACCACTCAACTCTAGATAAGAACCTTCATCGCCATCGTGTTTGAAACCCTAATTGAAAATCTAGGGTTTGAACGTTTAGATCCGAACGTTTACATCGGAGAATCGCCGGAGCCGTCAGAGTTCGTACTCATCCCGTCGGAAAAACAGTTAAATCGCACACTGGTAATGTTTCAATACATCATTGAGTTTGGTTTCCTTGGGGGATCAAAACCCCTGCGATAATTTCATTGAACGTCAACTGTGGTGTTTGAATTTATTGATTAAAGGGATAGGGTTTCTGGTTTGGGTTTGTTTAAGGAAGATGAATATTTGGGTTAATAAGAAACAGAAAATTAAGTGGTGGAGGATGGTGGTGATGGCAGGTGGTGCGGCGGGATGGTGATGGTGGTCGATTAGCAGCAGGAGGTGGGAGTGGTGACGGTGGTGGTTGGGCGGTATAATGGTGGCAGGTGGTTAGTGAGGCGATGGCTGTTGATGGTAACCGAGGGGGGGTGGCAGTGAGGTGGTGGGTGGTGGTGTTCGATGATGAAGAAGAGAGAAGGCATGCATTTAGAGAGAGAGAGAGAGAGAGAGAGAGTTTGTATATGTTAATATATAAATAATCAAATTTTTATTTTTCTGATGTTATAATAAATAGTTAAATGATTATGTTAAATATAAATTACCAAAGTACCCTTATTTTATACTTGAAATTACCAAAATACTCTTTCACTCTTACTTTCTATAATCCTTGTTCTTTATGTTTATTTCCTAACTACGGTCCTGATGTTATATTCTGCTGCAAATTTGATAAACACCGATACCACATGTTATCTGGTTCACGGCTGTTATCCTGGTTGTGGTCAGGGGTTGTGACATTCAATGTTGTAACACCTCGAAAATTCACGTCCTATAATGTATTGACACGTGTCATAAGCTTGAACATGTGAAAGAATGTTCTAGAAGGACTAAAGTTGACAAACATGGAATGTATGTGAATATAAGGGTTCAAAATGTCAACAAGGGATAAATATACTTTACAGCAAACCTACATGATGCTCATACTCTTAAACGAATGAATCATGGATCATACGAAGCTAATTGTGAAAGAAAGTGAGAGATTACAAACTACAGGGGTTAAATGTGTCAACATGTTTAAGGTATACCTCTGAGTGACCTTTTAGCAAACCCGAATCTTTGTAACGGTAAATTATGCTCACTTGAATACATGATAAAAATTTCATAAAGTTTCGTTATCGTATGAGAAAGTTATGATCAAATTCGTATATGAGGGGTTAAAGCGTCAACTTTGAAAATTATGACTTTTCGGGTAAACACAAAGCAAACCAAGGACTTAACAAAGTGGGTATAAGTCTTGAAGCCCTTATAGGTAAATTTGGAGGGCTCATAATGCAAGAAATAAAGTGGAATGCCCTTTCGAAGGACCAAGAGCCAAGGATGCAATAATGGAAAAGTTTGAAATCTGACAGCAGGACTCAGGCGGGCCGCGTAAGCCTTAACAGAGACTTACGCGGGCCGCGTCCGATCCCCAGATACAGAAAGTTGGGACATCAGCCTGTTTAAGCGCAATAACCGACTTTAGAAGATATTTTCCACTCCATGGGCGACCCCTACATGCTTTTTAGACCTTAGGGACATCTGTGGATGATCCATGACCAATGGTAGACTTGGTTGTCAATAATCTAGTGAGTTTAAATCACTATAAAAGGCCCCTTATGTTGCAACAATTTGATCACACCTTCCATCTGCATTCTTGAAGACTTCTGGAGCTCCAAAGCAGACCCAAGTCATCCATAGTCGTGCATAGGACTTTGGTAAGTACCCTTGACCTTCCTTAATCGAGTTTTACTTAGTTATTAGCTTAAAAGTCAAACCGTCATAATTAACGTTTGACTTAGCGATTAGTCATTAATGGTCCAGTGATTAGTCGAATTGAAGGTAGTTATAAGTTGGTAATTATGTGGGCATTAAACCCTTAAAAGGGCACCCTCTGATTCCCACTCTAACTAGACCATTTGTCGGGTCAAAGTTGATTAGAAAAAGTCAACAGAAGCTTAATTTGCGAATTAACATGTAATTAGCAATGTAGAAGGCATGTAACCTATTTTACCACTCATATAACTCGGTAATAAGTATAAGAACTGGTCTAAGCTTGTTTGGTCCGACAATTTTCTGTTTAGACCCGGTTCGGAACCGAAAGTCGCAAAACTTTGACTTTTGCTTTGACTTCAGTTCTGACCCGTTTTAGTAGAGTTTGGAAATGTATTAGGACTTCCTTAGGACCAGGTTTCATGTTGGTATAACCCTCTGTGGTTGGTTCGTTGTTTGTCCAATTCGTTTACACGTTTCCGTTAAATGCTTAAAGTTGACCATAACGCCCTTTTGACCATAAAACGAGAATTTTGGAAATGTGAAAGGAAAATAATCTTTGCTACTGATTTATAAACATGTCTCTAAAATTTTACATCAGTTGGAGGTGTAGATTAGGAGTTATGCCCAATAGCGTAATTAGAAAGCTTTTTGCTAATTAAACGGCGCAATTAGCATAACGCCTATCTAAACCCAATTTTTGACACCAAACCTTTTACCCACTGATGTAATATAATATTTTGAGACTTGTAAAGATTTTTAATTATTTTTAACCTGGTCATAACCTAAGGTTATCACCTTAATTCGGTAAATACCGATTATACCCTTTTCGGTCATAAAATGAGTTCTACATAATATTTTGACACTAATCCAATTGCTACTGATTTTATATAATAAATAAAGTATTTTTAACTTTATAATCTGATCAGAAAACTCAGATTTCCGGTATAACCCGGAAATCGCTTAAAAACGGCTTTTTAAGCATATTAAACGCATAGTTTGGGTTTAAAACCATTTTGTCATAAAAGACTTATTACCAACTGATATTACCTGTTAAAGTAAGTTGTTTTACTGATGTATTCAGACCCGAATCTCAGAATTTCATTTAATCTCTTTTATAATCTTTAAAATGACCAAAATACCCCTACGGGGCTTAAATTGAGATTAAACTCGTTTTGGGCATAACGGAAGATATCCTACTGATATCACAACCTATTTAAGGCATATTAACTTAGTAACCATGTAAATGACTCTTACGGTTACCCGTTACGCTTCTTACGCGTTCGGTTCTGTTTATGTAACTAGTTTGCATAAATTAGCCGAAACGGGTCAAACGTTATCGTTTTTATCTCAAAATCCAGAATGTGTTTAGATTGCCCATATTACAGAAGTCTTCAAACTTGTCGGGTCTAAGACACATTCTATTCCGGTCTTCGCTTAATCGTGCGTTTGAACCGTATCCTTCTTTAAAACTAACCGGTCTAGGCTTAGGCTTAATTAAAGACCCGTTAGGATTCTAATAGGTTATTATAAACCTTTGTTCCAGAATAGGAGACCCGGTAAAAGCTACACGCACTTGCTATTTGTGATCGACACTTGCAAAGGTAAATACTTTTAACTTATTTTCCCTATACGGGCTTGGGGTATAGTATATAAAATACCGCTTGGTCGGACATTGAATCTTTAATCGAATAGAGGTTAAATCATTGATATTCTCCATTTTGAAATGTTTTGTTTGCTTAAAGCCTTTGGGGGGTTAATGACCATGTCCCGGATATCCTTGGCATCATTTTATGAAATGGCCACGACCTAAGCACGGGGTGTAGACATACACCCGTCAGTGCCAAAATAAATAAATAATGTGGTGTGTCTATTGATCTTTAACCCGGTCTACGGATAGGGCTACTGAACGCATAAGGAACATGTAATTCTTTTACAAGATTATATTCAAATAATTATCCCAAGTTATAAAGAGTTTGTGCCACGTGCATTCAAATCAATTTTATTAAACCTTTTCAACTAAGTCTGTTGATTGTATTTACAGTGTAAACTGACGTATTTTCCCAAAAAGGTTAAGTGCAGGTACTACGCGAACTAGGCTGGCTTTCTCCTAGCGTCCACAATAAGTCTCGCAAGCTTGGATGTCAAAACTGTTAAACAATGTTCCCATTTTTATTTTGATCCACCTGTGGATTATTTTCGACTAATTGTGATACTTGATATTACAATTTATTAAAGTTGAAACATCTCTATCTTTGCTTCCGCTGTGCCTTTAAATATTGTGTTGTTTGACTATAATGTTACCAACCACGTCACAATACTCCCCCACCGGGCCCACCGGTCAAATGTGGAAATATCGGGGTGTGACAGGTTGGTATCAGAGCCAACATTGAGTGAATTAAACACTAGCCTTTTGTGTTTAATCTCAATTACACAATTGCACATTCCTAAATTTTCGAGTCTAGACAAAGAACATAGGACAAATCCAAATTGTTTTTATTTTAACTTTGTCCTTTATATATTTCTTGTTGTATTTTCATTATTAACAGGAAATATGCCGCCAAGATTCAGAAGAGTAGGAAGAGGCAAGGGGACAATCACTGCCCCCAACGATCACGAGGCCGGGCCTTCTCACCAGCGAGCTCCTTCTACTACTGCGAGTGCTGATCCTCAGGGAAACAGGAGGAACCTTTTTGAGCCTGCTAGACGGTCTGTCTCGCACAGTTCAACACCTCCCTATCGTCATTCTTTTGGGCCGCACTCGGAAAACGAGCCCGATAACCCACAACCTTCATATATACCTCTCCAGCGATCCCTTTTGCACAATTCCTTTGGCAACCCCACTCCTGTCTTTCAGGGCCGGTTTAACCCGGTAAACTATATCCAAGAACCAGTGGGTTTTAACCCATTGGGACCAGAGGACCACTTCTCAGAAGACAATGCAATGGATATGGACGAGGACACGGATCCCGTCGAGCCTGCATCAGGGACCCCCTACCATCCTATTGAGGTCTCTGATGGCTCATCCTTCCACGGATCACCCTACGGTGGTCCAGACAGTTTTCAAGCGAGGTTTAACCAACATGAATGGTACTTCACACCTTCGCACCATTCATCACCTCACCACCAGCAGCAGCAGCAGCAGGATCCCTCTGGGGATTCACGTTTCGTGGCAGTCACGCCACCGCCTCCACCGCCGCCAGTTCATCAAGCACCTCCAGAACCACCAAGGCGTAGGAGAACGGGCGCACGTATATCTGCGCGAGGAGGGGATTTTCACTTCAGCACCCCCCATCACTCAAGTGGCAGTCACTACCCGCCACTGCATGAAGACCCACAGATGGGTGGGCCCTCAAACCCAATTCCAGAGGTGAGTTCTGCACCAGTTGCACCACAGCCGCCACCAATGGGTTTTGGTAACCCGATTCCTACGTACGATGGATCAACAGCGTACAATCCGTTTGAGCAGCCGGCTCACACGAACTATAACTATGCTGAAGAACCTTACCAAGTGGTGTCAAACTACCTCGCCCTTCATCCTGAAGGACCTTATGGAACCCCTTGGGGAATGGGATATCCAACTCATGGGTATCAAATACCTGCACGACCTCCGATTCGACAGCAGTCGCAGCCACCACGATTTTCCCCACCGGAACAGGAGGAAATCCTCCAAAGACTAAGTTGGGTGGAACATGAATTCCAAGAAGAACGTAGGAACAACAGGGGATTCCTCAAAGGCCTAGCGAGCTTGTTGAAGGGGAAGAAGAAGAGGGATCATTAAATCCCTATATGTATTGTTGTATTTCCTATTTCAATTTAGTCCCTACGTGGACATTTATCTGTGTATTTAGTCCCTGCGTGGACTTATCTTTTTGTCCCTGCGTGGACATCTGTTTTAGTACTTGGTCCCTGCGTGGACTTGTATTTCGGTTTGGCCCCTGCGTGGGCAAGTTGTTCTGCTAAAAAGTCCCGTTTAGGGCAATGTGTAATCCTTTAAATATTTAATGGAATGTTTATAAATTTCATTTTTACCATTATATGCATAAATATTTTATACATGAAATAAATAAATCAAAATCATTCATTTTTAAAATAATCTGCCTATTATATATTAAATAAGAATCTTAAAGGTATAACCTAGCCTGGATGTCATTAAAAGACTTGGCCAAGATGGTAAGACCTGTTTAAAAGATTCGGATCCCTGTTAACATCTGAAAACATGTTAACGCTCCTGGCAGACGTGATTCGTTAAAAATCACACACGTCATTCTTATATAAGGATTCTTCAAAAGATTCCTAACCCAACTTAATGATCTATAAATCATGGGTTTAAATCATCAATTAAGATGATCATATATTGACCATCCATTGGTGATATAGTGCCTAAGGGCCATACACATTGTCATATAAGACAAAAGACAGTAGTAGTCTACGACTCCCTGTCAGAAAAAGGTAAAGAACTATGTTCAAACCTTCATGCTTTGATTCTCTAAAATCATGGCTTATAATTTAAAATGTCCCTGTGACTAGGCTTTATGTGCCACTAATAATACTGTTATTGTTTTATAATTAGGATAGATTATAATAGAAATCCTAACTAAATGTGAGTAACAAATTAACCAAATATGGTCTATGTTTACCATGGTTAATGAATTGTAATGAATTGCCCTAAAAGACAATTCCATAATAAACTCCCAAATAAATTATTGTCAATATCTTATGTAACAGTTCAAGATACAATGGCTGACTCGGATGAGATCAACAGTCACCCACGGGAGAATCAGGATGATGCCCGAATAAATATAGCGGGTACTGAACTGCAAGCGTTAATAGACAACGCTGTTACAAAGGCAATAGAACGGCAATATCAGGAATATAGCGGGACTCGGAGTAGAACCCTATCCGCACCGCATTCCAAGCCTAAGACTCATTCTGAGGCTCACAGCAAGCCACCTTCCAAAAAGGAAGAACCAAAGAAAGTTGATGACGATCGTCAGTCTTCAAATCAGCAAAGTGTCCCATCTCAAAGGATCGTACTAAATCAAGGACCCCGTAATAAGGGTTGCTCCTACAAGTACTTTGTTTCATGCAAGCCCCGGGATTTCACTGGGGAGAAAGGAGCTATAGACTGCATTTCATGGTTGGATGAGATGGACACCGTGGTTGATATCAGCGGGTGCGCTAAGAAGGATGTGGTAAAGTTTGTGTCTCAATCATTCAAAGGTGAGGCCTTAGCCTGGTGGAGATCGTTGATTCAAGCTACTGGGAAGATTCCACTGTACAATATGACATGGGAACAATTTATTGCCCTCATCAGGGAGAACTACTGTCCTTAGCATGAGGTTGAAAAGATTGAGTCAGATTTTCTGTCATTGGTAATGAAAAATCTGGATTGCCAAGCTTACCTTACGAGCTTTAATACAATGTCAAGGTTGGTTCCTTATCTGGTGACCCTGGAACCCAAAAGAATAGCTCGTTTCATTTGGGGTTTAGCCCCAGAGATTAAGGCAAGTGTAAAAGCCTCTCGGCCAGCTGCATTCAGGTCTGCAGCTGATATATCCTTGTCCCTCACACTGGATGCGGTCAGGCAGAGATCGCTGAGGAACACGGATGCCGAGAAAAGGAAGCGTGAAGATGACAATTCACGACGATCAGATAAGAAGCACAAGGGAAACAATGACCACAAGAAGGGGTCTGGTTCTAAGAAGGATGGGCATCAATCTGGAGATAAGCCCAAGTGTAAGATTTGTCAGAAGCACCACTTTGGGAGGTGCAGACTTGACTCAAAATCCCAATCTCAGCCGAGGCCTTGTGGGATTTGCAAGTCTTCGGAACATAAGACACTAGAGTGCAAGAAACTGAAGGACGCAACGTGCTACAGTTGCAACGAAAAAGGGCACATTAAGACAAATTGCCCAAAATATGCAAATAAAGCTGATGAAGGAAAGAAGACCAATGCTAGGGTCTTCAGGATGGATGCAAAGGAAGCTGTGCAGGACGACAATGTGATCACAGGTACCTTCCTCATAAATGATGTCTATGCAAGAGTACTTTTTGATTCAGGCGCTGATAAATCATTTGTAGATAATAAGTTTTGCAAATTTTTTAATTTACCTGTTAAAACCTTAAGTGTGAAATATGAGGTGGAATTAGCTGATGGCACCTTAGAAACCGCCTCAACCATATTAGATGGATGTTTCATATCCATTAAGAACCGCTCTTTTCCTTTGTCCCTACTTCCTTTGAAGTTAGCCGGTTTTGATATAGTGATAGGCATGGACTGGTTATCTCATAACCAGGCCCAGATTGTCTGCAATAAGAAGCAAGTGGTGATCAAGACTCCGTTTGGTGAATCACTTACCATTCAGGGAGATACCCAGTATGGACTGCCTGAGCAAGTGTCCATGCTCAAGGCCTCTAAGTGTTTAAAGAAGGGTTGTGTCATCTACATGGCACAAGTGACTATTGATGAGCCGAAACCCAAGATTGAGGATATCCCCGTCATTTCTGAATACCCTGAAGTTTTTCCTGAAGAACTACTTGGTTTACCACCAGATAGGCAAGTAGAATTCATAATTGACATCATCCCTGGAGCAGCACCTATTGCTAGAGCACCTTATAGGTTGGCACCAACAGAAATGAAGGAATTGAGAACACAACTAGATGAATTACTAGCCAAGGGTTTCATTAGACCTAGTTCGTCTCCTTGGGGAGCACCAATCTTATTTGTCAAGAAGAAGGATGGATCGATGCGTCTGTGCATCGATTACCGTGAGCTTAATAAGGTCACTATCAAGAATAGGTATCCATTGCCCAGGATCGACGATCTGTTCGATCAACTTCAAGGGGCAAGTTACTTCTCTAAGATTGACTTACGGTCAGGCTATCACCAACTGAAGGTTAGAGATGAAGACGTACACAAGACTGCATTTAGGACTCGTTATGGTCATTACGAGTTCCTAGTGATGCCTTTTGGGCTCACTAATGCACCAGCGGCATTCATGGACCTCATGAACCGCATTTGCAAGCCATACTTAGACAAATTCGTTATCGTTTTCATTGACGACATTCTGATTTATTCAAAGAATCAGGCCGACCATGAGAAACATCTTCGATGTATTCTTTCACTACTTCAGCAGGAGAAGCTCTATGCCAAATTTTCTAAGTGTGAATTTTGGCTTCGGGAAGTCCAATTCCTTGGACATATGGTTAGCGAACGCGGAATCCAAGTAGATCCCGCTAAGGTTGAAGCTGTCATGAATTGGAAAGAGCCGAAGACGCCCACAGAAATTCGCAGTTTCTTGGGATTGGCAGGATACTACAGGTAGGGGTGTTCAAAAAACTCGTGGCTCGCAGCTCGCTCGAAGATAGTTCGGCTCGAAATTAGCTCGGTTGTTAACGAGCCAGCTCGGCTCGGCTCGGTTTGTAAACGAGCCGAGCTCGAGCTTGGTCTGGCTCGGCTCGTGAGCTCGTGAACTGGCTCGATAAAGTTTACATCCTTCATTTTTTTTGTCCCACATCTCTTAGAAAACAAAAACTAAGGGAGTATTTCCCCTATAAAAGAATGTAAAGACAATGTACAAAGTGAATTAACTATTTATACTTGCATATTTAGCGATATGGTTAAATTAAATGGCAATTATGGCACTTAGTCTATGAAGAAATTCATTTTTAAGGGCTTTTTAACTAGTAAATTTTGCGGTTTTTTGTTAGTTCGAGCTAGATCGAGCCGAGCTAGCTCGAATTCTAATCGAGTCGAGCTCGAGCCTCAAATCTCAGCTCGATTTGAAATTCAAGCTCGAGCCGAGCCAGCTCGAATCGAGTTCGAGCCGAGCTCGAGCTGGGTCTAGCTCGGCTCGACTCGGCTCGTTTACAACCCTAACTACAGGCGCTCTATCAAAAATTTTTCAAGGATTGCTGCGCCCCTAACTTCCTTGACTAGGAAAGATATTAAGTTCAACTGGGACCCAAGCAGCAAGAATCTTTTGATATTTTGAAGCAGAAGTTGAGCAACGCTCCTGTACTGACATTGCCTGAAGGTACCGAAGAATTCGTGGTCTACTGCGACGCATCACACACTGGCATGGGGTGTGTGCTTATGCAGAAAGGCAAGGTTATTGCCTATGCTTCATGCCAGTTAAAGGTGCACGAGAAGAATTACACCACCCACGACTTGGAGTTGGGTGCCGTTGTATTTGCACTGAAGCTATGGAGGCACTATTTATATGGTATCAAGTGTGTGATCTATTCTGATCACAAGAGCCTCCAGCACCTGTTTAACCAAAAGGATTTGAACATGAGGCAACGACGTTGGATGGAAACCTTAAATGATTATGACTGTGAGATAAGATACCATCCTGGCAAGGCGAATGTAGTCGCCGATGCCTTGAGTCGAAAGGAAAGAGTGAAGCCTATAAGAATCAATGCCAAGAGCATTGAGATAAAGAATGGTTTGAACGAAAGGTTGTTAGCTGCACAGAAGGAAGCTGTGTTGGAAGCTAACTATCCTAATGAAAAGCTAGGGGTGACTGAGGAGCAGTTATCTCTTGGCAAGGACGGAATTCTGAGATTGAATGGACGAATATGGGTTCCAGTATATGGAGGACTTCGAGATGTTATCCTCCAGGAAGCCCACAATTCTAAATATTCCGTTCATCCTGGAGCTAATAAGATGTACCAGGATTTGAAAGCAATTTTTTGGTGGATAGGCTTGAAGAAGTCTATAGCTACCTATGTAGCTAAATGTTTGACGTGTGCACAAGTCAAAGCTGAACATCAGAAGCCGTCAGGTTTGCTACAACAGCCTGAACTTCCCACGTGGAAGTGGGAAATGGTGACGATGGATTTCATCACCAAGTTGCCGAAGACAAGGAAAGGAAATGATACGATATGGGTAATAGTAGATAGATTGACTAAGTCAGCACATTTCCTACCCATTAAGGAGACCTATAGCTCCGACATGTTAGCCCAATTGTACGTCGATAAGATTGTATCTCTACATGGCGTACCAGTGTCTATTATCTCTGACAGAGATACTAGATACACGTCACATTTTTGGAAGAGTTTCCAACAATCTTTGGGCACGCGCTTAAATTTCAGTACGGCTTACCATCCTCAGACGGACAGCCAGAGTGAGCGTACAATCCAAACTTTGGAAGACATGCTTCGTGCATGTGTGATCGACTTAGGTGGTAGTTGGGATAACCACCTGCCATTAATCGAGTTCTCGTATAACAATAGCTACCATACGAGCATCAAGGCTGCACCTTTCGAGGCCTTGTACGGAAGAAAGTGCAGAACGCCCGTTTGTTGGGGGGAAGTTGGAGATGTCCAACTATCAGGACCGGAAATAGTCTTTGAAACGACGGACAAGATTGTCCAGATTCGTGACCGCCTGAAAGCTGCCAGGGATAGACAGAAAAGCTACGCAGATTTAAAGCGAAAACCTTTTAACTTCGAGGTAGGTGACAAAGTGTTGCTTAAAGTATCACCCTGGAAGGGAGTGATGAGATTTGGTAAGAAAGGCAAGTTAAGCCCAAGATACATAGGACCATTCGAGGTCATTGAACGTGTCGGATCAGTTGCCTATAAGTTAAACTTACCTGAAGAGCTCAGTGGTATTCACAATGTATTCCACATCTGCAATCTGAAAAAGTGTTTCGCTGATGAATCACTAGTCATACCACACACAGATGTGCACATAGAAGAGAGCTTGAAGTTTGTTGAAAGACCTGTGTCGATCGAGGATCGACAGGTTAAGAAGCTTCGAAGGAAGCATGTACCAATCGTAAAGGTTAAATGGGATGCCCGTAGAGGTCCCGAGTACACGTGGGAGGTAGAGTCCACAATGAAAGAAAAGTACCCTCTTTTGTTTCGATAAATCTCAAGGTCGAGATTTCTTTTAAGGGGGTGAGGATGTAACACCTCGAAAATTCACGTCCTATAATGTATTGACACGTGTCATAAGCTTGAACATGTGAAAGAATGTTCTAGAAGGACTAAAGTTGACAAACATGGAAAGTATGTGAATATAAGGGTTCAAAATGTCAACAAGGGATAAAGATACTTTACAGCAACCCTACATGATGCTCATACTCTTAAACGAATGAATCATGGATCATACGAAGCTAATTGTGAAAGAAAGTGAGAGATTACAAACTACATGGGTTAAATGTGTCAACATGTTTAAGGTATACCTCTGAGTGACCTTTTAGCAAAACCGAAGCTTTGTAACGGTAAATTATGCTCACTAGAATACATGATAAAAATTTCATAAAGTTTTGTTATCGTATGAGAAAGTTATGATCAAATTCGTATATGAGGGGTTAAAGCGTCAACGTTGAAAATTATGACTTTTCGGGTAAACACAAAGCAAACCAAGGACTTAACAAAGTGGGTATAAGTCTTGAAGCCCTTATAGGTAAATTTGGAGGGCTCATAATGCAAGAAATAAAGTGGAATGCCCTTTCGAAGGACCAAGAGCCAAGGATGCAATAATGGAAAAGTTTGAAATCTGACAACAGGACTCAGGCGGGCCGCGTAAGCCTTAACAGAGACGTACGTGGGCCGCGTCCGATCCCCAGATAGAGAGAGTTGGGACAACAGCCTGTTTAAGCGCAATAACCGACTTTAGAAGATATTTTCCACTCCATGGGCGACCCTACATGCTTTTTAGACCTTAGGGACATCTGTGGATGATCCATGACCAATGGTAGACTTGGTTGTCAATAATCTAGTGAATTTAAATCACTATAAAAGGCCCCTTATGTTGCAACAATTTGATCACACCTTCCATCTGCATTCCTGAAGACTTCTGGAGCTCCAAAGCAGACCCAAGTCATCCCTAGTCGTGCATAGGACTTTGGTAAGTACCATTGACCTTCCTTAATCGAGTTTTACTTAGTTATTAGCTTAAAAGTCAAACCGTCGTAATTAACGTTTGACTTAGCGATTAGTCATTAATGGTCCAGTGATTAGTCGAATTGAAGGTAGTTATAAGTTGGTAATTATGTGGGCATTAAACCCTTAAAATGGCACCCTCTGATTCCCACTCTAACTAGACCATTTGTCGGGTCAAAGTTGATTAGAAAAAGTCAACAGAAGCTTAATTTGCGAATTAACATGTAATTAGCAATGTAGAAGGCATGTAACCTATTTTACCACTCATATAACTCGGTAATAAGTATAAGAACTGGTCTAAGCTTGTTTGATCCGACAATTTTCTGTTTAGACCTGGTTCGGAACCGAAAGTCGCAAAACTTTGACTTTTGCTTTGACTTCAGTTCTGACCCGTTTTAGTAGAGTTTGGAAATGCCTTAGGACTTCCTTAGGACCAGGTTGCATGTTGGTATAACCCTCTGTGGTTGGTTCGTTGTTTGTCCAATTCGTTTACACGTTTCCGTTAAATGCTTAAAGTTGACCATAATGCCCTTTTGACCATAAAACGAGAATTTTGGAAATGTGAAAGGACAATAATCTTTGCTGCTGATTTATAAACATGTCTCTAAAATTTCACATCAGTTGGAGGTCTAGATTAGGAGTTATCCCCAATAGCGTATTAGAAAGCTTTTTGCTAATTAAACGACGCAATTAGCATAACGCCTATCTAAACCCAATTTTTGACACCAAACCTTTTACCCACTGATGTAATATAATATTTTGAGACTTGTAAAGATTTTTAATTATTTTTAACCTGATCATAACCTAAGGTTATCACCTTAATTCGGTAAATACCGATTATACCCTTTTCGGTCATAAAATGAGTTCTACATAATATTTTGACACCAATCCAATTGCTACTGATTTTATATAATAAATAAAGTATTTTTAACTTTATAATCTGATCAGAAAACTCAGATTTCCGGTATAACCCGGAAATCGCTTAAAAACGGCTTTTTAAGCATATTAAATGCATAGTTTGGGTTTAAAACCATTTTGTCATAAAACTGATATAACCTGTTAAAGTAAGTTGTTTTACTGATGTATTCAGACCCGAATCTCAGAATTTCATTTAATCTCTTTTATAATCTTTAAAATGACCAAAATACCCCTACGGGGCTTAAATTGAGATTAAACTCGTTTTGGGCATAACGGAAGATATCCTACTGATATCACAACCTATTTAAGGCATATTAACTTAGGAAACCTGTAAATGACTCTTACGGTTACCCGTTACGCTTCTTACGCGTTCGGTTCGGTTTATGTAACTAGTTTGCATAAATTAGCCAAAACGGGTCAAACGTTATCGTTTTTATCTCAAAATCCAGAATGTGTTTAGATTTCCCATATTACACAAGTCTTCAAACTTGTCGAGTCTAAGACACATTCTATTCCGGTCTTCGTTTAATCGTGCGTTTGAACCGTATCCTTCTTTAAAACTAACCGGTCTAGGCTTAGGCTTAATTAAAGACCCGTTAGGATTCTAATAGGTTATTATAAACCTTCGTTCCGGAATAGGAGACCCGGTAAAAGCTACACGCACTTGCTATTTGTGATCGATACTTGCAAAGGTAAATACTTTTAACTTATTTTCCCTATACGGGCTTGGGGTATGGTATATAAAATACCACTTGGTCGGACATTGAATCTTTAATCGAATAGAGGTTAAATCATTGATATGCTCCGTTTTGAAATGTTTTGTTTGCTTAAAGCCTTTGGGGGGTTAATGACCATGTCCCGGATATCCTTGGCATCATTTTACGAAATGGCCACGACTTAAGCACGTGGTGTAGGCGTACACCCGTCAGTGCCAAAATAAATAAATAATGTGGTGTGTCTATTGATCTTTAACCCGGTCTACGGATCGGGCTACTGAACGCATAAGGAACATGTAATTCTTTTACAAGATTATATTCAAATAATTATCCCAAGTTATAAAGAGTTTGTGCCACGTGCATTCAAATCAATTTTATTAAACCTTTTCAACTGAGTCAGTTGATTGTATTTAACAGTGTAAACTGACGTATTTTCCCAAAAAGGTTAAGTGCAGGTACTACGCGAACTAGGCTGGCTTTCTCCTAGCGTCCACAATAAGTCTCGCAAGCTTGGATGTCAAAACTGTTGAACAATGTTTCCATTTTTATTTTGATCCACCTGTGGATTATTTTCGACTAATTGTGATACTTGATATTACAATTTATTAAAGTTGAAACATATCTATCTTTGCTTCCGCTGTGCATTTAAATATTGTGTTGTTTGACTATAATGTTACCAACCACGTCACAATACTCCCCCGCCGGGCCCACCGGTCAAATGTGGAAATATCGGGGTGTGACAAATGTCTCAAATCTCAACCTCAATTCCTTTATACCAATTCAATAGGGCCCGACCTTTTGGTTCGCTTATGGTCTCCAAAAAGTTAGAATGACCCTGCTTTGAGTCAGGGGCGTACCCACATGTATGTTAAGGTGGGCGGGCGCACTCTTTGAAAAAATAAAATTTAGTGCTAAATTTCCGGTAAAATCCTGACCGCACCCCTTGAAAATTTTCGTTCGCACCCCTTGAAAATTTTCGACCGTTCCCTTAGGAAAAGAAATCTTATGAATTTGTAAAAAAATTACGTAAACACTGATTTTTTTTAAATACAACCTAATTAACTTTCCACTTAACTAATTAACTTTCACTTAACACAATTAACTTTCTCTTAACCTTTAACCCAATAAACACACCATAACTCAAGGCCAACCCAATCTAATAATCTAATTTGAACTAAAATATAATTACCCAACTCACCGCAATTTCGGCCACCAAACTCACGAAAACAGCATCTCATCACTATTTTTGGGTATGGTTCGATTATTTTTTAGTTTTCTTGTTTTATTTGGATTTTTAAGAGAAATACAATTGTTAAAAAAGTTTGAAATTTTAGTTGTTTTGTTGTTCTTTGAAACTTTAGTTAGTTGATTTTGTTGTTTTAGTTAAAGTTTAGTGTGTTTAAATGGTTAGTTAGAATGAATCAACAATTAAAACTAGGGCTTGATTTTAAAGTTGAAAATTATGAAGTTTGGTGATGATTGTTTAGGTGTTTAGTGTTGAAATTAGTTGTATTATATAGAGAAAAACTTGTTTAGAAAAAGTAGCTATAGATGTTTTGATAGATTTCAAAAAATGAAAACCCATAGAGCGACATTTTAAATATGTTTGTAACGAAGTTTGACGTGTTTTTGATAATTATATAAATTTTAGCTTGATATTCTTTTGTGTTACATGACCCGACCCGATATGAATTGAATTTTTTATATACCTAGGGGCCTAAAATCTTTAAAAGTATTCCGCACCCCCATAAAAAAATTTCTGGGTCCGTCACTTCTTTAAGTAAAAGGACTACATTTTGATTCGCAAATATGTGTGATGTGTGACAACGATTTGGAGACAACTGAACATCAATTCACTTCTTGTTACATGGCTTTGGTTATTTGGCATCGTAAGCAAGTGGTGTAATATCCTTCAAATCTTTGCTTTCTCGGTCAAAGATTTGTTGGAATTACATAAAGCATCAAGGTTGTGGACAAAAAAAGGTAATTCATGGCATAATTATACTCGGAACCAGTCATACTTTATACCCAACCTGGTTATACCGTATACCACTACTTTTTTTTAATACCCGATAGATAGAATAGCCGAACTTTAAAGTATATTTTTATGTTTACTTAACAAGTACATATTATAAAACAAATAATTTGTACTTGAGTGAATTTATGTTAGTGTAATAAATTTTAATTATTTTTAGGAATTACAAACGAATTTAATATTTAAATGAATTTATTTTTGTGTAACATAATAAAAAAAGCTAATTTTTTTTTAAACAGGGTAATAATACCCGGATCCATACCTGATTATACCATACCCAGATACATAGGGTATAGCTATTCTCCTCAATACTCGTACCTGAACCGGTTTCTCTTAATATCCGATCATAGAACCAGGTGCCTTTGCAGTTTGCACACCACTTAACCAATAGGGGGCTGGGCCTGGGCCCTGGAGATATGTTTGTATGATATTACAAAATATGGGTCTTTAATAGTTCACGGAATCAGCCCAAATGAAGTTTCCAATAAACACCCAAATCAAATGAAGCCTGCTGGTTCTCGATCGAGTTGCAAAGGACGGAGGGTGACCAAGGGGCTGTTGATTCTCGATCGAATTCAGGTTTGCTCACCATCCAATCCAAACTTTGATTTATTCCGGTTTCGTTTGGATCTTGAAATTTTGATAGACAATAATTTCTAATTTTGTTCACCCACATTGAATTCAGAAGTTTATTTTGACTTGATAATCATGAACACCGACTTTGAATCTCAAGCATAATTATAAAAGTCATTCAACCATCACTATTTGAGTGGTGTTGTGGCTCAGCGAACCCTCCATCAGCTTGTGGTAAATGGGTAATAAATAATACTAGTTGTATTTAAACTCAAAAGTAAATTTGTTTTGTGTATCTCACAGGAAGGAATCAATCGAAAGTGCAGATCGGGAAGATGATCGTCTGCATCGCCGTCGTTGGGCATCAGGTTTCTTCTTCTTCTGTCTGCTTATTTGTGTTTAATTAATTTCATGAATCTTGTGTGATTATTATAATTATTATTATTAATATTTGGGGAGGACAGAATAATCCGCTGTACATTCAGAGCTTCACCGAAGCAGACGATGCGCTCAAGCTTCATCATATCGTTCATTGCTCTCTTGATGTTGTTGATGAAAGAGGTATCATCATCATCTAATGATTCTAATTGCATGAAACAATTACTTTTTTAAGAATTGTGTTTGTAGATCCTGTTGTTGATTACGCCCCGCTTGCGGTATGCACATATAATGTATATATGTGTGGGCCATCTGGGGCAAAAGTGAAAGTGCACTAATTTTAACGTTATTTTACTAATTTCGTGAAAATAACGTTAAAAGCTGAGGACGGTTAATCATGCATCGTGTGGTGGCGTTGATAGCTAAAAGACAAAAGGGTACATGCACTAATCGGTCTATGTCCCGATTGCTGAGTGTTATGTGCCTTATGTCCAAGGCTTGATGCAAAACTACTATTGAGCTGGGGGTCTCACTGGAAGCATCCTCTCTATATTTATGGGGTAGAGATAAGGCTGTCTACATCTTACCCTCCTCAGACCCTACCTTTGCTTTGCTATAGGTGGGATTTACTGAGTATGATGATAATGATGATGAGATCCTGTTGTTGATTAGGTTGTCTTTATTATGTCTTCAAGCAAATTTGCATAGCAATCTGAAAATACGATAACATGTTGGAAATGTATGTTGGGAGTTGTTCCTTCCTAGTTGACATATCGGTGCAGGTGTCAAATGGTGTGTTCATCAATAATGTTAACCGTCTATTGCAGATGATTTTTGAAGGGGTATACAGCTTAATAAATGGATCCCTGACCTGTTTGCAAATAAGACAAATTTAGGGAGTTGTCTAATATAATAAGATGGTATAGGAGGAATTAATCTATGCTTTATGCCTTTATGACTAAGCACAATTTGCTTAGTATAAAGTCCTTCAATTTTTTCCTCTTTTCTCACTTCTAAAGAGAGTGAAAAGGGAGCAAGGAACAAACAAGTTTAAAAGATTTCATGATCATTTAGAACTTAAGGAGGATAAGCTTGCATCATATATAGGCTAATCTAATCCATACTTTTATATGAAGATTTAGTAGTTTACCTTGGTTATTATGTTGAGCTCAAGCTATGGGTTTAAACAAACTTTCGTGATTCCAAATTTGGACAGCTATAAGTCAAACCGTGAGTTTTGATGTAATGAAGTATGATAATTGATTTAGCTGGTTAAAACCATATCTTTCATGTTGAATAAAAAAGTAAAGCAAAAAACTTGATTCCGAGTAAAAGTCACTTTTTTGTCTAAAGCATCCAAATTTATAAAAGCATAATCATAGCATAAAACCTGATAGTAGCTTTGTTTCAAGTCTATGGAAGTGTTGTTATCATTCAAACAATCAAATCGTAATCATTTTCAAATGTTTACAAAAATATGGATTTTTTTTTTCGGTTTGATCAAACATGAGTTTGTATAAGGGGTGGCAGAACTGACCCAAAGACACACTTTTGGAATTATTTGGGTAAGATATAAATCTTAGTAGGTCATAGTGGGTAAAACTGAAAATAGGAAAAAATAAGAATGGGTCAAGAAGAGAATACTGACGGGTCAGGATGGGCACATGGTTTCCTCGCCTCTTATGAAATTTATCACCTGTTTAGTGTGTTCGACCTTTTTTGGCGGTGTTCTGAATCTAGATGATCGATTTGATGAACATATTTTAGCATAATATGTTTATTATTGGCACTGGATAATCAAATTAGATGTCGTTTTACAATAGTGGCTCTTAATTGTATGTATCAGAGCTGTTTAATTTCACATTAGTATCGCTTTTCCCCAATCCGCTATGATTATTTTGATCCGAGTTAGGATTCTAACACAAATTTTAGTTTCTTTTAGGCTCTTCTGTAAACTAAGGTGTTTCTTTTGGGCAATAAATATTTGCTTTCTCTTGATATGTTACTGACAATTGAGATGTTTCTAGCAATTTATTTCATGTTTGATGCTGTTTTATGATACACGTGACTTAAATTATGCAATTGAAGGATTGCTCAACTGTGAACTTTTGTTAATCAGGTTGTCCTTTCAGTTCAAATTTTATGCAATTTTACATTATAATGCTTAGTGAAATTCAAGATTTTGAATAACTAGTGATAGTTCATGTAGGACTCAAGTTTTAGCTTTGTTTTTAGAGTGGTCATTTGTACTTTAAAGTTGTTGGGTTGAGCTCAATTTCATGGAATTAGGTTAAGGATATGGTCATGTATAATTTTTGACCATGTAGGTTCGACATGTTTAAAAATACAATTTTTAGGGGTTTTAGACATGTTTTAGGCTTGTTTAGGCCTTTTTCCATTATATATATATATTTACGATCTATACTTAATGGTAATGAGATTCTCATGGCTCTTTTGCAGTAAACAACCCAAAAAAATCCGGACCAATGCTGAATGAGACATTTCTTGGTCTTCTATATCCAACCGAAAATTACAAAGTGTGAGCATATTTCACGTTTAGATTGGGGAAGGTTCTATGCAGAACACTAAATATTGCGAGAACACGCAGAACAAAATGAATCACTCATTTTTTCAATCCTAAAAACCTAAAAAGTAAACGAAAATATTATAAATGTAAGATTTATTGTTTCTCACACTAGAATTTAAAACAAAATATGAAAAATCTTCTGTTTTTAAATAACCTACACACATGTAGGTTATATGTAGGCTAAATTACCTACATGTATGTAGACTGTGTGTAGGGAAAAATATATGATTTTTTATGTATATATAATACATATATGAATGTAAGAAACATAAAATTTAAGAAATATGAACCTTACCTCTCAAAATTTAGTGATTTAGAGTTGTTCTTTTTGTTCTCGCAATAATTAGTGTTCTGTAATGATCCTTATCCTAGATTAACATTATACATGTTTTTCTTTGTAGTCACCGGTCTCATTAACAAAATACTAACAGTGACACTATTTGTGAGCCACATGTATGGTTATTTAACTTAACTAAGGTTAAATGTTGGCAGGTATGGTTATTTAACTAACACAAAGGTGAAGTTTATCCTTGTAACAACAGACCTTGATGTCCGTGATGCTGATGTAAGAAATGTAAGTGCATGATGAATTCGCGAAGCTTCTTTGCTTCTGTTGTTTTATGCGCATGCTGACTAGAAGTAGCAAACTGGGCTGGGTAATGGGTCAAAATGAGATCTTTTTGGGTACCAGTCGAAACGGACACAGATGTATTTTTATAAATAATTTTTTACATATTTTTATGAATATTTTTTTTTTTGGTACTAGAAGAAGTCTTCAACTTCTTTCATTAAGGCAACCTAAATATTAAAACTACTTTATATGCTACCAAATGTGACCGATATAAATTATACCAAGTTCATACAAAAGTGTTGGAATATCATAAATGACAAAAAACACACTAGTTTTTTTACATTTATGGTTGCGTTTTGGTAAATCGATACAAGGGTATTTTTGTCCTTATAAATATTTATATGGCATTTTCCTCACTAAGCGTGTTTTTGGCCTATGTAGTTTCGATACATGAGTTGCCTTAATCATTAAGTGTACACTTTGAGTTTTGACCCGTTTCCTTTATTGGTTACTCACTAGGTTGACCCATTAGGGATAAAACACAACCTGAATTGACCAGTATCGAATCGAGACCTAAGTTTACAACTTAAGTTTCACTTGAATAAAGAAATTTTGGTGTAGTTTTTCAGGAGGTTTCACTCTGCATATCTAGATGCTGTATCGAACCCATTTCATGTTCCTGGTAAAAAGATAACTTCCAAAACGTTTGCTGAACGGGTGACTAATATCGTCAAGTCAGTCAGCTTCCATACAACTGGATGAATTTACATTGTCAGATCTTTCTTTATTACCTTCCAGTCTGGGTAATACTTGTTTTATCAAAAACTTGTTCTGCGTTGTAATATGTTTTTTCCGTTCCTTATTTTACATTTAGGTGAGATCCAACTTTTAACTGCTATGATTTGTTCCATTTTAGTCACCAACTTGTTTTTGTTTGTAATCATAAAAATCATATGTCGTTTTTTCTCTACATTTTAGTCACCAACTTGTTTTTGTTTGTAATCATAAAAAGCATATGTCGTTTTTTCTCTACGTGTATTTTGTACACATAAGAGGTTTTACTTAACTTTGAAGCACACAAGTAGACTTGAAAAGCATTTTGTTATAAGAGTTGTACAACATTTAACTACCTATGTACTTCCAAAAAGTGGAGTCTAGCTTGTCTTCAAGTTCAGTCAACCACATCATCACTAAACAGTTTGAATTTACTAGCATCAAGAACCAACTGTCTTATAGAAGAAAACGAACCCAACAAGCAAACGCCGGTAAAAACCACCATAATAAACATATTTATCCAGTAAGTGAATGAAGATCTCGCTGGCTTGTAAGTCATGTTGTATAAAAGCATTGGAAGGATGAAGTCCAATGGAATGAAACCAAGGGCTCCAACTACACCACTAATGTCCCCGAAAAATGGCAGCATCGCCGCGAAAAACCCACAAAATATCATGTAGAGTGACCGCAAAACTATTCTCGGGATTAGGTTTCGTTTTGAGAACATACCTTGATTCACATCTGCGGATTTCGTTTCCATAATCTCATAAGCTACTTGAGAATAAACCTGTTCCAATGCTGATTTTGGTTATACATCAAAGATTAACAAAAATCATATCATAGCTTTTAAAATATACACTGACCTATCAATACTAAACATAGGAGTATCACCAATGGATAAATCCATTGGTAATTACTGACGGACACCAGAGAACACGGTCAGTAATCCGTCATTAATCATTGAAAAATTACCGATGTAACCTTTGTCCATGGTCAAACCGACAGTTACGAATGGTGACTCAGCGTAGATGAGTATGGATTTCTGTCATTTTTGGAGGGATAAGTTTACCGAGGAGTGGTATGTCGATCATTCGTCGGTCAGAAATTTTTGAGAATAAAATTTTTGATTGGATCCTTGATGGGCTTTTCAGCCTTTTGTCGGTGTGGTTCCACTACCGGCGGTGGGACCCGTTAAGGCCCAACAGTGTAAAAGAATCAAAGACCCAATATTTGCATACATGAATCAAGGCCCAATATTTGAATAGTTATCTTTTTTATTTTTATTTTGGAATAATTGTATGTTGTCAAAATGGTAAGAAAAGGGAAGTAATCATACAAGTCCAATAGCAAAGAGTTGAAGAAGAATGAACACAACCCCAAGTCCAAGAAGCCATGTGGGGGCTAAGGCAGGTCCCTCATCAGGCATGAGGTCTGTAAGAATGTTTGAGGAAGCTTTATTGCCAAACACATAGTAACCAGAAATAGCAGCAGAGTAGAATGTAACGAAAATCACAGCGTAACACATCATAAGTCCTTTAAACATCTTCCCTGTTACCGGTGGAGCCAAAGTAGCCTGTATAATTTCTTGTGTAAAATAAAAACTGCATCTAATGTTGAAATTGTAGAATTCAATGAACTTAATTACTTGTATCTCAGGCACAATCCCGTTTCCAAATATGGCCGTGATTATAGAGATCGAGGCGAAGGCACTCATAACCACTGAAAACTTGAAGATTGTAATGAATAATCTCTTGAAGGTGCATTTTTCGATAGCCCTACAAATCAGCTCAACATAATTAGAGGTGCCAGTATACTCATAAACGAGTTGACAACTTCTGTTTTGTATGTAACGAGTGAATAAACGAGTTGATAACTTCTGTTTTACATGTAACAAGTGAATAATTCTTTCACTTGTTACATATAAAACAGAAGCTGTCAAACTTATGAGTACCCTGGCAGTGGTACCCTAAAAGAAATGATGTTGAAAAATACTAGCATGAAGTCCTTAAAGTACACTTATCATGCAAATAATAACTAACCAAAAGATGAATCGTTATTAAAATAATAAAAAGAAACATTGAAATCACAGCTCGCACACAAATTATTTAAAAAATTGATAAGTGTTTCGAGTCGACTCGATCTAATCAGTTACAAGTTACAACAAGTATCATAAGGTATCCATTTTGACCGTTACACAACTTTCGACAACCATAACGAATGTATAGGCTAAGCTCAACAATAGTGAAGCTAAGTTGACATGTCTAAGAGAGTGAAAACTCGGCAACTGAGAAAGAACCATCATCACCATGGCTATGAATTCCCAGAGATGAAGGGGTCCGTCGGCGTTAAAAAGCAAACCGATATCGATCGAAACTAAATTCCAGCCAAATTGCATAGGGGATTCCTGTAGTTATTACTTTAAATTATATATTTGTTATTGTTAATAACTAAAGCAAATCAAACCCGTCACATTAGTTTATCTCACCAATCAAATGTAACTCAAGGTGCTATATAACTATCCTCTATAATAATGAAAAATAACTTAATGCTTATTGATCTTAAATTAAAACCATAAATTAAAACATAAAGTACTGATTATATAAAATTTAATTTACATACTCATTTAATTATTTATCAATTTATAACTTAAATATTTTAGGTAGAAGAAAATAAGGAGAGAAAGACAAGAGACGTGTAATTTTAGCAATAGAGGTTAAGAATTTCCACCCACATTTCGAATAATGTATACAAATTCTTTATATTTATTTATATATTATATATATATTTATAATATTAGAGATAGAGTTAATCTATTATGAAATAGAGTTACTTATAACATTAGAGATAGAGTTAATCTATTATGACATTGAGTTAATATATTATATTAATAATATTAATTTAATATATCAATAAATCAAATTAAATGAAAGAATGCCATTTGGTATTTCTTTGAGTTTTTTATTAGAATTAGATTAGATTAAAATTCATTTAAATTGGAATTTTGTGTATCCAATCTCCATGGGTGATTCATTGCTCTGTCAGTGATTCTGACCTGGTAACAACCAACTTCATTCAACAATTGTCAGGGTGATCAAAACGTTATAAAATGAGTGGTTAGTGACTCAGGGTATTAAACTTTTTGATTTTGGACTCAAGTAGTTAAAATCACTAAAACACAGGAACTCGAAAAGTAATTTACTCTAAAATATATTTCTTCCCTCGTAAAATCAGATATTTGTAACATGGGAAAACATATAACATATGACAAATGCAGAGATAAAGAGTTAGGGGCTGTTTGGTAGCCTCTGAATGATCATTAAGAGGATTCCTCTTAATGGAACCATTAAGAATTTTACCAATGAGAAGGTAGAAGAATGTGACATGTGATGATTTACCATTTAGAGGTTACCTCTTAACCATTCAGACTTGAAGTTACCTCTTATTCATTCAGAGGTTTTAAACCATTAAGAGGTAGCATCTGAATGGTCATTAAGAGGCTACCAAACAGCCCCTTAGATTCTTAACAAACTTTCTTTTACTTTTTGCTCATAACTTCTACACAAATGCCTGATCATGCAAGTTTTCCGTTTAGGGAGTGAGCCAAAAAGGATATATTTGTTACAAGTATACTATAGTATTATTGTGGTTATTAACTCGTAAAATAGATTGATTTGTTGTAGAAAACTTCAATTACCATATATTATATATATATCGAAACGGGATCAGGAGAAAACACTTAAAAGTGTGAGAACGGTGAGAACGCTTCCTGGCCTAACACGTGTCACGCCGCTTAGAGAAAGGCGGGGGGGGGGCTTTTTTGTCCTTTCATATTTTTTTAACGCGTGTCACATCATCTTTCCATTTTTTTGGCGTTTAATAAGTACGGGGGCGTTTTTATTGTTTTTAGATCAGAATCATAGTAAATATTTTGGCGTTTTAAGAATTGTTTGGCGTTTTTATTGTTTTTTAGATCAGGATGCAGACTTTTAATGTAAAAAACATCAGCAATTTTCTTGATTTTATTATATCAAGTGTTTTGCCATTTAGAATACAGGCCTATAATGTGACAAACAATTATGACGTTTTGAAAAGATAAATAAATTTTAATTTTCCATGTAGTGGCATTAATATAACTATAATGTTTTGGCAATAATGATACCGTCTCTTTATTTTACTGTTTCTTTCAATTTTCATCTGTCAATTAGTGTTGATTTTTCAGTAATACTTTGTTTGCGTTTTGGGCATTTTATATAGCAACCTCGTATTTTGCTAGCATTCGTTCTCACAGTTTTCAAACTATTAGGCGTTTTGGTGTTTGTAGTTTTTTGCGTTTTATACTCAATTTTTTTAAAATAGTAGAGAATTAGATGATAAACAATAGAGAATTACATAACAAACAATAGAAAATGAAAAAAAAAATATAATCTAATTTTTCATTCAAATCTTCACTGTCATCAGCCTCTTCTACTTTAACCTTTTTGGCGTTTTGAACCTGTTTTTGAATGCCTTATGTAGATCCTTATTTTCCTACATAACGGCCGTCTTTAGAAGATGCTTATTTTTTGTGGCATCCTTTATGGTGGGTGGATATATACTTGTTTGATGACATGTTGAAGACCAACGCCTGCTCTAATGTATTGATCCCTTCATGCCATCAATATATCCATCAAGAACAAAGTGACATGATGTCATATCAGTGTCATCAGTCTCTTTATCTTGAATATTTGTCCATCTCATTCAGCAAAAGATTATAGAGATACACAACTCAGAGAAGAATCCATTCAGTGAAACTTCATTCAGATCAATACTCAATATAGCAGAATCGAGGTTCTGCATCTGTGGCTTTTTTCAGTATTGTTTTTGGCGTTTTTAAAGTGAATGGTTTCTAGGAAATATGGCGTTTGTTTCTGGTTTTGTGATAAGTTGTTTGTGCAGAGAAGTCTCTCTTTATAGGATGTTTTTGGCGCGTAGTTTAGGCGAGATTTTATTTATAATAAATGATATTAATAAAGTATCCGTCTTTTCAGTTACTGTGTATTATTTACTGTTTTTGTTCAGCTTTTTATGAGTTTTTAGGGTCATAGACTTTCCATCTCCCAAGTTTGGCGTTTTTGAATGGGTTTAAGTAGTTTTTGGCGTTTTTTCCATTTTTAGCTTTTATTAATTAATACTTCTGCAAATTACTTTCATTATAGTTTGGGAGGTTTTGGCGTTTTTACTCCATTTATGGCGTTTCATATGCATTATGACTGTTTGGCGTTTTATTAAGATAATGTATTTTTTTTATTCTAAGTTGAAAAATACATAGCAAACAACAGAAAAAGAAAATTAAAAAAATAAAAATAAAAACAATTCATCTTCCAAATCTTCACTGTCATCAGTCTCTTTCTTCTTTGAATCATGTTCGCTGATGGTTTGGCTTAGCCATGCTTGTGTTTTTGTGGCCGTTTGGAAAGACAAAATGACATGAGTTTTTTTTTGAATATGTATCTTCAAACAACTCATTAGTGTCATTCGTCTTTTCATGCCATTAAAATATTCACCAAGAACAAAACACAGAAAATGACATAAGTCAGACCCCAGCATCTTTTAGTTTATGATTTGTCCATCTCATGCAGCAAAATGTTATTTGAGTCACAGCACCTCAGGGAAGAATGCATTATCCGAAACTTTGGCGTAGAACAATATTTGAATATACAAGAAACGATATTTGGCATTTTTGGCGTTTTACCGAGGAAATAGTGTATCTGAAAGAACCGTCGATTTTTTTTGGAATCTTTGATGTTTGAGTGTTTTGGCGTTTTCTAAGATGAATGGTATATAGTAGAAAATATGGCGTTTTTTGAGTAGGTGTGTTTGATGTTTTAGGGATTTTGGCGTTTATAAGTTGAATGGTATATAGTAGAAAATATGGCGTTTTAGGTTCTGGGGGGTGTGTTTTTATGTCTGGGACGTTTTTGTTTATATAGCGATGTGTTTTGGTCCGTAATGGCGTTTTATTCATCAGTATGGCGTTTTGGTATAGAGGTGTAAAGACGCTTTTACCCTTAATGAGGCGCGTCCACGTAATAAAATTGATGTTATTTACGAAAACGCCACCGCGCCAATCTAGTCCATAGATTGTTTTAATCGGACGATCCATAAGCGTTCTCACCGTTCTCACACTTTCTACCGTTTTCTCCAAATCCCGACCCTATATATATCTATGTATTTCGTTATAACAACATATCTATTAAACACAATACAATTATGGATAGTTAGAGATGCCATTATGTAAATATGTTAGAGGTGATATTCTATAAATGTGGTTAGTGTATAACCACATCTCTTGCAGAACCCTAATTACACAATCAACATACAAAATTTACTACACACACAATAAGGTGTTTATCTTGGTATTAGACAAGACACTAAGATGTTTATCTTGGTATGAAACTCCGATTTAGCTTTTAGAGGATGTACAAAGTAAACCTCGAGAAGTCGTCCACAAAAATAACATAATATCTATACGTCTCAATCGATAAAACTGGATACAGGCCCATAAATCACAATGAACCAAGTCTAAATGATAAGATGCACGACTTTCATTTATTAGAAAAGGTAAACGTTGCTAATAGACATAAGATTTTTCATAAGATTAGGAACCACCAAAATATCTTTTAACTTTATGTCCTTAGAGATATTAATATTGCCAATACGAGTAATGGGAAGGGAAATTTTGTTAGTGCAGATTTTGTGTCCCATGCTGTTCGAATAGATTAGATTTATTTTATGCTGATTTTGTAATAGTTAGTGAAACAGTCTAACGAACGTGTATAGACCCGCTCGTTTGAAGTGGTCAAACGAGAGGGTTATTCGTTTGACCGTTTGTGTTTGAAAGACAAAGGGTTGTGGCTATAAATAGCAACCCTTTGTCATTTCAAACATTGGAAGCTTTAGAAGGTTTTAGACTTTGGGGGAGAGATCACCACTTGGTCTCTCCCCGGATGTATGCTCCTTTGGTATGGTTCGGCTAGCTAGTAATTGGGCCGCTTTATAATGTTATGCTACCGAATTAATACAAGGAAGTTTTGTTTATCCGTCTCTAATCTCTCCCGTCTTGAACATAATCACACACTAATCATGGGTTACGGCCCGAATCTCGAACCTACAATTGGTATCAGAACCATGGTACCCGATTTAGTGAATCTAACAATTTGCTAAGTCACATGTGCTCTAAATCTGTGAATTTTGTGAGTTTTGTTCAAGATGTAAAATAGTGGAAACATGAAGAAAAACCCAGATTTGGACCCAAATATACGGATCTGAGATGAATCGGACTGTACAAAAGGGTTGGGTTTTGTATTTCACACCAGAAAATCAAGTTTTCATCATCATTTGAAGGTTTTTTCATAAGATCTGGAAACGAACACTTAACTGTGTTCTTGAAGAGGGGTGGCGGCTGTGGAAGAAACACTAGGGTTTCTTCATATCTACATCCACGAACAACCTCTCACTGGCGAAGAAACCCTGGCGAAGAATCTCTCTTGCCGAAGAACACTCAACGAAGATCCCAAGTGACGAAGAATCATAACTGGTCGAAGATATGTTTGGCGAAGAATCCTTTGACGAACAACCCACTGCGAAGAACATTCTTCGTCTGAATCCATCTCCGCGAAGACTCCCGTTCACGAAGAACCTTCTTCACCACTATTGATTGTTTGCTGATATATGGTCAACGAAGAAGTTCCCATTCTTCGTGAGTTTGGTTTTTCGTGAGACAGCTTTCACACACAACAAACATTAAAAAAAAAAAACTTGTTTTTGTCTACTTTCTCACGAAGAACCACTTCAAACATTTGAAAGTCAACAAAACATATCCTTCGTGGACCACTAAGAAATATTCATGAAAAACACAATGGGCCTCCATCTTGGGCCAGATTCTTCGTGAGGAATCATTTGTCTAGATCCAAACATTTTTCACAAAAGACTTGATATACTTCGTAGCTTGTGGATTGGGCCTATAATTCACCAATTAATTATGGGCTCTATTGGACCAAATGTTTAGATGAGACATGGAGTCGTGGACCCGTCTCTATTCGTGAGTTACAAAGTGGGGTCAGGTGTTCGCAAAGTTTATCTGAATCGCGCTTCAATGTCAAATTCGTACAGGTTCGAGAGTGAACGGGATGATGAAGCTTGATGAAAACTTGATTTTTGTTAAAATGTGGGGTAGTCATGGTTACCGATGCAAACGTGAAATTTGGTGACTTGACTACTATGGGCCAAAAACGGTATGTTTACTTCCGAACACGTCAATGTTTATGTTGTTATCGGTTTTAGTAATTGCTCGAAAGCATTTTGTTTATTGTCATATTCTCACATTTGGTAACGATTGAATGAACCTAGAGAGCCATGACAGGTCCTAACGAGTTCACAAAGTCGAAGAGTTATGCCTATGATGAAAGTTTTCGGATTAGGTGTTAGCAGAACTTTGGGGGGAAACAAGTCGGATCCTACGGGGCTAGGGGACTTTCATTATCAACTAGAATATGCAAAGAAGAAATCCGTTTTCGTGATTTTTCGAAAAACCTAGAACATTTGAAAGATTCTACTCAGTGGAGAGAATTTGTTCAGTAAAGTTGACGACAGTTCCGCTCAGTGGAGGGAATTGGTGAACATTTGAAAGATTCTACTCAGTGGAGAGAATTTGTTCAATAAAATTGACGACAGTTCCGAAGTGGAGGGAATCTGTTAAGGTTTAGAGATCTTACCAAAGAAATGGGGGGATAAAAATTTTCATATGTTGAATTTCTTCGGTAAATTTCTAAACGCAATCACAGGTGGTAGAGTTTGTGATTTTCTGGTGATACTAACAGTTCGGTGTGGAATGTTTTGCACAGACACATATTTGAGGATTTTAATTAATTCTCCAGCCAGCGTGAAGGGTTTTGCACGAAAACATACAGGTATCTAAAGTCTATAGTAGTTTCAAAGCGCTGTTCACTGAAGACCTGGGGAATCTTTATGAAAGCTGATAGTTCAAGGCTGAAGACCTGCAGGATTCGGTTTTGGGTTTGATGTTTCTTTAGGATTTTACAGGGATCTGGGGGTAACTCAATTCGTTGAGTTTGCATACGATGTACTTGGTCAAGCCGACTTCCTGAGTACTGATGCTGAAGATCCGTAGTGCATTACATGGTCAACTTCACAAAGGCGAGACAATGAGATCTGGATGTAGTTCAACTAAGCGTGCTATTTGGTTGAGCTTGCAAGGGATATACTCGGTCTAGCTGACTTCCTAAGTGTTAATGCTGAGGATTAAAGTGCATTACTTGGTCGATTCCACAAAGACGGTTTACAGAAGACAGTTCACCAGAAATCTCTTCCAATGTAGTATGCTTGAATAAAATAGAGTTCTTATGACAGATCAAGACTTGATGCAGTTCTTAAAGAATGGAACCCTTATCAAATGCTGGTTGGAGTATTGGAAGATCAGCGGAAGATCGGTCAATTAAGCCTTGTGAGGACATTGTACAACACCCAACACGGATACGCGTACTTTAAGGGGGAAATATTATACAAGGAGCGTCAAGATACTACTTACCTGGATCATCGGTCAAGGGGGAATTTGTTAAAACAGAGAAGATAAATACTTGACTGAAGATCGATTGCAGTTGCATTTTCAGCATTCGGCAGCAACGGACAAGGGGGAATTTGTTAGTGCAGATTTTGTGTCCGATGCTGTTCGAATAGATTAGATTTATTTTATGCTGATTTTGTAATAGTTAGTGAAACGGTCTAACGAACGTGTATAGACCCGCTCGTTTGAAGTGGTCAAACGATAGGGTTATTCGTTTGACCGTGTGTGTTTGAAAGACAAAGGGGTGTGGCTATAAATAGCAACCCTTTGTCATTTCAAACATTGGAAGCTTTAGAAGGTTTTAGACTTTGGGGGAGAGATCACCACTTGGTCTCTCCCCGGATGTATGCTCCTTTGGTATGGTTCGGCTAGCTAGTAATCAGGCCGCTTTTTAATGTTATGCTACCGAATTAATAAGAGGAAGTTTTGTTTATCCGTCTCTAATCTCTCCCGTCTTGAACATAATCACACACTAATCACGGGTTATGGCCCGAATCTCGAACCTACAAATTCCATTACCAAAATTCATTTTATGATTACCTGTATAAGGGGTTGAATTGTTAAGATTCATAGTGGGTGGAACCATATGATCAATGGCACCCGTATCACAAACCCAATCTGGAATGGCAGTGTTAACATGACATTGAGCATGGAAGGCTTTTGCAAAGTCTGATGGGGAGGGGTTGCAACGTTGGGCAATCTCGAGTAAGTTAGGGCAAGCATTTGCGTAGTGACCATTTGTGCGACACAATTGGCAGTGAGGGGAGCGCCGACCCTTACCATGACTGCGAGGTCCACCACCTGTGTTGTACCGGCCCCTAGGGCCTCGAAAGGAACTGGTGTTGCGAGTGCTTTGAGATGAATACGATAGGTGGTGTGGTGGGACCATGAAGAGACTTCAAAAACAACTCATGTGATTCAGCCTGAACTAGGTGTCACACCCCAACCGATGGCGAAAACATCGGGGGTGCGGCACTAAGCGTTCAGATTGCTCATGAGTTTCCATAACACTAGATATTTCAATAGTTTTAGATTGATTCAAACATAGTCTAACAGAATCCACAACCAAATACAAGTATCAAATACCACTCTTCAAATCATTGATTAAAGTTTAATAGATTAACTAGGCGAGTTTCTAAGCTCAATCCTAGCTTGTTTCACTTGTTTCCATAGCATCCTATCAGCCTGCAACATGTATTAAAATAAAGTCAGTACCAAATGCACTGGCGAGTATACAAGTTTAAGTATATAGCATAATAGATTCAAAAGACTCATATCCATAATGTAAATGATAACAAAATAGTTTCAGCCATGCTAGTGTTCGCAGTCCAAGTGATAGCCTAAGTGTCCCGATGCTTTGGTGTTTTCCCAAGACTTAAGGAAAACTAGAATCCTCCTAACAATACCCCCGAGAATAATGGGGAGGTGCATCTCCTATAGCGCTACTATTGTTAAGGCGGAACTACACACTCTGGATTAAACGTTCACATAGCATAAAGAATCAAGAATCACAAGATTCACATACACATAGGATAGAGTTTAGATTCCAAAAGTATCAAGTTTCATAGTTTAATAGAATACATGTTGCATCCCAAAGTTTAAAACAAAAAGGGATCGAGTATACTCACAGTGATTTCTTAACAGATTAACTGTTATTGGATCAAAGGGAGCTCTTTAGGTTTAGCCTGATTAGATTACAACAGATAAGTGCCGGACAAAACAACGAGATTGCCCAAAGTGTCGAATCAGTCCCTTGATCGGAGATCGCCATTCGATTGAGGTGACTATAGTGAGTGGGGGACGGATTGCCAGCCGATCGGATGGTCATCCGTTCGGATGGCCATTCGATCGAATGGTCATTCGATCCAAGGATTAGATCTCCAAAAGTTTAACTCTGGATGGTCATCCGATTGGACTGACATTCGATCATGGAGGTTCCCAAAGTTTCAAAGTCTCAGTTTCAAAAAGATTCTAAGTGTTGAAAGGTTAAGAGGCACATGTCACTTCGATCGGATGGCCGTTCAACTCATGGCTTGTTCCGTTTTGTAATTTGTAAGTTTCTAAGTTTCTGGTTTGACGGTGACGACACGGTACGTCTTGAGACAACGGTAAACACATCAATGTTCAGCCGGTCTGATTGGATGGGAATCACCCCGTCCGATCAGGTGCCTGTTTATGATGGTGTTCATGTCGGAATCCGTACTTCGGTCATCTTCTCCGGTATCATTCCATTTTTCCAAGCCGATTCTAGACTAATCATCAAGTCTACAATCCGTTTGGGTCTGGATTCCACCGTTTGAAGTAAAAGTTTAAAAACAAGATGAAGAAAACACGAGTCTTAGTATGAAAAGTCTAGATTCGTCATGATTCGCTGTAAAAACACCTGAAATTCCTTAGATCTGAGCTAGATCTTGAACGCAATGACATCACTCCACAGTTTGCACAAACCGGCATGGTGACGTTACCCTCAAGAGCTCAAATCTCAGAGATTTCACGGTGAAAAGTGGGATTTCAAAGGGGAATCTCGTAGAGAATAGTGTAGAGATCAAAGATGTACAAGAATCTAGTGTAAAACATACCGAAATCACTGAGAAATGGAAGAAAAGAAGGAGTGCGTGCGTCTGGTCGAAGGAGGCTGTCACATCGGTGAGAAATGAAGTGACAGCTCCTATTTGTAGTGCAAGGAGGAAATAAAGGCGGTGTGCAGCGGATCAGATGGCAATTCAATCGAATGGCCCTCCGATCGGATGGTCATCCAATTGGATGGTCATCCGATCGGATTGCCATTCGGTCAATCCCATCCTTTCCGCGTTCCCGTCTTTGTTTCGTTTCGCGAGTTAGATTAAGCGTCGCATTGCGTATTATTGGGTAATAGTATCACATAACTAGATTATATCATCAACACCTTAGTTTCTAGGTTTCATAGATTCCGCCAGTGACAAGTCTCCAGTCTCTCGTTCAACCAAATCTCAAGTTTCACGAGTCTCAAGAGTCAAGCACCAAAGTATCAAGTAACAAGAATCATAGCTTCCAAGAATCAAGTATCAAGAATCATAGCTTCCAAGAATCAAGTATCATAGTCTTAGATATCAAGAATCAAGCATAATAGTATTAAGAATCAAGAATCTAGATTTAAGCATCACAAGTATCAAAAGTGTCAAGTATCACGTAGTTTAGGGACTAAAATTGACAATAGCTAAAAGTTCAGGGACGCAGGCGTTACAGTCTCCCCTCCTTTAGGAGATTTCATCCCCGAAATCTAGGAAGAAGACTGCTCAAAGAGCTGTGGATACTTGGTCTTCATCTCACTTTTAAGCTCCCAAGTGAATTCGGCGCCGCGCATTCCCTCCCATCGAACCTTGACTATGGAAATTTTGCTGCGCCTCAGTCGCTTGACACCTTGATCCATGATTTCGACCGGTTTCTCCACAAAGTGCACAACTTCTTTTATTTGCAAGTCTTCAAGGGGAACCTGCAGTTCCTCGTCGGCTAGGTATTTACGTAGGTTAGATACATGGAACACTGGATGTACGTTCTTTAGTTCTTGTGGCAGGTCGAGTCTGTACGCCACCTTGCCAATCCTTTCGAGTATTATGAAAGGACCCACATAGCGAGGAGCGAGCTTTCCCTTCTTACCAAAATGAACTAATCCTTTCCACGAAGATACCTTGAGTAGAACTCGGTCACCAACATCAAGTTCCAGAGGCTTGCGCCTTCTATCAGCATAGCTCTTTTATCTGCTCCTAGCCTTGATCAAGTTATCACGGATCTGAAGAATCTTATCCGTTGTCTCTTGAATGATTTCAGGGCCAGTAAATTGCTTGTCACCAACCTCATGCCAGCTGAGAGGAGATTGGCACTTGCGACCATACAAAGCTTCGAAAGGAGCCATCTGAATACTGGAATGATAGCTGTTGTTGTGCGAGAACTCAATCAATGGTAAATGTACATCCCAGTTACCACCAAAGTCGATGACACAAGAACGGAGCATATCCTCTAGGGTTTGAATAGTGCGCTCGGTCTTTCCATCCGTTTGAGGATGAAAGGCCGTGCTAAGATTCAAATGAGAACCCATAGCGGATTGAAAGGTTTGCCCAAGAGGTGAAGTAAAACGTCCATCACGGTCAGAGATTATGTCGATAGGTATGCCATGACGGCATATAATCTCATCGGTATAGATTCGAGCAAGCTTCTCCACTTTATAATCCTCACGAATTGGAGGAAAGTGGGCGGGATTTGGTCAAACAATCGACGATCACCCAGATACTATCGTGACCAGAAGGTGTACGGGGTAGCTTGGTAATAAAATCCATAGCGATGCTATCCCATTTCCCAACAGGGATTTCAGGCTGTTCTAAGAGTCCTGAAGGACATTGATGTTCAGCCTTAACTTTCGTGCAAGTAAGGCATTTGGAAACGTATGCAGTAATGTCCTTCTTCATACCAGGCCACCAATAAGTCATACGCAAATCATGGTACATCTTATCGGCACCTGGGTGAATTGTTGGGATTGAACCCTACAAAGGAACAGTTGATAAAGCCAAAACTGGATCAGATCAGTGGATTCACAATAAGCAGTTGTGTGCAACAGTTCTTTCCCCTTGAAAGTGGCCTAACAACTGATGACCTCTATCTACTGTCCTGCTACATCAACTGCTGATCTTCAACAACTGATGAGACTAAAAGACTGCTGGAGATGTAACACTGATGCTCAATCTACTGTCATGGTTCAAGTACTGCTGAAGACACAAAGCACTGCTAGGAGTATAACAGTGGAATGAGAAGCAGTAGTTTAGTTTATCCTTTGTATTCATTATAATCAATAGTTTGTAATAGCAGTAGTTGTATAGATCAGTAGTTACAGGTTGTTAGGAGGTTAGATGTCACTTTCATGGTGACGTCAGCAAAGATGCCTCAGTGGTTTGTTCAGTACTATAAATAGAACAGTACCCTATACTTTTCTATTAGCTCTCATCTTCCACAAGTCATTCTGTACGAACAAACCATCTGTGAGCTCAGGCTGAGGGGGAGATTGTATGCATGCATGCACTGTTATTGAAGATTGTAATAAATATAATAATTCGATTTCATGTTAAACATGTTTACTTAAAACAATTCTCTCTTTGATTGTGTTGAAAGTTTGTTCCATCTTATTTTCACTGCACTTATTACTAATTCATCTTCATAATTATCAAACAAGCACAATCTTATCAAACTCAGATCCTAACAATTGGTATCAGAGCTTGGACAGTCAAACTTGATCTACCAATCATTTTGACGTAAAAGTTCAGCTCAAAATCGTTGATACTTTTAATTGTTAGTTTCGTTGAAAAACAGAGTAAGGTTTAATCACGAGCAAAGTTGATTAATCAGTACCTGTAAAACAACCAGAATGACGTCACAATCACAAGATATGAACAATAACATTGGTTCTCTCTTCAAACCACCTATGTTGAAGAGAAATGAATAAAAGATCTGGGAGCAAAGGATGGGTCACATCTTAGCTCAACAGAACACTAGATGTTGGAAGTCGGTTATCTTTGGACCACATGTTCCAATGGTGCCGAGTGCTGAGGATCCAAAAGTTTTTTAACCTAAGAAAGTTGAGAACTATTATGATAAGGATTTTCAGAAAATTGAACTGGATGCCAAGGCATTTAGCATCGCTGCATCTGCACTACCAAATGAGATTTATGCTGGACTGTTACACTGTAACAGTGCCAAGGAATTGTGGGATGCACTTAAGGAACAATTTGGGGGGGGGGGGGGACTGAAGAAGTAATTGAAAACAACAGTGAAATTTTGAACCAACAGTATGAAACCTTTTGTCACATTAAGGGTGAAACATTAACACAGCAGTTTGAGCGATTTAGTTGTCTCATAAGTGAACTTAAGCTTGTTAAAACTGAATTTCCTAAATCAACTGTAAACAGCAGGTTTTTAAGGTCACTTCCTGAAAAATGGGACACAATTGCTTTTGTAACCAGAAACTCTGTGGAGTTCAAAGATCTGACCCTGACCCAACTTCATGGTATACTCCTGACCTATGAAAGGGAGTTGAACCAGAAAAAGAAGTTACAAGAGTCTGAAAAAGTTGCAGAGGATTATTCATTTGGCATCACAGCTCTTTTGGGTCAAGAAGAATCTGGTAGTAGTAAGGATCGGAGTTATGATCATTATATTGACATAACTGCTGGTGGAGCCTTTAACAACTCTGATTCTTACTCAAACAACTATGCCTTCACAGCTAGTAATGAAAACCATAATTCTGACAATCTGTGCTTTGAACTCAATGATTTTGCAGCATTTTGATCCAACTGACTTAGAGGAAATGGACATTTTGCATCAACTTGCACTGCTGAGTGTTAGAACCAGCAAGTTTTACAAAAGGAGAGGGAGAAAATTTCCAGGGTTACATGGGAACCTAAAAGTAGGGATGGATAAGTCAAAGATTAAATGCTATAAGTGTAATAGGTTAGGTCATTTTGCTAGGAAGTGCAGAAGTCAAACAAATGGACCAATTATTACACATCCAAGTTCAAACCCTAGACCACAAAATAACCAAAACACCGTGCATTATGCCCAATATGCCCATGCTGCTCATGTAAACACTGCTCACTATGCACACCCTGCAACCCCTGTTCCTGTGCACTATGTTCAAACCACTGTTCCTCAGATACAGTATGTCCAGGCCCCTGCTCCTCAGGTTCAGGTGCAACAAGCTACACCTCAACAAGCTGCACCAGCAGTGGTTCAACCAGATCAACAAAGCTTTTTCACCCAAGGCCTTGTTGACTGGAGAAGCTTACCTGAAGAGTTAGGAGATGAAAATTTTGCACTCTATGCTCAAAATAATGTTTCTAGTAATGATATCTGTTTTGTAGCATTGGAGACCATACCAGAAGGGCTGGAAACTGAAGAAGGACAGTCAAGTGATGAAACAGTGGACAAAATTGCTGAAGCAGTGGTTACTGCTGTTGCTGATGAAATACTGCTGGGAGAAAGTTCAGAACCCCTGTTGGAACCACTATCTGACCCCTGGTCTGAAGAAGAAGAAAATAAGAAACAAAGGGAAAAAGAAGAGAAAGCTCAAGAAGAAAGTGATCAAACCTGTGATTGTGCCATGATGGCTGCAACTAAGGGAGCTTCTGCATGCTTAGTTAGTCTTTGGTATGTAGATAGTGGAGGCTCCAGGCACATGACTGGATGTAGAGCCTTACTCAAAGAATTCAAAACTCATGGAGGGGGTGATATATCTTTTGGTAATAATAGTAAAGGGAAGGTGATGGGATCTGGTACAGTACAGTCTGGAAATGTTAAGTTTAAAAATGTCAATCTGATAGACAATCTAAAATTCAACCTCCTTAGTGTCTCTCAAATGAGTGACAAAGGTTATGGTTCTTTCTTTACTAAGGAGTGTTGTAGGACTGTTGTACCAGAAATGGTTGAAAAGATTGAAGAAATAATAAAAAATGGAATAACTAAACTTGTTGCTCAAAGAAGTGGCAATGTTTATGTAGTTGATTTGTCAAAAGAGAACCCAAGAACTGATGCCTGTCTGTTCTCTGCTGCCTCTAACAAAGAGACAAAACTTTGGCACAGGAGATTGGGGCACACAAATCTCAAGACAATCACTGCTTTTTCAAAACAGGGGTTAGTAAGAGGTCTTCCTCAAAAACTGTTCACCTGTCCTGAGCATTGTGTTTCCTTCTTAAAAGGAAAACAACATAAAAGCTCATTTAAGTCCATTGAAGAGTCCAAAACAACCAAGTGCTTGCAAATGCTTCACAGGGATCTGTTTGGCCTAGTTAAAGTCATGAGTCTTAGAAAGAAGAGATATTGCTTGGTAATTGTGGATGACTTTTCTAGGTTTACATGGACTTATTTCTTACATTCCAAAGATGAGACTGCAGGCATTCTGCAAGACTTTGTCACACAGGTTGAAAAGCATTTTGACTTGCCAGTAAAAATCTTCAGGAGTGACAATGGCACAGAATTCAGAAATAGGGAGTTGGATGAGTTATGTGTGTCAAAAGGAATTGTAAGGCATTACAGCATTCCAAGAACACCAGAACAAAATGTGGTAGTTGAAAGAAAGAACAGAACTTTGATAGAGGCTGCCAGGACCATGCTTGCTGATTCAGGCTTGCCATTAACTTTCTGGGCAGAGGCTATAAACACTGCCTTCTATGTCCAGAACAGAGTGTTAATAAACCCCATGCATCAAAAGACTGCCTATGAAATTCTGTATAAAATGAAACCACTGATCTCATATTTTAAAGTTTTTGGCTGCCCATGCTTCATTTTAAACTTAAAAGATTCTATTTCAAAGTTTGCAGCCAAAATTGATTGTGGTTATCATTTGGGATACTCAACCACTGCTAAGGCCTACAAAGTGTTCAACACTAGGACTAAGACAGTGGAAGAAACTTTGAATGTGAAGTTCAATGAACTCTCTTCAATGAAAATCCTTGCAAATCCTGCAGAATTATTTGATCTTGATAAATTTACCTTTGAAAATGTTTCTGTCAAGACTAAAGTGCAGGTCCATCTCAAAGTCCTCTATTAGACTATGGATATGAAGTCATCATTCCACAACAAAAATCTGCATCAATTGGTAGAGTAGCAGATGTTCAAAACAGCTGTCAAAGCTCAACCACTGCTACCTCAACAATTGTTGACCAAAGTAGCCCATTAACCCCTGCTTCCACATCCTCAAGCACTGTTGATAAAAATCCCCAAACAGTGGATAAAAATCAGCATGCTTTCACACCACTTCCTCCTATTCCTCTACCTCCATTTCAAGCCACTATCGGATCATCAAAGTCACCAACAGTGGTTAGCTCAGATGATTCATATCTGCAACCCTCACCCTTAAATGCCATTGTTCCATACAAAGGAGATTTAATCTTCTTGAAGTCTCATCCACCTAACCAAATCATTGGCAACATCAGTTAAGGGGTGCTAACAAGAAGCCAATCCCAAAACATCTGTCTTTTTGCTGGTTTCCTATCACTCTATCAGCCACTCAAGTACCAAGAGGCACTAAAAGACAACAGCTGGGTAGAAGCCATGCAAGAGGAGCTCCAACAGTTTAAAAGACAACAAGTATGGGAACTTGTAACACTGCCAGAGGGTGTGAGTCCTATTGGCACAAAGTGGGTCTTTAAAAATAAAACTGATGAAAGGGGTATTGTTGTCAAGAATAAAGCTAGGCTCGTGGTTCAAGGGTTCAGACAGGAAGAGGGTATTGATTATGATGAAACTTTTGCCCCTGTAGCAAGATTGGAAGCTATCAGATTATTCTTGGCCTTTGCTATCAACCACAACATAAAGGTGTATCAAATGGACATTAAATGTGCATTCCTCTATGGTAAAATACAAGAAGAGGTATATGTTTGTCAACCTCCCGGTTTTGAGGATCCATTTAATCCAAATCATGTCTACAAGCTAAATAAAGCTTTTTATGGCTTGAAACAAGCACCTAGAGCCTGGTATGAAACTCTTTCCACCTTTCTTCTTTCCATTGGGTTCACTAGAGGTAAAATTGATAAAACATTGTTTTTAAAACGGAGAGGGAAAGATTTGATGATTGTACAGATCTATGTGGATGACATCATTTTTTGAAGCATATGTTCTAAAATGTGTGAAGAGTTCAGACAACTCATGACAGCTGAGTTTGAGATGAGTGCAATGGGTGAACTCCGGTGCTTTCTTGGTCTCCAAGTAAGGCAACTGCAAAATGGCACTTTCATCCATCAAGGCAAATATGCCAAAGAACTTTTAAAGAAATCTGAGATGGATGATTGCAAGCCATGTAGTACACCCATAGCAACCACAAAAGTAGTCATGTCTGATGAAAATGATGATTTGGTTGATGAAACACTTTATAGAAGCATGATTGGGTCTTTATTGTACCTGACTGCATCTAGGCCAGACATCATGTTTGCAACATGTGTTTGTGCAAGATCCCAATCAGCCCTAGAAAGTCAAACTTTATTGCTGTAAAAATGATATTTAGATATCTAAAAGGTGCTCCCACACTTGGTATCTAGTATCCAGCTGATGGAAATATCAAGGTTTCAGGTTTCTCAGATAGTGACTTTGCTGGATGTAATACAACAAAGAAGTCCACTTCAGGAGGGTGCCAATTCCTAGGCAGTTGCTTAGTGTCTTGGCAAAACAAAAAGCAAACAGCTGTTTCAACATCCACTGCTGAGGCAGAGTACATAGCTGCTGCAATCTGTACAGCCCAACTGTTATGGCTTCAAAATCAATTGCTGGTTTTTGGTATCAGTGCCTTAAAGACACCTCTCATGTTGGACAGTCAGGCAGCAGAAAATATCATCAAAAATCCAGTCTCCCATTCAACCAACAAGCACATTGATATCAGACATCACTTTATGAGGGATTGCTAGGAAAAAGGTTTGATTTTTCTGCAGCATGTTCCAACTAAAGATCAGCTGGCAGATGTGCTAACAAAATCATTATACACATCTACCTTTGAAAGCTTGATCTCTAGGATTGGCATGCTGAACATGGAATAACAGGCAAAATCCTGTTTTTCTATGAATAAAAGCATTAAAATATTTTTAGAAAATCAAAATTCCATCCTTAAAAATAGCTGAAAATGAAAATTTTCATTAATCCTTAAAAGTCTGCCATAACCACTGTTTTGGTTCAAACATCTGTTCTGATGATTACTATCCACTGCTGAAAGTCAACCTCTGTTTCCTCATTTCCTTGTTAATCACTGTTGTTCAAAATCAGTGTTTTAACCCACTGATGGCTATCCACTAATAGTTAAAAGTCAGCCACTGTTTTCATTTTACCACTGTAAACCACTGATACTTGATCCATCAGTGGTTTCCTAAACAACTGTCTTCCATTCTCATCAGAGGTTAGCACGTGGACAGTAATTATCCGTCAGATCTTTTGTAACCGCTGCCACGTTAGCATTCACTTTTCCACCCTATAAAACCCTGATCAAAACCCCAAACAGGGTTTCCACTGTTGAATCGAATTCAAAATTCCTTTCTCAAAGCAGTTACCATCTATTTCTCTCAAATCCTTCATCGTCTTCTTCCTCTCGCAATCACACTCAAATCATCATGGCTCTTCCATACAAAACTCCTCACAACTACCTGTGCATACTGGAAAAACCAAGTCAAAGCACAACCTTCAATTCCATCATTGATACTCTTTCGACCACAAAGTACAAAACTTTGTTGACCTGTAATGCTCCTATCTTCCTGGATACCCAAAGAGAATTCTGGAAAAAATGCTAAACTTGATGTTAAGGACAAAAAGCCCTTAGCAATAAATTCATCAATCCGGGGTATTCCAGTTACCATCACACCTCAAACTCTTTCAGAGGTCTTTGAACTCAATGATATTACAGGTAAAAGCTCTTTTCCAAAAACAGAATACCAAACTGATTTTCTTGAAAGAGGGTATGACGAGGAAATGAAAAAAGACACTTTTTCAAAAAGGCATTTTTCCTCCTGCCATGAGGTTTTTATTCCATACTCTCCTCATGTGTGTGTTAAATAAAGCTACTGCTTTCAATGAGATACTATTGAAAATTCAATATCTGGGTTATGCTATAATGAATGAAGAAAATTTTAACTACTCCCAGGAAATTTTCAATGACATGGTCAAAAATATTAATAATATTAAAGATAATAAGAAACCATTTCTCTTGTTTCCAAGGTTTTTAAGTTTTTACTTACAAAAGAAATTTTCCAAGGATAATGCCCATGTGCTAATCCAAGGAAATCCTTGTCAAATAAACAACTGTTGGTGCATGCGTCTGTCGACTTCGTCTTGTATCGAGTCTAGGACTAAAAATGTTAGATATGTTATACATTTTAGAATGTGTTTAAGGTAATTTAGCTTGAACGTGGTGATTTCCCTTGAAAGTGTCACTTGACAGTTTTAAGCTAAATCAACATGTTGATTTCCCTTGAAAGTGGCATGTGTCATTTCAAGCTAAATCAACACAACGATAAATAGCCTTCAAGCTAAATCATTTGTAACTTTTGGAGAAGTCTTCCGGTTTGCAACGAAGTGCTGCCGAAGTGTTGTCAGGTAATCGACAGGTAATTTTTACGAAGTGACAAAACTCAGTTAAAAATCCGAAACATGGACGGAGATTTTTACAACGCGTTTGCTACCCCGGTTACTCCGATCAGTATAACACAGAACACATTGATGGAAAACGAAACAGGGACGATGCAAAAGCCACCCAAACTAATGAACATCGAAGAATATAAGGGTTGGGAAGGCCGTTTCGAGAATTGGGTACAAGCTAATTACTTAGATGCTTGGGAATGTGTCGAGACAAAATATGTTCGACCGATGAATGATGATGAAGAAGTGGTTCCGATTAAAGATCTGAGTGCCGATGCTAGAAAGAAGTACAAAGATGAGAAAATGATGCTGAGTTTATTGTAACAAGCTGTGAAAGAAGATATTTTGGTTCTATTGCAACATAATGGAACTTCATATTCGATTTGGAAAGCTTTAAGGTCAAAGTTTCATGGTAGTGAAGAAATGGTCAAAAGCAAGAAATCGCTTCTAAAGAAAGAATTTGATCTGTTTCGCGGATTAAAGAATGAAAGTACAAGAGAGATTATCGAAAGATACTGCAATTTGCTTGCTAACATGAAGAGATTGAGTATTGAGAAAAACAATGAAGAGTTGATCGAAAAACTTGCTGATGCTTTGCCATACGAGACTTGGGGCACATATCTCATGATGCTTAGAAACAAGAAAGGTTTTAGCAGTTTGACACTCAGCAAGTTCATTGAGAAGTTAGAAGCTCAAGAGATGGAGCAACGAAAGATTATTCGAATGAAAGACTTCGATGGTGAACAGTATATTGGGTTGTATTACAAAGCAGGGGTGAATGAGAAGTCTACAAATTTATCTCCAAAAATAGAAACTGCTTACAATGTCAAGAATTCTTCTGGAAGTTCATCATCAGGATCAAATAGCAAAACAAGTTTTTCGTCATTTCCATCTTTTGATCCGAATGTTTCAACAACAAGAAATGGCAAAAAGATTCAATGCAACATTGTGTTGAACATTGAAAATGATCAGGAATATTCTGAAGAGTTAGCAAAAAGTCATATGTCTTTATTGGGAACTGTTCTTGAATCTTATGGTAGTTTTGTTGCAGGTCGAATCGGAAATCTAATGCTGACAAAGGAAGATTACGACCAGATCGATGCTGAAGAGATGGAACTGATGGATATAAAATGGTGCTTGGCCAGCGTATTGAGGAGAGCTGAGAAATTCAAGCAAATCACTGGAAGAGATGATCTTCGTGAGGCTGGTACTTCTACTTTAGGTTTTGACAAATCTAAAGTCACTTGTTTTCGTTGCAGGGAGAAAGGTCACTTCAAGAGGGAGTGCACCAATCGCAAAGCAAGTGGAGCTCAGAATCCTTTCAATAACAACAATGATTATTATCGAAAGGCCATCTACCATCAAGTTGCTCAACAACCATCTCAACAACATCAACATCAAGCACAAACTGCACATGGAATGCAAATTATTGAAGACTCTGGAAAGAGAGCTTGTGCGGTTAATCAAGATTCTTCAAAGAGAGTTGATGGTAGTGCATTGATAATAGATCAAGATGATGAAAAACTACCCGAGGGTTTTAGCTGGGAGAATTTTACTTGGGATAACTATATTCCTGATCAAGCCACAGCTTACACAGCTTTTGTTGCCAAAGTTGAAGAAGATAGTGATGATGATCGTGAGTATTGGGCGAGAAAATTCAAAGCTGATATGAAACTGATTGCTGAAAGTGACAGTGAAGATGAAAAGGTTAAAAAGAAGAAGAAAAAGGTCAAGACTCCAGTGAGCAGTGATGACGAAGAAATTCCAGTGATCAAAAGGAAAGTAAAGGTTGAAGTTGCAAAGTTCAAAGTTGATGAAGAAGTTGATGCAAAGAAGATTCCAGTGAAGTGTGAAAACTGTGAAGCTGTGAAGAAGCAGAACAGTACACTGATCTATAACTTGAATAGTTTGAAGGAATCTTACGATGTACTGAACAAAGCAATGAATCAATACAATCAAACAAGTGAAGAACAAGCAACAGCGATGAAAACACTTCAGGGTGCTTTTATGACTAAGCAAAAAGTGGTGAACAACTACATTGAGAAGTGTGCTGTGCTAGAACAAAAGTTGGAATTGCAAAGAATTGAGACTGAAAGAGTTAATCGTTTGTTGAAAAGTTACTCATGTACTTCTTATGTCATTGACAGGATTTATCCAACTGTTGAAGGCATGAAGGCATTTGAAGAGGATGCAATAACTGAAGAAAAGAATGTTGAAAAAGTGGCTGAAGAAAAGACTCCAGAAAAGAAAAACAAGAAGAAGAGTGACTCAAAGAAAAAGACTGACAAGAAGGATTCTGGTAAGAAACAAGATGTCAGTTACAACAAGTGTCCACCCCCGTTAGAAAATGGATATTTGCCCTGGAATCCAAATCAGGAAAGAGTCGAAAAAGCAACAAATTTACAGTGGGAGTCGGAGTCGTCAGTCAATTTGCCAGAAAATATTGATGTCGTGTTTACATCATCTGACACTGATCATGAGTCCGAGCTAATAAAGTAAGTCGTCGATCAGGTGTTGGATAAAGATGAAACTGAGGAGTCAAAGTTGGAGTCAAACTCAGAGTCAAAGTCAGTGTCAGAGTCAAAGTCTGGTTCTGAAAGTTCGAGTTCGACAGTCAACAGTCAAAAGTCTTCCGTTAAAAGGGTTTATAATAAAGAATTCCTGTTATCAAAATCTAATTTGAATGAAGAAACATTCAAAGTTGCATATACATTGAATGATTCGGACAAATTATATTCTGATGAGGAATTTCCAATAAGAGGTGTCAAAACAGAATTGATAAAAAAGGTTTTCAAACTTACAGAAATTAACATTTCTGAAATAAAAGATTTAAATCTTAATGGTAAATCTAAAATTTACACCTCAAGAGTACAACAAAGATTAAACAAGAAAAAAGGTTACAGTTCTGGTTCTGGTTTTCAAAAGAAACCAAATCCTAACCGTAATTTCAAAAAGAAAGGTCTTGGATTTATTCCAACAGAAAAACAGAAAAATGAAAAATATGTTCGTGATTTTAAATCAAAGATGTCATTTGTTTCAGGTACATCAGCAGAAGAAGAAGAAAAGAAAGAATTCTGGAGAGAATCAAACACTGAATTCCTTGCAAAGAAGCAAGAAGAGATGAAGTTTGCTGGACAGAGGAAAGATACGAGAACCTGTTTCCTATGCAATAATGTTGGACATATTGCCAGAGATTGTTCTAAGGCAATACAATCAAAACAGGGAGTTTTTCGTAAACTAAAAGAAAAAGTGATTGATTTTGAATCACCAATTGATAGATCAAAACTGTTTAAAGATTCAATTTTTGAAATTGGTGAATGCTCAAACAAGTTTTACAAGAAGAGAGCTAAATCTGACAACCAGAGATGGGTTGTTAAGAAAGTTGATGAAAACTCTAGCGATGATTCTGATAGGTCAAAATCAGAGGAGCTATCTTCTGGCGATGAATCTGATTCCACAAAATCAGAGGAGCCACAGGTTGAGGTAAAAAGTGAAAAATCAGTTCTGACTGTGGATGATGAAAATTTTCCATCACTTCGGGCTGAAAATTATAAAAAGAAAATTGGTAAAGTTGAGATATCAAAACAATTTTATGATGACAAAAAGGATTTCGATGTTGAGAAAGTCTTTAACTCCAAAGTTCATCATATTTTTGGTAAAATGATTGACAGGAAGGTCAAAGAAACAAAGGAGTTTTATGAGAAAAAGATGCAGAAGGAGAAAACTGAACCATCCCTAGTTCGTGACTGGGATGGTTCATACTATGAACAATGAGTCTGTGGACTTGCCGGAGATCCCAAGTTGGTAATCGTGGATCATGAATCGGCATCATTCTTTATCATGTTAAATGTGTTTTTGAAAAGCAGGACTTGCCGGAACTTCCAGGTTGGTAAGCGAGGAGTAGGAATCGGCACCTTGAGAATTCAACCAAAGTAAATTGGTTGAAAAGCAGGTTTAAGTTGTATGGTTGTGATTTTTACAAGTGGTTCAGAAGTTGAATTGGATTGATCTTACAAGTGGTAAATCAGGGACATTAAGTTGTATCTGATTTTCTACATATGATTGGTAAAACAATGTGATGATTTGATCCCCAATTTTACAAGTGGTAAAATCAACAAAACTTATTTTCCGGAAAAACCATTTTGATTAAAACAAACTTAAGTGTTTTGAGATCACAATGGGAAAATAGTTTGTTGTGAGGGGGAGTTCTGATTGTTTATGCCAAGTGGATGGCGAATTGAAGTGATTCGATATCAGTTGTCATGTTCCTTGTACAGTTTGTTTTAAAATTTCCTAAAATGTATTTGCATTTTAGGGGGAGTAAATTTTTAGAAAATCCAAAAAACATTTGAAAATTTGAAAAAGACAAAAACATGATAAAATGAAAATGAGTTTTGTTGTAAAAAGAGGAAATGATAGTACATCAGTGGACTATCACAACATGCTAAAGAAATGGAAAGTTAAAATGTGATAAACGGTCTCACTGATGATGTGCCAGTAGGTTTTTGCACATTTAGTAGATTGTGACGAGATATAAACCTAAATTCAAACTTGCTTATATCGTGGGGAAACATCTCTCGGATATATGGGTAACCCCCGAAATCTCGTTTGAAAGGTTCCTCTTTCTGATATACTAGGTCTTTATACTCAGTGATATCTGGGGTATTATTCCTGGACTTCTGCTGAATGGAAGTTCTGACCTAGTCCTCGAATAATACTTTCCGCAATGCTTGAAACATAGCATCACCCTCAGCATGTTTGATAAGACAATAAAATTGCTTAGCAATGCTGTTGTAAAAAAGATCCTCTAAAGGGGACACACCAAAAGTTGAGTCATGATCTCTCTGCTGAACGGTAGTTCTGACCTGAGCTCTCATGATTCTTCATAATTTATTAACCCCTACAGATATCATTTGTGTCATAATTACCTGTAAGACTGAATATTGGGATCTGGATACGGGAGTATATTCTGAGGTGGGACACGCGATTGAGTTTAAGTTCTTAAAACATTAATATCGTATCTCGAAGCAGTTGAACTTTGTGTGAAAATTTAAATGGATCAGTATACTGACAATCTAAGTGAATCGTTTAGAACTTAAAATGAAATGAAGGTTAACGGTGTTGGTGATTTGTCTCAGAAACTGATATGATCCTCTTACGCAAACTCACAAAAATATTGTCTGTAAATATTTCTTCTCAGCATTTCATTTCATTATATCAAAAATCCAAAAAGATTTTAGTGTGTTTTAGCATAAATTTTGAAAAATACAAAAAGATTTTCGACAACTGGTGTTGGAGAGCTGATTTTCAAAATTCCAAGTGCTAAACTTGATGAACAGGTTTGGGAGAGAGTGTATGAAGAAGTTTTTACAAGTGGTTTGCAAAAAATAAATCATTTTGAATATTTCGTGCAAATAGTTTATAAATTTTAAAGATTTAATCTTTGTGAAACTTATTTTTGGGTAGAGTTGTGCAGGTTAGCCAGGTTCCGAAACCTGAGTTAGATGAGTGCCAGGTTACTGTCTAAGAACCTGTGAAAAGTGAATTCCAGACTACGATCCCAGCAGATTGAGAGGGGGAGTCTGAAGACATCAAGACTCGTCAACATTTGAGAGAGAGGAGTTTGTTGATGATGAAGATAGAGATTGAGGATTCTTGCTATGACAAATACTTCAGAGGAAGAGCGAGCAGACTGATAAAGACTGAAGACGTTGAAGACTCGACACTCAAGACTCGTCAACATTCGAGGGGGAGTCTGTTGGTGCATGCGTCTGTCGACTTCGTCTTGTATCGAGTCTAGGACTAAAAATGTTAGATATGTTATACATTTTAGAATGTGTTTAAGGTAATTTAGCTTGAACGTGGTGATTTCCCTTGAAAGTGTCACTTGACAGTTTTAAGCTAAATCAACATGTTGATTTCCCTTGAAAGTGGCATGTGTCATTTCAAGCTAAATCAACACAACTATAAATAGCCTTCAAGCTAAATCATTTGTAACTTTTGGAGAAGTCTTCCGGTTTGCAACGAAGTGCTGCCGAAGTGTTGTCAGGTTGTAAACATCATCGAATCAATAGAAACAACAGTTTAAAGTGTAAATCTTGCTGAATTGAACTCGGTTTGTTCGTTTCCGCCGCTCAAACTGAGATAAACTCTTCTGAACGACTCGTTCGGGTCCGAATTCGATCCTACAACAACCTTTCTTTTGAAACATTTACTAGGCTGTCAAAACCTTCCAAATCACAAACAGAGGAGCCTAAGCATAATTTAGCAGCAACAACTGCTCCTCAGGTTACTGCTGTTGAGCCCACTGCTCAAGGTGATCACAGCAGCACAACCACTGCTGTGAAACCCACACCTAAAGTCACCAAAAGACCCAAAAAGAAAAATATCCAAAAGCCCCCCAAACCCACTAAAAAGGTAACTCTGGAAGATGAGATCCCAGAAATTATATTTGTGACAACACAAAAGTCACCAATAACCACTGCTGCTACTTCCTCACAGTACTTGGTTGAAAGATCTCAACCTGAGCCTCAAACTCCTCCTGCTTCTTCTAAAAAAGATCAGGTTGTATCAACAGGGACACCACATTATGATGCTCTGGAATCACTTGATTCCATCATCCACAGCCCAGCTCCCGGGGCAAATTCTCTTTCTACACCCATACTCACTGCCCAACTTCCACCATCAATGCTACCTTTGTTGGATGCACTTGATATAGCTCAGATAGAAATCAGTTCTTCTCAACCACCTGTCAATGAGAATATACCTCAACAAGTAACTGAGTCTGAGCTCCCTATCTCTGCTAACCCACCAACAACCGAGGAGGTTACACTGCAGGAATTACAAGTAATTCCTGTCAGTAGTTCAAGTGGAGCAGCTACTACAAGTGTTGAACCCACTGGTTTACACTTGGACAGTAGTTTCATAAGTCAGACTCCCTTGAAGGCAATTTCTTCTTTGGGAACCATAGTGTCCACTGGTGTGTTTCCATCATACACTGGTACACTTAAAATGGTAACCTCTGCTGAAGAAAGAAGTCCCAGTACCAAGAAAAAGGGGCATCAGTGGATGATTTTTGGGAAATTTTTCCTAAGTCAACCACTGATACAACCACCACTGGTGGGAAATCATATGATCCCATTAACTTGGGTGATGGTTTAAAATACAAAGAACTGACGGAGAAGGTTGACAAAATTAACACATCTGTTGCAGAAATCAAATCTATGCTGCAACAGTTGTTACAAACTCAAAAGGCAACACCCACTGCTGCAACATCTGCTCCTACTCCCACTGAGCTTTGGGAATTGTTTCAACCTATGCTTCATAAGACAATATGCTGATCAACAACATGAAGTTCAAATTCAAAAGATCAGAAATACGATGGAAGCTAGGTTCAAGGATACACAAGCAGATATCAAGGAAATTAAGGCCCATTTAATACAAACCACTGGCACTGGTCCTCCTTCAATCATTTTTGTTGACAATCCTCCTGATGATGCCAAAAAGGGGGAGAAAAAGAAGAAGGGACATGAAGATGGTCTATATATAAAACCAGATCCGTTGTCAAAGCTGGTTGTAGAAATCCCTAGGCCAGATGGTTCCAAAAAGGCTGATGAGACTCAAAATGCTTTTGCTGATTTAAAAGCAGGCATGAAAGAGTCAATGGAAATAAAAGGGTATAAAAGGTTTGAGCAGGAGAAGAAAGTCTTGATGGAAAGGGAAGAGCAGTGTACTTCTGAGCCTAAGGAAGAGCAGGTTATTCCTAAGCCAAAAAGAAGAAGGCCTACTAGAAAAGCAAGCCAACCCAAAACCACACCTTCCAAAACCATCAAACAAACTCCCCAAATCCCCAAAAATTCCTCTCATCAAACCTACAAACCAACAGATGTTAAGACACCTGTTGTATCAACAGTTGTTGGTACTTCAGTGGTTTCAACAGATGTTACCCCAACAACTGCCATCACTACCTCATCAACACACACTCAATCCACTGCTTTACCAAAAATAACCTCATCACCACAAAAGCCACCTGCCAAAAAGCAGAAGACATCAGATGACACATCATCTGTTGTAATGACAACAGTGGTTGAAACACCAGTTGTTTCAACATCTGTTAGTCAAACACCTACCATCTCAATCACCAGCACTCAACCCACCAAAACACCACCAACCTCTCCTAAGCACAAAAGGAGAAGGGTAACCAACATTGTACTGGAAGATGACACTTCCCCAACTCCAACATCTACACAACCACTGACCCTTGTCACCATTCCAAACCCTGTTCCATTATCTTCAGCTCAAGTTCTGAGTTCAAACACTGCTATTGTTCCTGTGGGATTACAATACCCATTGGATCTTCCAGCAGTCAGGGAGGAGATCAAGTCCTTTTACTCTGAAGATGACCCTGTAAAAAGGAATCTTCCTTCTATTCAAGGTTATCCTTTCCCTAAAAACATAGAAGAGTATCTCAAGATAAAGGCCCAACAAGCAGAAGACATATCCAATAGAGATACAGAGGGAAAGTCTGACTAGGGCTGGCAATTTTACACGAATACACGACACGAACCTACACGACTTTAACAGGTATGGGTAAGGCCTTAACAGGTAACAGGTACTAAACAGGTAGACACGAAAATACATGTTAATTTTCGTGTCTAAACAGGTTAAATACCTGTTTACCTGTTATATACCTGTTAATATTTTAATTAAATAAAAAAATAGAATATTCAATTAATGCTTTAATAGTATACGGTCCTACCCTACCCTTGCCTTGACCCCTTCATTCCTTCAATCCTTCTTCAGTTCAAAAAATAGAAACCCTAATCTCTCCAACTCTCCCACAGCCGATGTCATCCATTCCAGATCCACAGCCGGGCCATCCACCACTCCACCGCCGGCCATCCACCGCTCCACCTTACAAGTTACAAGCGTTCCACCGCTGTGCATCCACCGCTCCACCTTTCAATCGCTCCACCGCCGGCCATCCACCACTCCACCGTCGGCCATCCACCACTCCACCGCCGGCCATCCACCGCTCCACCTTACATCCAGGTTGGTTAACACTTAACAGATTGTCATGTAATTATGAGAATGTCATGTAATTATGAGAATGTCATGTAATTATTAGAAAAAAAAAAGTTGTATGAGTGATTGATTGTCATGTTTAGTGTTCTGTAAGTATAAGATGGTCATGTTTGGATGATTAATTGATTGTTTTGTTGTAGTTTCTGTAAATCTAAAAAGTTGTAATTTCTAACAGAAGGTTAAGAATTGTTGTATGAGTGATTGAGTGATTTAAGCCTTTTGTGAACTTTTGGCTAGTTTTGTATTCACTAAATAGGTTCTAAATATGTGATTATTCAGGAGTTCGTTAACAGGTATTAACAGGTAATTTTCGTGTTTTCGTGTCGTGTTCGTGTTCGGAAAAATGGACACGATAAGTTATCGTGTCGTGTTCGTGTATAGGCGTTTCGTGTATCGTGTCTTATCGTGTCGTGTCTTATCGTGTACGGGTATACACGATATGCCAGCCCTAAGTCTGACAAAGAGATTCAGAGAAATCTGCAATACCTGCTCACCAAGGTCAGAACTTTGGAACAGTTCTCAAAAGATCTTTGCCAAAAATTGTCTGAAAAAGATGATGAAAGTATGAGGCAAGACTACCTTGAATATATCATGGTTTACAAGAGGTATAGAGCAGAAAAGCACCAGTACAAAGAATGGACTATCAGTGAATTACAAGAAGAGATAGCCAGAATTCAAAAGATGCTTAAAGAAAAGGTCAAACAAACTCTTCCAGTATGGGCTAAGTACAAGAAAAATGTTCCTGAAAGAACCCTGAAGCTAAAAAGAATGAAAGAAGAACTGATAGCTGCTGTTTATGGGTCAAGGAACCAGGTTGCAAGATGGTCAGAGGACAAAGTGTTAGCAACTTATAAAAGTTTGGAAGAGTTGAGGAAAAGAGATCCCACTGCTCCTCAAAAGCCTGATTATCCAGAAGCAGTGGTTCCAGTCAGACAACCAAAGTTACCAATAAGAAGATCCACCGCTCCACCTGCTGCCATCCTTTATCAAAGAAGGAAACAAAAGCAGATGGATGCAGCAACCAAAGAAGATAAGGATCAAGAAGAACTTATTATGAAGATGGTTCTTCAGACAGCTTTGGCAGAAAAACAAGAATCAGCACAATCTCAAGACCCTGCAAAAGTTGTCATCATCAAGCCCCAATCTCCAAACTCAACTGCAATAAAAACTCTCCCAAGAAACCCATTAGATTCAAAGATACTAAAGTGGAAGTCTGATAAAAAGACCCACGTATTGACTCTGCTCAGATCTAATGGTGTGGTGAAGCAAATATCAAGGGAAGCAGCACTTGGCCTGGGTGTTGAAGATATGCAAGATCTCATTGAGCTTCCCCTGTGTAGGGATGAGGACTCAATGAACTTTGAATTATAATTCAAAGGTCAAGTAAGGGAACTCTTGATGAGGCAATAAAGATCCTAAATAATGAAGAGTTTTAGCATCGTCTGTTACTGGGGGAGATTGTTGGGATTGAACCCTACAAAGGAACAGTTGATAAAGACAAAACTGGATCAGATCAGTGGATTCACAATAAGCAGTTGTGTGCAACAGTTCTTTCCCCTTGAAAGTGGCCTAACAACTGATGACCTCTATCTACTGTCCTGCTACATCAACTGCTGATCTTCAACAACTGATGAGACTAAAAGACTGCTGGAGATGTAACACTGATGCTCAATCTACTGTCATGGTTCAAGTACTGCTAAAGACACAAAGCACTACTAGGAGTATAACAGTGGAATGAGAAGCAGTAGTTTAGTTTATCCTTTGTATTCATTATAATCAGTAGTTTGTAATAGCAGTAGTTGTATAGATCAGTAGTTACAGGTTGTTAGGAGGTTAGATGTCACTTTCATGGTGACGTCAGCAAAGATGCCTCAGTGGTTTGTTCAGTACTATAAATAGAACAGTACCCTGTACTTTTCTATTAGCTCTCATCTTCCACAAGTCATTCTGTACGAACAAACCATCTGTGAGCTCAGGCTGAGGGGGAGATTGTATGCATGCATGCACTGTTATTGAAGATTGTAATAAATATAATCATTCGATTTCATGTTAAACATGTTTGCTTAAAACAATTCTCTCTTTGATTGTGTTGAAAGTTTGTTCCATCTTATTTCCACTGCACTTATTACTAATTCATCTTCATAATTATCAAACAAGCACAATCTTATCAAACTCAAATCCTAACATGAATAGAGTAACAGGATTTGTGAGCCTCAGTCATAATGAGCTCACGGAGATTATCGCGGTCCAGTACCCAGGTGCGATTGAGGTAGTATTGGAGTCCATTAGGTTTAGTTTCGAGTTGATCAATCTTAGCGCCTTGGATTTCCACTTCTAGACTTCCTTCATTTGCTGACTAATACTGAGCTTCATGAATATACGTATGGAGATCACTAGAGATACGAAATGCATTTACATGAGTTTTACGACTAAGAACGCCGGCCACTACATTCTCCTTGCCAGGATGATGGCGAATTTCGCAGTCGTAGTCGTTAAGCAATTCCATCCAACGTCTCTATCACATGTTCAGTTACTTTTGGTCAAAGATATGTTGAAGGCTCTTATGGTCGGTGAAAACCACACACCTAGTACCACACAGGCAGTGTCGCCAGATCTTTAGCGCAAACACAACTGCACCAAGCTCCAGATCGTGAGTAGTATAGTTTTTCTCATGTACCTTGAGTTATCGAGAGGCATAAGCAATAACCTTGTCCCGCTGCATGAGCACACAGCCCAAACCACGGTTCGAGGCATCACAATATACTACAAAATCATCATTCCCATCAGGGAGAGTAAGAACAGGAGCATTGCACAAAAGGGTCTTAAGAATCTGAAAAGATTCCTCTTGCTCGGGACCCCAAGCAAAAGGTCTCTCTTTCCGAGTCAACGAAGTGAGAGGAACGGCGATCTTAGAAAAGTCCGAGATGAATCGGCGGTAATAACCCGCCAATCCTAGGAAGGAACGAATCTCAGATGCGGACTCAGGCGTACTCCAATTCTTCACAACTTTGATTTTAGAAGGGTCAACATGAATACCTTGCTTACTAATGACGTGGCCAAGAAATTGCACTTCATTAATCCAAAATTCACACTTAGAAAATTTAGCATACAAACGTTCGCCACGTAAAAGTTCAAGCATCAAGCGTAAATGACGAGCATGATCAGCTCTAGTTTTAGAATAAATGAGAATATCATCAATAAAGACTATCACAAAACGATCAAGCTACGGTTTATAAACACGATTCATAAGATCCATGAACCCAGCGGTTGCGTTGGTCAATCCAAAAGGCATGACCACGAACTCGTAGTGCCCATAACAAGTACGAAATGCGGTTTTGGGTACATCATCTTCGAGAACACAGAGCTGATGATAGCCAGATCGAAGATCGATTTTCTAGAAACAGGACGCGCCTTGTAGTTGGTCGAATAAATCATCGATGCGAGGGAGAGGGTGGCGATTCTTCACGGTAAGCTTATTAAGTTCACGGTAGTCGATACACATACGAAACGAACCATCTTTCTTCTTGACAAATAACACGGGAGCACCCCATGGAGAGGTACTTGGACGGATGAATCCCTTGTCGAGCAATTCCTGTAGCTGGCTGGATAATTCTTGCATCTTGGAAGGTTCAAGTCGATAAGGAGCCTTGGCGACAGGAGTCGCACCAGGTATGAGATCAATACGAAAGTCAATGGATCTAGGAGGAGGAAGACCAGGTAGATCTTCAGGAAAAACGTCAGGGAAATCACACACTACTGGAACGTCACTTATGTTCTTCCCCTTGCCCTTTTGTTCCACCATGTGGGCCAAGAAGGCAAAGTTCTGTTTTCGTAAGCATCTGCTCGCCTGAGTGCATGACATCAACTTTAGTCCTCTCAAAGGTCGGTCTCCATAAACATGCAAGATATCAACGAACGGAAGAGGTAAGCGAACAAACTTCTCATGACAGGCAATCTCGGCATGGTTCTTACGCAACCAATCAATGCCTATTATGACATCAAAACTACCCAATTGCATGGGTATTAAATAAATAGTAAACACGTGGTCGTTAAGAGTCAAGGAACAACCACTTAGAATAGAATCAACTAGAATAGATTTACCATCGACAATTTCCACCGAAAACGACTTAGGTAACTTAGAGCGTGCACAATTTAACAAAGATTCAAATTCTACGGACACAAAGCTTCTGTCGGCGCCAGTATCAAATAGTATCGAAGCGTAAAGGTTATTGACGAGAAACGTACCATTAACGACATCATTGTCATTATGAGCCTGATTAGCATTAAGATTGAACGCTCGTCCACGAGCGGCTGGCTGTTGCTCCTGGTTCAACCGAGGACACTGATTACGGAGGTGAGTAGTATCTCCACACTTGCAGCATGTGCGAACAATGTTGAGTGGTCTAGGATTCTGCTGAGGAGCTGGAAGAGCTGGTAGGGCTGCCTGAGCTGGGGCTTGCTGAGCTTGCTGAGTTGGGTTAGCTTGACGACAATAGGGAGTCGTATGACCATAGCGATTGCAGTTGGTGCACAAACGACATGCAGAAGCAACAGGATGATGAAAGTTGCAAGTGGCACACTTGGGGCGAGGCCCAGTATACTGCCTTTCGACTTCAGGAGTAGTAGGGTTCTGAACAGCAGCAGCAGGAGCAGGCTTAGCAGCAGGGTTTGCAGCAGGAACAATAGCATTGCATCCTGAACCCTGAGACTTTTGCCTCTTGTTCTTGCTACCACTAGGGGCGGAGTTTCCAAACTGTTTATCACGCACGCGATTGTTGTTTAAGCTTGCTACCAGATGATAAACTTCTTTAATTGTCTTGAGTTAAGCTGCTTCAATCGAATCTCTCATAGCAGGAGGTAATCCATTGATGTACTTGGTTATCATGCGCTTAGGGGTAGAAACCAAGTGAGGAACGATCAAGCTGAGCTGCTTGAAACGAGTAGTATAAGCCAGATTATCATCACCAATCTGCTTCAAGTGCCATAACTCTTCTTCGAGCTTCAGTTGTTGTGACACTTGTGCTCCGTAAACACACACGATGTAGGACACTATCTTTTATCAAAGAAACAATGTGTTTTGGCCTCAAAAATTTATTTATTTTGTGTTTTACACTTTCACATTTTAATTCTAGTTCATTTTCAAGCCTTAAATCGCTTTCTGGAAAGTTAAACGCGAACTGATACGTAAATGTAACCAGTTTAATGTGGCAAACACTCTAGAACAGTGACATAGGCTTAACATACCATAAATAACCTTTATATAACTTAGAAATAGGTTTTTAAAGCTTTGGTGTGTCAAAAACAAGTTTATTTACACTCAGGGACTATTTGCGTCAAACTACGAAGGTCTGCTGATTCGCATAGTATCGAACATTCCAGAACTTGATCATAAGTTAAACATGCCCTAAATATCCTTTACATAGCTTAGAAATAGGCTTTGAGGTGTTTGGTGCGCAAAAATAAACTTATTTGATCAATAGGGACTAAAAGCGTCAAAAAGAGCATAAGTTTGCATTTTCGCGCATATCTTACGTTCTGAATATATCCGGACATCCAAAAATTTATGTAATCATTAAAATATTTTATTTTAGTGATTGGCATGATAAAATTCCACTCGTCGCGTAGTTTGGGTCGTTTTTCGCGTCCGTTCGTGTTTCGTCGTAATTATCCGAACAACGCAACCGTACGGCCAAACGAACCGACATCCGAGATATTTTTGAGCACGTTTCATGTTCCCTATACTTTAACTTCATTTTAGAGCCTTGAAATGGGATTAACGGGGCTTAAACATGTCAAAAATGCATCAAAAACCATGTTTTGCACATTCAGGGACCAAAATTGACAATATGCCATAGGTGTCTTAGGAAGGGACCAAAGTTGAAAATCTGATTTCCAGTTTTTTCCAGCTGTTCCCCTCATTTTCACATGGTTTTAATGAAACTAGGGGCTTGTTTTAGGGTACCCATGGTATTCTAAAACCATGGGCACACTTGGACGGTCCAGATTAAAGCACGGTATACGAGGAACGATCTTAACGGTCTTGAAAATCCTATAAATACCCCACCCCATTTTCATTTCATTTCACTCATGATCTGATTTTATATCCTAAGTTGAAGCTCTATGCTTCATACCTGGATATTTAAATCAAGATCCTCCTAACTTGGACCCTTTGTAAGCTTCTTTCGTTCTTTTATGCGTTTTTAGCACGAAAGTCAAACAGTGTTTGACTTTCAGCTTTGACCAGTCTATGGTCAACACGAAGTTCATTTGAACTTCGTAACGTGAGCGTAATCACGATGGTTATAGTCCCATGTGACTATACCTACTGATTACCACGTTAATTAGGTATAGTGACGAGTCATAGTTTCGGTCAAAATACGCGTCTATGCGTATTTTGCAACCAAACTATTTTTGGGTATCAAAACCGTTTGTTTTGATATCAAACTTGTTTTCTAACTTTGTTAAACATGTTTTAACATGTTTAACTCGTCACTTTTAGGATAGTGCTTATATAGGGTCGTAAGTTAAGCGGTCTAAACAACCGCTTAGACTTTCAAACCCGACCCGTTTGGTCGATCGTTAGGATCTGACCAAACATATAATGTGACCTTAGTTGTATAGGGAATAACCTTCCGAGGTTATACCTTATGGTCACTTCGTTTAGTTAGTTGTATGATAGGTAGTTTATATGCCTTTGGAAAATGACCAAAATGCCCTTTTTCACATAATTTTATTTTAAGCATATGTAACATAATTATATATGTTAAGGCATATAATACTTGTCATAGGACTAGTTAGGCGTCTCGAACGCGCTTTCGCGCAAACGACGCGTTAAAGTGGTGTAAGCTACCTTAATGGGTCGTAATGGGTCGTAAGCGCTTAGGATAGGTTCCGATTTAGAATATAGGCTTTGTTAAACTATATCACATGAGTTCCAATACTCATTTGGTTTACAAGACCTCATTCTACCCGATCTTCCGATTTAGGTCTCGATTCGCTAACATAGTATCCGTTACACTAGGAACCGCTTCAACACTTGAACTCTTGGTCTTTTGAGCTTTGTTATACCCTTTGAACCGGATATTTGAAGTACAGTCTTAGATCTTCCTATCTTCATAGTGAGATTTTTAAGAAGTACTTTACAACTCGATGGTTGGTTTTTGTGTAGTTTGTTGGTGATTTAGATAACGAAACTAGATAATACAATAAGCACATGGTGGATACGCCACTAGTACTTCCTATATATAAGTGTACTTATTGTATTACCTTTCGTGGCGTTATCCCGAATCACCATTAGGATTTAGGATTGTTTTGATTCAATAATTCAATATGACAAGTGATGTATGGTAAAGTACATATGCTTATAGTGTATATTTTGGTCAGTTTTCAGTCGTTTTGAGTCTGTTTTAGGTTAGAATTGTGATACTGTTGACATTAAGCTTTGATTTCAGGTCCCGTAGCTTAAAGTGATGAAAAACGAGTAAAAACGAGCAGTTTAGAAGAAAACCGGGATTCGTACGCGCGTCGGAGAAGCTGGAAATCGAAATTAAATAAAAAAAAATGAGAAAATCAGAACATGGAGGCGCCGCGCGACGTGAGCCCCCCTTGGCGTCACGCGAGGGGTGTGATTTCGAGAAAAACATGTTTCCAGCTAGGGTTTGATTAATGAATTCCCAAGAAACATAATTGAAACCCTAATTACGAATTTAGACTATCTTTGGGCGACTTTGGAGCATTGGGGGCAAGCAATCGGAGATTGGAAGGCATTGGAATCATTGGTACGAGTCAAGGGCGAAGAATCGAAGAATCTATCGGGTTTTCTAATCCCTTGTTTTGTCGATTACTTTTCCTGGAACTTTGTTACAACGAATTCAGTTTTAGACATCTTTGTTTTGTTTTCATTTACTGAGATGCTTGGCTAATTTCATAAACCACCTAGACTTGATGAATGGATTAATATAAAGTTTTTACCGTTTTCGTTATTTGCATGATTGTTATGGGTGATTATGTTTAGTAAGCGGTTTGATTTAATGGTTTGATGTGTATGCGTACTTTGAATTGGTTTATTGTTATTATTTGCTTCGTATGATTCTTAGTGACAGTCTATATCACAACATAGAGTCATATTAGGGTTAGGGTTTCGGTGAGTGTCTATATCACGTTAGAAAACCTTCACTCTTTAGGGAGAATCGGCCGATAACCTCTAGAAGTAACTGGTAATAATTTACTAAGTCTTAGTGTTCTACTAGTCCTAATACCTGGAAAGTGAGGGGCTATTGGTAGGTCTTACCCGGCGAATTGCTTTAGATAGTCCTTGGAAAAGGTCATGTCTTGGTTTACCTGTCGGACTTATTAGTCTATCAAGTCAAATTAATTACTTCGAACTACCCTAGATCTAGGATTGGAAAAGAATAGGTCAACATTAGGGTACTTACACAATAATTAGACAATTGGAAAAGCATCTAATAACCGGTAGGATTAACGGCCTAGGTAGTTCCACAGGTTTCTCCTTGAGAAGGGTCGAGGGGCCTCGTTGGTTCTTAATAGGTTTAGTATTTTAAGATCCCGGTTCCATAACTCATGCACTTAACTTAATCGGTAATCTCTTAAAAACAATCCAGGATTCTTGTCTAGGTGGTCCCGTTCTCATATAAGAAAAGTCCTCAGTCGTTATTCGTCTTTAGTCTAGCTCTAGTTTAATTTAGTAGTTTAATATAGATTTCCTTAGTTTTCCGTAACCCTCCCCCAAACAAATAAACAAGTTAAGTCGTGTCTGTCAGTGTCTAGTCTGAGTCTAGTCTACGTGATACATAGAGTCCTGTGGTTCGATATCCGGACTTCCTAGGTTATACTACATTGATCGGTACACTTGCCGATTGTGTGGTTTTAGGTTGAGTCTAGAATTAAAGCTTTTTAGTGTCTAGTCTAGAGAGTCTAATATAGTTAATTTTTATAGTCTGTTTAGCACACATCAAGTTTTTGGCGCCGTTGCCGGGGACTCTTGGTAATTGCGTTCATTAGCTTTGATAGATTTACTTGACAAATACGTGCTACGTGTTTACTTTGTTTTGTGTCTTTTATTTTCATCTTGAGTCGTAGTAACTATTGTTTGCTTTTCTTGTGTTCAGGTTTTTGCTCGTAGTGGATGCCACATCTGCGCTCGCACGGACCATCACCACCAGTCAAGCAGTCATCATCTCAATTGGGCCAAGGCCCACAGGTTACTTCTACATCCTCTTCTCGTTTCCCCAATTTCGATTCCTCCCCGTTACCCACCCCACCTCCTACACCACCACCTTCGCCTAACCATTCACCTAAAACCTCACCTAAGGTTTCCCCACCCGATAGCCCTACTTCTAGTACCTCTAGCAATCCAGCAAACTTAGAACCAATGGCAAACCCTAGGCAAACTGTCCATCAGCAAGCCACTCAGGATTTCACCGGCCTTGCTTCACCCATCACCGTTCCACCCATCGTTAGTGAGAATTCATGGCAGATTCCATCTTATGCCATGCAGGCTATCACCAATACCATCCAATTCCATGGCCGAGATGATGAGGACGCCCCGGCCCACATAAACCATTTCTCTCGTATGCTAGCTACCTTTAACCTTCACGGTGCACCCAACGATGCCACCTACCTACAGCTTTTCCCATTCTCATTTGCCGGCCGTGCGGCTACTTGGTTGGACTCTCAACCAACCGGCACCTTTACCACTTGGGCGGGGCTTCGTCAAGCCTTTTTGAACAAATATTTCCCGCCCGCAAAAGCCTCACGTCTTAGAGACCAAATCCACTCCTTCCGCATGGAGCCCGACGAGCCTTACTACCTTGCTTGGGAGCGTTTCCAAAACCTTTGTGCTCGTTGCTCCCAGCATGGTCTTTCCGATTGGGCTTTGTGTGAGAAATTCTACAACGGTCTCACCCAAGAGACTCGTGATAGGTTTGATACTAACGCGGGGGGGCATATGATGGGTATTCTTACAGTTGCTGAGTGTTTAGAGCGTTTTGAGGCATTTGCTTAGTCTCAATCCCAATCACGATCCGATCAGAGGTATCAAAGTGGTAGTTCCAATACCACTACTAGTGCACCCGCCCGAGGGGTGAACCATGTCACCATGGATCCTAGTTTAGCCGCTGTTTTGGAAAACGTGACTAGGGAACTTAAGGAAATTAAGGCTAAGGTAGACAAATGTGAGTTTTGTCGTGGGGGTCACGACACGAGTTCGTGTCCATTACTTGTTGGAGAGGAGCAGGTCGACTTTGTAGGAGGAGGGTTTGGTAGAGGTCAACCTAGCGGTTTTGGGGGTAATAATAATTTTGGGTCGGGTTGGCGTAATAATAATAATAACTTTAATAATAACACTTTTCGCCCAAATGGACCTCCTGGCTTTCAAATGGCTCAAAACCCAAATAGGGGCCAAAATTCACTCTTTGGTGGGGGTTCAAGTGGGCATTTCAACAAAGGGTTCAATGGGCAGGTCAAGGATGGGGGGTCAAATAACCAAGGTCAAACAGGTCAAGGTCCAAGTTTTGATTTAGGGGGTAGCATAGAAAGAATGGAGTCCATGATGAGTCAACTAGTTGTTAGGGACCAAACCACTCAAAAGACCCTTAGTGAACATGACCTAATGCTTAAGAACCATCAAGCCTCCTTCCAAGACCTCCAAAGGGTCGTAGGTGATATGTCTAGGAAGCTAGAAGAGAGATTGCCCGGTCAGTTTGCGGGTAACACCCTACCGAACCCTAATGCCCATGCTAAAGCCATTACCACTCGTAGTGGCAAGACCGTAGGAAACCCTAGAGTCGAGGAGAGAGTAGTCGATGAAGAGGGAGATATCATAGATGAAGAAATCGAGATGGAGGCTCCCGGCAAAGTGCAAAAGAGGCTAAGCCCAGCAAGTACCGCACAGCCCGGTGAGTCTCAAAGTGAGAAGAAAGTTGAGAAAACCCCAATAGATGTTAGACCCTCACCCTTAGTGAACCATGCGTATGTTCCGTTTCCCTCACGCCTTAAGAACCAAAAATACTCAAGGGAATATGGGCAGTTTTTAGACATCTTCAAGTAATTGAAGATTAACCTTCCATTTATAGAGGCACTCCAATCAATGCCTAAATACGCTAAATTCTTGAAAGATCTCCTTAGGAACAAAGAGAAATTAGGAGAGTTGTCTAACGTGCCGTTGAATGGGGGATGTTCTACCGTAGTGTTAAATAAGCTTCCCGAAAAGTTTACCGATCCGGGTATTTTTACCATTCCTTGTCTATTCGGTAGTAATACCAACACTCGAGCTTTAGCCGACTTAGGAGCTAGTATCAACTTGATGCCCTTTTCTCTTTATGAGAAGCTAGACCTAGGAGAGCTTGCACCTACCCGAATGACATTGTCTTTAGCCGATCGGTCCGTCTAGGGGTATAGTTGAGAACTTGCTAGTTAAGGTAGACAAATTCGTGTTTCCCGCCGATTTCGTAATTCTAGATATGGAAGCGGATGAGAGAGTTCCCATTATCTTAGGTCGTCTTTTCTTACGTACCGCCAAAGCACTCATAGACGTTTACGATGGTAAGATCACCCTTAGGGTCGGTGAGGAGAGAGTTACTTTTGAGATAGACCGTTCCATGAACCACCCGAGTGGTTCGGATGACTATAGTGGTCCTTGCCATTCCGTCTACTTTTTGAACTCGTTTATCTCGTGTGTCGACCATTGCTTAGAGTACATTAGTGAAGCGGACCTAGTGGTAGGAGAGAAGGTAGGAGAGAAGGTAGAAGAGGAGTTGGAGAGTGTAAGTGAAGTTGAAGAGGACGGGATTCCTTTAATCCCCGATGTGTTAGCGGTTAGTGATGACACCACCCAACCCCCACCCTTAGAACTTAAGGTACTTCCATCTCATCTAGAGTATGCTTTCTTAGGGGAGGGTTCCGAGCTACCCGTTATTATTTCATCCGAGTTAGAGGAGAATGAGAAAGTGAGGTTGTTAGATGTTTTGAGGGCCAACAAAGAGGCCATTGCATGGAGGTTGTCCGACATTAAGGGCATAAGTCCTTCCTATTGCACCCACCGGATACTCATTGAGGATGCTTATAAACCGGTGGTGCAACCGCAAAGGAGGCTTAACCCCAACATGCAAGATGTAGTGAAGAAGGAGGTTCTTAAACTCCTAGATGCCGGGATGATCTATCCCATTTCTGATTCACCTTGGGTTAGTCCCACTCAGGTTGTCCCCAAGAAGGGGGGATGACCGTTGTCATGAACGAAAAGAACGAGCTTATCCCTTCTCGTACGGTCACGGGTTGGCGTGTGTGCATCGACTACCGAAAGTTGAATGATGCCACCCGTAAAGACCACTTCCCATTGTCTTTCATAGATCAAATGTTGGAGCGTTTAGCCGGTCAACAATTCTATTGTTTTCTAGACGGCTTTTCCGGTTACTTCCAGATTCCCATAGCACCGGAGGATCAGGATAAGACCACCTTCACATGCCCCTATGGCACCTATGCGTACCGACGCATGCCATTCGGGTTATGTAACGCTCCGGCTACCTTTCAGCGTTGTATGGTCGCCATATTTCAGGATATGATAGAGACTTCCATGGAGGTTTTCATGGATGATTTTTCAGTTTATGGTGATTCTTTCGAGGTGTTTTTGAAGAATTTGGAGAGGATGTTGAAGCGGTGTGTAGAGACGAAGCTTATGCTAAACTGGGAGAAGTGTCACTTCATGGTGACGGAAGGTATAGTGTTAGGGCATAAGATATCGAGAGAGGGTATTGAGGTAGATCGTGCGAAAATAGATACCATTAGTAGGTTACCTCCACCCACGAGTGTTAAGTCGATTAGGATTTTTCTAGGGCATGCGGGCTTCTATAGACGCTTTATTAGGGATTTCTCAAAAATCACCCGCCCCATGACCCGTTTGCTAGAGAAAGATGTTCCATTCGTCTTTGACGAGGAGTGTCTTAAGGCCTTCAACTTCTTGAAGGAACAGTTGGTTAGTGCACCTATTCTTATCTCGCCCGACTGGAGCTTGCCCTTTGAGCTCATGTGTGATGCGAGTGACTATGCCGTTAGAGCGGTATTAGGACAAAGAAAGGATAAGCACTTCCACCCCATCTACTACGCGAGCAAAACGCTCAATGATGCTCAAGAAAACTACACCACCACGGAGAAAGAGCTTTTAGCCGTAGTTTTCGCTTTTGATAAATTCCGCTCGTACCTCGTGTTGTCCAAGACTATAGTTTTCACCGATCATTCCGCGTTACGTTTTCTTTTTCAAAAGAAAGACGCTAAACCCCAACTTATTCGGTGGATTCTTTTGCTTAGCGAGTTTGATATTGAGATTAGGGACAAGAGAGGGGCCGAAAATGTGGCGGCCGATCATTTATCGCGGTTAGAGGATCCCAAGAGGGAAGAGATTCGTGAGGAGGAGATTGGAGACACGTTCCCTCACGAGTCTATAGAGTTTGTTGAAGCTGAGAAAGAAGGATTGCCATGGTTTTGCGACTTAGCAAATTATCTCTCTAGTGGCGATGTGGTGAAAGGGATGTCTACACAACAAAGGAAGCGATTGATTAGTGAGGCGAGAAAGTATGTTTGGGACGATCCTTTTCTCTTTAGGATAGGAGGAGATAGAGTTCTTAGACGTTGTGTGTCGAGAGAGGAGGGGTGGAACATTATTAAGCATATGCATGAAGGCCTCACGGGAGGACATCATGGTGCACACGCCACCGCCCAAAAGGTATTCAATTGTGGTTTTTATTGGCCTACGGTTCTTAGAGATGCCGAGGAGTTCGTGAAGATGTGTGATGCATGTCAACGAACCGGCAATATTTCCGCCAAAGATGAGATGCCTCAAAATCCCATACAAGTAGTGGAGGTTTTTGACGTTTGGGGCATCGATTTCATGGGACCTTTCCCAAACTCTAAAGGAAACCGTTACATACTCGTAGCGATCGACTATGTGTCCAAATGGGTTGAGGCTCAAGCTCTTCCCACAAACGAAGCCCGAGTAGTGTTGACATTTCTTAAGAAGCTCTTTTCACGATTCGGTACTCCTAAAGCCTTAATTAGTGACCGTGGCACTCACTTTTGCAATGCATTGATGGAGAAGTTGCTTGCACGCTACGGTGTCACTCATCGTTTATCTACCGCATATCATCCACAAACGAGTGCACAAGTGGAGAATGCAAATCGCGGTATTAAACGAATCTTAGAGAAGACAGTTGGTAAAAATAGGAAAGATTGGTCCGACAAGCTAGACGATGCATTGTGGGCGTTTAGAACCGCCTACAAGACACCTTTAGGAACTACACCTTTTATGATCGTCTACGAAAAAGCTTGTCATCTCCGCGTAGAATTAGAGCATAGAGCGCTTTGGGCTTTGAAACCGTTAATTTAGATATGACCGAAGCCGCTAGGAAGCGTTTCTTTCAAATTCATGAGCTTGAAGAGCTTAGGGATGCGGCGTATGCTTGATCGTTGGGGATTAAAGAGAAAACGAAGTTGTTGCAAGATACAAGGTTGAGGAAAGTGAAGGAGTTTAGTAAAGGCGATAAAGTGCTTCTTTATAACTCGAGGTTGAAGCTTTTTGCGGGTAAGTTGAAATCGAAGTGGTCGGGACCTTATATGGTTCACTATGTGTTTCCGTATGGAGCGGTGGAGATCTTGGATGAGGCGGATAGCCGTAGTTGGAAGGTGAACGGTCATCGTTTGAAGCATTATATTGGAGGAGCGATAAACAAGGATGAGAGGGAGGTAACTCCTCTCGAAATCCCACCTAAAGCCGCCAATTAGTGTTTTGGGTGAAAGCCCAAGTGTACATTTTGTATCGTTTGTATAAGAGTCTTTATTTGAGTATTTTCGTGTTCTAACGCGTCTTTCCGTAGTTTTTCGGTCTTTGTTTTGTGTCGTTGAGAATTTTGCAGGTTTCGTCACCGCTATGGAACGGAAAAAAGCATGAGAAAAGAGGTACCAGGTATGTTTCTTGGACACTTAGAAAAAATTTTAGGAGTTTTGGATGGTTGGAAAAGTTTTGAAAAATTTTCTAAGGCATGAACAAGCATTTTGGACGAAACTCCCTGTGAAAAACGGCCCTTGGCGTGACGCCAAGGGCCTTAGCATCGCGCGACCCTCAACAGTTCAAAAACAATTAAATTCTGACCCGCCGCGTCATGCGAGGCCCCCCACTGGACCCCTGGCGTCGCGCGAGGCCTCATTGAACCGGATTAAAACGTTTTTAATTGAACCTGTTCGCTGAAACTTTCCCTTTTCACAACTACAAACCCTAAGTCGCGATTTTCACATAAATCACCATAACTCACTCGTTTTTCCACCAAATCACTCCATTCTTCTTCCTAAATCACCACAATCACATTCCCCACAATCTACACCATCAATTTCACCCGATTTCACGCTACATTTTCGCGTTTTTGGACAAACTCGTGCACCACAACTTCAAGGTCTCATTTTTCTTGCTAAATCCGAATCCAAGGTACGATTTCTGTGATTTCTCGCTAGTAGGTAACTTTATTACTTAGTTGTAGTGTCGGGTCGGTCATGTTTTAGATCTAGGGTTTGTGTAGGTTGATAAAGTTAGGATCTTTGAGCTTTTAGTCATGTTAGTGGTATGCGGGTGGTTATGTTTGGGATGTTTACATACAATGGGGCTTGCGGATGGTTCGGGTTGGTTTGCTTGGGGTTGTTTGAGACTTGTGGGGTATGTTTGGACAACTAGACAACATGTTTGAGCTTTACGGGTTTGTTTGGCTATAACTAAAGACTTTTTGCTAAAAAAATAGGTTGTTGAACTGATTTTTGCAAATGTGATTAATTTTCTAAACGGATTTTGTTGCCACAAACGTTGCGTTAAGGTTTAAAAAGTCAAACTCTCACGTGTTTCGCCTCAAGTGTGGGGATATTTCGGCACTTATGCTTAATTGAGGACAATTAAAGTGCCGGGAGGAGATAGTGTACATTGAGTCTTAGGTCGTTCGAGTTTTTGAGTTTAGTAGTCGTCTTAGAAGTAGTATTTTGAGTCTAGTGTCGGGTTTACTTATATGCATGTACAAGTTTACAACATTTTGCCCGTACTCAATCTCCATTTGGGTAGAATGATGTTTAACTTACGCTTTTGTAAACGGTAACCCATGTTTTTCTTTAACTTTATTTTCAGAATTAGCCGCGAATGAAATGCTATACGGCTATTCTATTTTTTATTAAAAAAAAATAAAAATAAAAAAATTTAAAAATTTAAAAACACCAAAAATAGTTTGTGAATACTAACTTTCTGCATTGTTTTCTTGTCAAATCTTTCTTGTTTTGCAGAAACATGTCGGGTGAAGGTTCATCATCAAACCTAAGAAAAAGGAAGATCAAGTATCGGGGGTTTGATAGGAGAGTGTATTCCCGGGTCGAGAGGATAGTTGATCACCCGGTCTTAGATTTTGAAGAAGACACTGAAGAAAGGGTGAAACAAAAGAAATATGTGACAACTCAAATGTTGGAGCACCGTACAATTGATTGGGAGTGGTTACAAAGTATGGGAGCGAGTGAACGGGTGGCGGAATTGTTGGGGCCACGACTGAGAGCGGCAATGGAGTGTAATTGGCCACAGTATATTGAACTTACAGTTGAGTTCCATAGTACCTTCCAGCATAAAGAGGGTACTTTTGCGGAGAATAACGCGGTGTCATTTTCATTGGGCCGAAATTTGTACGAGATGAGTATTCCTCAATTTGGAGTGGCCTTAGGTTTTTATACGGATGAGGAGGTGAGGACTGATGAGTTTGTCAATGGTTTAAGGGGTGTGTATACTCATCCTCGGCTGAAGTGTTTGGATTCGGCAGACTTGGCTAGATTTTGGGAGGAGATTGCGACCCAACCGTTCGCCCAAACGAACCTTATCACATCGGTTCGTGATCCTATACATAGGTATATTCTGAAGGTACTGGCGACTACGGTTGTGGCGAGGAAGTCAGGTGAAAATAAAGCAAATTGGTTAGATATTTTTGCATTGATGTGTATGGTGGAAAAGAGGAATTGGAACTTGGCAAGCTTTTTCGCATGGTCGTGCAATCGGCCTCGTAGGGGAGGAAAAAGGGCTGCCATGGATCTTGGGCCGTACATAGCTAGGTTGGCAAGGAATGTACGGGCCCTCACAAAATATAAGTTGGAACAGATGCATGAGAGTTTTCCAACGGTTTATTGGGGTGTTGCAGAGCTACAGTTAGCGGGTGTTTTAACATCTTCGGACCCGCCACAATGGAATTATGAAGTGGGCGCTCCTCCGGCACGACAGCCGATGCCTCGACGGAGGCGTGAGACTCCTCCTCCACAACAGCCAGTTAGACAGCAGAGACCTGACCCGTTCACTCCTGAGGCTGCTTTTGACTACACACAGCAGAGATTTGGTCAGATTGAAGATAGGATGCGGGTTGACCACCAGTGGACGATGCAGAGCCACCACCGACAGGACGACATGCTCAGGTATATGATGTCGGGTATGTCACTAGGTGCTCAGATACCTCCACCCTTTGCCAGATTATTACCTCCACCAGTTTATGGAGGCGAGCAGCAGACCCCATATGTCTATGGTCAGTACCGGGGTATGACCAGTGGGGGGGGGGGCAAAGTGGTTATGCTTATAGTGGTCAGTTCGGGTGGCAACAGGCTGGAGGTTCGGGGACCCAGCAGATGGAGGAAGATTCAGAGGACGAGTGATGTAGCAGACTGCAGCAACATATATATCCTTTCATGTTTTATTTTATTTATGCTGTTTCAGTAGTTCGATTTGGTTGTATCCGTAGGACATATATTTTATTTTTCATTTGAACTCTGGATGATGGTATGTTGAACATGTGGTAGTCGTATGTTTGGTATGGTATTTATGTTTTAGGTTGATGATTGGAGCCGCTTTCCGTTCGTGTGTGAGAGAGTTTGGTATTATTTGCTGAGCACGTTCGGTATTGGAGGGCTTATGTGGAAACGACTGGCACTTTGACAGTCTCACATACTCAGCTAAGTCGTTTCCCTTTTTGTTGTTGTTGTATATTTTATTTATTTCGTTTGCAGTTTTTATTTTTAGGTAGTTGTTGAGTCGTATTTTCATTCTTGCATTAGGGACAATGCAATCTCTAAGTGTGGGGATGGGATACTTGTAAATATTTGAGTCATAAAATTTAAAAAATACAAAAAAATTAAAAAATTGAAAAATCCAAAAAAATTGAAAAAATCAGAAAATGTCTTTCGAATAAAAAAAGAAGTTTGTAATTAAAGCGGAAAGTGATAGAAAAGATGAATTTTTGCTCGGGTTCGAATAATAATAATATGAGATTATAATAAACCGAGTTTGCGTCTAGTTTGGGATATGTGGATAGGCCCGGGTTTGGTTTTAAGTCCCTTTGAGCTAATATACCTTAATTGTCAGTCTGCTAGTGGGTTTTCATCTGGGAAATATGGGAAACTAAAACTGCCAATAAGAGTATAAGGGGCACCGTTATAAGTTAAAACTGTTAGAGTTTGTGATCTTGCGAAAAAAAATAGAATAAAAAGTGAGCTAGAAACTAAATGAAAGTAACACAGGTCTATGTAATCCGAGTTGGGGACAGCGACTCTACAGCCGGAATGCCTCTGGGATGTGTGAAATCGAATTGCCGATTAAAAGTACCGAAACCTAAGTAATATGTGGTTGGGGATAACGACTCTACAGCCGGAATACCTCTTGGTTAGGGAAAGCATCGTCTAGACTCACGAGAAAAAAAAAAAAGCAAAAAAGCAAAGCAAAAAGAAAAAAAATGGAAAAAAGAAAAAAAAGTTGATTGTAAACTCTCTTGGTTTTGATATAAGACGGTTGGGAATTGGTCAAATGATCGTTCCTTTAGTCCTATAAGCTTGAGGCGGGAGTAGGTGGACCGTAAATTCTGGTGTGAGACCCTAGGTGGATTGACCGCACTTAAATTAAAATCACATGATAAGGGCTTAGGATTGGATTTGGGTTTAAAGTGGACAAGTATATTCGCAATCGCGGCTAACGCAAGTCTTGGTTTTAATTAATTATACCTATGATTTTGACCCGAGTGATTATTTGTTTCTGATTCCGTTGCATAATTCTTTTTCGAGGACGAAAAAAGAGTAAGTGTGAGGATGTTTGATGTACTGTAAAGTACATATGTTTATAGTGTATATTTTGGTCAGTTTTCAGTCGTTTTGAGTCTGTTTTAGGTTAGAATTGTGATACTGCTGACATTAAGCTTTGATTTCAGGTCCCGTAGCTTAAAGTGATGAAAAACGAGTAAAAACGAGCAGTTTAGAAGAAAACCGGGATTCGTACGCGCGTCGGAGAAGCTGGAAATCGAAATTAAATAAAAAAAATGAGAAAATCAGAACATGGAGGCGCGCCGCGAGCCCCCCTTGGCGTCACGCGAGGGGTGTGATTTCGAGAAAAACATGTTTCCAGCTAGGGTTTGATTAATGAATTCCCAAGAAACATAATTGAAACCCTAATTACGAATTTAGACTATCTTTGGGCGACTTTGGAGCATTGGGGGCAAGCAATCGGAGATTGGAAGGCATTGGAATCATTGGTACGAGTCAAGGGCGAAGAATCGAAGAATCTATCGGGTTTTCTAATCCCTTGTTTTGTCGATTACTTTTCTTGGAACTTTGTTGCAATGAATTCAGTTTTAGACATCTTTGTTTTGTTTTCATTTACTGAGATGCTTGGCTAATTTCATAAACCACCTAGACTTGATGAATGGATTAATATAAAGTTTTTACCGTTTTCGTTATTTGCATGATTGTTATGGGTGATTGTGTTTAGTAAGCGGTTTGATTTAATGGTTTGATGTGTATGCGTACTTTGAATTGGTTTATTGTTATTATTTGCTTCGTATGATTCTTAGTGATGGTCTATATCACAACATAGAGTCATATTAGGGTTTAGGGTTTCGGTGAGTGTCTATATCACGTTAGAAAACCTTCACTCTTTAGGGAGAATCGGCCGATAACCTCTAGAAGTAACTGGTAATAATTTACTAAGTCTTAGTGTTCTACTAGTCCTAATACCTGGAAAGTGAGGGGCTATTGGTAGGTCTTACCCGGCGAATTGCTTTAGATAGTCCTTGGAAAAGGTCATGTCTTGGTTTACCTGTCGGTCTTATTAGTCTATTAAGTCAAATTAATTACTTCGAACTACCCTAGATCTAGGATTGGAAAAGAATAGGTCAACATTAGGGTACTTACACAATAATTAGACAATTGGAAAAGCATCTAATAACCGGTAGGATTAACGGCCTAGGTAGTTCCACAGGTTTCTCCTTGAGAAGGGTCGAGGGGCCTCGTTGGTTCTTAATAGGTTTAGTATTTTAAGATCCCGGTTCCATAACTCATGCACTTAACTTAATCGGTAATCTCTTAAAAACAATCCAGGATTCTTGTCTAGGTGGTCCCGTTCTCATATAAGAAAAGTCCTCAGTCGTTATTCGTCTTTAGTCTAGCTCTAGTTTAATTTAGTAGTTTAATATAGATTTCCTTAGTTTTCCGTAACCCCCCCCCCCCCAAACAAATAAACAAGTTAAGTCGTGTCTGTCAGTGTCTAGTCTGAGTCTAGTCTACGTGATATCTAGTTTAATTTAGTAGTTTAATATAGATTTCCTTAGTTTTCCGTAACCCCCCCCCCCCCCAAACAAATAAACAAGTTAAGTCGTGTCTGTCAGTGTCTAGTCTGAGTCTAGTCTACGTGATACATAGAGTCCTGTGGTTCGATATCCGGACTTCCTAGGTTATACTACATTGATCGGTACACTTGCCGATTGTGTGGTTTTAGGTTGAGTCTAGAATTAAAGCTTTTTAGTGTCTAGTCTAGAGAGTCTAATATAGTTAATTTTTATAGTCTGTTTAGCACACATCAACAAGAACCCAGGATCCCTGTAGTATCTATCTATCTTCATAGTTAGACTTATATGGGATGTTTAGAGTACTAATATTGGAGTCCATGTTTGGATTCATTGTGTACTTTAATGCATGTTAGATTAGACGATGTGACAGAACCCGAATCCTTATAGCATCTATCTATCTTCATAGGTTGATTCTTGTAGGATGTTTAAAGTACTGATATTGGAGTCCTTAATTGGATTCACTGTGTGCTTTAATGCGTGTTTACGAGTTGGAACAAGTTGACGATTTGTGTGTTATGTGGTAGTTGTGATTTGGATAACGAAACGGGTGTAATAAAATAAGAGCATGGTGGATACGCCACTGATACTTCCTATATATAAGTGTTCTTATTTTATTATTCTTGTAGCGTTATCTGGATCACTTTAGGATTTTGTGTACTATTGTTTCAGTATTCGATTATTGAAATCCTTGTAGAATCTCCCATATCTTTATATGTTAGATTCTTAGAAGGATATTTAAAGTATTATCATAGATCATTGATTTGATTTATAGAATACTTATATAAGTTTTGATTTTCAAAACAATTATTATAAATCTTTGGTTGGATTCCTAATAACACATCAACAAGTTTTTACGATGGTTTAATCGAGATTTCAATATAAGGCATAAAAACGACTTAGTAAATATCATATTGCCATATACAAACCTATTTTGTCACGAGTTTCCACAATTAAGATTAATACCAAATGTTTTGCCATTTATTTGGCTAATAAAACCTATGTATTCGCCGACATTTTTATGCTGACTGTTTTCGCATACATTTCAGGTTTTCGACTGTTCAAGCATGCAACGCATAGGACTGCATACGGGCCTTAGACTTCTAAAAAGAACAATTACATGTATTCTTTGTTTGTAAAACGATGTTAATGATATTGAAACAATTTTAGTACCAGTAGTTGTGAGCAATTTGTAACGTGACTCCCCGATATTTCCGCCGCGTGTTGTTATATTACGCGATTGGGGTTTTACAGATTGTTATCAGAGCACTGGTTATAGGGAATTAGGTTATTAGCATGCCTTGATCCTAGTCTATAACCTTCCAAGGACCCAAACATGAGTAGACTTATGAACTCTTTCCTAATCCTCATCTTTATTCGTGCCACAACTACTTTATGATTTACGAATCATCTAACCTTAGATGATTTATCCTGAACCTTAGGCTTTATGCCTTAAGGTATTCCTCAAAATGTTTTTCTCAAAATGTTTTCATTAAAATATTTTTCAAAATGTTTTCTCAAACGATTTTGTCAAAATATTTCGCAAACATATTTTATCTCAAACGATTTGTATCAAAAGATTTCTTAGATGTTTTCTTCAAACGTTTTTCATCGAAATCTTGGGTTTTAATAATGTGAACACATGCAATCTGGAAGGGTGGATGCCTGTACCCCGAGTTTTCTGTCTAAGGCTAAAGTGTTCGTACAAATCCGCATTTTCGGACCAGTTACTCTTGCCTGGGAACTCTTAGGGTGAGTATCCACTTATAGGCTAAAGCATGTCTTCGTGAAGCATTATAAAAACCTATCCAACTTGACCTTACCGAATGACTTCTAAATGACCTTTGTAACCCTACTCATTCATGTTACCCTCGGTAATGTGTTTGCTCTTCATGACAATCGAAGCATCCTTCTTTTCCCAATACCATTTCATCATATGACCTTCGGTGATATGTTTGATTCAATACAGTTGAAATGAACCTCATTTCATTTCACGACTCTACGAGATCCTATTTTATTTTCAAAATACTACCTTTGTCTTTTAAAAATTTTAAATTTTTACCATTTGGATGAGAATTTTCAAAATTTCAACACAAAGTTTCTTTATTTTAAAATTTTAATTTAAAAACATTTTGTCTTAAAAGTAATAAATTTTTAACAGGTAAAGAATTTTATAATACAAACAATTAACCCGGTTTGTATTCTCTCATCCAAAAATATTCCAAAAGTTTATTTTCAAACAACTCTAGTTTCAAAACAAAATCCACAACACCATATATTCTAAGTACAAGAACAAGACCAATGAACAAAATTTTACTAGATCAAGGTTCTCACAATACAATAATGTTACAAACTCATAAATCTAACTTTTGATTTTCTCTATAGCTGAATTTTCAAAATGCCTCCTCGACTAGATACACGACCTCAAACCAATGAAGAAGTCGCAGCCCTTGTCGCTCAGCAAATGGCCGCAGTGCTTCCAGGCGTAGTAACCCAGATTCATCAGATATACAACAACAATAACAACAACAACGCCCAGTGTAATTTCAAGACCTTCAATTCAGCCAAACCGCTAAAATTTTATGGGTCTGAAGGAGCAACCGCACTCCTACAATGGTTTGAAAGTATAGAAAGCACATTCCGCCATGTTCAGTGTCCTAATGAGCGTAAGGTGGATTTCGCTTTGAGTGTCTTTCAAAGGAGAGCGCTCACTTGGTGGAATGGTATTATGAGAGACCGAGGTGCCGATGTAGCAATGGAACTGACATGGGAAGAATTTAAGGATCTTATGAAGAAAGAATTCTGCCCACGAAGTGAAATTCGGGCTCTTGAAATTGAATTCTATTATTTAAAACAGGATAGTGGGGAAAACGTGCCTACACTGACCGATTTGAACAGTTAAGCCTACTTTGCCCCACTATGGTCACACCTTTGGATCGGGCCATTGAGAAATACATCGATGGTTTACCTGACCCTGTCCAAGACATTGTCACTGGCAGCCAACCTGCAACGCTTAGGGAGGCTAAGGAATTAGCTGCTATCTTGACTGACTCACAGGTTAGAAAAGGTAAGTTAGTTCGACAAGGAGACAAGAAACAAGACACTGAATCAGTTAACGAGAATTCAAGAAGATCAAAGGCCGAATCTTCTAAAAGTTCTAGGAAGCGCAAGGCTTCAAAGAACTTTGCAATTCCTGCACCTGCTCCACTGAACTCAGTACCCTTTAATGGATTTTATCGTGGGAAGCAACCTTGGTGCAATCACTGCAATTATCATCATGCGTCAAATTCCCCTTGTCGCCAGTGTACAATTTGTGGTTTATTTGGACATCTAGCTATGACCTGTCGTATCCAGAACCGAGCAGCCCCTACTCAGACTCGCCCAAGAGCATGTTTCAATTGTGGTGACTTAAATCATTTCAAGCGAAACTGCCCCAAGCTTGCCAATGCTAATGGACGAGCATTCAACGTCAACGAGGCTCAAGCTAATGATCAAGCGCTTATGATCATCTGAACCTCTACATTTTCTGTTTAGTTTCAAAAATAATGTACTTATTTCGACTATGTTTGTAATGACAGTATAAATTTCAAGAAGTTTATCTTTATCTTCATTATTCAATTTTTAATCTCAAACTCTAATGTGATTGCACTATGTGTGATTTCAAATTTCATGCTAATTTTGAGGATTCCGTTCTTTAGGAACTAAATCTTATAATTTAGTATAATGTGATTGCACTCTAGTGCATTCGTGCAAACTTGGTAACACGATCAATACAAGTTAATAATGTTTTATGATCATAGCATTATATACATGATTTGTTTATCTAATATGTATAGCACATGATTATAAATTCAATTTGCTTCGTATGCTGATTTAACGTACTTAGTTTGTTAACTTAGCGTACCTAGCACATGAATTGAGAACATTTTCTTGATATGCTTACATTATGATGATAATGTATGATTAGTATATGTTGCATTCTACCTGCTTGGTTAATATGAAACATATATATAAACATCCGTACTAGAATAAAACACCTACAACTGAAATTGTTGTATGCAGAATAAGCAGTATTATCATTGCTAGTATGAAATACGATTCGATTTGACAGATATATTATTGTGACAATGTTTAGTTGATTTAGATGATAGTTCGACCTTATTATTTGTTTACCCTTGCTTAACAAGAGGAGCTATGTGGACCATGTGACGAAACGAGTAATTATGGGTGCACACTTAATTATGAGTCTCGACGCATGAGAATCATAGTAAGCCTTGTTAAGTATGGTGGCATACAATCTAGGGTGATTAAGGTAACGGGAGGAGTATGATGCGATAAGAACACGGTGGATACGCCGATGGTACTTCCTATATATAAGTGTTCTTATTGTGTTATTCTTCAGAACGTTACTAAGATCACTTGGTGGTTTTATGTTATCTTGGACCATTATGTGATTATGTGTTAAGTGTTATTTGTGTGGTTATTTCTGATAAACGACAGCAAGTACATTTATTAACTCAAATCGAGCCGACCGGGAGTATATTATGGTGTTAAAGGTGACGATCTTGATGCCATAGGTATGTTGACCCGTCTCCTATGCATGAGATGCTCATGGTGCATTGGATGTACCTCGTGGGACGTTAGAAACCGTGTACGTGAAGGGCTTGAATGTACACCCCTTTGTTTGCTAGGAATTACACTAGGAGCTTAGTATAACATAGTGCCATACTTAACTGATTTTTGAACACTAGTCGACTATCACAAGTTTCAAGGGGTTGAATACCTTGAGATACCTTGAATACCCCAAATCACATTTTGAATTCTCCAACACCAAATGATGCTCTGCATCTTTGGGATCTAGCAATCTGCTTATCCATCAGTTGTTACAATTCCACTCTACGGTCTCCTTCAAACAAATTTCGGGACGAAATTTCCTGAAGTAGGGGAGATTGTGACACTTGTGATCCATAAACACACACGATGTAGGACACTATCTTTTATCAAAGAAACAATGTGTTTTGGCCTCAAAAATTTATTTATTTTGTGTTTTACACTTTCACATTTTAATTCTAGTTCATTTTCAAGCCTTAAATCACTTTCTGGAAAGTTAAACGCGAACTGATACGTAAATGTAACCATTTTAATGCGGAAAAAACTCCGGAATAGTGACATAGGCTTAACATACCTTAAATAAATTTTATATAACTTAGAAATAGGTTTTGAAAGCTTTGGTGTGTCAAAAACAAGTTTATTCACACTCAGGGACTATTTGCGTCAAACTGCGAACGTTTGCTGATTCACATAGTATCGAACATTCCGGAACTTGATCATAAGTTAAACATGCCCTAAATATCCTTTACATAGCTTAGAAATAGGCTTTGAGGTGTTTGGTGCGCAAAAGTAAACTTATTTGATCAATTGGGACTAAAAGCGTCAAAAAGAGCATAAGTTTGCATTTTCGCACATATCTTACGTTCTGAATATATCCGGACATCCAAAAATTTATGTAATCATTAAAATATTTTATTTTAATGATTGGCATGATAAAATTCCATTCGTCGCGTAGTTTGGGTCGTTTTTCGCGTCCGTTCGTGTTTCGTCGTAATTAACCGAACAACGCAACCGTACGGCCAAATGAACCGACATCCGAGATATTTTTGAGCATGTTTCATGTTCCCTATACTTTAACTTCTTTTAGAGCCTTGAAATGGGATTAACGGGGCTTAAACGTGTCAAAAATGCATCAAAAACCATGTTTTGCACATTCAGGGACCAAAATTGACAATCTGCCATAATTGTCTTAGGAAGGGACCAAAGTTGAAAATCTGATTTCCAGCTTTTTCCAGCTGTTTCCCTCATTTTTACATGGTTTTAATGAAACTAGGGGCTTGTTTTGGGGTACCCATGGTATTCTAAAACCATGGGCACACTTGGACAGTCCAGATTGAAGCACGGTATACGAGGAACGATCTTAACGGTCTTGAAAATCCTATAAATACCCCACCCCATTTTCATTTCATTTCACTCATGATCTGATTTTATATCTAAGTTAAAGCTCTATGCTTCATACCTGGATATTTAAATCAAGATCCTCCTAGCTTGGACCCTTTGTAAGCTTCTTTCGTTCTTTTATGCGTTTTTAGCACGAAAGATAAACAGTGTTTGACTTTCAGCTTTGACCAGTCTATGGTCAACATGAAGTTCGTTTGAACTTCATAACGTGAGCGTAATCACGATGGTTATAGTCCCATGTGACTATACCTACTGATTACCACGTTAATTAGGTATAGTGACGAGTCATAGTTTCGGTCAAAATACGCGTCTATGCGTATTTTGCAACCAAACTATTTTTGGGTATCAAAACTGTTTGTTTTGATATCAAACTTGTTTTCTAACTTTGTTAAACATGTTTTAACATGTTTAACTCGTCATTTTTAGGATAGTGCTTATATAGGGTCGTAAGTTAAGCGGTCTAAACAACCGCTTAGACTTTCAAACCCGACCCGTTTGGTCGATCGTTAGGATCCGACCAAACATATAATGTGACCTTAGTTGTATAGGGAATAACCTTCCGAGGTTATACTTTATGGTCACTTCGTTTAGTTAGTTGTATGATAGGTAGTTAATATGCCTTAGGAAAATGACCAAAATGCCCTTTTTCACATATTTTTATTTTAAGCATATGTAACACATGTTTTGACATCTAAAATGATTATATAACATAATTATATATGTTAAGGCATATAATACTTGTCATAGGACTAGTTAGGCGTCTCGAACGCGCTTTCGCGCAAACGACGCGCTAAAGTGGCGTAAGCTACCTTAATGGGTCGTAAGCACTTAGGATAGGTTCCGATTTAGAATATAGGCTTTGTTAAACCATATCACATGAGTTCCAATACTCATTTGGTTTACAAGACCTCATTCTACCCGATCTTCCGATTTAGGTTTCGACTCGCTAACATAGTATCCGTTACACTAGGAACCGCTTCAACACTTGAACTCTTGGTCTTTTGAGCTTTGTTATACCCTTTGAACCGGAACTATACGCAATCCTAGGCGAGTACATAGTTCCCCTCTTTTACTGTTTTCAAATGTTTTGGGGTGATTCATATGTGTAATCGATCTGTTTTCAAAATGTATGGCATATATGTGTTCACTAAGTACTTTTATGTGTATTATTCCGATTATGCAAATGTAATGTTTTATCCTTAAGTGATCTACCTATCTTCATAGTTAGATTCATGTAGGATATTTGAAGTACAGTCTTAGATCTTCCTATCTTCATAGTGAGATTTTTAAGAAGTACTTTACAACTCGATGGTTGGTTTTTGTGTAGTTTGTTGGTGATTTAGATAACAAAACTAGATAATACAATAAGCACATGGTGGATACGCCGCTGGTACTTCCTATATATAAGTGTGCTTATTGTATTACCTTTCGTGGCGTTATCCCGAATCACCATTAGGATTTAGGATTGTTTTGATTCAATAATTCAATATGACAAGAACCCAGGATCCCTGTAGTATCTATCTATCTTCATAGTTAGACTTATATGGGATATTTAGAGTACTAATATTGGAGTCCATGTTTGGATTCATTGTGTACTTTAATGCATGTTAGACTAGACGATGTGACAGAACCCGAATCCTTATAACATCTATCTATCTTCATAGGTTGATTCTTGTAGGATGCTTAAAGTACTGATATTGGAGTCCTTAATTGGATTCATTGTGTGCTTTAATGCGTGTTTACGAGTTGGAACAAGTTGACGATTTGTGTGTTATGTGGTAGTTGTGATTTGGATAACGAAACAGGTGTAATTAAATAAGAACATGGTGGATACGCCGCTGGTACTTCCTATATATAAGTGTTCTTATTTTATTATTCTTGTAGCGTTATCTAGATCACTTTAGGATTTTGTGTACTATTGTTTCAGTATTCGATTATCGAAATCCTTGTAGAATCTCCCATATCTTTATATGTTAGATTCTTAGAAGGATATTTAAAGTATTATCATTGATTTGATTTATAGAATACTTATATAAGTTTTGATTTGTTTCAAAACAGTTATTATAAATCCTTGGTTGGATTCCTAATAACACATCAACAAGTTTTTACGATGGTTTAATCGAGATTTCAATATAAGGCATAAAAACGACTTAGTAAATATCATATTGCCATATACAAACCTATTTTGTCACGAGTTTTCACAATTAGGATTAATACCAAATGTTTTGCCATTTATTTGGCTAATAAAACCTATGTATTCGCCGGCATTTTTATGCTGACTGTTTTCGCATACGTTTCAGGTTTTCGACTGTTCAAGCATGCAACGCATAGGACTGCATACGTGCCTTAGACTTCTAAAAAGAACAATTACATGTATTCTTTGTTTGTAAAATGATGTTAATGATATTGAAACAATTTTAGTACCATTAGCTGTGAGCAATTTGTAACGTGACTCCCCGATATTTCCGCCGCGTGTTGTTATATTACGCGATTGGGGTGTTACAGTTGTTCATGGGGAAGGCAGAATTCAAGCATCATCAATTCTCGCACCTCAGCCCATGGAAGAGCATAGGCTTCTTCATTAGAATGGTTATTTCTCTCATTTGACCACCACTCCAGAGCTCTGCCTTAAAACATTCCCGTTGCACTCCTAGTCTTTAGATGCTCTGGGCACTCGCTGTTAATGAAGGTAACCTCGATGCTATCAAACCATTCCAACATAGCAATCACCCCATCACTGCCCGTGAAAGGCTTAGGGTTGCAAGAGACAAAGTGTTTATAGTTGAACTTTGCAGGCTTCTCTTTCTCTGTCTTTGAGTCAACAGAAGAGGGTGGAGTGTTCGATCCTTGGATCTCAGAGACGATCTTTGGCACGACTCAAGCGATCTGGTCGGCCATGAAGGACATCATCTTTTTCTGAGACTTCTCCCTGGATCTCTTGAGAGTGTCAGATAGCTTACGAGAAGACATCTAAAGATCCAACAAGAGGATCGTATAAGTCTAAATCTCAAAGTCTCACAACATAGATTCACACATGATAGATTAAAGACTCAAGATTTAACAAGTTTCACGTAGATTCCAATAGATTCAACACCACAAACCCATGACCTTCGCATGGCACGTTGTACGAAGTTTGGCAACATGTCAGAAACACTTATATATAGGAAGTACCAGTGGCGTATCCACCATGCTTCGGGCACATCGCTTCCACCTCGCACTCGGTGTCATGTTACGTGTCACAATTTCCAACACCCACTCATCATCATAATCATCATCAAACACACGTAGATTAACTCGGTAGACTCACTTAGATTAACTCAATAGATTCACATAGATTCCAATAGATTCCAATAGATTCACATAGATTCCAATATATTCCAATAGATTCAGATAGATTAGAGTTAACAATCTCAACAAAAAACAACGAAATCCCACATGGCACGTGCTACGGAAGTTTGGCAACATGACGGAAGCACTTATATATCGGAAGTACCAGCGGCGTATCCACCATGCTTCAATCATGCCACGTCCGTCTTGTCATCGGTGTCATGCTTCGTTACCCATAACATTAGATTCCATCACATCTCACATAGATTTCACATAGACTAACCAAGTAGATTCAAGAACATAGATTTGTAACGCCTGCGTCCCTAGACTTTTTAGCTAATTGCCAGTTTTAGTCCCTAATCTATGTGATGCTTGACACTTTTGATACTTGGTGAATCTCATGCTATGATACCTGATTCTTAATACTATGATCCTTGATACTTGATACTTGGATACTATGATTCTTGATACTTTGGTGCTTGGCTCTTGAGGCTCGTGAAACTTGAGACTTGGTTGAACGAGGGACTGGAGTCTTGTCACCGGCGGAAACTATGGAAACTTTTGTGTTAATGATATAATCTAGTTATGTAATACTATTACCCAATAAATCGCAACACAACACTTAATCTAACTCGCGAAACGAATCATAGACGAGAACGTGGAAAGGATGGGATTGAGCGAGTGGCAATCCGATCGGATGACCAACCGATCGGATGGCCATTCGTCCGACCTACCACCCGATCCGTGCACACCGCCTCACTCCCTCTCTTTGACACTATAAATAGGCCTGTCACATCATTATCACTGAAGTGACAACCTCACTTGACCAAGACACACGCACTCCTACTTTTCTTCCATTTCTCGGTGATTTCGGTACGTTTTACACTAGATTCTTGTACATCTTTGATCTACACGTTATTCTCTACATGATTCTCCTTTGAAATCTCACTTTTCACCGTGAAATCTCTAAGATTTGAGCTCTTTAAGGTGACGTCATCATGATGGTTTGTACAAACTATGGTGTGATGTCATTCCTGCCAAGATCTAGCTCAGATTTAAGGAATTTCATGTGTTTTACGTTGAATCTTAACTGAATATATACTTTTTTAGCTAAAACTTATGTTTTCTCTCATCTTTCTTAACTTTTCACTTAAAACGGTGGAATCCGGAGCTGAACAGACTAAAGACTTGATAATTAGTCTTGAGTCAGCTCGGAAATGGATTGTTGCCGGAGAAGATGACCGGAGTACGGATTCTGACATAAGCACCGCCAAGAACAGACGACTGGATGGGCTGGGGTGATTCCCATCCGATCAGAACGGGTGTACATTGGTGTGTTTACCATTGTCTCAATACGTACCGTGTCGTCATCATCGAAGCAGAAACTTAGAAACTTTACAAGATGGTGAACGGGACAAGGATAACTCAATCGAATGGCAACCCGATCGGATAGCCATCCGATCGAACTGCCATCCGATCAGGTGGCACTTGCCTTTTCACCTTAAACACTTTGGAACCTTGAATCTTTGGTCGTCAAATGGCAATCCGATCGGATAGCCATCCGATCAAACTGCCATCCGATCAAAGTGACAATGTACCTTGAAATCTTTCAACACTTAGAAACTTTTTAGAAACTTGAAATGATCGAATGGCAATCCGATCAAACTGCCGTCCGATCGGATAACCATCCGATCGAAGTGACCTAAATTGAACACTTAGTAACAATTTGAAATCTTGACACTTGGATCGAATGACCATTCGATCGAATAGTCATCCGAACGGATGGTAATCCGTCCCTCATTCACAATAGTCACCTAAATCGAATGGAAATCTGAACGGATAGCCATCCGATCGAACAGCCATCCGAACCAGTGACTGATCCTACACTTTGCGCAATCTCGTTGTTTTGTCTGACACTTATCTGTTGTAATCTAATCAGGCTAAACCTAAAGAGCTCCCTTTGATCCAATAACAGTAAGGTGGTGTTTGTTTTTCTTGAAAAGCTCTTCCACTCCTCTTATGTCTGCGTCACGCAGACCACGCGCAGACGTTTGAGTATGCAGATTATTTGTTTTCTAGAAGACATTTCATTTAAAAAGATCTGTCTGACTACTTTTTGGTGCAGATGTGGGAAAGAGTCTTCTCACCTCTTCTAACATCTTCTTCCCTTTCTACCTAAATCACAGATACACAACACAAACCCTAGCACACATCCTCCTTCTCCTCCACCACCCCTCTTCCACCACTCCAGTTACAGCCACCGTTCAGCTTAGCGCTGCCGCCGCCTCCACCTTCCGCCGCAGCCACCACCACCTACACTTGCCACGCCTCCTCCTTCCACCGCAGCCACCCACCTCCTTCTCCTTCCACCGAGCCACCTCCTTCCACCGCAGTCGCCTCCTCCTGTCGTCGCCCTTCAATACCAGGTAATATTTTTCCGATCACCGTGTTCGTCGCCAGAAAACAGATCAGAAATCAATCGGTAAAATCAGTCACCGTAACATTTACGAAGTCATCGGAAACTTTTGATTGTTCAATGCTTGAATTCCACCGTAGATTCACCGAAATCTGAGTTACATAATTTCCGAAGATGACACCGGTAAAGAGAAAGTTAAGAGAGGAATCAAATCGGTTATTTGATATAAACAGAGAGGTAATGTTCTATAAATATCATATAATATAATATATGATTTGTAGACATGAATGTCGGATCAAAACTCTTATGTTTGTGTAATTAGGTTTTGTCATGGTGTTTTTTTAAATCAATTTTATTAACTGCACAATGAATTGTTATAAGATTTCAGTAAAACATTAATGTCATTGTTATGTTTTTTTTTTAGAAATTGCCCCCAATTCGATTTTGTTCATTGTTATATTGTTTTGAGTGAATCGATTGTTCTTGTTGTTTATGCAAATCGATTGGTCTTGTTGTTTATAAAAATCGATTGTTCTTGTTGTTTTGAGTGAATCAATTATTATTGCAGAAGTTAAAAAACAAACAGTCTTCTTCTTGCAGTCTGCAGAGGTTTGGTCCACCTCTTCTGCTACAGATATGTGCAGATGTGGTCCGCAGACTGCAGACGTTTTACCTCTGAAAAAACAAACAGCACCTAAATCTGTTAAGCAATCACAGTGAGTATACTCTATCCCTTTTTGTTTTAAACTTTGGGATGCAACATGTATTCTATTTAAACTATGATACATGAAACTTTTGGAATCTAAACTCTATCCTATGTGAATGTGAAACTTGTGATTCTTGATTCTAGACTCTTTGTGCTATGTGGACGTTTAATCCAGGGTGTGTAGTTCCGCCTTAACAATAGTAGCGCTATAGGAGATGCACCTCCCCATTATTCTCGGGGGTATTGTTAGTAGGATTCAAGTTTTCCTTGAGACTTGGGAAAATACTAAAGCATCGGGATACTTGGGCTATCACTTGTTGGACTACGAACACTAGCATGGCTGAAACTATTTTTGTATCACTTACACGATGGATATGAGTTGTTTTAATCTATTATGCTATTACTCAAACTTGTATACTCGCCAGTACATTTTGTACTGACTTATTTTAATACATGTTGTAGGCTGACAGGATGCTAGGAATCATGAAACAAGCTAGGATGAAGCTTAGATACTCCACTTAGCTAAATCTAGAAACTTTTGAAACAATGGTTATGTTTGATTTGGTTTGATACTATGTTTTGGTGATTGATGTTGTTTTAGACAATTTCATGAAATGAATCTAATTTATATTGAAACTATGTAGTGTTATGGATTCTCGTGAGCAATCTGAACGCTTAGTGCTCGCACCTCGATGTTTCCGCCATCGGTTGGGGTGTGACAAGATTAACCCAGTAGATTCAACAACTTCAACCCGAGTCCACAAAACTATGAACTTCACTTAGCGCGTGGTACGAAGCTTCGGCAGCATGCCAAAAGCACTTATATATAGGAAGTACCAGCGGTGTATCCACCATGTTTCGGACATGCCACGCCCGCCTCATCGCTGGCGCTAGGCTACGTTTCGTATTTTGTTTCTTAAAACAACACATACATACTTAGATTACACATGGATTACGCTAGAATACACATAGATTACACACATTGATTTCTCATAGATTCCACGTAGGTTACGCAAGTAGTTTCCCATAGCTTAGTTTTTAACAATCTCATCACCGGTCTGCAAAACACTAAGTTTCGCATGGCACGTGGTACGAAAGTTGGTAACATGCCTGAAACACTTATATATAGGAAGTACCAGCGGCGTATCCACTATATTTCAGACACGTCACTTCTGTCTCGTATTTCTATGCCATGTTCCGTTTAGTGTTTCACAACCACAATAACACATAGATTCATCAAATAGTTTCACATAGTATCATAGTCGATCAAGATTCCCACATAGATTAACATCATTAATAAAGCTCCATAAATTTAGTTTGATTCTGAGATTAGAATTTGTGTTTTAGATTGCGGACATACGTACGAATTGTGTAAAAAGCCTCAAAACAAACGAAGAATCAAGTTTAAATCCACACATAAAAATCGAGATAACATGAAAGATAGGCTCATAAAACATAGGATTGTTCCAGGTAGAGGAACGGTGACTAACCAAAGTGATTTGAACCCCTTTCGAATTGAGGCAACGTGTCCTGACTTACTTAGACAAATACGTCATCGATGTTAGGCCTACGATATTCGTCCTTTTGGTCATTTCACATTCCTAATTGATTGGGAATTCTGAGACTTTGGCGAGACGTAAAAATTCAAGGAGTGGGACTAGTTATCAAGGTCTGAGTTTCACCTCTATCTTGACAACATCGTACCCCAATAGCGTCGGTACTTATCAACAGATAAGACCTACCAGGATATAACAAGGAAATTTCCCATCAAGGTTCGGATGTCACTCCTGACTTGAGGACAAATTTCGTGCAAAATACAAACACTGATTAGCAGTGTTTTTTTAAAAGTATCAAGTGTATATTGTGTCAGCCTTAGGAAAGGCATGTAAGTTTAGCAGGAAAATGTGTTGCTAGGAAGCAAATACGGTAGAATGCATAAGTCTTAAACAACAGAAAAGAATCAAGATTCCTAGAACTATAGACTAGGGCAAGTACTCCTACTTATCCTAATTCCCTATAGTTATGGCTCTGATACCAATCTGTCACACCCCAACCGATGGCAGAAACATCGGGGTGCGGCACTAAGCGTTCAGATTGCTCATGAGTTTTCATAACACTAGATATTTCAATAGATTTAGATTGATTTAAGCATAGTCTAACAGAATCCACAACCAAATACAAGTATCAAATACCTCTCTTCAAATCATTGATTAAAGTTTAATAGATTAACTAGGCGAGTTTCTAAGCATCAATCCTAGCTTGTTTCACTTGTTTCCATAGCACCCTATCAGCCTGCAACATGTATTAAAATAAAGTCAGTACAAAATGCACTGGCGAGTATACAAGTTTGAGTATATAGCATAATAGATTCAAAAGACTCATATCCATAATGTAAATGATAACAAAATAGTTTCAGCCATGCTAGTGTTCGCAGTCCAAGTGATAGCCCAAGTGTCCCGATGCTTTGGTGTTTTCCCAAGACTCAAGGAAAACTAGAATCCTCCTAACAATACCCCCGAGAATAATGGGGAGGTGCATCTCCTATAGCGCTACTATTGTTAAGGCGGAACTACACACTCTGGATTAAACGTTCACATAGCATAAAGAATCAAGAATCAAGAATCACAAGTTTCACATACACATAGGATAGAGTTTAGATTCCAAAAGTATCAAGTTTCATAGTTTAATAGAATACATGTTGCATCCCAAAGTTTAAAACAAAAAAGGGATCGAGTATACTCACAGTGATTTCTTAATAGATTAACTGCTATTGGATCAAAGGGAGCTCTTTAGGTTTAGCCTGATTAGATTACAACAGATAAGTGTCGGACAAAACAACGAGATTACGCAAAGTGTCGAATCAGTCCCTTGATCAGATGGCAGTTCGATCGGATGGCGGTCCGATCGGATCGCCATTCGATTGAGGTGACTATAGTGAGTGGGGGACGGATAGCCATCCGATCGGATGGTCATCCGTTTGGATGGCCATTCGATAGAATGGTCATTTGATCCAAGGATTAGATTTCCAAAAGTTCAACTCTGGATGGTCATCCAATCGGACGACAGTTCGATCGGATTGACATTCGATCATGGAGGTTCCCAAAGTTTCAAAGTCTCAGTTTCAAAAAGATTCTAAGTGTTGAAAGGTTAAGAGGCACATGTCACTTCGATTGGATGGTTGTTTATGATGGTGTTCATGTCGGAATCCGTACTTCGGTCATCTTCTCCGGTATCATTCCATTTTTCCAAGTCGATTCCAGATTAATAATCAAGTCTACAATCCGTTTGGGTCCGAATTCCACCGTTTAAAGTAAAAGTTTAAAAACAAGATGAAGAAAACATGATTTTTAGTATGAAAAGTCTAGATTCGTCACGATTCGCTGTAAAAACACCTGAAATTCCTTAGATCTGAGTTAGATCTTGAACGGAATGACATCACTCCACAGTTTGTACAAACCGCCATGGTGACGTCACCCTCAAGAGCTCAAATCTCGGAGATTTCATGGTGAAAAGTGGGATTTCAAAGGAGAATCTCGTAGAGAATAGTGTAGAGATCAAAGATGTACAAGAATCTAGTGTAAAACGTACCGAAATCACCGTGAAATGGAAGAAAAGGAGTGTGTGCGTCTGGTCGAAGGAGGCTGTCACATCAGTGAGAAATGATGTGACAACTCCTATTTATAGTGCAAGGAGGAGATAAAGGCGGTGTGTAGCGGATCAGATGGCAATTCGATCGAATGGCCCTCCGATCCGATGGTCATCTGATCGGATTGCCATTCGGTCAATCCTATCCTTTCTGCGTTCCCGTCTTTGTTTCGTTTCGCGAGTTAGATTAAGCGTTGCGTTCCGTATTATTGGGTAATTGTATCACATAACTAGATTATATCATCAACACCTTAGTTTCCAGGTTTCATAGATTCCGCCAGTGGCAAGTCTCTAGTCTCTCGTTAAGAATCAAGCATCAAGAATCATAGCTTCCAAGAATCAAGTATCATAGTGTTAGATATCAAGAATCAAGCATCATAGTATTAAGAATCAAGAATCTAGATTTAAGCATCACAAGTATCAAAAGTGTCAAGTATCACGTAGTTTAGGGACTAAAATTGACAATAGCTAAAAGTTCAGGGACACAAGCGTTACACTAGGAGACCACGAAACATTGGGGGTGGTTTTGATGCACGAATAGCAGTGGAGAAAGTTTCAAAAGAGGCACCAAGACCACAAAGGAACCAATGAATCTTGTCAGGTTCATCAACTGGCTGACCCATGACAATTAATTGGTCACAAAGGTGTTCAAATTTTCTTCTGTACTCAGAAACAGTGGAAGATCCTTTGGAAATATGGTGGAGCTTGTCACACAGATTTTGAATTCGTTCAATAAAAGTATTACTATATGCTGATTCAAGAGCAATCCACTTGGCACTGGCAGTGGTGAGACCAAGGCTCTCGGCAATCACTTCTTCAGACATGGAGGCGTTCAGAATCATGATGGTTTTTTGATCAGTGGCTAACCATGTCACATATTGTGGATTAGCGACCGACTTGTTGCCTTGAGAGATGAATGGTTCAGGAGTTGAAGTGGAACCATCGATGTGGGGCAGGAGATCTTGGTAAGAGAGGACATGAAAATTTGACTGCGCCAAACAAGGCAATTCAAGGAGGATAGTTTGATTGTTAGCATGTGTAGTAAGGTGTTCATGGTTAACGTATATTCTGAAGATGAGGAAGCGAGGAAGCCATGGAAATCGGAATAGAGGAGGGAGGAGAGGGAGGGCCGACAATTGAAGAAGGAGAGGAATGGAAGGGGTGGGAAGGGGGAAAGAGAGGCTCTATATCATGTAAGGATTATGAAATGGTTGTGCTCCTAATGAAGGGAGTAACCATACTTATACACAAAAATAATGCACATAGGTACACAAAGAATTAAATGAATACAAACAGAATACATAAGGTTTATTATTGTCTAGCATATGGCTGTTCAAATTGCTCGACGGTCGATACTTGTTTGATGCTCGCTCGAAAAAATACTCGGAATTCGCTCGTTCGATTCAGCTCGAGTGAAAAAGAGCACGAGCAAAGGTCCGCTCAGTTCGGTTCGGCTCGGTTGCTCAATTTATATTTTAATATATATAATTTTTAATAAAATGACTAGAGGCCCACGTTAACAAAGTTTGACCCAATATTCAAATATAGCCCATTTAGGTAGTTAGAATTGAAGTCCAATACCAATACTCTATTGTCTAATATTCCAATGTCCATTGAGTAATTGAGTTAGAATTGAAGTCCAATACCAGTAGTCCATTATCTAATACTTAAATGTCCATTGAGTAATTGAGTCAAAATGTCAAATACAGAAATGTGAAGCATTGCTTGATTTTCTTGTATCAACCCGCCATTCAATTCAGAAGTACACAATCCTAATCAAAACCCCTCATCGGCCATCATTATTCGATTTCTCCATCGTCAACTCGCCAATGTTTTGCTTCAATCGGTTCATTGGTTTTCAAACTTCCGATAGAGCAAGGGTCTGTTTCAATTGATCGATATTCATCTTCCCACTTAGTTAATCTCTCGATAGAACCAATTTAGTGTTTTTTTATTCTTTGTTATTTGTTAAATTTATACTTGTTATTTATTGAATTTACACCTGTCTTCTAATTCAGGGATCAAAACTACAATTTACTTTGAAACTAACACCCCCATCATTACTTTCCTTTTTTGTTCTACGACGCTCGGTAGTCGCTCGGCGTTCGGTCGAAAAATGATCGGATCGAAAGACGCTCGTTCGACTTTGGCTCGGTTTGTAAATGAACCGAGTACGAGCAAAGGTCTGATCGGTTCGGTTCGGCTTGTGAACAACACTAGTCTAACCTATATGCATGAAGTATTAGTTAAACTAGAAAATTAAAGGACTGACATAAAACTAGAAGGGGGAATTCGTCTATAATAATTATAACTAGACGTCATTGGCCATTGCCAGTCCCACCTTTGAATATTCCCCATGTCAGTCCTATCTTTCACCTATTTTTCCTCCACCGGCCCTCGGTTAGTCAAGGTTTTTTTTTTCCAAATTACAAACTAACGTATTAGGGCTTTTGATCAAAACGAGGATACGAGTCTATTGATGTAAAAATTACCTCGAAACGGTGCCCCAAACGACTTGATTTTTGTTAATTGGAAATTTAAACACCCGAATTGAAATACCGTTTTCATCGTTTGGAGCATAATTTCAAGGTAAGTTTACATCATTCGACTCGTATCCTCGTTCTGATCAAAAGCCCTAAAACGTCAGCTTGTAATTCAGAAAAAACTTAAAAACTTAACTCCGTTAAGTTTTTTTAACTGAGGACCGGTGGAGTAAAAATAAGTGAAGGTGGGACTGACATAAGGAATATTTAAAGGTGAGACTGACAATGGCCAATGACGTGTAGTTGGGATTATTATAAGCCAATTCCCCAAACTAGAATTATAAGCTCACTTCTTTTTCATTAATCGTAGGTTAATAGGATCTAATTAATTTGATCTCGAGAAGGTTTACTGTGTTCTTCTTTCTTAGCTATTGCTCGGATTCTTTGTAGTGAGAGTTTACCACCTTCTTCTAGGTTGAAATCAATCGCAACAATGGAGGCAACCACACACAGATCTGAAAATACACCAAGTTCCTAACTTTATTGCTTAAAACATCAAAATGTACGTACAACATTATCCCATGCATAAACTATCTCATTTAAGCTTGAATCTCGATTCTTTCTTTCCCCAGGTTCACCAAAATAGAAAGGATATAATGAAGGGGAGTCGGGTAGCGTCTTTCTTATCATTCTTGGGTTGTTTGCAAATTACTAACATTCCCCTTGGGCCCTTATTTAATCATCAAGCAAATGGGCCTTTCAAACTGAACCCACTACACAATTCCATTAGATATATGGGGATAATGGGGTTGTACACAAACATTCAATTATCATCAGTTTGTTTTTGATCATTTAATTCATTCGTTTACATATTTATTTAAATTTATTTATTAGTTATCATCTGTATAACTATATAAAGTTAATGTGATATACAAATATGTAATTTTACATCGCGTCCAACACTTTAAGCAATATGTACAACTAATGAATGCTTGTTTTGTGATGGTAAAATTGTAAAGAGTACAAAATTTTAAGACACTAGGAAGGTATAAGAGTAATTCCACGTGCACCCCATACTCACACGCTCAACAACATTCCCTACCATGCCCTCAAGAAACCCAATAGACATCCTGATAATCAAATCAAAGAGTGAATGCGAAGATCAGATTGAATAGAAAATGAAACGGTGGAAGCAATTATTCACAAAATCAATTAGGTTTCAATACCCTGCCACCACAGTCAATAACCCTCTCACAACGATATAACACGAAGGGTTGCTCATTAAGATAAGATGATCTCGAATCGATTTGTAACTGATGTTGAAATTGATGAAAGCACAATCAGTAGAACTATATTCAATTGCTCGATAACTTGAAGGGTTGCTTACCCCTGTTCTCTTTTACACCACCACCTGAAGGGTTGCTCATTGACATAAGACGAAATCAAATCGATTTGTAACTGATGGAGAGAAATCGATAGAGAAAAGGACTGAAATTAGGGAACTGCCGACGGTAGCGATCAAAATTCATGAATCAATCAAGTTTCTTCAACACTCCTTCTATTTCGACATCAGGACATCCAAAACTTAATCGTGCTCCTTCATCTACAACATTCATCGACTCTTACTCAGGATTTGAAGGTAAGGTTAATTTGCTGAAATGGAATACACATTCAAGGTTAATTAGTTTCTTAGTCAAATTCATATGTCTTCTTTGCTAAATTTTAATCCGCAAACCATAGGTTAACAGTCACCATGAATTCATCTGGATTTTCTAATCAAATTGTGATTAATTCATCAACCATAGGTTAACTATTGATTTATCTAAATGAATTTATCTGAATGAATGTGATTATAAGTACAGAGTAAGATCAAACTGAAACTGGAGTTGGACTTTGAATTCGTTTGTGATACCGGTTGCAATTATGTTTACATCATACTTTCAGGTACTTAGGGATGCTCAACATGTAGAGGAGGTAATATTCTTTTAGTTTGTCACAAATCTTTGATAGAAGTTATGACATACATATGTGTATACATTTATGTTTGTTGACATTTACAGGCTTAAAAGATCGATTGTGAATACATGGATGTTGAAGGACTTAAGAAACTCAACAAGAACAAAAAGCTGTTTGATTTTTTGGCTTCTGAATCTGTTATCAAGCAGATCCCCTGTTTGTTGGGCCCTGGTCTAAACAAGGCTGGTAAGTGTATTTGTTTAAACAAAGCTTTACATATTCTGATTAAAGTTATGTTTTTATGTATGTTTGAATGTTGTTTTAAACTGTATATAGTTTTGTTTATGGCAATGCAGGTAAATTTCCCACACTTGGTTTCAAGTGCTTCACTTGTTGCATCCCATCTTATGTAAATTGTGAATATTGGTGAGTTCATTGATTTTTTTTGTATTTTGTGATTACCTGTTGATTTACCAGTTATCCTGAATAGACCAGCCCGTCCCGCTCAATTTACCACTCCAGTTGTCATTTGATTTTAAAAAAAATTATAAGGTGTGAAAGGGGACGATTGGTTTGTGGTTAACACGTAAAATCGACCATATAAAACGGGACCGGACCTTAAGATTAAAATATATTTAATTTATGTATTTTTTTCATTTTAGATATATATTAAATTATTTATATTGAGCTTGATAAATAAAATTGGTTAATTATTTGGAGTGAACTCACAACCCAACCCTCATCCTTAATAGAGTCACGTTCTCATAGTCAAATTTGCCGATTTCACATTCATATATAAGTTATGAATGGATGTTTCATAATTTCTTTGTTCTTTTTGCTGCTTATATAACTTGTTTAACGTATTTTGACAGTTTTGTTTTGGAGACTTTTTATAAATGTTTCATGCTTTATTTATGACAACTTGTATTGAATTCAAACCGTGAAATCAAACCGATAATAATTTTTTGGTTTTAAGTTTTAACGGCTCGGTTTTGATTTTCAATAATAAAAAATTTACCAACGATTTGACTCACAATTTAATCTAAAAACTGTCAAAACCAGACCGTAAACACCCCTACTTTAAAGTTTACAAATTATTTTTCTTATTCATCAATGCCGGATATGTCACTTCCGTTTTCTTTTTCTGTCTTTCTTAGCCGACTTACACCCATAATCTGCAGGTCACCATACACCAAGTTTAGTTTAGTTCATTCATATGTTCAATATTTGTGTTGCAGACTGTCTGCAGATCACCATACACCAGGTTTAGTTTAGTTCATTCATATGTTCAATATTTGTGTTGGTTAGGGCTTATGTACATGAACTATATGAAATTGTAGGTAATGTCTTGATTTTTGGAGATTCAAATCTAATAAAGAAATATTTTTGTTTTAGTTGATGATTGGTCATGGTCTTGGAGCTGCTGGTGGATTGTAAGCCATTGCGGCATAAAAGCATTGCCACGATAACGATGATGTACTTGCTAAGACCCTGACTGGTTTAGCCGCATTTTTAGTGTTTCCTTTGCATTTGGGTTCTTATATATATGTTTCTTTGTGTGTGAGAACATGAAGCTTGCACTTTACACGAACTAATTTAACCTTTTCTTTCATGTATTTTTACATGCTAAATATATCATGGTCAATATTTGACATGTTTAATCTATTTACATTTGAACCAAAAATTTTATCTGAAAGATTAAAACAAGGCCAAAACTACTAACTCATGAGTAAATGGTTACAACTTATTTTTTGCGCTCTTCAAAAAGGCCCTGGTGATTGTTGGTTTTTTATGTCAATTATTTTGTTTATACTCAATTGCTCTTCATGAATTGACACATTAGTTGTGTTAGCAATTGGTTTTAAAAATAAATTATGTGAAACCCATCGCGCAACTTGCGGCAAAAAATCATAACTAACCGTGGCAACACGCGGACATTCCCATTAATATTATTACAAAATAGAAATGATACAAACTTTAGGATAAATTTACGAGTTTCAATTCTTTGAAGTAGACACTAAACCCTACACGCTCAGCTCTTAACTTTTTTTTCCGTTTAGCAATTTAGTTATCTCTTTGGAAATGACCTCGCCAACTCCTATTGAAAATTAAAATAAAAGATACGATGAGAAATTTAATACTTTTATTAAAATAAACAAATAAGGAGAGATTTATATTATTTATCTAGCAAGAAGCTAGTGTTCAATTATTTTATTTTTTAATAAAATAAACCCATAAGCAGAGATTTATGATGATTTATGTAAGTTTGGCCACAATTTTCTTTGATTTGTGCCCTATATCTAGTGATTAACGAGAGAGAGAAATATGAGATTTTAGTAGTGAGTGTAAGAAATAGAGATAAAATGTTATTTGGGGTAGGGCTGTTCACGAGCCGAACCGAACCGATCAGACATTTGCTCGTGCTCGGTTCGTTTACAAACCGATCTGAACCGAACCGAGCGTTTTTTCAACCGAACCAAAGTCGAGCAAGCGTCTTTCGATCCAAGCGTTTTTCGAACGAACGTCGAGATAGTATCGAGCGTCGCAGAATAAACAAGGAAAGTGATGATGGAAGTGCTAGTTATTAGAATAAAGTACAGTTTTCGTGCCTGATGTTTCGTCCAATAGAACACAAGTAAAAGTTTAACAAATAACAAGGAATACAAAAACACTCAACTAGTTCTATCGAGATTAACTAAGCGGGAAGATATAACCATAAGGGAAAAATGATATAACCATAAGGGAAAAATTGTAATTTTCTCTAAATAATATTATAAATGAGAAGATTAAACTAAATAATAATTATTCATAAGATATTAAACTAAATAATATTTAATTAGAGGGTTATCTATAATTAATTAGAAAAAATTAAATTAAAATAATAATTATCTATAAGAGATGCCTTAATATGATGACAAGTGTCCCCAAAGTGGTTTCTTTTATTATATAGTATAGATTTATTCAAGGTAACCCAACTTTGTGCTATGATTGAAGATTTGAAGTCATAACATTTATTAAAGTGACGTAAAGTTAAAGTTGGCACACGTGGTTGATCGTCCAAGAAGGGACGAGCTGAATCCAAGCCTTGATTTAGAAAGATCAAACTGCAAAAGATTATCCTCAATTTGATGACCTCCAATAATCACTGGAATCACAGGCGCAAAATCTGTCCGCGCTTCCACAAATCCCAGGCACAAAACGTTGTTGTTCACCGCAACCATGGAATTGGCCCCGTTGATCCTCCACACATTCTTGCTTTGCAGTTCAAGGTCGATAGAAGGTACCGCAGGACCCAGACGGGTGCTACCGATGTTGTTGGAGTTAAAACATGCTCCAAAGGGCGCAACATTTGCAACCTTCTGGACGTTCTTGGGCATTGCTTTCACAAAAGCTGCCACTAGAGCTTTGTAGATTGTTGTTTCCAGGACAGTGTAAGGAGCAGCGGTGCTGATCGATGTCCCACCCCTACCTTCACCATCGATGGTCAACAAACTCTGATTGAACCCACTCACTCGTTTGTCCTTCACTTTTATCGACTTGACACCGATGAAGTACTTGGGCGATGCGTCACCCAAAAACCCGCTCTCGGTAACAGGGTTTACGATGAGCGGGGTGTAGGTAAGGGAGGATGACGCATCAACATTTGGAAGCAAAGTATAAGGTCCATCTCCGAAGAAGACCGCTCCACTAGATCTTGACAAGCATAGAGCAAATTTCAGATTGAATCGAAAATATGTAGCCAGCTGAGCAGGTAGTGAGGCTCCTGTCCTTCCAAGACCAGCCATGCCGGTAACCCCGCTAGCAAGACCATCGTTAACAAAGTTGTTACCACAAATGAAATATAGTCGAGGGGTGGTGAGTGGGGATACAAATCTTAAAGACGTCCGCACCCAGCTGGCCGCTAGTGCCCGTGTTAGCAATGGGGTTCTCAGGGCCATGGCCGCAAGTGTTGTTGAAGCAGTCGGGGACTGGAGGGTTGCATGTGGTTCCGGTGGTGCATGAAGTGGTGTTGAGTAGTCGGCATGGAGCGGAGCCGCAAAGGGCCGGAGTGTAGGTGGTGGAGGTGTAGCGTCGCTCACAGTTAACCCACATGTATGGGCCGCCAAGATCCAGGGTGAGTTTGACAGGGACGAAAGGTGTTCTTTGAGTGATTTGGGTGACATATTGAAGGGTTGTTGCATCTTTGGTGACTTGGAGAATAGGACGAGGTGATGTGGCTACAGATGATGACACAACAAAGCACAAACAGATGAAAACCTAAACCAAGGTTGAAGAAGCCATTGATGAAGAGGTTGGTGGATGTATAATCTATAATTTATACACGTTTTCGGTCCGCTGTTCCTTTTCTTATTATTTAAAATTAAAATGCACATATTAATATTCATGACAGCCTGTGAATAATTGTTTTTTCTTTTATCTTTATATGTCAATAAAAACAAACTATCTTATTTGTAAATTTAGAGTTGATATATCTCATTATTGTGAGGCGGCTATAGTTTAGTTACTTTTGCTTTCACAAAGTCAAGGTTGACAGATTCAACAGTCACAAAGAGCAGGAGAACAACAGGTATGGAACTTTTGTGTCAAGTGATAAAACATTCGCAGGTATAGTATCCGGTAACCATCAAGTGAAAGTTAACACAAAGGAGGTGGTAGTTTCCGAATACGCTAAGGCCTTTGTTGAGTTTCATGGTTCGGCAATAATCGGAGTGACAAAAGACTTGTGGACACTTAGGAAGTTGAATATATTATTGAAGGAAGCTTGTTACGGAGATTCTAACATCAAGTACCTGGGAGGGTTGAACGTTCTAATAGTTTTTAAATCGAGCTTCGAGGCCGATAGTTTTATATCAAATGCCCCAGGTTTCGGGTGGTTCAAAAGTGTGGAGATTTGGAGGGGGCAAACGGTCGCCTTCGAGAGGTTGGCTTGGTTGAATATACATGGTGTGCCTTTACACCTTGCAGGGAACGAAACTTTCGATTCGGTAGGAAGATGTTTCGGCAAAGTGGTGCACGCATCGCAACGACAAACGAAAGACAACTTCCTTCTCTACGATTGTGTGTGTGTGATGACAGATTCTGTCAAGAGGATCGAAGAGGAGGTTGTGATCGTAGAAGAAGGAAAGAGGTTCAGGGTCTGGGTGGAAGAAGAGAGGAGGGATTGGACCCCTGATTCGGTAGAAAGTCTGTTTGATCAAGAGGAGGAATTCGATGATTGGGAGCCCATGTCGGAAACAGAGGATTTTGTTAAGAAGGTTGACTCGGTGGACGAAGATAACCGTAGTCGTTCTTCGGAGTTTGGGGAAGAAGGCAACAGAGACGGTACCTGCTCGGGGAGCAAATCTGACGCCAATTGTCCGTGTAATCCGGCACCGGCGGTGGTCGACGGAGAAGCGGGTGTCGACGGAAATTATGGCTCTGTCGGCAAAAAGAAGCCGGTGACGTTGAACTCTCCGATGACGGAAAATATGGACGTTGGCTCGAGCGGTTTTGAGACTTCGATGGTTGCCGGTGACGTTGATCTCTCCGGAGAAGGTGTAAAGTCACCGGAAACTGTTGTTGAGGAAGTTATCGTGAACTCCAAGGATAATAATGACAAGTTGGGTTCCAATGTTTTAAATGGTCATGTTTTTAATGGAGGAGAAGAGAAAGTTGTGGTGGGAAAGGAGGTTTCTTCTCCTAGGGAATATAATTCAATGAACAAGGATAGATAAAAGGCTTCAAATCATGGAGATGAGAGATATGACGTTTTCAAGATGGCAGAGTATAAAAAATTGGGTTTTAGGGTGGACATAAATAAGTGGGCCTAGTGGTGGTCATAGGAAATCTAGAAAACCCAAGTCAGGTAGAATAATTTTGGATGAGAATATTGTAATGTCAAGGCCAAAAAAAAGAACTAGACAAAATAATCCATTCGATTTGAATGAAACGATCGGTATTGTTGATAGTAGTGACAGCGAAGAGCAGGTTGTTAAAAGCAATCAATTTAAAGGGTACGATGGTACGACTGAGAATGAAGTGAACTCGTTAGGCAAAGAAAGAGGTGAAGGGGTGGAAAAAGAAAAAAATAACAATATGGTAGAGGATCTTAACTCCAATCCAAGTGAAGAGGAAATTAACATTGTTAATGAGACACAAGCTACCTTTTTCATGGGGGGAGTGGTAGGAGCAGATTTACATAATCACAAACATCTAATCAGAGAGGTGATTAGGGAAGAAGGATTTCAGGCAGTGGCAAGATGAATTTTCTGTCTTTGAATATAAGAGGTTTAGGGGTAGGGGTTAAGGATAAAGCGGGGTGGATTAGAGGTTTAAAAAAAGATAATGGGATTGATTTTTTAGCTTTACAGGAAATTCAGTATAGTGACATTACAGGAATCGTTTTCGAAAAATTCTGGGGTGCTGGCAAATTTGAGATGGATCATGTTCCGGCGGTTGGTAGATCGGGAGGGGTGGTGAGCATATGGGACCCTGGCGTCTTCAAGGTACACGATTCGATTAAACATCCTAATTTTCTATTAACGTTGGGAATCTTGAAAGGGAGCAATAAGGCGTTAAACATCATTAACGTTTACGCTCCTCAAAAAGTCCCTCAAAAAAGGCTTTATGGGATGAAATTGGGTCGGTTATGGGTAATTACGCGGGCCGGTGGGTGATTTTGGGGGATTTTAATGCGGTCCATTGTTTGGAAGAAAGAAGAAACTCTAATTTCAACAAAAATTGTGGGGCTCACTTTAATAATTTTATTTTTGAAAATGGTTTAAGAGAATTTGATATGAAAGGGCGGAAATTTACGTTTCTTAATAATAATGGAAATAAACAAAGCAAAATCGATCGTGTTTTGGTGTGTCATGATTTTTTTTTCTGAATGGCCGTTGGCTTGCCTGAGGGCTTTACCGAGGGTTCACTCAGACCATTGTCCGATTATTTTGGTCCGTGCGGACAAAAATTTTGGTCCAAAACCTTTTAGAATATTCAACTCTTGGATGAAGAGAAAATATTTCGATGAAGTGGTTAAAAAGGAATTGGTAATATGGGGGGTGGAGGGGATTCGGACGTGATGCTTATGAAGAAATTTAGAGCTATCAGGGAGGGTATCAAAAATGGAAAAAGTCGATTTTAGAGAAGGAGGAAGAAACAGAAAGGATCCTAAAAGAGGATCTAGAAAAACTGGATGAGTTGTCTGAAAATAGAGAGTTGTCAGAAGAGGAGGAATGGGTCAAATCGGAATGTCTGAAAGATATTATGGAGTTGGAAGGGTATAGAATCAAGGATCTAAAACAAAGAGCTAGGATTAAGTGGGATTTGGAAGGGGATGAAAACTCGGCTTTCTTTCATGGGTACATCAATAGTAGACGGGCCTGTAACAATATCCCGGGGCTTATGATAAATGGGGAGTGGACGACTAAACCTGCCTTGGTAAAAAAGGAGATTATGGGATTCTACAGAAATGCTTTCAAGGAAAAAATCAAGGAAAGGCCTAAACTCACTTGCCACAACATAAAGCTTTTGGCGGCTGAGGAGGCGGCTTCTCTGATTATTCCTTTCAGTAATGAAGAGATCAAGAGTGCGGTGTTCGAATGCGGGGCGGACAAAGCTCCTGGGCCAGATGGTTTTAATTTCAAATTCATCAAAAGGTACTGGTCTTTTTTTGAGATTGATTTTTCTAGCATGTTAGCTTCATTTACAGTAAAGGTACGATTTCGGAGGCGTGCAGTTCTTCTTTTATAACGCTTATCCCGAAGAACAAGGATCCGCTGGGATTGAAAGACTATAGACCGATTAACTTAATTGGGGTGATAAGCAAGACTATCTCTAAGATTCTTGCTAATCGGCTCAAAAAGGTTATCGGGGGTGTCATCACGGAAAACCAGACGGCGTTTCTTAGAGGAAGGTACATTCTCGACAGTCCCTTAATGTTAAACGAAATTATTGCTTGGATTAAAAAAGAAAAGAAAAAGGCCTTCCTGCTTAAAATCGATTTTGAAAAGGCGTATGACAATGTTAATTGGAGGTTCTTGTTGGTTATCATGAGGCAAATGGGTTTTCCTAGTTTATGGTGCAAATGGGTTGAAGGGGTTCTTTCATCGGCTAGGTCTTCGGTGCTAGTCAATGGGTCTCCCACCTTTGAGTTTGGTTGTTCCAAAGGTATTAGACAAGGAGACCCATTATCTCCGTTTCTGTTCCTGGTGGTTATGGAAGCTCTTTCTAGCATTCTTTATAAAGCTGGGTTAGAGGGGTGGTTTAAAGGAATCCAAATGCCTAATAATGGTTTGAAAATCTCTCATCTTTTTTATGCGGACGATGCTCTTTTGTTGGGGGAATGGGATAAGGATAATGTGTTGAGCGTGTCGAGATGTTTGAGAATTTTTTATTTGTGTTCGGGTTTAAAAATCAATCTAAATAAATCTTATCTATACGGGTTGGGGGTGGAAGATGGCAATACTAAAGATATGGCCAAGGTGTTGGGGTGTAACACAGATAACATCCCGCTATCTTACTTGGGGATTACGGTGGGGGCTAATATGAATAGAATAAGTAATTGGACCCCAATTGTTGAGATCTTTGATAAAAGGTTGTCAGTTTGGAAAGCTAAATCTATCTCGATAGGGGGAAGACTTACCCTGATTAATTCGGTTTTGGAAAGTCTCCCTATCTATTACTTGTCGCTTTATAAAGCCCCTGCTGGGGTTATTAAGTTGTTGGAAGCTAAAATGAGAAAATTCCTTTGGGCGGGTTCTAATGATTCTAACAAAATGAACTGGGTGGCTTGGGAGGGGGTCACGTGGCCTAAATCAAATGGGGGCTTGGGTATCAGCCGTCTCAAAGAAGTTAATGATGCCCTTCTTGTTAAATGGGGATGGAGGTACAGGGTTGAAAATCAAAGTTTATGGAGGAAAGTGATCAATGCTTGTCATGGCAAAATAAATCAGAGGTGTGTTCTTCCTCTTAATGGTAATGTGGGAGGGTGTTGGAAAAATATTGTGAAAGCGACTTCTAATATTAAAATCAAAGGGAAGGGTATAAACCATTTGGTCTTGGGTAAGGTTGGGAACGGGGAAGATATTAGGTTCTGGATCGATACATGGGAGGGAGATATTCCTTTCATGGAAAGATGGCCACACTTGTTTGGGTTGGAATTGCTTAAATCTTGCAGGGTAGTAGATAGATTGAAGATGAACAGGGGAAACAGGGGTTTCGCTTGGATGTGGTCTAGATTGCCTGAGTCGGACATGGAGCTAAGGGAGTGGCAGGAATGCAGAGAGATCCTTGATAAGGTGACTCTCAACAACTCTAAGGATAGGTGGGTCTGGAATGAAGACAGCAAAGATGGTTTTTCGGTGAAGGCTGTCAAAAAGGCCTTGATTGCCGAAAGGGGAAATAGTCAGCTTCCTAATTTCGATTGGTGTAAATGGGTGCCTATTAAATGCAACATTGTGGCTTGGAGAGATAACTTGGATAGACTTGCTACGAGAGTGAACTTAAGAAGAAGGAATGTGGACATTATATCTATTATGTGCCCTTTTTGCAACGAGTTTGAGGAAACGGTGGAGCATCTTTTTTCTGCATGTTCAGTAGCGATTCGGGTTTGGGCGGAGCTCAGTGTTTGGTGTAAAATTCCCCCGATTTATATTTTTGATTTCAAAGACATTCTGGATATTCACAATTATTCTCAAGTTGGAAAGAAGGCTAAAAAAATTATTCAAGGGTTGGTGATTATTTCGTGTTGGAGCATTTGGAAAGGAAGGAACGAGTTGGTTTTTAATCAAATCAGTCGTAGCCCGCAGGAGATTGTGAGGGAGATTAAATCGAGAGGGTATGCTTGGATTAGAAATAGAACGTCATGTAATTATATTAGTTGGGGTGATTGGTGTAAATACCCTATGTATATGTTGTAATTTTTCTGCCCTTTGCCCGTTTGGGTCGGGGGTGTCTGTGTTGTTTGGCCTTTTGCCCGTTTGGGTCGGAGGTGTGTTTTTAATGAAGTTCTCCTTTAAAAAAAAAGTTACTTTTGCTTTCTTTTATAAAAATAATATTTGAAAAGCATATAAATCTTTTGGACATTGTGTCGGTTTTTATATTTCCAACATCATGATTTATCTATATCTATACTATATAATAAAAGAAACCACTTTAGGAACACTTGTCATCATATTAAGTCATCTCTTATAGATAATTATTATTTTAGTTTAATTTGTTCTAATTAATTATAGATAATCCTCCTATTAACTATTATTTAGTTTAATAACTTATAGATAATTATTATTTAGTTTAATCTCCTTCTCATTTATATTATTATTTATTTGAATTAATTAGAGTTAATTACTGTTTTCATCCCTGTGATTTGTCAAAAATCACTATTCAGTCAATTAGTTTAAAAATTACGATTTCAGTCCCTATGGTTTCACTTTCGTAACTATTTCAGTCCACGTCGTAACCATTTCAGTCCCTGTAATTAACAGAATAATGGATTGAAATTATTACGAAATTGAAACCATAGGGACAGAAATGGTTACGAAAGTGAAACCACAGGGACTGAAATCGCAAATTTTAAACTAATTGACTGAAATAGTGATTTTTGACAAGCCACTGGGACGAAAACAGTAATTAACTCAATTAATTATTACTTTTATATTTATCTATTTACTTCAAATTCAAACTTAGTTATCTAATTTGATCTTAACTATATATTTGAACGTTTTGTTTAGCTTGGTATCAAATAGATTTTACGAAACTTGAAATAAAATTAACTAATATTATTTATCATTTATATATTTACGGAGTTTTAAATAAAGGGTTATATTTATTGAGACTTCGTTAACAAATTTTGCAACAACAGAATAATCTATTTTTATCACGAAAACTAAACTTTGTATTAATATATTAAATATTTTTATTTTCACTATACAAAATTACATTTACTCGACCCATGTAATACATGAGGTGTTTTAAGACATAACTTTTTATTATTTGATATATAAAGTTAGATTGTGTCGTACAATAGACAATAGACGGGGTTTTTTAAGGATATATATATTTTTATTATTTAGTACAGAAAATTACATTTATTCAAACTGTGTAATACGTATATTTTTAAAGATTATTTGGTATATAAAATCACATTTATTCAACCCGTGTAATAAATGAGTTTTTTTTAAGATGTATTATTTTATTATTTAGTAAAAAATATTATATTTATTCAACCCATGTAATACACGTGATTTTAAAGATATAACTTTTTTATTTGGTATATAAAATTACATTTATTCAACTCGTACAATATGATTTTTATAGATATAACTTTTTATTATTTAATATATAAAATTATATTTATTCAACCCGTGCAATAAAGAAGGTTTTTAAAGATATATTGTTTTATTATTTAGTATATAAAATTTATTTATTTAACCCATGTAATACACGGGGTTATAACCTAGTTTGATTACTAAAGTAAAAAAGAACATATGCTTAGCTGAATGTTTAAGATGATGTTTTAAGAACAAATAAGATAAACTTGGTAATTAGAATAATCGAAATTTGTATATTGATTGTAATAATCTCTTGATTACATAGGGATATATATACTTGGTAATCAGAATAATCGAAATTTGTATATTGATAAACTCTTGATTACATAGGGAAACATATAACAAACATAAATACATTTAGATCCATAAACTATAAACATGGTACATATACTGTCTAACATTCTCTCGCAAGCTAAGGTTGGGGAGCGACCCTTTGCTTGGATCGTGTAAATAGAAACCATTGTGATGGAAATGGCTTTGTGAAGACCCTGACAATATCATCATTTGTGGAAATAAACTGCACCAAGAGTTTCCCGTGAGCGACCTTCTCTCTTACAAAATGAAAATCCACTTCCACATGTTTTGTACGTGCATGGAAAACTGGATTCGCTGATAGATACGTAGTCCCTAGATTATCACACCATAATGTAGGCACTAACTGTATATGAACACGAAGCTCATATAGGAGAGCTTGAAGCCAGGTAAGTTCTACAATTGTGTATGCCAAGGCCTTGTATTTCGATTCGGTTGATGATTGTGAGACAGTTCTCTGTTTCGAGCAGACCAGGATACAAGGTTGGACCCAAGATATATAGCATATCCCCCAGTCGACGGTCATCCGGGCAGCCAACCCAGTCAACATCAGAAAAGGCGTTGATAGAGTTGAAGAAGGGAGCCAGAAATGTGTTTGATGAGAAGACCATAGTCAACTATACCTTGCAAATACCTCAAAATTCGTTTGATGGTTGACCCGTGCTTCTCAATGGGAGAGTGAATAAACTGACAGACCTTGTTAACAACAAAGGTAAGATCACGGCGTGACAAGGTGACATATTGAAGAGCACCAACAACCTAACTGTTTTTAACCGGATCAGAAAACAATTGACTATCCCCAAGTGTTAATTTAGCAGTGGTGGTCATTGGTGAATGTACTAGTTTAGCATTGGAGAGAACGACCCGTTCAACTAATTCAATGATATATTTTTTATGTGAAAGTATCATGTCATACCTTTAATTGGTGATTTCAATACCAAGAAAGTAGGACAAGGAACCCATATCTTGAACAACAAAGGACCGACTAAGGCTGGTGACAACTCGATCTATCTCCTTAGAATTCTAACCTATCAACATAATATAATCAATGTACACTAGCATGTGAAACAAAGTGCCATGTGAGGAGTAGATAAACAGAGATGGATCAGTTTAAGATCCCTGAAAACCAAGACCATGTAGAGCTGTAGAGAGACGTTGGAACTAGGCTCACGGTGCTTGTTTTAAACCATATAGAGACTTAGGAAGAAGGCACACATGATCTGGTTTGGTGGGATCAACAGAACCCGGAGGTTGCCGTAAATAAACTACCTCTTTTAAGTAACCATGTAAAAAAGCATTCTACACATCTAGTTGTCACAACGACTATTTTTGTATAATAGCAAGAGAGAGGACCACACGAATAGTAGTGGACTTTACTACCATACTAAAAGTTTCTAGATAATCAATGCCTAGTTTGTGACACCCCATATTTTTAGGTTATGTAAGTCCCAAAAACTTCAATCGGATATCACAAACACGATCAAAAGTGTGGAAAACTAATGAAAGTGATAAGAACAAGAACAAACTGATTGAATAGATTGCACACGAGTTTGAAACTCGTCTGGTACAACTATCAAAGAATTCGAAAACAGCCAAGAAGAACAGAAAATGAACAACAAGCCTAAAATGACCTAGGCTCACCCTATTTATAACACATAGGGTGACCTAAATACAAACTGGGCCAAGCCCAAACCGTACACTCTAGCAGGGGTGGACCTTATGTATACCGAGCCGTAGCACGGGCTACGACTCAACTTTTTATCGGTAGTGTAAATTTTTTTTCCGGTTTTTATACCAAGAATACCTCTGAACAACTATGAGGACACCCCTAAAAAAGTCTGTACGCCCAAATCAATTGAAAATAATAAGCCCAAATCACAATTGCCCAATATGTTAGCCCAAATCAATTGAAGATTGTAAATAATAAGCTTAATTGCCCAATATGTTAGCCCAAAATAATAAAAGATTGTAAATAATTGCCCAATTACCGCGTTGCAATCTTCTTCAAAAGAGTGTAATACGAGAGCCAAACCAGAAGTAGAACTGATGTCGGATATGATTGCCAAACGAGGACCGATCCGAACGAGGACCGGCCCGAAAATTTTAACGTACGTTTTGTTATGAAAATTTTGAACACCGAAAAAATGGACCCCATTGGAAAAAAATCTTAAGTCCGCTACTGGTTAGTGTGTATGCTATTTATAACAATGAAATGAGAATCATATACTCACTTTATCGAGAATGAATAAACAATAAACCATTCTTGTATATTCGTCATTTACATTCGCTTACTTTTGTCCATCAACATTTGTTTATAACATTAACGAATGACTTAGGGGACCCGGGGTGGGTGAAATTTTGTGCGTGATATATGAGTTTCACGCGTGGAAGAACAAAACAAACCACCGCCACCCACAAAAGTTAATAACGCATGAATTTTAATTCCCGTGAATTTTTTGACACGTGATAAATGGAACATGTGAGGGGGTGTGAGGGTTTATTGTTGGGTGTTGTGAGTGATGGGCATTTCCACTAAAAAAAGTTGCGAGTGATGGAATAATGGTTGATGACATGACGGAAATTGATTGGATGTTGTGAGTGATCATAAATGGGTGGTGAGTGATAACCACCCCTACCCCCTTAAACGAACACTATGGAATACATCCATGTGCTTAACGAACTGGACAAAAAACAAGAAAATTTGTTCGTTTAATTAAGTATTTGTGTTGGTTTCGCTCAATTAAAGTTAAAAGAACAAACACAAACATCTTCGTTTGTTTCATTGTTAAGTCTAATCCAATCCATTTAATAAACATTCACTGATATACTAGGACCATATTCATACTCCAGCTAATCAATCATGGATCATGTGAAACCTTTACTGATCTTAAAATACATATTCAAACTGGCACAAAGCAGAAAAAAAAAAAAAAACATGGACTGAAAGAAGCTCAAATGCTCAATAACAGAAAGTGAAATAACATCAAACTGGTACATAACTTAATATCTTCACTTACCGACGAAATTACCGCCTTGCAATCTTCTTCAAAAGAGTGTAATACGAGAGCCAAACCAGAAGTAGAAGTGCGATGTCGGATATGATTGCCATAGTGGAACTGGCCGCTAAGTGATGACAGAATGAACCATACGCATTGCAGATCTCCTTCCAGAATGAATGAGAGTTCCCTTTGAGTCCAACATATGCTACCCCTAGTTCTGCTCCTATAGCTGAAGATAAAATACTCAACAGCAACTGCATGCAAGCAGCAGACGTGCTAACTGTTAGTTTGTAAAAACATGAGGGTTTTTTTTTTTTTTTTTTTTGATTGTAGAAACAACTGGCTCGTAGTAACTTCTATATAAGTTGAATAGCTAGTTCGAGCAATTCACTTTATTTTTATTTTTCATTTAGCACTAACATTTACTTTGTAATACTAAATGCTTCAAAGATCTAAATAATCTAAATCACGGTTTTGTTTAGTCTTTTATGTTCGTGTTTCTCGATAATATATATATATAGGGAGACTTTCAAATGAAAACCACCCTTGAGTTGAGAGAACCCCACTTTCCATGTGAGTTTTGCCACCAAATTTTACACAAAGGTAAAATAACACCTAACAAAGACACTTATGAAAAAAAATCCGAAAAAATTTACGAGCCATTTTTTTTCGACATGTATGTTTCATTTACGTGGGGTAAATCACTATAGCAGCTAAGTTTTAGTGAATCTGCCCCACTGTAAAAAGTGGCTTATTTTTTTATTGGAATGGTAATATTTTAAAAAAAATTGGTGAATTTTTTTTTGAAAAAGAAATTGGAACTCGAGTGCCTACGAGTTCTCACAAACTCGATTTTGTTCGGGTCACTTGGGGGAATGAGTGGGCTTAGATTAAAGCTTATAGGATTATATGTTAGTAATACAGACTAATGTGCTTAAAAAAAAAATTGGGTTGACTTATTGAGTAAACTTTTTATTTTTTTACTTATCAATTTATATTTATTTATTTATTTATGTTGTAACAAGTACAAATTTGTTTAACTAAAAAGGTTTAAATAAATTTATTTGGGTGTCAGTCAAACCCAAGCCATAAGCTTGGATCCGCCCTGGAAGTGAATCACCTAGAAAACAAACATGTTAGACACTCTTATTAATTTTCTAGACCATCTACATATAGAAAATAGTTCGGTTTTGAATAAATTAGTTGGGTGAAAGATGAGCGCGTACAGAATCTAGTATCGCCAAATGAAACTGCATCTTTGTCGAAATTACTCCCGTCTTCTTCAGAGTAAAAACCGAAAAGAAACCAGTAATGATGCTGTACAGGCCAGCTACTGAGAAGGCTGATACATAGTATCTGCATCATAACCAAAAACACTTCATAATGGATACCAATATTATGACCAAAGGTTACCTTTTCAAACTAGTGCTACTTACATATAAGCTGGGGACTGATTCCAATTTGCATCCAAGGATACAGCCATGGTAGGAGAAAAAGGTATCATCTTGCTTTGTTTAGAAGTGACCATAACAACGACAGCAGCCGCGCTAGCTGCAAACACCACCGCTCTCAAGGCTGCATCAACCACTAAATGGCTCTTGACACCATGTGCACCTTTACTAGCCTGCTCTAGACCTTGTGCTGACCACTTAATTGGTACCTCCATCTCAACCGAGGCATGGGGAGGAGCTGCGGTGGTGTCGTTTATTACCTGTGCCATTGTCACTAGGAGGTTGATAGCAGCAATGAGAAGCTTGTGTTTATGGTTATGGTACGCCACTACTATATATATACAAGAATAGATAAGAGGTCCTCTTCATCTTTTTCTTTAAAAAGGAAGATCTTTGACCTTAACAACCACTGGTTTAACCTCTTTTGCCATGATATTAATTGTTAGATATAACTGGGACCCAAATTCTTCCTCACAATTATTTGGTTTTGGATACCTGATGTAACTTTAAAAACATCCCAGAATCAACAGGAAAAAGAAATTGATTCAAGCTATCATTCTCACTTAGTTCGTGTTGATGCATATGATGAGCTCGAAACGACATAATTTATAACGATGGCTTGTTTTTATGGTGAAGAGCTGATCGAGATTTAAATCCATAGATCGGTCACCTTTTAATCTAGAAAATTTGTAATCACTTGTATTTAGGCATGGTCGTCTTTGTATTTCTAGTTTCTTGCTAGATTTTTAAAGTTTTTATTAGTGATGCAGTTTTGCTAGCCGTTAAAAGATACGTATAATATTTACAGATAATGTGGTCGTCTTTGTATTTATGTTTTTGATGCTACTAATTATTATTTAATAATAATCACTGGCAATTGCAACTAGTTTATTGGTGAAATTAGTTTACAACAGATGTAAAGTTAATATTGTAAAACTACTACACAATTCTTGTTGTAAAACTCACCGTGAAGTCAGATCGGTTAAAGTGAAAAATCATTTCCAAAAAGTCATTAGACTATCACCAATGCTACAGGTGCCCTTAAGCATCCTTAGCTGCCACGTCATCTGCCACATCATATCCTTACAAATACTTAAAACCTTTACTTTATCTACAACTCTACAAATATCCTTACTCTTCTATATTTTCAGCTCATCACCTACCCACTACACACAATATTTAAATAAAAGTTTTTTTCTTATAGTTTGGGCCCACCTTATCAACAAAACCAATACAAACATGCATCCCTAATTTAGGGCTTCATTGTTAAGGGCATTAAAGGACACCCTTGCTCCAATGTTAAGGGTTTGTAAGGACTTGTAAGGGTAAGGACATTAAGGATGCATCGGAGATAGTGTTAAAATGTTTAGTTAATTGAAGTTAAACAGCAAAAGAAAAAACAAAAAAGAAGATATGCCAAAATTGAAAACTTAAAATAGGAAAACAAAGGAGTGAACTACAATTTGATAAAATAGGAAAAAAAAAAAAAAACAAAACAAAAAGGAGTAAACTACAATTTGAGTCTTCGGGGTTGACACCTAATTGCACGTTGAGTCACCATTTTTCTAATTTGAACAATCAAGTCCCTAACATTGCTCAATTGCAACAATTGAGTTCCAGCTATTAGATAGCCATTTAAATTAGAGTGAACAGACTAAGATGCCCCCTATTTTTTATATGCAACATGAGTCCCTGCTTGTAAATTTTAATACTTGTTACATGTGCGGAAGCGAACAACAAACACAAAAACATTTAATCTGCAGAAAATAAACAATCACAAGAACACACGGATTTACGTAGTTCGGTCTAATCTAACTTACGTCCACAGGATGCATCCAAGATTTTTATTGATATTTGCCTCTCACCACTCGTGATAAGGAATTACAAGTACAAGACATATATTTTTAATAACGATTGGGGTTTCTAGATTATTCTGGCCGAACCTGCCCAAAACCCATATAGCCTCCATAACCCAACAAGTCACTGCCTGTAAAATTTAAATATTCCTTCCAAATTCAAATCTTTTACGTTTTTAACTAACCACCGTAATCATTAACTGCTAATAATGATACTAATGATACTTCTAATTAATTGGTAATGATATAGTTCATTGTAATCAAACTCCTAGTAATACTTCTAATAACAACTAATATCAGTACCATTAAACTTTTCAATTTGCACATTTTCGTTTTCAGTCATTATAACACAATAAGACTAAACAAAACTGAAATAAAAAAAAAAAACAGAAAATTAGCATTGAAACAACTGAAACAAATAACACTTGATCACTGACGTACGATTCTGTTTCTCTGATCTTCAAAATAACGACTCTCTGATGTCATTGCTGGTTAATCGGTTAAAAAACTGATATCAACCTAACTAATACTAAAACCCTTGCTAAAAACTCCTTGGTCAAACCTCATCTCTCGTCAACCCAAGCAAATATTCCGCAAAAGAATATTATAATGACTTTTTTCATAACTTATTACTTCTAGAAAACAAAGCAATTAAAATATCAATCAATAATCAATCATATCCAGTAAAATCCCACAAATAGCAAAGCTATTGGTAGGGTCTGGGGAGGTTGGGATGTAGACACACCTTACCTCTACCCCTTGGGATAAAGAGGCTGCTTCCAGTGAGACCCTCAGTTCCAAAACACCCAGGAAAGAAATAAATAGAACATGAGGTGTGTGTGTGTGTGTGTGTATATGAAGCTACCAATATAACATGAGTGGTGAAAGAGTGCATGGTAAACAAGACAAATATAACAACACAAACAGCCTATACACATTGATACATATCTATGACCATACACTACACCTAAAAACACAATTGTACCCTCTCCTAGAAATCCTTAACCTTAATCCTACGTCTCCACGAGTCCATATCATGGACCATGTTCTCAGAGAGGTGCAATCTTTGCAAATCCTGCTTAATCCGCTCATCCCAAGTAATTTTGGGTCTGCCTCTACTCCTGCTCCCCTCCACCTCGAGAGTTTCAACCACTCTAACTGGCTCTATCATCTGCCTTCTCTTCACATGCCTAAACCATCTCAATCTTCCCTCCTTTATCTTACCAAATATACTAGCTACTTCTAACCTCTCCTTAAAAAACATCATTTCTTATCCGGTCTAACCTTGTTTGCCCACACATCCATCTTAGCATTCTCATCTCTGCCACCTCCATCTTGCGTGCTTGTACTTCCTTAATGGCCCAACAGTTGGTTCCGTATAACATAGCAGGTCTAATTGAAACCTATAAAATTTCCCTTTCAATTTTGTTGGGAACCTCCTATCGCACAATACCCCAGTGGCAGCTCTCCACCTACACCATCCAACCTGGATGCGGTGGGCAACGTCACTATCTATCTCCCCATCCCACTGAACAAACGATCCTAGATACTTGAACTTAGTCACCTGCGGAACCACTTGACCGTCAATGGTGATCTGAATGTCCTCATCGTTGTCTACTCCACTAAAGTCACAATACAAGTACTCAGTCTCAGATAGACTAATCCTTAAACCTCTGCCCTCTAAAGCTACTCGCCACTCTTCTAACCTCGCATTCAGGCTTTGTTTACTATCAGCAACTAACACAATATCATTTGCGAAAAGCAGGCACCACGGAAGAGCCTCCTGAATTAACTTTGTCAACTCATCTAGGATAACTGCAAATAGAAAAGGGCTCAAAGCAGACCCTTGGTGAAGTCCTACCTCCACCGGGAAAGAATCAGTATCCCCTACAGGCGCTCGGACACTAGTCTCAGTCCTAACATACATATCCCTAATTAAGTCTATATACTACCCAGAAACCCCTCTACTCTCCAAACTATCCCAAATCAGTCTACGTGGCACACTCTTATAGGCCTTTTCAAGATCAATGAACACCATGTGTAGGTCCCGTTTCTTCTCCCTATATTCTCCATCAATCTCCTTAGAATATGTATTGCATCCGTAGTCAATCGCCCTGGCATGAAACCAAATTGGTTTACCGTGACTTGAGTTTCTCTTCTGATTCTCGTCTCAATTATCCTCTCCCATAATTTCATAGTGTGTCCTAGCAACTTAATACCAATTGCTATATGTTTTCTTTTGTGTAAGGGGTTAACGCAAGAAATAATAACCACATACGACAACACAAAATTGTTTTCTGTCCTTTTTCCATTTGTTCAAAAATCGACGCAAGAAACAAGAATATTATAGGTTCCTTTTGTTCAACAAAAAAAAGGGTACAGATCCTTTTTTTACTTGATCGAACAAACAAAATGGGAACGACTGAACTTCACTTTCGATCGATCGCTGGACTTGGCGGCTAGAGATGTTGGCCACAACCCTAGATCTAATAAACACATCCACAATCATCTATTCGGTGTGATTTGTGTGTCAATGAGCCAAAGCTCTGATACCACTTGTTATGGTATATGCATGAGGAAGCAACGCACATACATAGACGATTAATCAATTAAACAATCACAAGAATTTACGTGGTTTAGTCTAACATGACCCATGTCTACATGCTGCAACCATGATTTTTATTGTTTTCTGCCTCTCACCACTCGTAATAGGGAATTACAAGTACAAGACGTATATTTATAATAAAGTTTAGGGTTTCTAGATTATTTCCCAAGAAATAATAAACGGGCTAAATAAAAGTAAACAGGCAGAACCTGCCCAAAACCAATCTAGCCTCCATAACCCAACAAGTCCTTGCTTGTAAACTTTAAAAATTCATTCCAAATTCAAATCATTTACGTTTTAACTAACCACCCTTATCATTAATTTCTAATAACGATACTAATGATACCGCTAATGATCAACTGCTAATGATACAGATCTTGCACCCTAATGATGCTACTAATGATACTTCTAATCAACTGGTAAAGATACAGTTCAATGTAATCAAACAGATCATGCAAATTAATGATACTGCTAATAATATAGATCATGCAAAGCATTCTACTAATGATACTGCTAAGAATATAGATCATGCAAAGTAGATCAGTTGCTAATGATACTGCTAAACATTCTAGTCAAACAAATCAGTTGCATAAGCAGTTGATTAAGTTGCATAATCAATGACTCCTAAACAAATGTACACAATTAATTACTAACACACCTGTATTGAAACTAATGTACATGATTAACTGCTAACACAACGACCTCTATTCCTAACTATGACTTCTAAACACATGATTAACTGCTAACACAATGACTTCTAAACAAATGGGGAATTAACTGCTAACACAACTAATCAACTGGAATTCGATCAACTGCCAATCACCGGATAAACAAACTAACTAAATCAAGGTCAAAACAGATCACTTGATCAACTAAACTAACTATCACTTTCAACCTATCACCAAACAGATCAATTGCATAGGTTCAAAACTAAGTTCAACCTATCACAAAGTACATGATCAACCATTATAATCATTCACCCATTAAACATCAACCATTACATTATACATGATCAACCATTACATTATACATGATCAACCTACACTAATCTTCAAACAAAAGGTAAACCATGATCAAACATCAACTTGTAACATTATCATTTCTCTTATAAACAGAAGTCATTACCATAACATAGTCATCAAACATCAACCATTCAAACACCATAACATAATCATCAAGCATCAACCATTCAACAGAAGTCAAACCATAACATAATCATCAACCATTACATATACGGATATACTTCACATTAACAATTACTGCCAAAATATGATCAATAATAAAAACCCATGAACTATTCTAGTTAGCTTCTAGTTATGCATCATGAATATATACAAAACCAATTATAAACTAACTTAATCTATTCGATCATCCCAGCCCCTATAAAACCTTATGTCCACATTTGCATTGCTCAGAAACCTGAGCACCACCCTAATGTGGACCACCAGTCAGTGTACAGTTGCTTGCAGCCTTATTTCGGCTACATTCTCAAGTTCAATTTTAAAAATCAAACAAATTTCAAACCTTATGTGCACATGTTCATGTTAATAATGTTAACATAACTATGTCTTACTTGCAATATTTCGGCTACATTCTCATGTTCAATTTTAAAAATCAAACAAATTTCAAACCTTATGTGCACATGTTCATGTTAATAATGTTAACATAACTATGTCTTACTTGCAACATGCTGATTTTCAATAATGGCTTGAACTCGCAACATGATCGGCTCAACGTGGTCATTGGAGATGAAGTAGGACGACGACAACTGGAGGTTTGGTGGGGAGGGAGTGATTTGTTGCTTTTGGGGGAAGATTGGGGATGACAATTGTATTTAGGGTGAGGTTTGGGGTGAAATTACCTCACTGCCCTTGCTACTATTATTAAAGTAAATGGCCATGTACCAGATGTTAACATCAGGAACTCAATTGTTACGATTGAGCAACGTTGGCGACTTGATTGTTAAATAAGAAAAGAAGGGGCTCAACGTGCAATCCAGTGTGAACCTTAGGGATTCAAATTGTAGTTTATTCAAAAAAAGAAATAAATTTATATTTAAAAAAAGGAGGGGGGGGGGGGGGGGGAGGTTAACTGTTGGAAAAAAGGAGGGGAAAGGGCACACACACTAGGATCAAGCTTGGGACCTCCAACTTTATAAGCGATCCACTTAAAAACCAGGTTGTGCATTTTATTTAATACTCAACCCGTTTCAGCACTTTAATATATAATAAAACGAAACTTGGGTGGCTGGTACTATATATATGCCGACCACCAAGTTTAATTATATATATAACATTAGATTGACAACCATGATGACACATGCTAGAGTTTAGTGATATTTTCATTGGGCTACATGATTGCATCGAAAACAAACTTGTGATAAACAAGCTGAGTCGAGTTCAAACTCGTTTAACCTCAAACTCGGTTTGTTCAGTTTAATTAACAGACACTTAGCTTAAGCTTGATTTGTTCCGAGCTCTTTGTCTAAAACTCAATAACTTGATCCGTGGATAAATTTCGGAGCTTCGCTTGGGCTCGACTTATTCATTATTAAATACAAATAATATATTCTTTAGGTATTATATATAGTATTTTATTAAAACTTTATATATAATAATAATTAATAAACTTATTATATTGATATAAATAATAGGTTCGTTTAGATATTCAAGCCTAGCCAAATTCGATAGGTGAAACTCGAATTCGTTTAATAAATCTAGTTTTATTAAGATGATCTCGAGTGGCATTGTGCGGCTAGACTCGTCTATGTCCATAGATACGTATGGGGACAAAGAATAAAACAAATCAAGGAAAATTAAAGAAAGTTTTTGAAATAAGAGCACGTAACGTTGGGTTTTTCACTTCATGGACGTTGACATGGCCGAGAGGATAGGGAGGGGGGGGAGAAGGAGAGAGAGTTGGTTGTAGGTCCGTGTAGACCTACGGACTTTGAATGTGATTGTAGAGGGTGGATTGGGGAGAGAGGGGATTGTCCGCGAGGGAACCTCTGTGGTAGGTTTGACATGACGACGTCCTTAGCTTTACAATTGCAGTTAGTCTGGAATGATAAAGAGAGTACACACAATTATATTTTTCTTGAAGGGTCAAAATTTATTTTAACACATTATTTCATTTAAGATTTTCAAAAATTATATATTAATTAAGAGAATAAAAGCTAGGGAAATGGTCAGACCGTTCCTCTCGTCCACATCACATAAGTGAACTTTGCTGGCCATTTGCTAATTTGGTCTTTAAAGGTGGGCGAAGAAGAAACAAAACTAGTTAAGTTACAACAACTTGTCTCATGTAAAATAACTAAAACTGACCGAAAACTTTATAATTATAATAACAAAAGTATAAGTTGAATTGCACTTGTACCCGCTTATCATAAGCAATTGGCCTATCTTTTGACTTCTTTAACCACCCATGTGAACCTGTTCTTGCTTTGTGTAACTTCTTTGTAGACTTGCATGAACCCAAATGACTTGAAATGCTTAAGTATGATACCATAAAGATGAACCAAATGGAAAAAAAAGAGTGATGAAATTTTAGTTGAGAAGAGAAAGAACAAAGGACGTACGGCGTAATAGTAAAACACTAAATGATTTATACTTTCTTCCCATTAATTTATATCTCTCTCTCTAATTATATATAGTAATGTTCCCATTAAAAAGAAACTAATTTACCCATGGCTTTATAGCCTAGTGGTATCTGGGGGTGGGATAAGACTTTGGACCAATAGGTTCTGGGTTCGATTCTTACAAGGGGGTTTTTCCCATATTTATTGGGTTTCCTCCTGAATTGGTGTATAGGCACTTATGCCTAGTGGAGATGGATATGATCGGGTGGTTCCGCTGGTGGCACGATAATACTCCAGCGGTCCGTCAGTGATCCAAATTTACCGTTCAAAAAAAAAAAAAAAAAAACTAATTTTGAACAAATCTCATCCCTTAGATCATCCTGAAACAAAATCCTAACCATTTAAAATCAAAATTTTCTTCTAGAAGCAGAGGTTAAAAGGCAGTTCAGGTACAGTTGTATTAGACTAAAGGGTATGGTGAGGCTCATCCCCACGGGGATGAGCCTCCACGTAGGCGGCTCGTGGGGGATGGGTCTCCTTCACATTTGAGGGGGATGGAGGATAGGGCTACCCCACTTCATTATTTTATAATTTTCTAAGTGTTTTTTTATTAACTTAATATAAAATTTATAAAAGTTAAAAAATACAACATAAAACAACATAAATAAAGTCATTTCATAACATAAAAAAAATTACATTTCCTAAAAATAAAAAAATAAAAAAAATTTCCGAAAAATAAAAAAAAAATTACATTTCCTAAAAGCATAAAAAACAAAAAAAAAATTACGATACGATTAAAAAACTAAACAACCTACGACGTCCATTTTTTCTTCACCTCTTCTTTCATCCTCCGATAAACCTCGCGTTCATCCTCCGGAACCGAGTCGAGATCCAACCTCATAATCCTAAAATCCTCCGCTCGAGCATAGTCGGCCGACACGGTTTTCTTGTGAGTGTATTTTTCGGTCGCGAACTCTTTGAACGAACGGAATTCGTTTATCAAGTCGTCCATTTTCGCCGATGCCTTCGAGCCGCCCCCTCCACCTGAGCCGCCCCCTCCCCTCGAGCCGGCCCCTTTGCGCTTTTCGGCCGCCTCTTTTTTTGCTTTGTCCCTCCCGGTGGGACGTTCCGACTCGTGAATGGGCAACACGTCCTCGTCATATTCCGGGTCGTCGTTTATGTCGATTTGACAACGACCGGTGGAGCCTCCCGCACTATAACTTCCGGACTCGGAAGTTTTAGTCCGTTTGGCGGTTGCGACCTCATTTGGAATCGGCATCCATTTTTGTTCTTTCCTTACAACGTTCCATGCTCGGAAGTGCGGGAAAGACTTTGAATTTTGAGAGTCCCACTTAGCGATAGCAAGGTTAAGAATGTCCGCCTCATTACTCCCGCTAGGAGGACAAGTGTAAATTTGGTTATAAATTGCGTTAAAGTTATTGATGATCTTGCTCATTTTACGCCACTTGCCCGAGACGGCTTCTATATCACGATCCGAGCCATGCTCCATAATCTTGTGAAATTTAGCCGTTGTCTTCTTCCAAAAACTAGTACCCGTTTGATTGTTTCCTAAATTTTAAAAAATAATGCATTATTAAAAATAAAAAATAAAAACTTTTAAAATTTAAATTAAAAATATAAACTTTGGTTCATACCGACTATCGGGCAAGTAGAGGACTTAGCAAACGCCATTGCTAGCGCCTCCTCCTCTACTTTCGTCCAAGGTCTCCTCTTTGCTCTCGAACCGCTTTTTGACGCTGTTTCGGGTACGTTTTCAACCTTCTTCCCCTTCCCCTTGTTTTTTTTTTTCGGTTGAGCTCTTGCGGTGGCGATTCAGGGACGACTTCTTCATCATCATCATCATCGTCAAGTTGAACCGGTTGGGAAGTTGGCGGTTGCGATTGGAGTTGTTCAAACGAGTTGCGTTGCATGATTTGTTGTAGTGCTTGGTATTGTTGGAGTTGTTGAACTTGAGACATTTGTGAGAATGCGTTGGGTGTTTGTTGGAAACCCGAAAAAGGAAATTGCGGAGCCCCCCACGAATGATCCATATTCGGAGTGTAAGCGGGAGTCGAAAAAAAGTTAGGTTGGTTCGGGTTGTGATTATTCGGGTTGGGGTTGTTTGGGTTGGGGTTGTTTGGGTTGAAAGGATTCATGATTAGAGAAAATGGTATAAAAAATATGGAGTGTTTTTTATAAAAAAGGAAGAGAATTGGAGAAGAATGAGAGTAGAATGGGATAGAATTGTATAAAAATGGATGAGATATAGGGTATTTAAATTGAAAAAGGAATTTTTTTTTAATATAAAAGAGCCGTTCATCAACGGCTATAACTTCAAACATGGGCCCGTCTCACCCGGCTGTGGGGAGCCGGTTGTGCCGAGCCGAACCGGAGGGGGGCGGTGTGGGGGACCGGCGCCGGTCCTAGCCGGGGCTAGCCGGCCCCCATACCCTTTAGTCTTATAGCCCCCACTATCCAAAATTTTAGTACCCGGTTTTTTAGCCCTGAGAAACCGTACATCAAACGACCACATTCTCCAGACGCTGAAGAGGAAGAGCAAGATCGAGAGCCATGAAATTATCGACAATAAGGTATGATTTAATTGCAAATACAGTCAATTAAGGCATAAATCTTGCTTTTGTCCTTGTATGCCTGTTGTCTTCTTCAGCAGCAGTTGATTTCAAGTCAAAAAATTGCAAAACCATTGATCAGGAAGGGTCTGGGTCGCATAGTCATGAAGGGTTACGTGAGGAGGGATTTGAGGCCGAAGGATCGAAGTTTCAGTGAGCAAATTACGTTGTTTTGTTCATAGAATTATACCAAGAATCTGAGGTTTGATTTCAGTTCTTCATCTCATGACCTTCGAATTAATTGTGTTAGGCATTGTGTTATATCACTTCTCCCAACCAATTAATTGTGTTAGGCATTTTCTACCTTAGTTATATCACTTCTCCCAACCAGATAGTCGTCTCAAAATTCCTCATTATGAGGGTCGTAACTCCTTTGTTTGAACAACAAAGCCGTTGCCAAACGCCATGGCCATGGCAAATATGAATTATTAGCTATTAAATAGAGCTCATAAGCTTTTACTAGAAGGTAAATTTTTTAGTTTTTTCCAATCAATTTTCATGAACCAATTTTGGTTTTCGTATGACTTATTAAATGATTTTTCTATTCAGGCATACGGTTGGTGGTGTCTGTACAAGGTGATAAGTCCTACGAGGTATTAGAAGTTCTAAAAAACATTGATGCTACAATGTTTCTTCATGACTTGTCGTATTCAGATGAAAAAATTAGCAGAGTACACACTGCTAGATGGTATTAGCTTTCAATAATTAGTAACTATCACACTTTTTGTGTTGCATATATGTAATTTTGATGTGTTCATGTTGACAAGTTATTTGAATATCGATAAAAATTCATATAATTTTCTTCACCACATAATGTTCCCAAAGAGAATTCCCAGGTAATATAAAATAATATACTTTTTTTTTTCTAACTTTTTATAGTTGTTTGTCAATTTAAAGTTGTCTTATCTACCAATATGGATGTTTTGTTAATTAATGTTGGTGCACTTTTAGTTGGACTTGGAGACCGTATCGTATTAGAAGCACCAGATCAAGATTTTGAATTCAGTTGGTTTGCTTTTAGTTTGTGTTCAATCACCGTTATCCTCTTCAGTGTTCTTCCTTTTAATTACATAACATGTGGTCGATCAATAGTTTTCCATATCTACATTAGTAAATGTAAGGGGCCGTAGTAGCTAAAGAGGAGTCCCAGAAGATAGTTCTTTGAATCTTAATTTTAGGAAACGAAAGACTTCTTGCTTAATCAATATCGAGTTCGAGCATCATGCCCCATTAACTAAAGCCCACTGAGACAGTTCATGCCCATTGAGACAGTTCATGGCAGTGTTATTTTAAAAAATACCATGGAAAAGGTTGGAATCTCCGTCCACCTCAAATGCCCGATTCGTGATTTTTGTTTAAGACCATGCGTAGTGGTAACCTCTCATGACCCCTTGTGATGTGGGGTTATACGACACGTGACAAATGCGTAAGAAATGGGGCTTATATAACTTGAGTGTGCAGTGGTTAACCCCTTCAATTATATATGTATATATTTATGTATATATGTGTGTGTGAGAAACTTTAGTGTAGTGCCGTTATAATTTTCGCGAGGATGACTGGAATCCGCCTAATGGCGTCCCTCGGGGCGGTGTTTCGCAACGCCATACGGCGCTATGTTCTGCTTTCGCGCCACACAACCTATCACTACACACTGACTAAGATCATTCAATATATCATGTTCTATATTGAGTAACCTGTTTTTCAGTCTAAACTGAAGGTTTTTTCATCTTCATTAAGATCTCAGAATTCATCGTATCATACTCCTCTTTAGCTATTTTAAGCCATTTTGGTGTGAAAAATTAAATTATATATATAAAAATGTATATCGTCATTACACCATTAATATTCCCGTCCACCGGACGGGTATAAAACTAGTTAGTTAGACAAAACCATTTTATCTTACGTATTTCAAAACTTATTCTACATATATCTTACATGTATCGAAATTTATTCTACACATATTAAAATTGTTTTTCACCAAAAATTAGGTTTGTTTAGAAAGAATATATCTATATAATATAATAAATGAGATGATTTGGGCCATTTGTCTTTGAATGGTGGAGCCATTTTGCTTATGTGGCATCCATTGGTTTAGTGGAGGTTGATTTTGGGAGGGAATTCATGTAATTTCTTTGTAAACAAACCAAAATTCTCAAAACACAAACCACAAAGATGTGGTACGCGGGATCCGTTTATTATCGGGTCGGATGTATGGGTTTTCCAAATTTGAAAACGGATCCCTTATATTTTTTTGTGCGCTTTCTTCCTCCACACAATTCCATATTTTCACAAACCCTAAATCTGAAGCTCTTTGTAAACTCTAACATACTTCATCGCTGCTTTCGTTCTTCTCCATCTCTGTGTTTTCTCTTATCCATTGAAGCTGCTTATTCGATTCTTTGAGGTATGTTAATCCCCTATTGTCACACCCCGATATTTCCACGTATTACCGGTGGGCCCGGTGGGGAGTATCGTGACGTAGTTGATATCATCATAGTCAAACAACACAATATAAAAATGCACAGCGGAAGCAAAGATAGAATCATTTCAACTTTAATAAATTGTAATATTAAGTATCACGATATAGTTGAAATAGATCCACAGGCGGATCAAAATAAAAAGGAGACATTGTTCAACAGTTTTATGACATCCAAGCTTGCGAGACTTATTGTGGACGCTAGGAGAAAGCCAGCCTAGTTCGAGTAGTACCTGCACTTAATTTTTTGGGAAAATACGTCAGTTTATACTGGTAAATACAAATTAACTGACTCATTTTGAAAAGTTTAATAAAATTGATTTGAATGCGCGTGGCACAAAACTTTTTATAACTTGGGATAATTATTTAAATATAATCTTGTAAAAGAATTACATGTTTCTTATGCGTTCAGTAGCCCGGTTTGTGCCGGGTTAAAGATCAATAGACACACCACATTATTTATTTAGGCACTGACGGGTGTACGCCTACACCCCGTGCTTAGGTCGTGGCCATTTCGTAAAATGATGCCAAGGATATCCGGGACATGGTCATTAACCCCCAAAGGCTTTAAGCAAACAAAACATTTCCAAACGGAGCATATCAATGGTTTAACCTCTATTCGATTAAAGATTCAATGCCCGACCAAGCGGTATTTTATATACCATACCCCAAGCCCGTATAGGAAAAATAAGTTAAAAGTATTTACCTTTGCAAGTATCAATCACAAATAGTAAGTGCGTGTAGCTTTTACCGGGTCTCCTATTCTGGAACAAAGGTTTTTAATAACCTATTAGATTTCTAATGGGTCTTTAATTAAGCTTAATCTTAGACCGGTTAGTTTTAAAGGAAGATACGGATCAAACGCATGAATAAGCGAAGACCGGAATAGAATGTGATTTAGACCCGACAAGTTTGAAGACTTGTATAATATGGGTAAACTAAACACATTCCGGATTTTGAGACAAAAATGACTAGGTTTGACCCGTTTCGGCTAATATATGCAAACTAGTTACATAAGCCGATCCGAACGCGAAAAGTGCGTAACGAGTAACCAAATGAGTCATATGCAAGTTTCCTAAGTTAATATGCCTTAAATATGTTGTGACATCAGTAAGATGTCTTCCATTATGCCCAAAACGGATTTAAACTCGAATTATGCCTCGTAAGGGCATTTTGGTCATTTAAAAGGTTATAAAAGAGTTTAATTAGTAATCTGAGTTACAAGCCTGATTTATTTAGTAAATATACTTAATTTAATAAGTTATAACAGTAGGGTACTAGATATATGTGAAATTTATCATTTAACACCAAACTATGCACCTTAGGGGTATTTTGGTAATTTCACATAGGCCAAAAAGGTCAAAACTGAAATTCTGAGTTTAAAACTTTAGCTTACTGTCAAAGTATAAAAATATACTTAAAATATCAGTAGGTATCAAACCTTATATGTTTAAAATAGTTTTAATACATACTATGCGTTAAAAACGCTTAAAAAGGCGATTTGGAGTCATTTTCGGGTTCTATATAGAAAGCTGATATTTTTATTATTCCAGAAGGTTTAGAATAATTTATTTATCATATAAAATCAGTGGCAAAAGGTTTGGGGTTTAAAAGATTTGTAAAACTCATTTTATAGCCTAAAAGGGCAAAACCGGCATTAACCGAATTAAAGCTATAACCCTATGTTATGCTCAGCCTAAAATTAATTAAAAATCTTCAAAAATCCCAAAATATATATTACATCAGTGGGTAAAAAGTTTGATATCTAAAAGTGGGTTAAACTAGGCTATATGCTAATTATGCCGTTTAATTAACAAAAAGCTTTCTAATTACGCTATTGAGCATAACTCTTAATCTAGACCTCAAACTGATGTCAAATTTTGGGTGCAAGTTTATAAATTAGTAACCAAGGTGTCTACTCTTTTATACTTTCAAAAATCATATTTTATGGTGAAAATGGCATACTAGTCAACATCTAGGCAATTAACGGAAACTTGCATAATAAATAGACAACTAGTGAACCAAGCCGTATAATCACAGAGGGTTATACTAACATGTAACTAGGTTCAAAAGAAGCTCTAAGGCAATCCTAAACTAGGCTTAAACGGGTCAGAACTTGAAAGTCAAAGCAAAAGTCAAATTATGCGACTTTCGGTTCCGAACCGGGTCTCTACTGAAAATTGTCGGGTTGAACATGTTTAGACATGCTCTTACATTAATTACCAAGTTATATTAATGATAAAACAGGTTACATGGATCCTACATTGCTAATTATGTAATAATTTGAAAATAAGTATTCTGTTGACTTTTTAAAGTTAGCTTTGACCCGACAATTGACCTAGTTAGAGTGGGAATCAGAGAGTACCCTTTTAAGGGTTTATTACCCACATAAATACCTACTTATAGGTAATTTTAATTCGAGATTTGACTGAATAAATTTTAATTAATCTCGAAGTCAAACCTTAATTACGACGGTTTGACTTTTAGCTAATTAAATAAGCTAAACTGAATTAGGAAGGTTAAGGACACTTACAAAGAGTCCTAAGTATGATTAGGGACCTAAGAGAAGTTGGTTGCTGATCAGAGAAGCTCCAGAGAAGTCCCTTGAAGTGAGTTGCAAATGAGTGACAAAATATTGCAACTTGTTCTTCTTATATAGTGAACCTAATTTCACAAGATCATGCCAAACCACTCTACCAATGTTATGGGATGATCCCAGGTGTCCCTATGATGCTAAAAACCAGTTATAGGACCCCTGATTTTCAAAAACCACTCAACTAAGGCGGTGGAACTGGCTGAACAGGCAGCTGTCCACTTCTGCTGCCAGCGACAGCCTTACGGACCGTAAGAGCTCAAGCTTGCGGTCCGTAAGCTGCCCTTTATGGACCGTAAGCCTTATCTCTTACGGTCCGTAACCGATGCCCAGAGACAAAATATTTTGCAACTTCTAGACCTTGTCCATACTTTTCTTATAAGTCCGAATCTTGTGCTTCTTTTCAGTAAAGGGGACCAAGTTTTCAGCCCTTGCATGCCTTGCATGTACTTACACAACTTTGGATCTTTGTGGGAGGTTTTAAATGTCGGAAATACCAAGAATTTATATTGGATTCATGACTTAGGTTATAATCAATTTGTTATTTAGGATAACCAGATTTATTTACATAATTTAGATGTTGATTGAATATATCATGGTTAGGGATTTATTAATAGGTCGCTCAGAGGTATAAATTAACATGTCGACGCTTTTAAATCCTAACGTATATCTTTATCTGGATCCGTTTTCATAACACGTTTGCATCACATGACACGTGTCTTTATTTTATTGGGTATGATTTTACGAGGTGTTACATCCTCACCCCCTTAAAAGAAATCTCGACCTCGAGATTTACTGAAACAATTGAGGGTACTTTTCTTTCATGGTGGACTCCACCTCCCACGTGTACTCGGGACCTCTTCGGGCATCCCATTTGACCTTTACAATAGGTACATGCTTCCTTCGAAGCTTCTTTACCTGTCGATCCTCAATCGACAAAGGTTTTTCCTCAAATTTCAAGCTCTCATCCATGTACACATCTGTATGTGGTATGACTAGTTGTCTTCTTGCAAATATGAAACAACAATCCACTAATTTCTATTTAATCAAATTTGCTATGCTTATATAAGTGACAACATCATTAGCTGAATATTTAAATGACACCAAAAAGCTTTGCAATTTATTCTAAAGTCTAATATAAGTATTTAATAGAATAGAAAAATAATATTAGTTATAGGCTATGGCTACTAGGGCATAATTCCATCGTGCTTGTGGTCATGCTACCATTGACTAACTTTTTGGCCAATAGTAACGAGTGTCAAGTAATATATGCAAACTCCCATATACTGGCAGCTATTGCAGAATATAAAAACTTAATCACTATCAGTATAACCGATAAACATTTAGGATTTTGGAAAGCATTTTTAAATATAACTGTGTCACAAAAGGTGATAAAAAGGAGAATGACTCACAAACTGTGAGAAAAGAGAATGGACTCACTTTGTAACTTTAGGGTTCAACTAAAAGTCTCCTGGTATAATCTTTGGTATAACTCCTGAGTTTTTTTAATAAACATATAATGCACTCGCGTTAAATACAGTAACCCAATTCAACTTTATCCCTATGCCACGAGACAGAACCCCAACGAATTTAGTCGGGCAGAGCCTTGACATGCGTTACGGGGCCCTAGATCAATCAGACAGGGTATCAGTGATCAGGGGTTAAAACACTTAAAACGGGGCAGGTCTATTATTATTAGTGAAATAATAAAAAAAGAAAAGAAAATATATTAAAGAAAGAGAGTGGCCGAAATAGACAAGAGTGAAAGAAGAGAAGCAGAATGGCTATGTTGGATGGCCATTCTCTATTTATACTAGAGTTGGTAATTCTTGGAGCTCACACTATTCTTTCACGTACACGTACACAGAGTTGAATTCAATATTTTAAGTTTTAATATTATTATATATTTTGATTTGATTCCTTGTGCTTATCTCCACACGATTAAAAATCTCAAATATAAGTTAAATTTATTATTATTATTATTATTATTATTATTATTATTATATTATTATTATTATTATTATTTTTATTATTATAATTAATTCAGCTGCTTCATTCATTTGGCGCTTATAACTTCTAAAATATGACGTTTTATAAAACAATGAATATGTCATTAGAACGAGAATATTTGTATCTACATTTTGAACCAAGTTTCATTAAAAACGAAGTAAGTTCAAATATAACGTATTTTTATAATATAATTATTAAAACGGTTCATAGATCCGTCTAGGTACTTCATATTTCTAACAGTCAACTTACCCGTAGCCTACCCGTTTAATAATATAAGTTTTCACATATTTTATTTTAATATATAAAATAGAAATGTCACGCATATACAAGCCAATTAATTAGTATAACATTCCAACCAATTATATATAAAATAGTTTTTAAAACTATATGGGTCGAAAAATCAAACTAGTTACTAGTGGTTAATAAATTTAAACAGTTTATAACTCTTATATGATAAAAATGGAAATGTTACAGTCACCATGAATTCATCTGGATTTTCTAATCAAATCGTGATTAATTCACAAACCCTAGGTTATCTATTGATTTATCTAAATGAATTTATCCGAATGAATGCGATTATAAGTACAAATTAAGATCAAACTGAAACTGAAACTGGAGTTGGACTTTGAATTCATTTGTGATACCGGTTGCAATTCTGTTTACATCATACTTTCAGGTACTTGGGGATGCTCAACATGTAGAAGACGTAATATTCTTTTAGTTTGTCACAAATTTTTGATAGAAGTTATGACATACATATGTGTATACATTTATGTTTGTTGACATTTACTGGCTTAAAAGATCGATTGTGAATACATGGATGTTGAAGGACCTAAGAAACTCAACAAGAACAAAAAGGTGTTGGATTTTTTGGCTTCTGAATCTGTTATCAAGCAGATTCTCTGTTTGTTGGGCCCTGATCTAAACAAGGCTGGTAAGTGTATTTGTTTAAACAAAGCTTTATATATTCTGATTAAAGTTATGTTTTTATGTATGTTTAGATGTTGTTTTAAATTGTATATAGTTTTGTTTATGGCAATGCAGGTAAATTTCCCACACTTGGTTTCAAGTGATTCACTTGTTGCATCCTATCTTATGTAAATTGTGAATATTGGTGAGTTCATTGATCTTTTTTGTATTTTGTGATTACCTGTTGATTTACCAGTTATCCTGAACAGACCAGCCCGTCCCGCTCAATTTACCACTCCAGTTGCCATTTGATTTTAAAAAAAATTATGAGGTGTGAAAGGGGATTTAAATGCACTCTTTGAAGTAGGGGTGTTCATGGTTTGGTTTAAAACCGTGACACAGCTCAAACCGATCAACGGTCTGGTTTCACGATTGGTTTGCGGTTAATGTTGGAAATTTTAGTGAAAATGAGTTTTTCACTAAATATTTTGGACATCAATAATATTTATATATGTGTTGTATAAATAATTATTTATGGTTTGTGTTCAAACTATGTCCAAATAGAGCTAAGATGAATGAGATATCGAAGCTTGAAGTTGTATGTTTGGAACAAACAAAGATGAATAAAATGGATTAGTTTTGTCAACTTGTCCCACATAGGTGGGATGACAAAACTTAAAGTGGTTTATAAGGAGGAGCACTCGTTGTAATTGTTTCCTTAAAGGCAAACATTAGTGGGGACCAAAGGGTGTGTCGCACCCGCACATATGCGCGCGAGTATGGATGGCGCATAACCAGGTGGCATCCTGGTATGTGTAGTGTCATCCGTGTGGCGCGTAAGTATAGATGGCGCATGACCAGGTGGCGTCCTGGTATGCGCAATGGCATATGTGTGGCACGCGGCTCCATATGGCGTGGCGTAAGGTCCATGTAGTGTGATGCATAGATTTGCGGATTAGTTATGGCGCGCGCGCAGGTTACAGTAGTAACTAGGAGCATTGGTCTGCACACCATGCACATGCGCGGGTTCCATACAATGTGGCGCAGGGACTGAAGAGCCACTTCAGGCGCGCACGCATGTCTGCGACGGTAACGAGCATTTGGCTGGACCTGGTCAAACTAGCTGTTACAACACGTTTAATGCGTGTCATAATGAATATGACCGTTTTTGACTAACCACTTAAGTCCATTTAATTTGAGATTAAAACTATATTCATTATCTTATTTATTACAAGATTAATGTTATAGTTATGACAAGATTAATGTCTTGTTTATTACTAGTTTTAATGACATTAAAACTAGGGGTGTATATATATGAACCTGATAGTTCATACTAAGACATGAGAAGAATTGGTACATTCTTTAATCTCAAAAATTTCCATAAATTTGAGAGGAGTACTCTCAAATAGAGACAACTTCATATTTCCATCAACAATTCTAAACACCAAATTATACCCGGTGCTATCTCGGGCTTGAGAGTCATCTCCGGCAGTACACATACTGTTCCGGTTGTTGTACCCTGGGAGACAGACCGTCTGAGAGGAGGCACGGAATCTGTTTTAAGGGAAGCGTGTCGAACACGTGCCTCAACCAAAAGCGTCAACCATATTTTGCTTGTCTTGCAGCGGAGTTTCGTACAAGAAGGTGCGGTTGCAGTTCTTCTAAAGACATCGACTTGAATCAAGATTGGTACAATTAAATTGTATATTACTTTTATTTACTTAGTTTATATAACCGGTATTGTACTAGAATAGTTTCCCACAATAACGAGAGTCTCGTTATTATATATTTTGTAATATATTTTAATAAAAAGTGAACCTAGTTTCTACAATCTTAAAACAGACTTTCGTGAAGATTGTTGCTACAATCTTAAATCCCTTCTCTACGAGGATTTAGGTTCACGAAAGTTAAAATATTTAATGGGATTTTTGTTAAAATCTTGAAAATATTTTTTGGGAAATATTTATTTAGTACAATGAGTCGGATTATTTTTGATGATTGGAGTACAATCTTTAATCCGAATACCGGGTTGCAAAGCGACTGTTTTGATTCAAGTTTACAGTTCATGGGTTTCTTGTTCGTGTTTAGATAAAACCGAACCATATACAAAATAATATGTATTTCAATAGGTTTTGAAATACTAAATTTTCTAATGAGCGTATTAGAAAACTTTATTTTGTAACCCCTTGCAAATTAAATGTTTGTAACGTTTAATTTATGTTTATTAAGCTTTTAGTAACCATAATTGATATATTAATGTTGGTTTTAAAAGTCTTAAATTTTTATATTTTCTAATTAGCATTTTAGAAAGTAATTATTTTATAAAATAACTAGTTTTAATATTTTCTAACGAGCGTGTTAGAAACGTTGTTGAAAGAATAACAAGATTAAAACTCTTTATATCTCTAACGAGCATGTTAGAATTTTATAGAATAATAAGTTTTAATATCATCCTTTATATCTAATGAGCGTGTTAGATACGATGATTGTGTAAAACTAACTTGTTAAAAGACGATTAGATTTTCTAACGAGCGTGCTAGAAAATATACGTTTAGATTTTCTAACGAGCGTGTTAGAAAATATTATTATTTCAAATAATTACCGACGAGCGTGTTGGAGACAATTATTTTGGATAATAAACATTGTAACGGTTTCGTCTAAACTATTAAATTTCTAACGAGTGAGTTAGAAACGGATTTTATTCCACATACGTTTAAACGAATTTTATTTGTCTATTTCTAATGAGCGTATTAGAAATAGTTTATATTTTTTTTTATAAACTTCGAAACAAATTTTGTAATCGATTATTTCTAACGAGCGTGTTAGAAACGATTTAAAGAGTTTGATAGTTGTTTATTTTCTAACGAGCGTGTTAGAAACGATTTAACGACTTTGTCAATTATTTATTTCTAACAAGCGGGTTAGAAAACGTTTATTTTATATAAACCAAAACGGCTTATGACAATAAATGATCATTTAATTTTCTAATGGGCGTATTAGAATTACTTTATTTTATAACCAACTACTTTAACGATTTGCAATCGTTAAAGTTCTAATGAGCGGGTTAGAACCGGGTTAACTATGATAAACTATTTAAGATGATTTGTAATCGTTTTATACATATTTTCTAACGAGCGTGTTAGAAAAGGTTTATGGTTATTTCTAACGAGCGTGTTAAAAAACGATCATTTAAATAAACCAAAAGTGGCTTATGAGAATAAATGTATTCGTTTTATTTCTAACGAGCGCGTTAGAAGCGGTTTACTTTACAAAACCGAATATTTTGAATGTTTGTTAAACATTTAAATTCTAATTAGCATATTAGAATTGGTTATCATACAAACCACTCATTTAACGATTGGTAATCGTTATTATCTAACAGCGGTTAGAAATGGTTTGAATATGATAAACCATTTATTAAAACGATGTGTATTCGTTTTATTTTCAAACGAGCGAGTTTGAAATTGTTTTATTTATTAAACTATTATAAGGTTTATTGTCTTGATTTGTAATCAAAACATAAATATATAGTTTAATATTAAAACACTTGCAAAAACGAGAAATGTTTTGAACGAATAAAACATGTCTTTGCGAAGTATAAGTGATTCGATACTTCCACGAGAAGTATAACGTCTTGAACCATATAATAGTCTTGGAGAGACTATTTTATGAAAAACAACTCGATGTTGTTATAGACATAATAAGTTGCTTAACTACTTGCGAGTAGTTAATTGTAAACAACTTTATACTTTAGACAACTTGTGATTATTCAAGTTTTAGAGTTCCAAGATGAGGGAGTACCTCAAAACATGACACCGAACGAAATAATTGACTTTATTTCGGTAAAAAAAAAGTGTTGAAGATAATAACACTTTGGCTTTTGATGTTTAGATATCATTGGTGTATCCGTTATTTTGGACTACTAATAAGTTGTCAAAATGATACACATTTTGATACAAAGTGTAAAAAGTAATTTACACAAACACAACGAGCGGGTTGTGATCATGACTTATGTAATAAGTCACAAATCAAACATCAAATGCATAAGGGCGTCGTGAGAAACGTGGTGTATGGTTTGAGATGGAATACACGAAAACGAGATATGTCATCTAATGTTGAGAGCATCAACATGGAAATGCACATGTAAGTTTTCAAAGAATATAACATATGAAAGAAATATATGTTATTATTGTAAATGTTTTAATAAATTTAGGAAATTTATTAATGGAAATTTACAATAGTGATGGACTTGTAGATGCTTCTACCACCATCAAGGTTGTTTAAAATATGTGGAGGCATGGTCCTCAATTTGGGAGAGTATCCCAATACATGGTACTAATGAAACAACAACGTAAATGTATATATCACTATAGGCATACGTGAATGCTTTGTTGTTGAGAGTCAATCTAATTGGCTATATCTCAAGACTCAAGTGATTTTATACAAAGATCTTTCATCAAAGTGACTTGGATTAAGACTTATCTTTAAGTCTTCAGGAAGTCAATGATGAAGCCTTGGAGATAAAAAGGCAAACGACTTATGATCCTAATTAATGGAGTTAACTATGGTTTTGGAATGGTGAAATAAAATTTTATTATTGTGTCTAAACTAAGAAACGAATGTTCGGAAGAGATAGTGCGTTATCTCTTAAGGCTGTGAAGAATCAGAATGATGCATCTTCTGTTCACATGCTAGAGTATTGTGGTCTAAAGCATGCTAGACCAATACTTGTTAATTTATATGCTCGACGGAGATTAAATTAACGTTAAACATTCAAAATATGTGATGACACAAGAACGAATTTTGTGCTAAACAAAACTATAAATATAACTTCATTAAAATGCAAGCAATGCGGGGGGATGAGGCCATTTAAGAAACAAACCCTTTAGGGTATGTGGAAATGGTAGTTGAGAAGTTTTCTCAAACTCGAAATGAAAGGGAGAACCTTTCATCACCCTATTTGGATGTTATCCAATTACACTTAAATGTGGGGGTGACTTGCATTTGATTGTGGAAATGGGAGTTGAGAAGTTTTCTCAAACTCGAAATGAAAGGGAGAACCTTTCATCGCCCCATTTGGATGCTATCCAATTACACTTAAATGTGGGGGGTGACTTGCATACATTGCAAATGCATGACCAAGTGGAGTACACAATGGTTATATGGAGTCAATCGAATAGATTGGACTCGAATGCCAATTGGTTAGATTCAAAATCTAGTAAGATGTCAGTCATGACACACCAAAGGCATGGTGAAAACCTATCCAGCCATGAATTGAGTTTCATGTCATTCTAAGACAAGGTACATAACTGGATCCAGGTTGAGATCACGAGTAATAAGTCTTATGAATTGACTAAAAGGCAAAAGTGACTAGTGAGTCAAGAACACGTTAGAACAACTGATCGTAATTTAAATTATCGTTGGTGACTTAGCGAAGTCAAAGATAATTTTGGATCCAACAACCAGTGGGTTGATAACAGATCAGGTTGTGGAATGGGACTAAAGCCATGGAAAAAGGGACATGAGGGAAACCTAACCTAGTTGACTGGAGATCCCAAGATCTAGGTTCAATAGGCCAACTTAATCATGAACCGAAGGGTAGTCACTGTGGGGGCGTAGCTAATATATATGTTTATATATAAGCTAGTTTATATGTTTCATATATCCCCCTAAAAATATAAAAGGGTGTTTAAATACGTCCTAGTCCATTCCTATAATATTCAGTGACATTGTTGTGAGGTTAAGCATAATATGTGGTTTTATGATTTGTGAAAATCATAGTAAACCATAATGCTTTTAATGATTTAAAGGGAAATCACCTATGTTGGAGAGAAGTGTTGTCGCTTCAAATGGAATTAGGGCATAATTCCTAGAGCTCCCGCAGAACCAGGAAAGTGCTCCATGACCATTATAGGACACGATAGTGAGGGGATGGCCCGGCTAGGAAAAGTATCGTGTGAATGTATATTGTCGTTTACACAAATGGGGGGTTGTTCAAGGACATCACGTCTACAAAACCTTAGTAGACTAAGTATGCTTCAACAAAGGAAGGTTCAAAGGCAAAACCTACCTATCCTGCAATACTCGACTGTCGAGTTTTCATCGGGGAATTTTGTGTGTTTTAATCGATCTCCATTCATGTGGGGGATTGTTGGAAATTTTAGTGAAAATGAGTTTTTCACTAAATATTTTGGACATCAATAATATTTATATATGTGTTGTATAAATAATTATTTATGGTTTGTGTTCAAACTATGTCCAAATAGAGCTAAGATGAATGAGATATCGAAGCTTGAAGTTGTATGTTTGGAACAAACAAAGATGAATAAAATGGATTAGTTTTGTCAACTTGTCCCACATAGGTGGGATGACAAAACTTAAAGTGGTTTATAAGGAGGAGCACTCGTTGTAATTGTTTCCTTAAAGGCAAACACTAGTGGGGACCAAAGGGTGTGTCGCACCCGCACATATGCGCGCGAGTATGGATGGCGCATAACCAGGTGGCATCCTGGTATGTGTAGTGTCATCCGTGTGGCGCGCAAGTATAGATGGCGCATGACCAGGTGGCGTCCTGGTATGCGCAATGGCATATGTGTGGCACGCGGCTCCATATGGCGTGGCGTAAGGTCCATGTAGTGTGATGCATAGATTTGCGGATTAGTTATGGCGCGCGCGCAGGTTACAGTAGTAACTAGGAGCATTGGTCTGCACACCATGCACATGCGCGGGTTCCATACAATGTGGCGCAGGGACTGAAGAGCCACTTCAGGCGCGCGCGCATGTCTGCGACGGTAACGAGCATTTGGCTGGACCTGGTCAAACTAGCTGTTACAACACGTTTAATGCGTGTCATAATGAATATGACCGTTTTTGACTAACCACTTAAGTCCATTTAATTTGAGATTAAAACTATATTCATTATCTTATTTATTACAAGATTAATGTTATAGTTATGACAAGATTAATGTCTTGTTTATTACTAGTTTTAATGACATTAAAACTAGGGGTGTATATATATGAACCTATACTAAGACATGAGAAGAATTGGTACATTCTTTAATCTCAAAAATTTCCATAAATTTGAGAGGAGTACTCTCAAATAGAGACAACTTCATATTTCCATCAACAATTCTAAACACCAAATTATACCCGGTGCTATCTCGGGCTTGAGAGTCATCTCCGGCAGTACACATACTGTTCCGGTTGTTGTACCCTGGGAGACAGACCGTCTGAGAGGAGGCACGGAATCTGTTTTAAGGGAAGCGTGTCGAACACGTGCCTCAACCAAAAGCGTCAACCATATTTTGCTTGTCTTGCAGCGGAGTTTCGTACAAGAAGGTGCGGTTGCAGTTCTTCTAAAGACATCGACTTGAATCAAGATTGGTACAATTAAATTGTATATTACTTTTATTTACTTAGTTTATATAACCGGTATTGTACTAGAATAGTTTCCCACAATAACGAGAGTCTCGTTATTATATATTTTGTAATATATTTTAATAAAAAGTGAACCTAGTTCCTACAATCTTAAAACAGACTTTCGTGAAGATTGTTGCTACAATCTTAAATCCCTTCTCTACGAGGATTTAGGTTCACGAAAGTTAAAATATTTAATGGGATTTTTGTTAAAATCTTGAAAATATTTTTTGGGAAATATTTATTTAGTACAATGAGTCGGATTATTTTTGATGATTGGAGTACATTCTTTAATCCGAATACCGGGTTGCAAAGCGACTGTTTTGATTCAAGTTTACAGTTCATGGGTTTCTTGTTCGTGTTTAGATAAAACCGAACCATATACAAAATAATATGTATTTCAATAGGTTTTGAAATACTAAATTTTCTAATGAGCGTATTAGAAAACTTTATTTTGTAACCCCTTGCAAATTAAATGTTTGTAACGTTTAATTTATGTTTATTAAGCTTTTAGTAACCATAATTGATATATTAATGTTGGTTTTAAAAGTCTTAAATTTTTATATTTTCTAATTAGCATTTTAGAAAGTAATTATTTTATAAAATAACTAGTTTTAATATTTTCTAACGAGCGTGTTAGAAACGTTGTTGAAAGAATAACAAGATTAAAACTCTTTATATCTCTAACGAGCATGTTAGAATTTTATAGAATAATAAGTTTTAATATCATCCTTTATATCTAATGAGCGTGTTAGATACGATGATTGTGTAAAACTAACTTGTTAAAAGACGATTAGATTTTCTAACGAGCGTGCTAGAAAATATACGTTTAGATTTTCTAACGAGCGTGTTAGAAAATATTATTATTTCAAATAATTACCGACGAGCGTGTTGGAGACAATTATTTTGGATAATAAACATTGTAACGGTTTCGTCTAAACTATTAAATTTCTAACGAGTGAGTTAGAAACGGATTTTATTCCACATACGTTTAAACGAATTTTATTTGTCTATTTCTAATGAGCGTATTAGAAATAGTTTATATTTTTTTTTATAAACTTCGAAACAAATTTTGTAATCGATTATTTCTAACGAGCGTGTTAGAAACGATTTAAAGAGTTTGATAGTTGTTTATTTTCTAACGAGCGTGTTAGAAACGATTTAACGACTTTGTCAATTATTTATTTCTAACAAGCGGGTTAGAAAACGTTTATTTTATATAAACCAAAACGGCTTATGACAATAAATGATCATTTAATTTTCTAATGGGCGTATTAGAATTACTTTATTTTATAACCAACTACTTTAACGATTTGCAATCGTTAAAGTTCTAATGAGCGGGTTAGAACCGGGTTAACTATGATAAACTATTTAAGATGATTTGTAATCGTTTTATACATATTTTCTAACGAGCGTGTTAGAAAAGGTTTATGGTTATTTCTAACGAGCGTGTTAAAAAACGATCATTTAAATAAACCAAAAGTGGCTTATGAGAATAAATGTATTCGTTTTATTTCTAACGAGCGCGTTAGAAGCGGTTTACTTTACAAAACCGAATATTTTGAATGTTTGTTAAACATTTAAATTCTAATTAGCATATTAGAATTGGTTATCATACAAACCACTCATTTAACGATTGGTAATCGTTATTATCTAACAGCGGTTAGAAATGGTTTGAATATGATAAACCATTTATTAAAACGATGTGTATTCGTTTTATTTTCAAACGAGCGAGTTTGAAATTGTTTTATTTATTAAACTATTATAAGGTTTATTGTCTTGATTTGTAATCAAAACATAAATATATAGTTTAATATTAAAACACTTGCAAAAACGAGAAATGTTTTGAACGAATAAAACATGTCTTTGCGAAGTATAAGTGATTCGATACTTCCACGAGAAGTATAACGTCTTGAACCATATAATAGTCTTGGAGAGACTATTTTATGAAAAACAACTCGATGTTGTTATAGACATAATAAGTTGCTTAACTACTTGCGAGTAGTTAATTGTAAACAACTTTATACTTTAGACAACTTGTGATTATTCAAGTTTTAGAGTTCCAAGATGAGGGAGTACCTCAAAACATGACACCGAACGAAATAATTGACTTTATTTCGGTAAAAAAAAAGTGTTGAAGATAATAACACTTTGGCTTTTGATGTTTAGATATCATTGGTGTATCCGTTATTTTGGACTACTAATAAGTTGTCAAAATGATACACATTTTGATACAAAGTGTAAAAAGTAATTTACACAAACACAACGAGCGGGTTGTGATCATGACTTATGTAATAAGTCACAAATCAAACATCAAATGCATAAGGGCGTCGTGAGAAACGTGGTGTATGGTTTGAGATGGAATACACGAAAACGAGATATGTCATCTAATGTTGAGAGCATCAACATGGAAATGCACATGTAAGTTTTCAAAGAATATAACATATGAAAGAAATATATGTTATTATTGTAAATGTTTTAATAAATTTAGGAAATTTATTAATGGAAATTTACAATAGTGATGGACTTGTAGATGCTTCTACCACCATCAAGGTTGTTTAAAATATGTGGAGGCATGGTCCTCAATTTGGGAGAGTATCCCAATACATGGTACTAATGAAACAACAACGTAAATGTATATATCACTATAGGCATACGTGAATGCTTTGTTGTTGAGAGTCAATCTAATTGGCTATATCTCAAGACTCAAGTGATTTTATACAAAGATCTTTCATCAAAGTGACTTGGATTAAGACTTATGTTTAAGTCTTCAGGAAGTCAATGATGAAGCCTTGGAGATAAAAAGGCAAACGACTTATGATCCTAATTAATGGAGTTAACTATGGTTTTGGAATGGTGAAATAAAATTTTATTATTGTGTCTAAACTAAGAAACGAATGTTCGGAAGAGATAGTGCGTTATCTCTTAAGGCTGTGAAGAATCAGAATGATGCATCTTCTGTTCACATGCTAGAGTATTGTGGTCTAAAGCATGCTAGACCAATACTTGTTAATTTATATGCTCGACGGAGATTAAATTAACGTTAAACATTCAAAATATGTGATGACACAAGAACGAATTTTGTGCTAAACAAAACTATAAATATAACTTCATTAAAATGCAAGCAATGCGGGGGGATGAGGCCATTTAAGAAACAAACCCTTTAGGGTATGTGGAAATGGTAGTTGAGAAGTTTTCTCAAACTCGAAATGAAAGGGAGAACCTTTCATCACCCTATTTGGATGTTATCCAATTACACTTAAATGTGGGGGTGACTTGCATTTGATTGTGGAAATGGGAGTTGAGAAGTTTTCTCAAACTCGAAATGAAAGGGAGAACCTTTCATCGCCCCATTTGGATGCTATCCAATTACACTTAAATGTGGGGGGTGACTTGCATACATTGCAAATGCATGACCAAGTGGAGTACACAATGGTTATATGGAGTCAATCGAATAGATTGGACTCGAATGCCAATTGGTTAGATTCAAAATCTAGTAAGATGTCAGTCATGACACACCAAAGGCATGGTGAAAACCTGTCCAGCCATGAATTGAGTTTCATGTCATTCTAAGACAAGGTACATAACTGGATCCAGGTTGAGATCACGAGTAATAAGTCTTATGAATTGACTAAAAGGCAAAAGTGACTAGTGAGTCAAGAACACGTTAGAACAACTGATCGTAATTTAAATTATCGTTGGTGACTTAGCGAAGTCAAAGATAATTTTGGATCCAACAACCAGTGGGTTGATAACAGATCAGGTTGTGGAATGGGACTAAAGCCATGGAAAAAGGGACATGAGGGAAACCTAACCTAGTTGACTGGAGATCCCAAGATCTAGGTTCAATAGGCCAACTTAATCATGAACCGAAGGGTAGTCACTGTGGGGGCGTAGCTAATATATATGTTTATATATAAGCTAGTTTATATGTTTCATATATCCCCCTAAAAATATAAAAGGGTGTTTAAATACGTCCTAGTCCATTCCTATAATATTCAGTGACATTGTTGTGAGGTTAAGCATAATATGTGGTTTTATGATTTGTGAAAATCATAGTAAACCATAATGCTTTTAATGATTTAAAGGGAAATCACCTATGTTGGAGAGAAGTGTTGTCGCTTCAAATGGAATTAGGGCATAATTCCTAGAGCTCCCGCAGAACCAGGAAAGTGCTCCATGACCATTATAGGACACGATAGTGAGGGGATGGCCCGGCTAGGAAAAGTATCGTGTGAATGTATATTGTCGTTTACACAAATGGGGGGTTGTTCAAGGACATCACGTCTACAAAACCTTAGTAGACTAAGTATGCTTCAACAAAGGAAGGTTCAAAGGCAAAACCTACCTATCCTGCAATACTCGACTGTCGAGTTTTCATCGGGGAATTTTGTGTGTTTTAATCGATCTCCATTCATGTGGGGGATTGTTGGAAATTTTAGTGAAAATGAGTTTTTCACTAAATATTTTGGACATCAATAATATTTATATATGTGTTGTATAAATAATTATTTATGGTTTGTGTTCAAACTATGTCCAAATAGAGCTAAGATGAATGAGATATCGAAGCTTGAAGTTGTATGTTTGGAACAAACAAAGATGAATAAAATGGATTAGTTTTGTCAACTTGTCCCACATAGGTGGGATGACAAAACTTAAAGTGGTTTATAAGGAGGAGCACTCGTTGTAATTGTTTCCTTAAAGGCAAACACTAGTGGGGACCAAAGGGTGTGTCGCACCCGCACATATGCGCGCGAGTATGGATGGCGCATAACCAGGTGGCATCCTGGTATGTGTAGTGTCATCCGTGTGGCGCGCAAGTATAGATGGCGCATGACCAGGTGGCGTCCTGGTATGCGCAATGGCATATGTGTGGCACGCGGCTCCATATGGCGTGGCGTAAGGTCCATGTAGTGTGATGCATAGATTTGCGGATTAGTTATGGCGCGCGCGCAGGTTACAGTAGTAACTAGGAGCATTGGTCTGCACACCATGCACATGCGCGGGTTCCATACAATGTGGCGCAGGGACTGAAGAGCCACTTCAGGCGCGCGCGCATGTCTGCGACGGTAACGAGCATTTGGCTGGACCTGGTCAAACTAGCTGTTACAACACGTTTAATGCGTGTCATAATGAATATGACCGTTTTTGACTAACCACTTAAGTCCATTTAATTTGAGATTAAAACTATATTCATTATCTTATTTATTACAAGATTAATGTTATAGTTATGACAAGATTAATGTCTTGTTTATTACTAGTTTTAATGACATTAAAACTAGGGGTGTATATATATGAACCTATACTAAGACATGAGAAGAATTGGTACATTCTTTAATCTCAAAAATTTCCATAAATTTGAGAGGAGTACTCTCAAATAGAGACAACTTCATATTTCCATCAACAATTCTAAACACCAAATTATACCCGGTGCTATCTCGGGCTTGAGAGTCATCTCCGGCAGTACACATACTGTTCCGGTTGTTGTACCCTGGGAGACAGACCGTCTGAGAGGAGGCACGGAATCTGTTTTAAGGGAAGCGTGTCGAACACGTGCCTCAACCAAAAGCGTCAACCATATTTTGCTTGTCTTGCAGCGGAGTTTCGTACAAGAAGGTGCGGTTGCAGTTCTTCTAAAGACATCGACTTGAATCAAGATTGGTACAATTAAATTGTATATTACTTTTATTTACTTAGTTTATGTAACAGGTATTGTACTAGAATAGTTTCCCACAATAACGAGAGTCTCGTTATTATATATTTTGTAATATATTTTAATAAAAAGTGAACCTAGTTCCTACAGTTAACACATAAAATCGACCATATAAAACGGGACCGGACCTTAAGATTAAAATATATTTAATTTTTATATTTTTTTTCATTTTAGAGATATATTAAATTATTTATGTTGAGCTTGATAAATAAAATTGGTTAATTATTTGGAGTGAACTCACAACCCAACCCTAATCCTCAATAGAGTCATGTTCTCATAGTCAAATTTTCCGATTTCACATTCATATATAAGTTATGAACGGATGTTTCATAATTTTTGGTGCTTATATAACTTGTTTAATGTATTTTGGTAGTTTTGTTTTGGAGAACTTTTTATATATGTTTCATGCTTTATTTATGACAACTTGTATTGAATTCAAACCGTGAAATAAAACCGATAATAATTTTTTGGTTTTAAATTTTAACGGCGCGGTTTTGATTTTCAATAATAAAAAATTTACCAACGTTTTGACTCACAATTTAATCTAAAAACTGTCAAAACCAGACCGTAAACACCCCTACTTTAAAGTTTACAATTTTTTTTCTTATTCATCAATGTCGAATATGTCAGTTCCGTTTTCTTTTTCTGTCTTTCTTAGGCGACTTACACCCATAATCTACACCAAGTTTAGTATAGTTCATTCATATGTTCAATATTTGTGTTGCAGACAAAGCCAGTAGTCTGCAGGTCACCATACATCAGGTTTAGTTTAGTTCATTCATATGTTCAATATTTGTGTTGGTTAGGGCTTATGTACATGAACTATATGAAATTATAGGTAATGTCTTGATTTTTGGAGATTCGAATCTTATAAAGGAATGTTTTTGTTTTAGTTGATGATTGGTCATGGTCTTGGAGCTGCTGGTGGATTGGAAGCCATTGCGGCATAAAAGCATTGCCACGATTAACGAAGATGTACTTGCTAAGACCCTGAATTGTTTAGCCACATTTTTTAGTGTTTCCTATGCATTTGGGTTCTTATATATATATGTTTCTTTGTGTGTGAGAACATGAAGCCTGCACTTTACACGAACCAATTTAACCTTTTCTTTCATGTATTTTTACATGTTGAATATATCATGGTCAATATTTGACATGTTTAATCTATTTACATTTGAACCAAAAATTTTATCTGAAAGATTAAAACAAGGCCAAAACTACTAACTCATGAGTAAATGGTTACAACTTATTTTTTGCGCTTTTCAAAAAGGCCCTGGTGATTGTTGTTTTTTTTATGTTAATTATTTTGTTTATACTCAATTGCTCTTCATGAATTGACACATTAGTTGTGTTAGCAATTGGTTTTAAAAATAAATTATGTGAAACCCATCGTGCAACTTGCGACAAAAAAACCATAACTATCTGTAGCAACACGCGAATATTCCCATTAATATTATTATAGAATAGAAATGATACAAGCCTTAGCACAAATTTACGAGTTTCAATTCTTTGAAGTAGACACTAAACCCTACACGCTCAGCCTTAACATTTTTTTCCGTTTATATAGCAATTTAGTTATCTCCTTGGAAATGACCTCGCCAACTCCTACTGAAAATTAAAATAAAAGATACGATGAGAAATTTAATACTTTTATTAAAATAAACACATAAGGAGAGATTTATATTATTAATCTAGCAAGAAGCTAGTGTTCAATTATTTTATTTTTTAATAAAATAAACCCATAAGGAGAGATTTATGTAATTTTGGCCACAATTTTCTTTGATTTGTGCCCTATATCTAGTGATTAACAAGAGAGAGAAATATGATATTTTAGTAGCGAGTGTAAGAAATAGAGATGAAATGTTATTTGGGGTAGGGCTGTTCACGAGTCGAACCGAACCGAACCGATCAGACCTTTGCTCGTGCTCGGTTCGTTTACAAATCGATCTGAACCGAACCGAACGTTTTTTCAACCGAGCCAAAGTCGAGCGAGCGTCTTTCGATCCGAGCATTTTTCGAATGAACGTCGAGCGAGTATCAAGCGTCGCAGAATAAACAAGGAAAGTGATGATGGAGGTGCTAGTTATTAGAATAAAGTACAGTTTTCGTGCCTGATGTTTCGTCCAATAGAACACAAGTAAAACTTTAACAAATAACAAGGAATACAAAAAACTCAACTAGTTCTATCGAGATTAACTAAGCGGGAAGATAAATCGTCGACCGATTGAAACATACCCTTGTTCTATCGGAAGTTTGAAATCGAATAAATCGATTGAAGCAAAACCCTGACGAGTTGGCGTCTTTGCGAGTGGTGATGGAGAAATCGAACAACGATGGCCAATGGGGGGTTTTGATAATTAGGGTCTTGCACTTCTGAATCAAATGGCGGGTTGAGACTTGAGTATTGATCGACGCTTCACATTTTAGTATTTGAAATTTTGACTCAAACTCAAATGGACATTTTGGATAATGGATTATTGATATTGGATTTCAATTCTAATTACTTAAATGAGCTCTATTTGAATCTTGGACCAAACATTTTTAATGTTGGTCTCTAGTCATTTCATTAAAAATGATACACACACAAACACAAATATATATATATATATATATATATATATATATATATATATTATAAAATCAATCGAGCCGATCGAACTGAGCGGACCTTTGCTCGTGCTCGGTTCGTTTACAAACCAAACCGATCCGAACCGAGCATTTTTTTAATCGAGCTGAATCGAACAAGCAAATTCCGAGCATTTTCCGAGCGAGCATCGAAAGTGCGTCGAATGCCGAGCAATTTGAACAGCCCTACTTTGGGGAGATGAAATGTATTTTGTTAATTTTTATTTTTTTTAGGTGGTGGGTGTTGTAGTGGTGACAGTGTAGTATTGGTGGTGACGGTGGAGGTGTAGTGGCGATTTGATATATTCTTGAATGAGTTAATTACTGTTTTCGTCCATAGGATTTGTCAAAAATCACTATTTCAGTCCATTAGTTTAAAAATTACGATTTCAGTCCCTGTGGTTTCACTTTCGTAACCATTTCAGTCCATCTCGTAACCATTTCAGTCCCTGTACTTAACAAAATAATGGATTGAAATGGTTACGAAAGTGAAACCACATGGACTGAAATGGTTATGAAAGTGAAACCACAGGGACTGAAATTGTAATTTTTAAACTAATGAACTGAAATAGTGATTTTTAACAAACCATAGGGAGGAAAACAATAATTAACTCTTCTTGAATTCACACAATTATAAATCTGGAAGCTAGTGTTCAATTATTTTATTTTTCTAAATTCTAAATTATTTCATTTTCCCGTTTTAGTTGGTGACAACCGAACTCGGGCAGCATTAATGTTTATCCAGAGCTGTAGGTCCATCATATAATAGATTCTTGAATTCATACGACGACTATAAATAGTAAATTTATTTATTCAAGGTAACCCAAGTTTGTGCTATGATTGAAGTCATAACATTTATTAAAATGACGTAAAGTTAAAGTTGGCACACGTGGTTGATCGTCCAAGAAGGGACGAGCTGAATCCAAGCCTTGATTTAGAAAGATCAAACTGCAAAAGATTATCCTCAATTTGATGACCTCCAATAATCACTGGAATCACAGGTGCAAAATCTGTCCGTGCTTCCACAAATCCCAAGCACAAAACGTTGTTGTTCACCGCAACCATGGAATTGGCCCCGTTGATCCTCCACACATTCTTGCTTTGCAGTTCAAGGTCGATAGAAGGTACCGCGGGACCCAGACGGGTGCTACCGATGTTGTTGGAGTTAAAACATGCTCCAAAGGGCGCAACATTTGCAACCTTCTGGACGTTCTTGGGCATTGCTTTCACAAAAGCTGCCACTAGAGCTTTGTAGATTGTTGTTTCCAGGACAGTGTAAGGAGCAGCGGTGCTGATCGATGTCCCACCCCTACCTTCACCATCGATGGTTAACAAACTCTGATTGAACCCACTCACTCGTTTGTCCTTCACTTTTATCGACTTAATTGACACCGATGAAGTACTTGGGCGATGCGTCACCCAAAAACCCGCTCTCGGTATAATATGCCAACAGATCGAATTCGTTGAAACTCACGCTGTGGCCCAGAGTTTACCTGGGAACGGGAAAACCAGCTGATGAGCACGTATCCCCAGTTGTCTGCAAACATTTCTTCCAGCACTAAAGCTACAACTGAAATTCTAGAAGAAATTTCAAGCCAACAAGGGGATGATGTGACACCCCACGAAAACGTTTAAACACACTAGCTTGTCAGTGGTTGCGTGCTAAATTTCGGGACGAAATTTCTTGAACTTGGGGATAATGTGACACTTCGGGTTTTCCTGTACGTTTCTTGGAAGTTATAGTTAAGTTTGTGAAAATCCGTACTATGTGAGATACGTACAACTCTGTGAATCTAATGCTATGTGATTTTATGTGCTATGTGACTGTATATGCTATGTGGCTTGCATGTTCGTTCTGTGGACTTTCGTGAAACTGCTTGTATCTACGTATGGTAATGGAGTCTATGTACACATATGGAGCGTAGTGTAGGATGTTTGCTTAAATTTCGAGGACGAAATTCCAGTAACATGGGGAGAATGTGACAACCCGTACTCTCGTTGTCAAGAGAAGGGCATTTTAGTAACACGCGTGTTTATTAATATCACTATTATTAAAATATTATTATTATTTACAAAATAATAATCCACGACGAAAGCTTTAATTATATACGTGTTAGTTAATTTTAACCGGGCCAATCGGTTTGAGCGAGACGCGTAGTCGCTTAAAACGGATCCACGCACACTTGGGTTAGGCCCAAGCCCACTTACCTAAACCCCCCCTAAAACCCTACACTATATAAACTACTTATCCTCCCCTACCTATCATTTTTTTAAAAACCCTAACAAAGAACTCAGCCGCTCAAATTCCTTGTCTTCTCCCTCTCTAAAACTCCGGTCACCGGAGATGGATATTCCGGCGAGCTCCGGCTCCTGCTCCCAACCGCACACCCACACTCCCTACCCTCCTCACTCTCATTCTGTCCGATCACACACCTCAGTCACACTATCCCTCCTCTCTCTCTCTCTCTCTCTCCTGAATAACACGGCCGACCACCACCACCGTGAACAGCGGAGACGTTGGATAATGCCCACAACAGCCAAAACTAGTCAGCAGCTCTCGGCGGCGGCAGGAAACGTCACCGGCGACAAACACCGCTCACGACGGTGACAGTAGGGATTCAGGCGACGGCAATGTCGGTTGCTCAGACGAGTTTCATCGGTAACCCCTGTTACATTCGTTACCTTCTATTTATTCTTTCTGAAGGATGATGAAAACGGATGCTGATGATGTTCAGCTCGGACCTGAGCTGGTGGCTCGGGTCATGTTCAGTTCGAGTCCGTGTTCGGAGAGAAGCAGCGGCAGCAACCTCGGGTTCTGCTCAGGTCTCGTCTGGTCCAGTTTCGGTCCGCACAACCACCGTCCCTCAACCTTCGGTCAGTTTATACCACTGTTTGTGCTTGTGTTTTTGTTTAATGATTTGGCAGTTTGTTCGATTCATGGTAGTGCACATGATAATAGGTGATTGTTACTATTTGGCGATTGGATGTTGATGCTTAAATTAAATCCTTTCTGAACTGTTTAAGTGTATTATGTTGGGTTTGAATGTTGATGGGTTTTGTAAACTTTGGTTATACACATATAAACATAGTCCTGCTTCAACTACTTGGTATTTTGGGTATACAAGATGTTCCGTATGATGTTTTGGTAGTATAATTGTTAAAATGTCAAGACTGCTGAATTGTTTGTGCATTCTGATGTGAGAGTGTCCGATAATATTGAAACTAGAAAGTGTATAAACTGTTTATATGATGACTATGTGATGTTTTGAAATATATATATATGTGTGCCTTATGTTTCTTGTAGTCTTGGGGTCATGAAAGGAATGTGTAAATACTAATAATGAACCGTTCAAATGAGAATATGATGAACTTGTTAACAAAATCATGGTAATACTTGTTGATGGAATAATGCTGATTGGTGATGCTCAGGGTGCATGATAGCGTGATTTTTGTGATAAAATGGCTGCATATGCTTTGGTTGGAAGGTAGTGATAAAGCAGTATTAGGCGATGGTTGATTGGATTCATTTAGAAATATGAACATGATGAACAATTTGAATATGTGATGAATATTTAAAAACCTGGTGATTGATCTGATTTGATTACAAAAGAATGTTGAGAACGTGTTAGTGAATTTTGATTGGACAGTACATACTCATGAAATTTGATTGGGTAGTACAAAAGTTGGAGAATGTTCTAGAAGGCTTCCACCTGTGACTGCATCAGTGGTTGCGAGTCGAGACCGCGAGGTTACGACTTGAGACCATTGAACGACGACTCGAGATCAAGCATGCACATTAGGGGACTCGAGACCAACTTGGTTGCGACTAGAGATCTCCTAGTCTCGACTCGAGACATGACTCGAGACCCCAAGGTCCCGACTCATGCATGCACTACTCGAGACCATCTACTTGATACTCGAAACCTCTTGGTTACGACTCGAGACCTCATGATCTCGAGTCGAGACCACCCGGTTTCGACTGAACTGCCTTGCTTAGTTATTGGGCCGCACAAACTGATTTTATGGACTATGTGTTACTGTGTTGTTTAACTGATAATGTTTAACTGTTCATATGCTAGGATAGGCCCAATACCGTATATGCTAGTATGACTTACATGCTATGTGTTAGATACGTGTAATTTATACGTGACATTACTTGCATACGAACCTAATAAACATTTAATAACCATAATAGGGTATGGTTGACCAACATAACACAAGTAAATTGTCAACCGAGCAAAACAAAGGTGAGTTCACTACTTTTTACTTAAAGCATGCGTTCCCGGTGGTTGGGAAACGGAACGAAACACTTTTTCCTGGTTTGGGATTGCTCACTATCTCCTTGTGCGGGATACGGTATTTCTATCTCCTTGTGTGGGATACGGGTAACAACGCTATCCCCTAGTGAGGGATACAAACTACTTTTCTCCCCTTATGCGGGACTCTTAGTTAATTACTGTTTGTACGAAAATGCAACGAGCAACACTAAACGAAACTCTATCACTCAAGTCCCTACTACTTAATACCGATTAGTCGCCGGGGCCAGGCGAACGGGTTATTAGTTGATAGCGCTATTTAGGTTCGACCAGCCTCACACCGACCCTTGTTACTGGGAACGGGCGTGAACTAATAGACTCTGGCAAACCGTCAATGATGATAGAACATTGACAAACGGGGCACTGCGGAAACGTACGGCTACTTAGTATTCGGTATTGGAAAAACAGTTTAGTCGCTCACTTATGGGGTAGCTCCCCATGGCATGTATAAACGGATAAATTAACTGGTTAAAACAAGTTTTTGGAATTAAAACTGAAAAACTACAAACACGTGAACTCGCCAACGTTATGTTGACACTCTACTGCATGCTTTGCAGGTTGCTCGATACAGTTCTGGACGGACATTGCAATCGGATGGAGTACGTGGTTCGTAAGTAACATGATATTAAACTTGTGGTTTCAATTATGATGCATTTTCTTTCCCTTTCCACTGTGAACTTAAACTATGTTTTGAAAAATTTAAATTAGGTCACTAATTATGCTAATGTTTATAACAATAACTAATCCGTTCAAAATAATTAGTGGCTAAGATCCTGGTCGTCACATGCCTCGCGATAATACTCCGCGTGTGGATTTTGAGGGTGTGACACAGCTGGCCGCTAGTGCCCGTGTTAGCAATGGGGTTCTCAGGGCCGTGGCCGCAAGTGTTGTTGAAGCAGTCGGGGACTGGAGGGTTGCATGTGGTTCCGGTGGTGCATGAAGTGGTGTTGAGTAGTCGGTATGGAGCGGAGCCGCAAAGGGCCGGAGTGTAGGTGGTGGAGGTGTAGCCCCGCTCACAGTTAACCCACATGTATGGGCCGCCAAGATCCAGGGTGAGTTTGACAGGGACGAAAGGTGTTCTGTGAGAGATTTGGTGACATATTGAAGGTTTGTTGCATCTTTGGTGACTTGGAGAATAGGATGAGGTGATGTTGTGGCTACAGATGATGACACAACAAAGCACAAACAGATGAAAACCTGAACCAAGGTTGAAGAAGCCATTGATGAAGAGGTCGGTGGATGTATAATCTATAATTTATACACATTTTCGGTCCTCTGTTCCTCTTTTTATTATTTAAAATGCACATATTAATATTCATGACAGCCTGTGAATAATTGTTTTTTCTTTTATCTTTATATCTTTATAGGCTAATAAAAACAAACTATTTATTTGTAAATTTAGAGTTGATATATCTCATTATTGTGAGGCGGCTATAGGTCATCTCTTGCTTTTTAGTTACTTTTGCTTTCTTTTATAAAAATAATAATATTTGAAAAGCATATAAATCTTTTGAACATTGTGTCGGTTTTTATATTTCGAACATCATGATTCATTTGATTACTAAAGTAAAAAAGAAGAATTTTTTGCAGAAGTAGGTGTTTTGAACCAGAAAAGAGTGCTTCTAGGTGACCTTAATTAAAACTTGTTATCAGCATTAGGTGGGTCTCCTGATCAAACAACGACCTTGAACCTGTTTTCTGCAAAGTTTCTGGACTTTCTGCAAAAGCTGCAGATGTTTCTGAAAGGCGATGTTTCATTCAGCGATCTTCATTAAGGTGGCTGTTTGATAGTCCCATCTTCATTAAGGTCGCTGTATGATAGTCCCATCTTCATTAAGTCGCTGTTTCATCAAACAATCTTCCAGAAAATCGCTGTTTGATATAGAAATGTTATAAAAGGTCGCTGAATGATATAGAAATGTTATAAAAGGTCACCATTTGAATCTACAATCTACCATAAGGTTGCTGTGTCATACAAATATCTTCCATATAGTCGCTGTTTCATAGTACCATCTTAATGAAGATTGCTGTTTCAAAGAAACATCTTCATTAAGGTCGCTGAATGACCGTGTCTTTTTGCAGCAAGAGTCACATGTGAGTTGTGATTTGAAATTGTGGCCATCGTTCAAGACTGCCATATACAGTACCCTTGCATGCATTCTTATCTCACATGATATGACTAAACAATGCAAACTTTAATTTCATTGTTTAAGGATTCCACTGTTGTGTAAGATTTCCACTGTTCTTCAGTATGGATTCTAAAATTGATACACAGAAATGGGTCTTTAAAGTTGAACATAAAGCAAAGCAAAAGCACCACATTTTGTTTCAAACACCTATCAAACGAAGCTTCAAACCTTGCTTTACCGATAAATTTTCTGTGAACTTTGATCTGCCGAAGATGAGTTTTGAATGTCATCCTGGTCCTCTTAATGCATCGGTGTTGTTTTTGAACAAGGATCACCAGGCGTTTGAGGTTTTCAAAAATCCAGAAAATTATAGTAACCCAATAAATATTAAACGATCAGATCGATCGTTCTGACAGCATATGAAAAAACATCCGGTTGGTCCAAGGGTAGAAGGTTTAATACGTGTAGCAGGATTCAGTGGGATACTGGACATTGGGTACCGGTATATAGACCACGCCTTAATAACTGCGTTGGTTAAGAGGTGGAGGCCAGAAACTCACACGTTTCACCTTCCTTTCGGCGAAACCACTGTGACATTACAGGATGTCAACGTGCTGTGGGGGCTACCAATAGATGGGGAGCCTATATCTGGGGCTGACACTGGTATAACAGTGTATACTGCAAGATCCAAGTGTCAAGATCTGTTGGGGTTTATCCCTGAGGAAACTGAAGTGAACGGCAAAAGGGTTAAGTCGACGCGAGTTTTACAAGAAATAAAGTCGATATTTTTTGAAAACCAAGCATCAGATCAAGACTGCCTTTTTCGTGCACGTCAAATAATATTTTATTTGATAGGGTGCACAGTCTTACCTGATAATGCAAACAACCTGATTTCTCTAAATTTTTTAGAGTTTCTTGAAGACTTGCCCGCATGTTCGGGATATAGTTGGGGCAGTGCTGTGTTATCTCACCTTTACAGAAACCTTTGTAACGCTGCAGCACCTAATGCTATAGCCGTTACTGGCCCAGTGTCGCTTCTACAAGTGTGGGCTTGGGAGAGGTTTCGTTGTTTTGCTCCTGCTATTGCCTAGTTCCACTATAATGCCCCGTTAGCTGTTCGGTAGACTGAATTGGAATAAAATAAATTTATTTTTTGGTATGTATATAACACTATGTTAATTTATTATTTATCTTTGTAGGTGGAAGGGAAGCTTAACCTGTACAGAGGTTCCCACACATTGCCTGAGAACATATAGATCTCAGCTGCAATTTATGACTGATGCAACAATATGGTTGTTAGTTGTTGACATATAAAAGTTAAGTTTGTTTGAACACGTTTCTAAAGATTGAATTTTTTTTTTTGTTTCAGTTTAATTGGAGACCCTACGACGACATTGTGGGTAGACTCCCCGATATATGTCGGAGTGGTATGGGAATTTGGCGGAGTTGTTGCCCTCTGATATACTACTCGGTTGTGGAGCATCACTATCCTCAACGAGTGATGAGACAGTTTGGCATGTTCCAGTATATACCTAACCCAATTGCCATAAATAATACTGAGCATGCCAGGCTTCATTCCATGGACCGGTGCGGGAAAACCGGGTGGAACTGGTGAAAGTCCCGAAAACCGGATCTTTCAATGATATCAAACAACACCAGGTTTGTGCGGAATCCAAACTTGATGTGATTCAAGATAAATCGAAAAGTATGAAAAACGAAAAACAATACCGGAATCACTTTAAACACTTGCACACGATTCTATTACTTGAAAAGCAAAACCGTCTAGTACAAGTGTCCTACACCACAATCGAATCACCTCTCTCTAAGCTCTAGAGGAATTTTGTAACTATGAAGTTCCTAGAGGTTCTCACCTAAAAACAAGTTAGAAACTTGTTTATATACATAGACAAGCCCATTTCCCACATGGGCTCCCCCTTGGGCCTGCTTGGCCCACATGGCCTAAAGCTTGGCCCAAGTGACCTATAAAGGTCCAAAACCTAATATAACTAACCCGGTAAAGCCCAGTTCGTAACCATAGCTCGTTGTATTAATTTGATGCGTCAGTCTCACACTTTAGGGCCTAACAATCTCCCCCTAGACTGATGCCATCAAATTGTCTTCATACCATGAATTCAGCGACGTCTTCAATGAAGTCTATGGTTGTCTCTATGCTGCAGATGTTGTGGAAGTTCTTGACTTCTGAACTCTCAGCACTGGGTCTCTTTTCTTCAGCTATTGTGGTTAGCTTCATATCAGGATCATGATCAGCATTTGTTTGAAAATCTTGTTGAAAAGAATGTGAGAGGAGGATTCTCAACAACTCTTTTCTTCTTTAATCTTTCTCTTTCAAGCAGGTTCACGGTACTTCTTCAAATGTACTTTCACTGTCAGACGGCGTTTCGTATCCGGTTCTTCTGACTCAGGTACATCTTGTTGTTGTGCTGCTTCAGGCTTCTTCAGCAAATAACAGCATCTCAGTCTTCATCAACCCCTGTTCTTGATTGAAATCAAGTTCTGCACATGCTCACAAACTCATAAGCAAACATTTCTTATGCAACAGAGGAACGTACCACATGAACACTAGGTACATCCAAGTATTTGTACTCAGATTTCACAATTTAAATTCTTTCAACTTTTGATGATCAGTCAAATCTTCAAGAACGGTTATAATTTTTTAATTTTAAGAAAAACAATTAAAAACTCTATTTTTGGATTTTTTTTTTTATAGAAAAACAAGACACTATTTTTTGTATTTTTGAATTTTTAAGAGCAAGAAACAAATAAGAATTCAAAATATAAACAACTACCATAATATACAATTACAATTGCAATGGGATCAAAATTCGTTCTCAGGCAGACTAAGGAACACTTTTCAGTACGAGCCTAATCAAACTGGTCTATGCGATTGCCAATATGTTTGTCCACTTAAACTTTAACGCTCAACTTTCAATTTTTCAACTTCGTGATATGCTTTAGGTAATATTATACTATTATACCCGTGTGTCCCATTCCAAGGCATACCCCCGCGATCAAGGTAAGCACAACGATTCATCGTAGCAGGTGAGTATACTGATGTCATCCTTTAAGATATCCTGACTGTGTCTAGGTCTGCATATAATCTGTTTTATCATGTTTTGATTTCTTAACAATGAACACCCAAATAAATACTAATCAAATCCTGGAAATATAAACAACACACTCTATCATGCAAGTATCTTCCCTACCACATATTTCACAAGTCCAATCCAGATTTCTGAAATCTTAACTGGGAATAGGTTGAGAAGAGAACAGAATAGATCTTTTGCAGAAAAGGTATAATATACAGATCAAATGAGTTTTCCTCAATTTGATATAGGTTTCTAGGGTTTCTTTTGGGCACTTGAGGGCCTCTTTCGGGTGTATTAGATCTATAACGCGACAACGTACAGCTAGGTCAGCATGTATCTGGATGCAGCAGAAGCTGTCGTTGCCTAGCACCTCCAGGTCAGCATATATCTGGATGCAGCAGAGGAGGTACACGACTTTTTTCAGAGAAGATTTCAGAATCAGATCAAAATTGTGTGTATCGGGACAACATACAGACATTCAAATAGAAATGAGCTAATTCCAAGTGACTTTCTTTCCTGGGTTCATGTACAATTTTAGTTCTGAACAGAAGAACAGCCAAGATATCCCTGGATGATACAACAATATAAAGACCCAAAACCTCAGATGTTGGCTATCTATCAACGCAAGATTTAAGACCATAAAATCATACGCCGTTGGTATGTTACCCACATGGTACATAGTTCGTTATGTTTATATCACTTAGTATCTTTTATCATTTGAGCGTCAAGCCTATCGACATATCGCAGTAGATCCTAGTCTTTTCAGCTATGGCACCTTACATGTGTTAGTCAAACCCTTTAACACGAACATTTATTTCACTTCCCATATCATGCAATCTTTCTTTTTGGCTTTTTCATTTTTCTAATGTTTTTGTGTTTTTCTCATTTTCTCCCCCTAAAACAATACATATTTACAGCAAACTCTTTTTGTATATTCTGAGTTTTCTCCTCCTAAACTCTATATCTATCTATATGTTCCTCTCCCCCCCCTAAATTTGTGCATAAATCTTGTATTTTTGCGCAAATTTACCATTTACTAGAGAAAGAACACTTTATATACAAAATAATAAACTAAGAAAAGAGAAAAAAAATATTTATGCTTAACCGTTCTGTCATCAGATTGAAGACTAATCAAATTCAAATCAAAGTACTGAATTTAAACGGTACCTTTTGCTGATCGTTTCTTATTTCTCGAATCTCCTCCAAAGGAAACATATCATCTGTAAAAAAAATTTGAACTTTTTGCAACAGTGAAATGTTACCCGTTTTTATCTCTGGAACAACCGCTATCAACATTCCAGAGATTGTCAGCAGCTCCTCCTTGGTTGTTCCTGAAAGGTAAGGAGATTAATAAGACATAGGTACCCAGGCCATCGTGGTCCTGGGATTTCCTGAAGCATCAAAGTAAGACACTTCTTTCAAACACAAGTCCCCTTTTGACTCAAGGATTGGAGACATTGCTGCTTTGGATTTGGGTTTCCAAATCTGTTTCGGTTTAACAAACGTGTTTGTTGCCGTCGGTTGAGCAACTTTAGCTGTTTCAGATTTGTTAGTTTTAGAAGCACATTTTTGTTCCTGAAAAGCTTTGCGTTTGTTTTTGGCAGCGTTCCAATCCCCATCAGAAGGTTTAACCTTGGGATTCACATTCTTCATTGCCTTAGGTGATGATACCTTCATAGGCTTAGAATGATTGTTATCCTTTGGTGTAACCCTCTGATTTTGCATATAGTAGGGTACATAGGGACGATGTGTGCAATTTCGAGCAATGTGACCAGCAATGCCGCAATTGAAGCATGTCTGTCTCTTCATGTAGAAAGCATTCTGATCAGTTGGATTTGCTCTTGCAGGCCCTGAAGGACGAACCGGTCCTCTCTGTGCTGGTTTGTGTTGCACATTTCCTGCAGACGAAGATGAATTTGGGTGCCTGTATTTGTCGTTTGCAGGGGCCTTCTGTGGTGGAGATTTCTTTTGATTCTTCTTGTTTTGTTTAGACTGCAAGTCTTGTTCAGAAATCTCACCAGTCTTTCCGAAAGCTTTGTTAGCACAGTCAAATGCATATTTCTCACATTTGCCATTAATGACTGGCTTAACAAAAGCATTTTTCACGTCACGGGTCTTTTGAGAACTATTGCTGCCCGTTGAGGACTGTGGAGAGCCTGATCGTCTGTGATGTTTAGGCTTCTTATTCCCGCGTCCTTTACCTGCTCGCTTCGGCTCTTGTTGCTTGATCTGAACCTTTTCATCACTAACAGAAGGCTCAGATTGTTCAGCTTGCGTACTTGGAGCCTTGTTCACGTCAGTTTTCACTTCATCAGCTTTGGTAGGATCCGAGACTTCTGGTTTATCAGATGAAACACCAGAAACTTCAGCAAAAACTTCAGCTGAAACATTAGACAAATTTTCAGCACAAGACGGTTCTGCATATGACGCCTTTGAGCTGAATCCACTAGAATCAACTGATTCCAATTTCTCAGAATTAGCTACTTCCGATGATTCACATTTGGAATCAGATGGTTCAGCTGGCTCATTTGTTTCGTTTGCCGATTCAGTCTCTGTTACGCAAGCATCAAGGTTTTCGCCCAAATCATCAGGCCTGAAATTAATCATAGAGCGAAAAACCTTAAAAAAATCAAACGTCGAAATAGAGTCTGGATTAGGTTCATTTATTAAATTTTCAGAAGAATCAGACTCTGATGCTTGTTCATCCCCAACTACATTTTCAACTTTTACTTCAACTACTTCATCTGCAGGGGAAGACGAAGCATTAGGATCAAAAGTACCCTTTGAAACAAAATTTATCGAAGGACTCGCTCGTTTATCAAAAGGTCTGCCGTTGATTGATGACTTATCATTTTTAGGACCGTAAGCCATCTTGTCCTCATTCATCAATTCCTCCTCAGTCATGGGTAAATATGTGTAGTTTTCATTATATGGAGGAGGAACTTGATTGAAACCCAAACCACGCCCTTTTTTTTCCTTGTATGCGAGCTGTTGATCACACAAGTTTTTGACTAATTTGCTGGAAGAATCAAATTTCTTAATATTAAGCTCATTTATTTTATATCTATCTCTGATATCTTCCAGTTCCTTAGTCAAAATACATACTTTCTCCTGAGCTTCTAGAAAATGGGCTGTTTTTACACTTACATCATCTTTGAGTTTGATGATGTCTTTTCGCTGAGCTTCAATCTTTTCTTTATAAAGTTTTTCATTTTTCGATAATGTGAAATTTTTATTTTTTATATCTTGATAATCTTGAATTAGCTCAGCATTGTGTATATGATAAGCCTCAACCCTTTCTCTACATTCAGGAGTGCAAAAGACAGAAAGTATCTCTTCTCTGGTAATTTCTTGAGCCACTGGTTTGTGAAACACGAATGCCATAATTTCAGTGGGTGGTTGATACTTTTGTTCTTCTCCTCAAAACACAAACCAAACGAGAACCTGTGCACTCGATAATTTAAATACTTTGCAGTCGAATGGACCTGCTTTTTGAACCGCACCTCAAAAATCTGTCAAAACCGTTATCACAAACAAACCCCTTTTTTTATTTTAATAAAAAATATTTTTTTTAATTAATTTTTTTTTTAGTAAATACTTATTATTATAATTATTATAATTAATGAATAATGATTATTATAATTAACTAATGATAAGGTAATGATTAACTTATGATTGTTTATGATTATTATAATTATTAAAACCCTAATATATAATATATTATTAAAAAAAACTGTATATCTTCTTCTCGTTTTACTCTCAACGACAACAACCGGAGAAGGTGATGAACGGAGAGATGTGAGTGCGACTGAGAGGATGACCGGTATACGATGAGGTGATGTCCGATGGTTAATGGTGATCGGAGGATGATGTCGGCGGACGGAGACGGTGATGAAGAACGACGATGACTCGAAACGATGGTTCACGGTGATGGTAGCGGAAGTCACGTCGGAGAAAATGAAACAGGTCGTTGTTGGAGATGATCAACTCGTGCAACAGTGACCGGAACGATGAAGATGATGAGGATGTCCGATGAAGATGGCAGACGAAGGGGGGAGATGACCGTGATCGGACGTTTTAGAATCAGTTGAAGTAGAGGTGGTGTGATGAAGACGACCGGGTTCTGGATAGTTGATAGACGACTGGAGATGGAGAGTTGCTGGTTTCCGGTGACTGGAGTTGATGCGATGGTGGTGATGAAGTGGTGAACAGAGAAGACGAGTCGAGACCAAGGATGATGATGACTCGAGATCTCGGTTGCGACTCGGAACCGTGGTTGTGACTCGAGACTGAAAATTGATGAGTCGAGACCGTGAAAAATTGATGACTCGAGACCAAATTTTTGAAGACTCGAGACCTCAGTCGAAATCAGAAAATATGGGCCTCGAAACCGATGGTTGCGACTCGAAAACGTGATTGCGACTCGGAACCAGATAATGATTGATGACTCGAGACCGTGGAGAGGTGATGTTGGTTGCGACTCAAAAACGTGGAAGTCGAGACCGGGGTGAAAATGAGTCGAGACCTTGAAAGATGAAGTGGAAGACTCGAGATCAGTTGTGATGATAGTACCTTCGGCGACTCGAAACCATAAACAAAATCCCGAAAAAAATTGTAAACAGTTGACAACTTTAATTGATTATTTCAGAAGATATTTCGAACATTTGTTATAGAATAATTTTGGAAACAGTTGTCAACTTTCCGAAAAAAAACTTGGGATTTTTCAAAAATAAAACCTTTTTTTAATTTTTACTAAGAAAAAAAAAAAATCCCACTAACAGAATTTAGAATAGATCAAATAGCAAATTATGATGAGTTTTCAATAAAAACCGATGAATACTTCGAAGAACACGAAGAACGCGAAGAACACCAACTCAAAAATTTCGGAAAACTTGAATGTTTGATATCAAACCGAGCCTAGAAACAGGTTCTAATGGCTCTGATACCACTTGAAAGTCCCGAAAACCGGATCTTTCAATGATATCAAACAACACCAGGTTTGTGCGGAATCCAAACTTGATGTGATTCAAGTTAAATCGAAAAGTATGAAAAACGAAAAACAATACCGGAATCACTTTAAACACTTGCACACGATTCTATTACTTGAAAAACAAAACCATCTAGTACAAGTGTCCTACACCACAATCGAATCACCTCTCTCTAAGCTCTAGAGGAATTTTGTAACTATGAAGTTCCTAGAGGTTCTCACCTAAAAACAAGTTAGAAACTTGTTTATATACATAAACAAGCCCATTTCCCAGATGGGCTCCCCCTTGGGCCTGCTTGGCCCACATGGCCTAAAGCTTGGCCCAAGTGACCTATAAAGGTCCAAAACCTAATATAACTAACCCGGTAAAGCCCAGTTCGTAACCATAGCTCGTTGTATTAATTTGATGCGTCAGTCTCACACTTTAGGGCCTAACAACTGGACATCTCATCACGATTAGTATGTTCGTGGGTGGGAGGCACGTCATCAAAACTTGGTCACCGAGGAACTCATCACATCTGTTCCTGTTGCCAATGATTACATGGCGTGGTACATGCAACATACCGTGTTATATCTGACGAACCCACAGTTGCCACCTGGCCCTACGAGCGGTTTTCAAGACGAAGGAGCAAGGGTCCAAATGATGGTATATATAAATTTAAAATTATACAAAGTTACCTTTATTATTGTTAGTATAAAAATTAATTATTAATTTTTTTTTCAGTCGGAGACGATGGGTCTAATTCACCGATCTCAAGATCTGGACTTTATTCAGGTGCGGCGTATCGGGCCCTTGAGATGTTTAATATTCCAGAATACACACAATATCCGAGTCACCTGACACAGGAGCCGGTGGACCTTGTTTCATATCCTCGTACACAGAGGTTAGGGAGGCCACGACGTCGTGGTCGTGGTGGTAGAAACGTTCAAGAGCCCGGGACATCAAATTGGGGCACAAACTTTGAAACAGGGGGGGGGATCAGGATCCGGTGTTAACGAAAATCAAAATTTTGCGGGAAACTTTGGTGGGTCACAAAACGTTGGCACTATGTTTGCGGACACTAATCTAGTGGCAAACAATGATAATACTGAGTCATGGCAGTCAATGTTGGCTACGGCATGCATCTCCGGTGGGTATGACGTCACCGACTTATTGGACCTCCAAGAAAATGATATGGGTAACAAAAATCAGTTTGTGGAACCAAACATAAGTCAGGCAGGGTTTCTTACCCCCTCGCCACAGATCATGGACCCCAACATAAGTCAGGCAGGGTTTGTTACCCCCGCGTCACAGATGATCACCTTTATGCCGGACAGCCAAATAGACTATCAGTACTGGGCCCATAACCAAAGTAACTAAGATCACCGGACCCGTTATCAAAATCCTGAACCAAACCCCTTAGACTGGCGTCTCGACTTGAACCTGTTTCCACCGAATGACCCATAGTTAACTGGTTTAAGAGTGTAATACATTTTCGAATTAATATATTGTGTTTTTTGTTGTTGTTATTTGTGCAATATATTTTACTATTATTTTATTGTTCAAAGTAAACTGATACTGAACAAATTTCATAGCATTAAAAAGTTCATTACATTAACCAAAAAAAGACATCAATAACTGGTTCAGAGTAAACTGATACTGAACTTCTAAAACTTAAACTAAAAATACACATAAACCACCACAATCATGAACCAAGTAAACAATAAACACATCTTCAAAAAACATCACTTCCTTAGCTTTCTTAATTGCCAAATCATCTTTGTTTTCCATGCTCCTTAACAGTGCTGGTATTACCTTCTCACAACCAGGGCATGAATATGAAGTTGGAGATGAAGGTGTATCAGCCCACCGTATAAAACCACAATCTTTCTTTTGTAAAAACACAACAATCAGGAAATAGCCATATAATTAACTTCAATCAACTATAATTTTAACTTACACAACATAAAAAGCAGCGATTTGGATTAGCTTCAGTCTTTGAAATCTTGTACCAAGTCGCTGCACCACATGAATAGAGGAATTGAGAAGCTTCCCCGCCCTGAGATGATTTCTTGTTGGAGCTTGCAGCGGATTTTTGAGACATCTTCAGGTTGTATCGATTTGGGAATTAGGGTTCGTATGAAATCAGGGAGCCACAAAAGAAGAGAAGTAAATCGGTTGGATCGATTTAGGGAATGAGGTATTTATATCTGTTTATCATTAAGGGTATAAAGGACATTTTACAATTTTTAACCAATATGCATTTTTCTCAAAAAGAAAAATGATTTTTAATTGAATTTCCTCGCACTATAAATACCCCCACCATAGGGAATGAGAACTCCACAAAAACCACAACCACCTTTATGGCAAACCAAGGAGACAATCAAGTAGCTGATGAGAAAAACAATTCGCATGTGGTCCAGAGCTACTCATTTTCGATTCTAAACAAATTAAGACGTCCAAGCGGTCGTTCTAAGACTTCGTCTTTTCCAAAGCCGACCCGAAACGTTATCCTAAATAACCCCTAGTCGTCCGCTCAGTAGAGTAAACCTGGTGGCAGCCCTCCAGAAAGAAAAAAAATTAAATTTCCAACCGAAAAGTCCGAAAATTGGTCTAGGGATATTGTTGATTTTTACCTAAAGGGGGATTCCCCTTTTTGTTATTCTCGCTTTTTAGGGGAAATACAGCTACCTAGAAGCTTTTGGGGTAGCCTACTAGGCTACGAATCTAATGCATGCCTAAATGACATTGTAATTCCAATCATACCATTATTAATTTTTATTATACAAATCACTGATTAGATATATTATTTTTATGGCAGCATGTTCAAGCGTGGACGTTAAGGCTGATGCGGCTACGACAGTCTAAACTTTTAAAAGACCCATCAAGGAAATTGCGTTGGACGGTTTTACCTCCCTAATTTTTTTGAAGACGTGTGTTATACAAAGGATTGTTTAAGAGCGGTAGACATGGCGGGAAGGAAGGAACCGTACCCTCCATTTTGGGAGGTTGATTATTTGTATATTCCGATATGGATTAAGCAGGAGGACTGGTTACTATTCTGTGTTGATATGTTTAACATGGAAATAACACAATATTGGACTGATAAAAGATGGGGAAATGAAAAACGATGGCTGGTTGAAAACGTCATGGAAATTTTTCCAATTTTCTTCAAGCATTTTCTTGACCAAATCCACTATTGGCGAAACTCGAGATACTGCACAAACAATAAAGTTTCATTTGGTTTTGTTCAAGATGGCGTGCCTCAAGACAATGGTAACAATGCTAATTCAGGGGTGCTTGTCTGTATGATGATGGAATTCCTTGTAAAAGGCAAGTCGCTCATTGATGAAAGTGACGTAGAAGAGTCTTGTATCTACTACCGTCGCCACATGGCTAACGAGCTTTATAGATGGCGTTGTATGTAGGATGAATGTTGTTTTGGTTTATGAATTGTGCTTTCGTACTATCTTTATAATAAAATTTTTATGTTTCCTCATATTCTTGCATTTATGCTTTTTGACAAAAAAGGGCCATCCTTGCCTTTTCTGGGTCTGTTATCTCACCGGTGCGTCGCAGGTCACCGTCACCAGGTTTCTTCGTGTTTTATGATAGGGTGAATAAGGACTTGGGTCAGTGGCGTCGTCTCGCCGGAGGTCGTTTCCCCTCGTTTGGGGGGGGGGGGGGGGGGGCGCAAAACGGCCTAAAAGCCATTTTTTGCTTTTTGACAAAAAAAGGGCCATCCTTGCCTTTTCTGGGTCTGTTATCTCACCGGTGCGTCGCAGGTCACCGTCACCGGGTTTCTCCGTGTTCTATGCTAGGGTGAATAAGGACTTGGGCCAGTGGCGTCGTCTCGCCGGAGGTCGTTTCCCCTCGTTTGGGGGGGGGGGGGGGGGAAACGGCCTAAAAGCCATTTTTTACTTTTTGACAAAAAGGGCCATCCTTGCCTTTTCTGGGTCTGTTTTCTCACCGGTGGGTCGCAGGTCACCGTCACCGGGTTTCTCCGTGTTTTATGCTAGGGTGAATAAGGACTTGGGCGAGTGGCATCTTCTCGCCGGAGGTCGTTTCCCCTTGTTTGGGGGGGGGGGGGGGGGGGGCAAAACGGCCTAAAAGCCATTTTTTGCTTTTTGACAAAAAGGGCCATCCTTGCCTTTTCTGGGTCTGTTTTCTCACCGGTGCATTGCAGGTCACCGTCACCGGGTTTCTCCGTGTTCTATGCTAGGGTGAATAAGGACTTGGGCAAGTGGTGTCGTCTCGCCGGAGGTCGTTTCCTCTCGTTTGGGGGGGCCAAAATGGGCCTAAAAGCCATTTTTTGAGTTTTAACAAAAAAAAGTGTGGGATCACGATATTTAATAATTTAAAGCTAATACAAGTACGATAAAGCATTGCATGTTTTATTACATGTTTGGGGGTGAAAAACGAGCTGCATAAAACTCATCCGTCATCTCTCGTCTGTATTTTGTGCAAGCCTCGACAAGATCTCCCCCAATCCCGACCTCCTCGTCATTAACCAGTTTAGTTAACAACATACAAACTAACACCCCTGAATCAGGTCCTGGGTTTTCCTTCTGATGTTGGCAAACTTCAATATGTGTCACCATTGTCTTTTCCACATATGGGCGTCCAGAATGTTCCCAGTAGGCGATTTGTTCCAAAAATGTTTTGAATAACAATTCAAATTTTATTAGGGTTGGGTATACCCTAACTTGAATCAAGCTTGACCCATCAGAAACACTTGAAGCACACGTCCCAGTAAAATACAAGGTAAGGTGAAGTGTCCGCATATCAACACGAACCATGAACCAGTCTTGAAGGTCAACACAGATTGGAATATAAACCTGAGACAAAAATAAATAAGTTAAACATATTTGGTTTAAAATAAACAATGGGGGATGTAAGTGTTACCATATCGATGTCCCAAAATGGAGGGTAATGTTCCTTTAATCCAATGGCAAAAGGTAACGCACGGTGGTTTGGATTCTCAGCCAAAAGGTCAAGAAATTGCGGTGGGAGAATCGTCCATGGAAACAGTTGTTCTAGTTTTCTGGATTTTTTTATTAAAATCCATCTGAACCTCATCATTCTCGTCACCCACCCACACACATGCTACAACGGTGAAAGTTTTATAACACAAGAATAAAACATAATTTTCGGAGAACCTATATTTATACTCCTTACCAGTGGCGACAAATAACCGTAGTTCTCGTATCCAAGTAGGGCACCCCAAAACTCGGACCCGAGTTGTGTCCTTCCAAGGAATCCGCTATAACAGAAAGAAGAATCTTCGTTATGATAGAACGCCATTACATTTTTTGACCATGATCTAGACTCTTCTGTTGGGTAATAATACCAATGTGTCTTTCTGGGGATCTTTTCAGGGGAGGGTATCGGGAACTTCCTCCAGCTCCAAGAACGAGTCTTCCGGGTCCCCCATTTATTGTGTGTGGTTGGTGCAATTCGAGATGGGGGTATGAGTCACTATTTATGTTTGAACAATCAAAGTACTAAAGTCGCTGTTTCATGCTGAAATGTTATACTAGGTCGCTGTTTCATCCAGAGATGTTATACTAGGTCGCTGTTTCATCCAGAGATGTTATACTAGGTCGCTGTTTCATCTAGAGATGTTATACTAGGTCGCTGTTTCATCCAGAGATCTAATACTAGGTCGCTGTTTCATCCAGAAATCTTCTAGTAGGTCGCTCTTTCATCTATAAAAAATCCCTTGGAAAACACCCCTCCATTGGTCCTCATCACTCTTCTTTGCAATACCATTTCTTAGTAATGGATAAGCGCAATGGTAAGAAATGGTTACCTCCTTTCTCCCACTTTCAAAACAATTGCATGAGTGAAGAAGACATCAAAGCTTGTTTGGAATGGGAACTACCCCCAAAGCTTCCTGATTTGGAGGATGGAAAGAAATCAAAAAAATCAGAACCTGTCGAGGAAAGAGAAGGACGTTCTTGGAAAAAAGAAACAGGTTGAAGAAATCCCCGTTGTTAAAAATTTTTGGACCTATGACAATCAACAGTTTGATTTCAACCCTAACCCGGAGGAGGATTACGACCCAGAAGTCCTGAAGGATGCTTGGAACTATGAGGAAGAAGAAGAAGATTGGTCCTGTGTTTGGCACAACCCATATTCTGGAGAAGAGTCAGACTCGAAACTATCATATAGAGGTGACTGCCATTGGAAATAGGGTTGCTCGTTTTGTTGCAGGATGTTTGTTGTAGTGGTGTTTAGTTGAATGTTTTTTGTCGTTTGTTGTATCAACACTTTATGTCCTCATTTGGATTGTCTTTAGTGGAAGGTTATTCTTGTTTATTGTATCAGTAGGTTATGTTTGCTAGTATTCTAATAACTACCGACCCCTACACTTCTCCTGTCTATAAATACCACCTATCACACCAATATGTCTTCACATCTTCACCTCACCTCACAAGTGATTCGGATGGCAGATGGTGATAACGAATTACACATTCATTTTCATTTGCATATACATGAAGGGGAGCCAAACCCTGCAAATGTTGAACCACAACCCAACCGTAACTCTGTTCAACCACAACCCAACCGTAACTTTCTTGAACCCCAAACCAACCGTAACCATATTGCTCGATAACCAAACCCTAACAGTGTGCTCCCCTCCACTGAACAGCTGCATGCCCCTCCCAGACCTTCAACGCTAGAACAACATCGTTACCGTCCAGATCATCATAGTCAGCAAAATCAAAATCAAATTTCCTTCATGGCAGCACCACAAAACCCTAGCAGCCCGTACATCTCAGTTGTCGAAAGGGGGGCAACCTTACCTGGTCTTATCCGACCCATATGCAGGTATGGACACCACTACTACTGTAGGCATACTGAGCCATCCTACAGTGATCGAGACTCAAACGCGTTATCAGATGACGCAGTGGTTAGTGATGATCCATGGAGCAGTATCAGAATTACGATAGCGATTCAGATTCATCTTTTTGAACCCCACCATATTCTACCTTAGCTGTTGTCTTATGTATTTTAAATTCAATTATATATGTGTTGTTGTGTTTAATGTTTGTTAATGAAATTTTGGAACAAATGTCTTAATTGTTAAATTACACCAATTGAGAATTCAAACAGAAATACCAAACACAAAACATAGGAGGATACACCTAACAGTTAACAGTAAAAACCACAACAAGATACTAACTTAACGTCGGCCACAGGTCTTCCTGTTGTGCCCGGTTTCTCCGCATCTGCTGCATCGACATGCCTGGGGTTCATCGTCGTAGTTAACATCCATCTCATTTTGAATTCTTCTTGAACGAACCCTGCCTCGATGTGTTGTGACCCTCGAAGGGTCCCCTTGAATTGTCCAGTCCGCTTCTTCCCACTCATCTTTGTGTCCCAGGGTGAAAAAATGACCGCTGTACTATTCCTGATAGGTGGTGGTGTGGAATATGGAATTGGTAACGTCATGTGGTTGCTCACCCCTCCAAGTGCAAACGGAGATAGCATGGGAACAAGGGAATCTAAGCATTTGCCATTTCCCGCATAAGCACCGTCTGCGTCTGTATTCAACGGTGTACTCGTTTCCACCATCATCATTGGTTTCTTCCCTTGAAACTACCGCGTAGCGATCTTCTCTGACATCGTAGACGGACACTTCATGTTGCATGGCTACGGAATACAACTTGTTAAACCTGGACCAAATTCGAGGGGGTAGAGGGGTATTGCAGCTTTGGGCCATCTGCGCATGCCGAGCATACTCTGATACGTCCTTGGTGAACGTATAATGAATCAAGGCTTTTACTGGCAGGAGTCTTGCTTCACGTAAGACATTATTCATAGACTCGGATATGTTCGTCGTAAGGTTACCCCAACGACGGTTTCCGCGGTCATGAACAATAGTCCACTTGCTTTTGTCAATGTCGTTCTGGTAGTTCCAAGCATCTAGATTTAACATCCGCATTTCCCTCACAGTCCAAACATACTTTCTGCGTTGACTTGTGCTCCCAATCATCCAACACAACTTCCTAAGAGATTTGGTCTTGAACCTACCACGAAAATTGCTTCTTTCATGCCGAAGACAATAACAGTGGTAGGCGTTTGGTTCCCTCCAATCCACAAGGTTCTCCATCGCATTAAATATCCCGGCATGACGGTCTGATAGAACACAAATTCTACTGTTATAGTCTCTGGTGACGTATTCCCTCAAATTTTGGAAAACCAACACCAACTATGAATCGTCTCTTCGTCAACTAGAGCGTACGCCACTGGCATTATGTAGTTGTTGGCGTTTTTGGTTACCGCAACCAACAACTTACCACGGTACCCTCCTTTCAAGTGTGTGCCGTCCACAGAGATGACAGGCTGGCAAAGATGAAACGCGCAAATAGAAGGACCAAATGCCCAAAAAACATATTTGAATGTTGGATGTCCTGGAGCCGAGTGCGGGTGATGAAACCATGAAACCACCGTACCAGGGTTTCGAGACTGAAGCCGTAACACGTACTTTGGCAGCTCCTGAAAGTTGCTTTCCCAGGTTCCATATATCCTCTCAATTGCCTTTCTTCGTCCACGCCACGCCTTCGTATACGTAACATCGACAGACATCGCTTGCTTTATATGCGTCCTGATGTGTTTCACCTTCAACGCAATGTCTGTACAAATTTGTGGCAGGATGTGTGTAGCGATATCCTTAGATCTAAGGCACCTGTTGTTGTTGCATACCACCGTGGAATAACTGTGGGTAGGCGCCCAGTTGGTAATTTGCCACATGTGTTGGTGTTTCTGTTTTGATGCCGTTGCACGCCATTCACACAAAGGACAATGAGGGAAAGGGTTTTTATAATTTTTGTTTCTGGTGTAGCATTTAACTTGTATAAAGTTGGTTTGCTATCCATCACAAAAATTTCCCTTCCACGACAAATGTTCCATTCTCGGACAGTAAGGTCTACCTCCTGTTTAGATTTGAAATACATGCCGAGACGTATGTGTTTTACTTTTGGATTCCATACGTCCATTGGATTATCTTCATAATCCGGACACATGTAATCCCTAAGTTCCTCGTCGTCGTCTGGGTCGTCATGTGTCCCTAGAATGATAGGCCTCGGCTGAGCCAGGGTCAACTCAGTGTGTTGGTTGACTGCAGCCTCGTCGTCAGAAGTGCCATCGTCGGATGGTGGTGCCTCTTCACTTTCAGAACTTTCTTCGGTGCTGCAACTTTCGGAATCATCAAAACCGTCATTATTGATGTCACCGACCATAAACTGGGAGGACGGACCTACTATGTTATCAACAGGAGGCATGAAGTGGTGTTCTTGAGTTGTTTGCCCATATCCCTCATCATCTTCATCGGAATCTTGGGTGTCAACAACATTACTTTGTGTAATGTCATGCAGAAGGTTTGTGAAACTCATGTGTTGGACAGGATTGACTGGCTCCCACTGAACATAGATCTCGGTAATGAAGTTACCATCCGATACTTCAGCTAAATAGTTCATTGTTTCAACACCATCATCGTTGAAAATTTTTGTTGTCTGAGATATGCCCTGAAACGTGTACCCTAGTAACAATGAAAGGCGCACCGATTCTTTCTGTAGTTGAACATGATTACAGATTGAATCCACCAATTGGTCATACGACGATTTATGTCGCATAAGAAAAGAGGTTGTTAGCATGGATTGGTCAAACTGAACAGCCCCGTTTACAAAGGAAAACACACCGCCCCAATATAGTCTTATGAGGTATGGCCGAAAAGAATCCATCATCTATGAAAGTGAAATGTTAAGGATGGGTGGGTTGTGTAAGCTGGATTTCGTTTAGTATCTATCTGTTTTAAAGAAAGTTAGTGTGGGTTGACAAGCTAATCCAATTGGTATTTATAGTGTTGAGGAACCAGATAGTTGGTGGAGCCCACCATCTTGTGGGTTAATATACATATAATAATTATTTTTTAATAATCTAAAAAGTAAAAATGTAAGTTGTCTAAACTGAACCATCATTGAAATTATGTTTACACCTGGTTCGCAACAACACAACATGTTACAACACAAAATTTAACAAGGTTATTTATTAGGTAATTCAACAACATTACAACATTACAATAGGATCTATCAAACTCGCAAATTACTTAAATGCAGTACTATTTTCATTACATACAGGCAGAAATACAATGTTACTTCACTTCGTACTATTTTAACAAATCATTTCTAATTGCAAGACTATTTGTCGGGCTTCCAATTAGAACAGAAGTGAATTTAAACCCTATTGTATATCGACCTTTATATATCGAGCTTCCTGATGCAACTTTTTTTGTGAAAGGAAATCAGAGGTCGAAGGTTAAGGATGCTGAGAATTCTGCAACCTCGGTGATGTTCGGCCAACAACATTACAATAGGATCTAAATCTCCTACTGAAAACGGGGGCGATGATGACTGTTCGATAGGCTCATGCCCCCACCAGAAGTTGCAAATTAATTTACGGGAGGAGGTGGTAGATGAGAATAAACCGCCCAACAACCTCAGCGGCTACTAAATCTTCCAGAAGACTCAATAGCAGCCGTAGAAGCTTCCACAACAGCAGTTGAGTCATTATCCTCGTACACCTTACGGGAGGAGATGGTAGATGAGAATGATCGTTCTCCTCCACACAAGATCTTCCCATTGGTATACGGAAATTAAAACTGAGAAAAACATCATGATGAATGAGGTCCCGAATGATCCAAGAGCATCATACATTGACCAGATTTTCGTATCGGCAGAAATATCAAGCCCCAAACACTTTTTATAAAGAACATCATACAGACACAATTGCAAGATCAAGATTATATTATTTTAACAAACTCATTGTCTTACAGACGAATTGTTGTGCATCTGTTTGTATTTATTTGGGTTATAAAAATGCTGTGTTACAGACGAATTGTTGTGCATCTGTTTGTATTTATTTGGGTTATAAAATTGCATACTGAACAACGTTGGTTATAATTAAACTTGCAAGATCTTTTAATAAAATTGCAGTATCAAATAGCAACCTTATTTAAGATTGCTGGATCAAACGGCGACCTTTTATAAAATTGCAGAAAGAAACAGCGATCTCTTATAAAATGGCTTTATGATTCAGTGACCTTTTATAAGCTAGCTTTATCATATAGCGACCTTCTGCAAGATATTTCTTTCAAACAGCAACCTTCTGCAAGGTCTTTGTTTCAAACAGCGACCTTCTGCAAGGTCTTTCTTTCAAACAGCGACCTTCATCAACATTGCAATTTGAAACAACGACTTATTAAGGTCTTTATTCAGAACAGCGACTTTGTTACATACTTGCAGATTATGCAGCTTTTGGACAGAAATCAACTTGAAGGTCGCTGTTTCAAATTGCTACTTACCTAGATACGAAAAGAAATTTGTTGACCACCTAATGGCACTCTTTTGCAGCTCAAGTCACCTATCTTTATATCTTTATATGCTAATAAAAACAAACTATTTATTTGTAAATTTAGAGTTGATATATCTCATAATTGTGAGGCGGCTATAGGTAATTTCTTGCTTTTTAGTTACTTTTGCTTTCTTTTATAAAAATAATAATATTTGAAAAGCATATAAATCTTTTGAACATTGTGTCCGTTTTTATATTTCGAACATCATGATTCATTTGATTACTAAAGTAAAAAAGAACATATGCTTAGCCGAATGTTTAAGATGATGTTTTAAGAACAAATAAGATAAACTTGGTAATCAGAATAATCGAAATTTGTATACCGATTGTAATAAACTCTTGATTACATAGGGATACATATAATAAGCATAAATACATTTAGATCCCTAAGCTATAAACATGGTACATATACTGTCTAACATTCCCTCGCAAGCTAAGGCTGGGGAGTGACCTTTAGTTGGATCATATAAAAAGAAACCATTGTGATGGTAATGGATTTGTGAAGACCCTAACAATATGATCATTTGTGGAAATAAACTGTACCAAGAGTTTCCCGTGAGCGACCTTCTCTATTACAAAATGAAAATCCACTTTCACATGTTTTGTACCTGCATGGAAAACTGGATTCGCTGATAGATATGTAGTCCTTAGATTATCACACCATAATGTAGACTAACTGTATAGGAACACGAAGCTCATGTAGGAGAGCTTGAAGCAAGGTAAGTTCTACAATTGTGTATGCTAAGGCCTTGTATTCCGATTCGGTTGATGACCGTGAGACAGTTCTTTGTTTCGAGCAGACCAGGATACAAGGTTGGACCAAGATATATAGCATATCCCCCAGTCGACGGTCATCCGGGTAGCCAACCCAGTCAGCATCAGAAAAGGCATTGATAGAGTTGAAGAAGGGAGCCAGAAGTGTGTTTGATGAGAAGACCATAGTCAACTATACCTTACAAATACCTCAAAATTCGTTTGATGGCTGACCCGTGCTTCTCAATGGGAGAGTGCATAAACTGACAGACCTTGTTAACAGCAAAGGTAAGATCAGGATGTGACAAGGTGACATATTGAAGAACACCAACAACCTGACTGTATTTAACCAGATCAGAAAACAATTGACTATCCCCAAGTGTTAATTTAGTAGTGGTGGTTATTGGTGAAGGTACTGGTTTAGCATTGGAGAGAACGACTCGTTCAACTAATTCAAGGATATTTTTTTTTCTGTGAAAGTATCATGTCATACATTTAATTGGAGATTTCAATACCGAGAAAGTAGGACAAGGAACCCATATCTTGAACAACAAAGGACCGACTAAGGCTGGTGACAACTCAATCTATCTCCTTAGAATTGTTACCTATCAACATAATATAATCAATGTACATGAGCATGTAAAACAAAGTGCCTTATGAGGAGTAGTTAGACAGAGATGGATCAGTTTAAGACCCCCGAAAACCAAGAGCATGCAGAGCTGTAGAGAGACGTTGGAACTAGGCTCGCGGTGCTTTTTTTAAACCATATAGAGACTTAGGAAGAAGGCACACACGATCTGGTTTGGTGGGATCAACAAAACCCGGAGGTAGCCGTAAATAAACTACCTCTTTTAAGTAACCATGTAAAAAAGCATTCTACACATCTAGTTGTCACAACGACTATTTTTGTATAACAGCAAGAGAGAGGACTACACTAATAGTAGTGGACTTTACCACCAAACTAAAAGTTTCTAGATAATCAATGCCTGGTTTGTGACACCCCGTATTTTTAGATTACGTAAGTCACAAAAACTTCAATCGGATATCACAAACACGATCAAAAGTGGGGAAAACTAATGAAAGTGACAAGAACAAGAACAAGAACAAGAACAAATTGATTGAATAGATTGCACACGAGTTTGAAATTTGTCTGGTGCAACTATCAAATAATTCGAAAACAACCAAGAAGAACAGAAAATGAACTAGGGTGACCTAAATACAATCTGGGCCAAGCCCAAACCGTACACTCTAGATAAATCGGCCCAATGCTATCTAACCCACTAGAAAACTAAGCCCAATAGCTTATACTTGTGTTTGATAAAGATAACCGTAAACCTACTCAATTATATGGCCTTACAATTTCCCCTAGGTTTATGCTGTCTTTCTCAAACTGCTGTCTTTCTCATGTCTCTGTGGGAATATATTTCATCTTTTCATCTTCAAACTTGGGCTCTTTGTTCTTCTTAATCACGATCAGCTTTGCTTGAAAATCTTGTTGAAAATAATGTGAGAGAAGGATTCTCAGCAACTCTTTTCTTTGTCAATATGTCTTCTCTTTCAAGCAGGCTCATAGGTACTTCTTCAAATGTACTATCACTTTCAGATGATCACTCGTATCTGGTTCTTCTGACTCAACTCGACTATGTTTGGAAGCAAAGATGTTGATGGTGAGGAAGCGGATGATGGCAGCAATGATGACACGGATATGATTTAAAATTATGACATTTTAGATGTTAAGTAGTTTTATGACGTATTCGTGACTTAAAACGATTCCGGATTGTGACGTTTATGTAGTTTACACTTATGTAGATTATGCTTATGTAGTTTATGTTTGGTTAGTTTTTGTGGCTCGTGAACCAGAAATGGACATGTTTTAATATGAAAAAAAAACTGGAAAAAACGAAAAAACTAGAAAAATCCAAAAAAAAAAGTTTTAGTGACGACCCTCATCGTCGCTATTTATTAACAGGCTTTAGCGACGAAATTAGTAATAGTGGAGACATGCTTTAGCGACAAAAATCAAGCAATAGTGACGAAATAGTAGCGGCGACTGCTTTAGCGACGACTTTTGCTAGCTGCGACGCTTTTTGTCGCCGCTAAAACTGCATTTTCTTGTAGTGATAGAACGAACCCAAACATCTTCGTTTGTTTCGTTGTTACGTCTAATCCAATCCATTTAATAAACATTCACTGATATATTTGGACCATATTCATACCCCAGCTAATCAATCATGGATCATGCGAAACCTTTACTAATCATAAAATCATCATCATCATACTCTGTAAATTCCACTAATAGCAAAGCTAAGGTAGGGTCTCAGAAGGGTAAAATGTAGACAACTTCTCTTAAGAGATCTAAACATTGAACAATAGATCTCAACAAGAAACCTACAAGAAACAATAAACCCTAAGAGAGAGAATACGAACAGAGAATATGAAAAGATCTTTTGTACAAACTGAATATGTTGTGGTTAAGCCTCAACTCTGACCATTGACCATTCTTTTATACCAAAAGCACATAACACTGTCTTCAGCCTATGCTCTGTCTTCAGTCCATTAGCCTCAGTCCATATGCAAAGTATAAGTCCAGTTCAGCCACAAGCCCATCCGTTTATAATATCAATGTGTCCAGAATATTATATCACATGTACACAAAAATTAAATGTGAATTAAACTTCAAAGATGTAAAAAATAAATGTAATAAAAGTGATAGTATAATGTGCACATATTTTCAACAATTGCAACGCGATAATATGGTCAATAAGTGAAGATATTAAGTAATGTACCAGTTTGACGTTATTTCACTTTCTGTTATTGAGCTTCTTTTAGTCCTTTTTTTTTTTTTTTTTTGCTTTGTGCTAGTTTGAGTATGTATTTTATGATCAGTAAAATACGTCTGCAGATCATCGTGTTGATGATCTGCTGGTGAGATTTTGAGAGATTTGTATCGTATTTTACTTTTGTTTGTATCTGTTGGGTTTTATAGTAAACATCAAAGTGTTCTTGGCATAGATCCATGTATTTTGACAGCAATCTTCTTCAAAAGAGTGTAATACGAGAGCCAAACCAGAAGTAGAACTGCAATGTCGGATATGATTGCCAAACGAGGACCGACCCGAAAATTTTAACGTTTTGTTATGAAAATTTTGAACACCAAAAAAATACACCTCATTGGAAAAAAATCTTAAGCACGCCACTGGTTAGTGTGTATGCTATTCATAACAATGAAATGAGAATCATATACTCACTTTATCGAGAATGAATAAACAATAAACCATTCTTTTATGTTCGTCATTTACATTAGCTTACTTTTGTCCATTAAAATTTGTTTATAACATAAACGAATGCACTTAAACGAACACTATGGAATACATCCATGTGCTTAACGAACTGGACAAAAAACAAGAAAATTTGTTCGTTTAATTAAGTATTTGTGTTGGTTTCGCTCAATTAAAATTAAAAGAACAAACACAAACATCTTCGTTTGTTTCATTATTAAGTCTAATCCAATCCATTTAATAAACATTCACTGATATACTTGGACCATATTCATACTCCAGCTAATCAATCATGGATCATGTGAAACCTTTCTTGATCACAAAAATACATACTCAATCTGGCACAAAGCAAAGCAAAAAAAAAAAAAAAAAAAAAAACATGGACTCAAAGAAGCTCAATAACAGAAAGTGAAATAACATTAAACTGGTACATAACTTAATATCTTCACTTATCGACCAAATTACCGCGTTGCAATCTTCTTCAAAAGAGTGTAATACGAGAGCCAAACCAGAAATAGAAGTGCGATGTCGGATATGATTGCCATAGTGGAAGTGGCCGCTAAGTGATGACAGAATGAACCATACGCATTGCAGATCTCCTTCCAGAATGAATGAGAGTTCCCTTTGAGTCCAACATATGCTACCCCTAGTTCTGCTCCTATAGCTGAAGATAAAATACTCAACAGCAACTGCATGCAAGCAGCAGACGTGTTAACTGTTAGTTTATGCACTACTTTATTAAACATTTTACAAAACTAGTTGGTTTTGATAAATAGTTTGTAGAAGCATGAGTGTTTTTTTCTTGATTTTTAAAACAACTGGCTCGTAGTAACTTCTATATAAGTTGAATAGCTAGTTCGAGCAATTCACTTTATTTTTATTTTTTATTTAGCACTAACATTTACTTTGTAATATTAAATGCTTCAAAGATCTAAATAATCTAAATCACGGTTTTGTTTAGTCTTTTATGTTCGTGTTTAGATAATATATATATAGGAAGACTTTCAAATGAAAACCACCCTTGAGTTGAGAGAACCCCACTTTTCTCTGTGAGTTTTGCCACCAAATTTTAGGGGAGTGGGGGTGGTCACTAGTGATAGAATTCTATCACTCACAATATCCAATCATGTTCCGCCATGTCAGCAACCGTTTTTCCATCACTCACAACCTTTTTTGGTGGCAATGGTCATCACTCATCACCACACCCAACAATTCCCCCCCCCCCCCCCCCCCCCCCAACCAACAATTACCCTCACAAAAAAAAAAAACCATCACACCGTGAAGAAAATAACGAAATCGGGAAACCGTTGAACTATCACGCGTTATATACTTGGAGGTGGCGGTGGGAATTTGTGATTTTCCACGCGTGGAAAATGTCTATCACGGAACATTAACTGACCGCCCCTCCTCCTCTTACACAAAGGTAAAATAACACCTAACAAAGATACTTATGAAAAAAAAATCATAAAAAAATTTACGAGCCATTTTTTGACATGTATGTCTCATTTACGATGGGGTAAATCACTATAGCGGCTAAGTTTTAGGTGTTGTTTGTTTTTTAAGAGGTGCAGTCTGTGGACCATATCTGCAGACATCTGTAGAAGAAAAGGTGGATCAAACCTCTGCAGTTTGCAAGAAGAAGACAATTTGTTTTTTTAATGTCTGTAGACTTATAAAATAAACTTGTGATGGTGTACGTACAGTGGTGGTGGGTGGTGGTGACGGTGGTGTTGGACGGTGGTGGTGGTGGATGGTGGTGGTAGACGGTGGTGGTGGGTGGTGGACGGTGGTGGTGGGTGGTGGTGTTTAACCCTCTGCAGACCTTAGAAGATCTTAGAAGTGGTTGGGCCAAGTCTACACCAAGAAGAGTTCGCGCAGACGTTTTTCTAATGAAACGTCTTCGGAAAATCAAACAGTCTGCAGAAGCCAATATCTGTACGTGGTATGCGCGACGCAGACAGAAGAGCCTGCGCGGCATATCTTTTTTTTAAAAAACAAACACCACCTTAGTGAATCTGCCCCACCGTAAAATGTGGCTTAATTTTTTTAATTGGAAAGGTAATTTTTAAAAAAAATTGGTGAAAAAATTTTGAAATTTTTTTGGAACTAGAGGTCCTACGAGTTCTCACAACTCGATTTTGTTCGGATCACTTGAGGGAATGGGTGGGCTTAGATTAAAGCTTATAGGATTATATGTTAGTAAAACAGACTAATGTGCTTAAAAAATAAATTTTGGGTTGACTTATTGAGTAAACTTTTTATTTTTTTACTTATCAATTTATATTTATTTATTTATTTATTTATGTTGTAATAAGTACAAATTTGTTTAGCTAAAAGGGTTTAAATAAATTTATTTGGGTGTCAGTCAAACCCAAGCCATAAGGTTGGATCCGCCCCTGAATTACCCTGGAAGTGAATCACCTAGTAAACAAACATGTTAGACACACCTACATATAAAAAGAGTTCGGTTTTGAATAAATTAGTTGGGTGAAAGATGAGCGCGTACAGAATCTAGTATCGCCAAATGAAACTGCATCTTTGTCGAAATTACTCCCGTCTTCTTCAGAGTAAAAACCGAAAAGAAACCAGTAATGATGCTGTACAAGCCAGCTACTGAGAAGGCTGCTACATAGTATCTGCATCATAACCAAAAACACTTCATAATGGATACCAATATTATGGCCAAAGGTCACCTTTTCAAACTATAGTGCTACTTACATATAAGCTGGGGACTGATTCCAATTTGCATCCAAGGATACTGCCATGGCAGGAGAAATGGGTATCATCTTGCTTTGTTTAGAAGTGACCATAACAACGACAGCAGCCGCGCTAGCTGCAAACACCACCGCTCTCAAGGCTGCATCAACCAATAAATGGCTCTTGACACCATCTGCACCTTTACTAACCTGCTCTAGACCTTGTGCTGACCACTTAATTGGTACCTCCATCTCAACCGAGGCATGGGGAGGAGCTGCGGTGGTGTCGTTTATTACCCGTGCCATTGTCACTAGGAGGTTGATAGCAGCAATGAGAAGCTTGTGTTTATGGTTATGGTACGCCACTACTATATATATACAAGAATAGATAAGAGGTCCTCTTCATCTTTTTCTTTAAAAAGGAAGATCTTTGACCTTAACAACCACTGGTTTAACCTCTTTTGCCATGATATTAATTGTTAGATATAACTGGGACCCAAATTCTTCCTCACAATTATTTGGTTTTGGATACCTGATGTAACTTTAAAAACATCCCAGAATCAACAGGAAAAAGAAATTGATTCAAGCTATCATTCTCACTTAGTTCGTGTTGATGCATATGATGAGATCGAAACGACATAATTTATAACGATGGCTTGTTTTTATGGTGAAGAGCCGATCGAGATTTAAATCCATAGATCGGTCACCTTTTAATCTAGAAAATTTGTAATCACTTGTATTTTATGCATGGTCGTCTTTGTATTTCTAGTTTCTTGCTAGATTTTTAAAGTTTTTAGTGATGCAGTTTTGCTAGCCGTTAAAAGATACGTATAATATTTTACAGATAATATGGTCGTCTTTGTATTCATGTTTTTGATGCCACTAATTATTATTTAATAATAATCACTGGCAATTGCAACAACTAGTTTATTGGTGAAATTAGTTTTCAACAGATGTAAAGTAAATATTGTAAAACTACTACACAATTCTTGTTGTAAAACTCACCGTGAACTCAGATCGGTTAAAGTGAAAAATCATTTCCAAAAAGTCATTAGACTATCACCAATGCTACAGGTGCCCTTAAGCATCCTTAGCTGCCACGTCATCTGCCACATCATATCCTTACAAATACTTAAAACCTTTACTTTATCTCCAACTCTACAAATATCTTTACTCTTCTATATTTTCAGCTCATCACCTACCTACTACACACAATATTTAAATAAAAGTTTTTTTCTTATAGTTTGGGCCCACCTTATCAACAAAACCAATACAAACATGCATCCATAATTATGGGCTTCATTGTTAAGGGCCTTAAAGGGCACACTTGCTCCAATGTTAAGGGTTTGTAAGGACTTGTAAGGATAAGGACATTAAGGATGCATCGGAGATAGTGTTAAAATGTTTAGTTAATTGAAGTTAAACAGCAAAAGAAAAAACAAAAAAGAAGATATGCCAAAACTGAAAACTTAAAATAGGAAAACAAAGGAGTAAACTACAATTTGATAAAATAGGAAAAAAAAAAAAAACAAAAAGGAGTAAACTACAATTTGAGTCTTCGGGGTTGACACCTAATTGCACGTTGAGTCACCATTTTTCTAATTTGAACAATCAAGTCCCTAACGTTGCTCAATTGCAACAATTGAGTTCCAGCTATTAGATAGCCATTTAAATTAGAGTGAACAGACTAAGATGCCCCCTATTTTTTATATGCAACATGAGTCCCTGCTTGTAAATTTTAATACTTGTTAGGGTATACATGTGCGGAAGCGAACAACACACACAAAAACATTTAATCTGCAGAAAATAAACAATCACAAGAACACACGGATTTACGTAGTTCGGTCTAATCTAACTTACGTCCACAGGATGCAACCAAGATTTTTATTGATATTTGCCTCTCACCACTCGTGATAAGGAATTACAAGTACAAGACATATATTTTTAATAACGATTGGGGTTTCTAGATTATTCCGGCCGAACCTGCCCAAAACCCATATAGCCTCCATAACCCAAGAAGTCACTGCCTGTAAAATTTAAATATTCCTTCCAAATTCAAATCTTTTACGTTTTTAACTAATCACCGTAATCATTAACTGCTAATAACGATACTAATGATACTTCTAATTAATTGGTAATGATATAGTTCATTGTAATCAAACTCCTAGTGATACTTCTAATAACAACTAATATCAGTACCATTAAACTTTTCAATTTGCACATTTTCATTTTCAGTCATTATAACACAATACGACTAAACGAAACTGAAATAAAAAAACAAACAGAAAATCAGCATTGAAACAACTGAAACAAATAACACTTGATCACTGACGTACGATTCTGTTTCTCTGATCTTCAAAATAACGACTCTCTGATGTCATTGCTGGTTAATCGGTTAAAAAACTGATATCAACCTAACTAATACTAAAACCCTTGCTAAAAACTCCTTGGTCAAACCTTATCTCTCGTCAACCCAAACAAAAATTCCGTAAAAGAATATTATAATGGCTTTTTTCATAACTTATTACTTCTAGAAAACAAAGCAATTAAAATATCAATCAATAATCAATCATATCCAGTAAAATCCCACAAATAGCAAAGCTATTGTAGGGTCTGGGGAGGTTGGGATGTAGGCACACCTTACTTCTACCCCTTAGGATAAAGAGACTGCTTCCAGTGAGATCCTCAGCTCTAAAACACCCAGGAAAGAAATAAATAGAACATGAGGTGTGTGTGTGTGTGTATGAAGCTACCAATATAACATGAGTGGTGAAAGAGTGCATGGTAAACAAGACAAATATAACAACACAAACAGCCCATACACATTGATACATATCTATGACCATACACTACACCTAAAAACACAATTGTACCCTCTCCTAGAAATCCTTAACCTTAATCCTACGTCTCCACGAGCCCATATCATGGACCATGTTCTCAGAGAGGTGCAATCTTTGCAAATCCTGCTTAATCCGCTCATCCCAAGTAATTTTGGGTCTGCCTCTACTCCTGCTCCCCTACACCTCGAGAGTTTCAACTACTCTAACTGGCTCTATCATCTGCCTTCTCTTCACATGCCCAAACCATCTCAATCTTCCCTCCTTTATCTTACCAGATATACTAACTACTTCTAACCTCTCCTTAAAAACATCATTTCTTATCCGGTCTTACCTTGTGTGCCCATACATCCATCTTAGCATTCTCATCTCTGCCACCTCCATCTTGCGTGCTTGTACTTCCTTAATGGCCCAACAATTGGTTCCGTATAACATAGCAGGTCTAATTGAAACCTATAAAATTTCCCTTTCAGTTTTGTTGGGAACCTCCTATCGCACAATACCCCAGTGGCAGCTCTCCACATACACCATCCAACCTGGATGCAGTGGGCAACGTCACTATCTATCTCCCCATCCCACTGAACAAACGATCCTAGATACTTGAACTTAGTCACCTGCGGAACCACTTGACCGTCAATGGTGATCTGAATGTCCTCATCGTTGTCTACTCCACTAAAGTCACAATACAAGTACTCAGTCTCAGATTGACTAATCCTTAACCTCTGCCCTCTAAAGCTGCTCGCCACTCTTCTAACCTCGCATTCAGGCTTTGTTTACTATCAGCAACTAACACAATATCATTTGCGAAAAGCAGGCACCACGGAAGAGCCTCCTGAATTAACTTTGTCAACTCATCTAGGATAACTGCAAATAGAAAAGGGCTCAAAGCAGACCCTTGGTGAAGTCCTACCTCCACCGGGAAAGAATCAGTATCCCCTACAGGCGCTCGGACACTAGTCTCAGTCCTAACATACATATCCCTAATTAAGTCTATATACTACCCAGAAACCCCTCTACTCTCCAAACTATCCCAAATCAGTCTACGTGGCACACTCTTAAAGGCCTTTTCAAGATCAATGAACACCATGTGTAGGTCCCGTTTCTTCTCCCTATATTCTCCATCAATCTCCTTAGAATATGTATTGCATCTGTAGTCAATCGCCCTGGCATGAAACCAAATTGGTTTACCGTGACTTGAGTTTCTCTTCTGATTCTCGTCTCAATTATTCTCTCCCATAATTTCATAGTGTGTCCTAGCAACTTAATACCAATTGCTATATGTTTTCTTTTGTGTAAGGGGTTAACGCAAGAAATAATAACCACATACGACAACACAAAATTGTTTTCTGTCCTTTTTCCATTTGTTCAAAAATCGACGCAAGAAACAAGAATATTATAGCTTCCTTTTGTTCAACAAAAAAAAGGGTACGGATCCTTTTTTACTTGATCGAACAAACAAAATGGGAACGACTGAACTTCACTTTCGATCGATCGCTGGACTTGGCGGCTAGAGATGTTGGCCACTACCCTAGATCTAATAAACACATCCACAATCATCTATTCGGTGTGATTTGTGTGTCAATGAGCCAAAGCTCTGATACCACTTGTTATGGTATATGCATGAGGAAGCAACGCACATACATAGACGATTAATCAATAAACAATCACAAGGATTTACGTGATTTGGTCTAACATGACCCATGTCTACATGTTGCAACCATGATTTTTATTATTTTCTGCCTCTCATCACTCGTAATAGGGAATTACAAGTACAAGACCTATATTTATAATAAAGTTTAGGGTTTCTAGATTATTTCCCAAGAAATAATAAACGGGCTAAATAAAAGTAAACAGGCAGAACCTGCCCAAAACCAATCTAGCCTCCATAACCCAACAAGTCTTTGCTTGTAAACTTTAAAAATTCCTTCCAAATTCAAATCATTTACGTTTTAACTAACCACCCTTATCATTAATTTCTAATAACGATACTAATGATACCGCTAATGATCAACTGCTAATGATACAGATCTTGCAACCTAATGATGCTGCTAATGATACTTCTAATCAACCGGTAAAGATACAGTTCAATGTAATCAAACAGATCATGCAAATTAATGATACTGCTAATAATATAGATCATGCAAAGCATTCTACTAATGACACTGCTAAGGATATAGATCATGCAAAGCAGATCAGTTGCTAATGATACTGCTAAACATTCTAGTCAAACAAATAAGTTGCATAAGCAGTTGATTAAGTTGCATAATCAATGACTCCTAAACAAATGTACACAATTAATTACTAACACACCTATATTGAAACTAATGTACATGATTAACTGCTAACACAACGACTTCTAATCCTAACTATGACTTCTAAACACATGATTAACTAATGTACATGATTAACTGCTAACACAATGACTTCTAAACAAATGGGGAATTAACTGCTAACACAACTAATCAACTGGAATTCGCTCAACTGCCAATCACCGGATAAACAAACTAACTAAATCAAGGTCAAAACAGATCACTTAATCAACTAACTAACTATCACTTTCAACCTATCACCAAACAGATCAATTGCATAGGTTCAAAACTAAGTTCAACCTATCACAAAGTACATGATCAACCATTACAATCATTCACCGATTAAAAATCAACCATTACATTATACATGATCAACCATTACATTATACATGATCAACCTACACTAATCTTCAAACAAAAGGTAAACCATGATCAAACATCAACTTGTAACATTATCATTTCTCTTATAAACAGAAGTCATTACCATAACATAGTCATCAAACATCAACCATTCAAATACCATAACATAATCATCAAGCATCAACCATTCAACAGAAGTCAAACCATAACATAATCATCAACCATTACATATATGGATATACTTCATATTAACAATTACTACCAAAATATGATCAATAATAAAAACCCATGAACTATTCTAGTTAGCTTCTAGTTATGCATCATGAATATATACAAAACCAATTATAAACTAACCTAATCTATTCGATCATCCCAGCCCCTATCAAACCTTATGTCCACATTTGCATTGCTCAGAAACCTAAGCACCACCCTAATGTGGACCACCAGTCAGTGTACAGTTGCTTGCAGCCTTATTTCGGCTACATTCTCAAGTTCAATTTTAAAAATCAAACAAATTTCAAACCTTATGTGCACATGTTCATGTTAATAATGTTAACATAACTATGTCTTACTTGCAATATTCCGGCTACATTCTCAAGTTCAATTTTAAAAATCAAACAAATTTCAAACCTTATGTGCACATGTTCATGTTAATAATGTTAACATAACTATGTCTTACTTGCAACATGCTGATTTTCAATAATGGCTTGAACTCGCAACATGATCGGCTTAACGTGGTCATTGGAGATGAAGTAGGACGACGACAGCTGGAGGTTTGGTGGGGAGGGAGTGATTTGTTGCTTTTGGGGGAAGATTGGGGATGACAATTGTATTTAGGGTGAGGTTTGGGGTGAAATTACCTCACTGCCCTTACTACTATTATTAAAGTAAATGGCCATGTACCAGATGTTAACATCAGGAACTCAATTGTTGCGATTGAGCAACGTTGGTGACTTGATTGTTAAATAAGAAAAGAAGGGGCTCAACGTGCAACCCAGTGTCAACCTTAGTGTCACGGCCCCAGACCCGGTTTGACCCGTTTCAGGAGCCGCGGGACAGAAAATCCCGTGGTATTTATTTAACAGCGGAAGTTTTCTTCAGGATCTTTTTAAAACTGAAATTTCCAGATTATTTTATTTCACAACTCGGGATAAAACCCCGGTAATTTACAATCATATGATTTCACAGAGAAATCTTTATTTTTGCAAAACATGTTTCTTTATTTTATATTGAGCCACTTCCTTAAGCTGGTAGTGCTTCACGACACTTTTCCTGGATCACAGTAGATCACCTGAAACATGTTTGAAAAAGGTTTTGTCAGCGGGAAATACTGGTGAATCATTCTTTTTAATAAAACGACTAGTTTTTTATAATTTACAGTATTAAGAGCGATTACAATGTTTCCTGATATCAACCAACTACCCACAGTATTTGTCACTCGACTCGTTTCTGTGACTATGGTCAGATCACCCATTGGCTAACTCGTTGTCCAATGGTGATGGGAACAAGTAATGTATACAAAACCCCACATACTGGCTCTAATTTGGTGACTACAAAGACTTAATCCCTGTAATTATAACTTTGAAAATAAACATGCTTTTGTAAACAAATTTGATAAAAAGAGAATGACTCACATTGCAGATTTAATTGAGCAGAGCCTAACCTACTGATTAGCCTTTTAACCTAAATTTAATAACATGCACACGAACTCGGTTAGTAACTAATACAGCATTTACGATAACTCACGAGATTAAAACCCTCACAACGAATGACAAAGTGCAATACTTAAACATCCATCATATTAACGACGAATGACAAAGCATAAACCCCAAAGTGGGCAGCACTTAAACATCCATTGGATAGTTTAATCGATCGGACATTGAATCGTAGCAGCGATCGAGTTAATACCCGGTATCGGAGCAGCGCCTCGCTAATTATAATTGAATTTTCGACTTCAGAGTATTAAAATTTCGTTTTTGAAAGTTTGTTTCGACATCAACAGACTGTGCATGCAACAAGCTATTTATAGGTGAAATAAGGACCTTACGCGGCCCGCGTAAATCCTTAGGCAAACCTTACGCGGCCCGCGTGGCCGCCCAGTCTACGAGTAGGGTTGACTAGTCATACGTAGATGTACCAGATGGGCGACATGTAGCACGGTTACGCTTATCCGGTCAAACCCAATGTTGACGCGGCCCGCGTAAGACATGCCTTGTCTCTTACGCGGCCCGCCTGAAACCTATTATTCTTGATTTTCTTGATTTTTGATGTAGGGTAAGGTTTCAGGGGTCCGGGTTTTTCACTTACGGGTATTTTTTGGACAATTTTTGAGTATCCTTACATCCTCCCCACCTTATTTAAAATCTCGTCCTCGAGATTCACGGGAATAAGTGAGGATACTTTCGCTTCATTTCCGATTCCAGCTCCCAAGTGTATTCAGGTCCTCTCTTTGAATCCCACTTGACCTTGACTAGCACTAACCGTTTGTGCTTGAGAAACTTCACCTTTTTGTCTTCTATTTGAAGAGGTTTCTCAACAAATTTTAGTTTTTCGTTTACCTCTATATCTTGGAGAGGTACTACCAGAGATTCATCTGATAGGCATTTCTTGAGGTTGGATATATGAAATACATCATGTACTCCAGCTAACTCTTCTGGTAGTTGTAAACGATAAGCAACTGGTCCTATACGTTGGATCACTGAAAATGGTCCTACGTATCTTGGACTTAGCTTTCCTTTCTTACCGAATCGAATTACTCCTTTCCAAGGAGAAACTTTCAATAGTACTTTGTCTCCAACTTGAAACTCCAACGGCTTCCGTCTATTGTCTGCATAACTTTTCTGGCGATCTCGAGCAGTCTTTAATCTTTCCTTGATTTGAGTAATCTTGTCGGTCGTTTCTTGCACTATTTCAGGTCCTGACAATTGACTTTCTCCTATTTCTGCCCAACAAACTGGAGTTCTGCACTTTATTCCATACAGTGCCTCGAATGGAGCAGTTTCAATACTAGAATGATAACTATTTGTTAGGCCCTAAAGTGTGAGACTGACGCATCAAATTAATACAATGAGCTATGGTTATGAACTGGGTCTTACCGGGTTAGTTTATGTTAGGTTGTGGACCTTTATAGGTCACTTGGGCCAAGCTTTAGGCCATGTGGGCCAAGCAGGCCCAAGGGGAGCCCATGTGGGAAGTGGGCTTGTCTATGTATATAAACAAGTTTTTAACTTGTTTTGAGGTTTGAACTTCTTAGAGCCTCATAGTTTCATAATTTCCTACAGAGAGTCAGAGAGAGGCGATTTGGTGGTGTTGGAACTTGTAACAGACGGTTTTGCTAATTCATAGTAATAGAATCGTGTGCAAGTTTAAAGGTTATTTCGGTGTTCTGGTTCCTTTTGTTTTTATTTTTTGAATCACCCATTGATTGGATTCCGCACAATCAATTGGGTTGTTTGATATCATTGAAAGATCCGGTTTACGGGACTTACAAGTGGTATCAGAGCCTTTAGAACCTGTTCTAGGCTCGGTTTGATATCAAATATTCAAGATTTGGAATTTTTGTTCATCGCGTTCTTCGTGTTCTTGGTCGTGTTCATCGAATTTTTATGAAAAATCAATATATTTTGGTGTGTCAAATTTTTGTGAAACTGTTAAAAGATATTGAACGATTTTTTCTTTTTAAAAGGAATATTGTTTTTGTTTTAAAAAGGATTTGACTTTCCAAAAATTTTGGAATTTCTGTTTTGGTTATATATCTATCGAGAGGTCCAGTCGCAAACATCAAAAGGGTCTCGAGTCATCAACAATTCAGTCTCGAGTCAACAGGTGTCTCCACTTTTTCAGGAAGTATCGCCACCATGGTTCTCAAGTCGCAATCTCAAAAGGAAGGTCTCGAGTGGATTAGTCGCAATCACGGTCTCGACTCTTCACGGTTTCAAAGTCTCGAGTCGCAACCTCGGTTCCGAGTCGCAACCGAGATCTCGAGTCATCACTTTCTGTTCTCGAGTCGCAATCAGCATAGATTTCGAGTTGTAGGTTCTTTGAGTCGCAACCTCCGCAGTCGCAATCACGAGTTCTCGAGTCGCAACCCCTGTCTCGAGTTGTCTTCACAGCAGTCTCGAGTCGCAACCTACATTCAACATCGTCATACTTCATCTCCATCCATCATTATCATCGGAACACTGATCACCGGGAACCTGCAACTCCATCTCCGGTCACCATCTCCGTCGACAACAGTTCTCCACTGTTACCACCTCCACCATCTTCTTCGATCTCCGACGACCACTATCCATATTTGAGTCGCAACCATTGTTTCGACAACGGTTCCGAGTCCGTGACGTTTTCGAAACACAAACATCACCTCCAGGTCACCTCTATCTCACCATTAACTTCTCCGGTTGTCGTCATCATCTTCGCCGGAGCACCACACCCTAACCACCTGCAACAACGGACGTCATTTGCGTTTAAATATTAGGGTTTTGGTAAGGGATAAACATAGAAGAAGGTGAAATACAGTTCTTTTGTGACGAACGAGGTGTCGGGAAAGCTTTGTGGGATTTATATGAGTTGACATTTAGTATTCTAATCTCACCGTCATTGTCACATGATATTATAATAATTATAATAAGCAATCATTTAGTAATCATTAATTTCTATAATAATAATAATAATAAATAGTTTTCTTATATATTAATTAAATAATAATAATAGTTTGTTTCATATTCTAATTAAAATAAGAAAATAAAATTAAAAAAGGGGGTTTGGTTTGTTTGGCTTGTGATAACGGTTTTGACATATTTTTGAGGTGCGGTTTAGAAAACGGGTTCAGTCAATCGCGTGCAAGGGGTTTGAGTTAGCGAGTACACGGGTTCTCGCTTTGGGCTTGTGTTGAGGAAATAGTCAAAAGCACACATTTTCAGGGGGTCACACTTTCTGAGATCACATTTTTGGGGATCACATCTTAAAAAATGTCTTCTAAGAGAGAGGTGCTTGAGCAAGAACTCGAAGGATTCAGATACTCATATGGTGAATCTATAGAAGCTCTTATAGGCCGGTTTGCCGAACTACTCTCTAAAATGGAGAAGGCAGAGATGGTGGTGTCTACTCACATGAGCAATAGAAAGCTTCTGGATGTTATAAAAGGGATTCCAGATCAGGCGAACTGTAGTTGGTTTACCAATGTTAATCAGATAATATTGACAACCGATTGTTACAAAATGAAGCCGGATGAGCTGATCTCAATCATCAAATCATATGACAATGCTGACAAACAGTCTACTCAAGGCAACACATCTGCTGCAGTTTGCTCATCCACACAAAATTCAGCATTTATGTTTAACAAACCCCTGGCTCAAGGAATTACTAAAGAACGTGAAGAGATACTTTCTGTCTTTTGCACTCCTGAATGTAGAGAAAGGGTTGAGGCATATCATTTACACAACGCTGAGCTAATACAAAATTATCAAGAAATAAAAAATAAAAATTTTACTTTATCGAAAAATGAAAAACTTTATAAAGAAAAGATTGAAGCTCAGCGAAAAGACATCGTCAAACTCAAGGATGATGTAAGTGTGAAATCATCTCAACTCTTATATGTTCAGGAGAAACTGTGCGCTGTGACTAAGGAACTGGAAGACATCCGAGACAGATATCAAATTAATGAGCTTAATATTAAGAAATTTGATTCTTCCAGTAAATTAGTCAAAAACTTGTGTAATCAACAGCTCGCGTACAAGGAAAACAAAGGGAGTGGTTTGGGTTTCAATCAAGTTCCTCCTCCATATAATGACAACTACACATATTTACCCATGACTGAGGAGGAATTGATGAATGAGAACAAGATGGCTTACGGTCCTAAAACTGATAAGTCATCAATCAACAGCAGACCTGTTGATAAAGGAGCGACTCCTTCGGTAAATCTTGTTTCAAAGGGTACTTTTGATCCTGATGCTTCGTCTTCCCCTGCAGATGAAGTTAAAGTTGAAGGTGTCGTTGAAGACGAACAAGCGTCAAGTTCTCATGTGTGTGACATTTTTGGCTCATTTTTACAATCTATGATGAAGAATGTCAGGCCTGATGGTTTGGGCGAAAATGTTGATGTTTGTGTAAGAGAGACTGAATTGGCAAATGAAACGAATGAGCCGGCTGAACCATCTGATTCCAAACGCGAATCACCTGAAGCAGCTGATTCTGAGAAATTGGAATCAGTTGATTCTAGTGAATTCAGCTCAAGGATGTCATGTGCAGAACCGTTTTGTGCTGAAAATTCGTCAAATGTGTCAGCTGAAGTTTCTGCTAAAGTTTCTGGTATTTCATACAACAAACCAGAACTCTCCGATTCTGTCAAAGCTGATGACATAAAGGATGAAGAGAAGACTAATGTGAACAAGGCTCCAAGTGCACAAGCTGAACAATCTGAACCTTCGGTTAGTGATGAAAAGGTTCAGATCAGGCAACAAGATCCGAAGCGAGCAAGTAAAGGACGCGGAAAGAAGAAGCCTAAACATCGACAAGCAGGTTCTCCACAGTCCTCAATGGGCAGCAATAGTCCTCAAAAGGCCCGTGTTGTGAAAAATACCTTTGTTAAGCCAGTCAGTAATGGGAAATGTGAAAAATATGCATTTGACTGTACTAACAAAGCTTTCGGAAAGACTGGTGAGATTTCTGAACAAGACTTGCAGTCTCATCAAAACAAGAAGAATCAAAAGAAATCTCCACCACAGAAGGCCCCGGCAAACGACAAGTATAGGCATCCAAATTCATCTTCGTCTGCTGGAAATGTGCAACAAAAACAAGCACAGAAAGGACCGGTTCATCCTTCAGGGCCTGCAAGAGCTACACAAGCTGATCAGAATGCCTTCTACGTGAAGAGACAAACATGCTTCAATTGTGGCATTGCTGGTCACATTGCAAGAAACTGCACATATCATTCCCATGAACCGTATTATGCTCAAAATCAGAGGGTTACACCAAAGGATAAATACCATTCTAAGCCAATGAAGGTATCTTCACCTAAGGCAATGAAGAATGTGAATCCCAAGGTTAAACCTTCTGATGGGGATTGGAACGCTGCTAAAAACAAACGCAAGGCTGTTCAAGAACAAAAACGTTTTTCTAAAACTAACAAGCCTGAATCAGCTAAAGTTGCTCAACCGAAGGCAACAAACACGTTTGTTAAACCGAAACAGATTTGGAAACCCAAATCCAAAGCAGCAAAGTCTCCAATCCTTGAAATTAAAGGGGACTTATGTTTAAAGGAAGTGTCTTATTTTGATGCTTCAGGAAATCCCAGGACCACGATGGCCTGGGTACCCATGTCTTACTAATCTCCTTACCTTTCAGGAACAACCAAGGAGGAGCTGTTGACAATCTCTGGAATGTTGATAGCGGTTGTTCCAGAGATAAAAACGGGTAACATTTCACTGTTGCAAAAAGTTCAATTTTTTTTACAGATGATATGTTTCCTTTGGAGGAGATTAGAGAAGTAAGAAATGATCAGCAAAAGGTACCGTTTAAATTCAGTACTTTGATTTGAATTTGATTAGTCTTCAATCTGATGACAGAACGGTTAAGCAAAAATATTTTTTTTCTTAGTTTATACTTTGTATATAAATTGTCCTTTCTCTAGTAAATGGTAAATTTGCGCAAAAATACAAGATTTATGCACAAATTTAGGGGGGGAGAGGAACATATAGATAGATATAGAGTTTGCTGTAAATATGTATTGTTTTAGGGGGAGAAAATGAGAAAAATACAAAAACATTAGAAAAATGAAAAAGCCAAAAAGAAAGATTGCATGATATGGGAAGTGAAATAAATGTTCGTGTTAAAGGGTTTTGACTAACACATGTAAGGTGCCATAGCTGAAAAGACTAGGATCTACTGCGATATGTCGATAGGCTTGACGCTCAACATGATAAAAGATACTAAGTGATATAAACATAATGAACTATGTACTATGTGGGTAACATACCAACGGCGTATGATTTTATGGTCTTAAATCTTGCGTTGATAGATAGCCAACATCTGAGGTTTCGGGTCTTTATATTGTTGAATCATCCGGGGATATCTTGGCTGTCCTTCTGTTCAGAACTAAAATTGTACATGAACCCAGGAAAGAAAGTCACTTGGAATTAGCTCATTTCTATTTGAATGTCAGTATGTTGTCCCGATACACACAATTTTGATCTGATTCTGAAATCTTCTCTGAAAAAAGTCGTGTACCTCCTCTGCTGCATCCAGATATATGCTGACCTGGAGGTGCTAGGCAACGACAGCTTCTGCTGCATCTAGATACATGCTGACCTAGCTGTACGTTGTCGCGCTATAGATCTAATACACCCGAAAGAGGCCCTCTAGTGCCCAAAAGAAACCCGTGAAACCTATATCAAATTGAGAAAAACTCATTTGATCTGTATATTATACCATCTCTGCTTAAGATCTATTCTGTTCTTTTCTCAATCTATTCCCAGTTAAGATTTCAGAAATCTGGATTGGACTTGTGAAATATGTGGTAGGGAAGATACTTGCATGATAGAGTGTGTTGTTTATATTTCCAGGATTTGATTAGTATTTATTTGGGTGTTCATTGTTAAAGAAATCAAAACATGATAAAACAGATTATATGCAGACCTAGACACAGTCAGGATATCTTAAAGGATGACATCAGTATACTCACCTGCTACGATGAATCGTTGTGCTTACCTTGATCACGGGGGTATGCCTTGGAATGGGACACACGGGTATAATAGTATAATATTACCTAAAGCATATCACGAAGTTGAAAAATTGAAAGTTGAGCGTTAAAGTTTAAGTGGACAAACATATTGGCAATTGCATAGACCAGTTTGATTAGGCTCGTACTGAAAAGTGTTCCTTAGTCTGCCTGAGAACGAATTTTGATCCCATTGCAATTGTAATTGTATATTATGGTAGTTGTTTATATTTTGAGTTTTTATTTGTTTTTAGTTCTCAATATTAAAAAAAATTGAAAAAATTGAAAAATTCAAAAATACAAAAATAGTGTCTTGCTTTTCTTTAAAACCAAAAATCCAAAAATAGAGTGTTTATTTGTTTTCTTAAAAATTAAAAATATAACCGTTCTTGAAGATTTGACTGATCATCAAAAGTTAAAAGAACTTAAATTGTGAAATCCGAGTACAAGTACTTGGATGTACCTGGTGTTCATATGGTACTCTCCCTGTTGCATAAGAAATGTTTGCTTATGAGTTTGTGAGTATGTGCAGAACTTGATTTCAATCAAGAACAGGGGTTGATGAAGACTAAGATGCTGTTAGTTGCTGAAGAAGCCTGAAGCAGCACAACAACAAGATGTATCTGAGTCAGAAGAACCGGATACGAAACGCCATCTGACAATGAAAGTACATTTGAAGAAGTACCTGTGAACTTGCTTGAAAGACAAAGATTGAAGAAGAAAAGAGCTGCTGAGAATCCTCCTCTCACATTCTTTTTAACAAAGACTTTCAAGCAAATGCTGATCGAGATCCTGATATGAGGCTAACCACAAGAGCTGAAGAAAGAGACCCAGTGCTGAGAGTTCAGAAGTCAAGAACTTCCACAACATCTGCAGCATAGAGACAACCATAGACTTCGTTGAAGACGTTGCTGAATTCATGGTATGAAGACAATTTGATGGCATCAGTCTAGGGGGAGATTGTTAGGCCCTAAAGTGTGAGACTGACGCATCAAATTAATACAATGAGCTATGGTTATGAACTGGGTCTTACCGGGTTAGTTTATGTTAGGTTGTGGACCTTTATAGGTCACTTGGGCCAAGCTTTAGGCCATGTGGGCCAAGCAGGCCCAAGGGGAGCCCATGTGGGAAGTGGGCTTGTCTATGTATATAAACAAGTTTTTAACTTGTTTTGAGGTTTGAACTTCTTAGAGCCTCATAGTTTCATAATTTCCTACAGAGAGTCAGAGAGAGGCGATTTGGTGGTGTTGGAACTTGTACCAGACGGTTTTGCTAATTCATAGTAATAGAATCGTGTGCAAGTTTAAAGGTTATTTCGGTGTTCTGGTTCCTTTTGTTTTTATTTTTTGAATCACCCATTGATTGGATTCCGCACAATCAATTGGGTTGTTTGATATCATTGAAAGATCCGGTTTACGGGACTTACACTATTGTTATAGGAGAATTCAATTAATGGTAAGTGATCATCCCAGTTTCCACCAAAATCTATTACACATGCTCTGAGCATGTCTTCTAGAGTTTGGATTGTCCTTTCACTTTGTCCGTCTGTCTGAGGATGATATGCCGTGCTTAAATTTAATCGAGTTCCCATTGCTTCTTGAAAACTTTTCCAGAAGTGGGAAGTGAAACGACTATCCCTATCTGATACAATGGAGAGTGGAACTCCATGTAAGGATACAACTTCATCTACATACAACTTTGCCAATCTTTCCATGCTAAAAGTTTCTTTCATAGGTAGAAAATGAGCTGATTTGGTTAATCGATCCACAATTACCCAAATCGTGTCATTACCCTTTCTGGTTTTGGGTAACTTAGTAACAAAATCCATTGTTATGAGTTCCCATTTCCATACAGGCATTTCTAATTGTTGTAGTAGACCTGAAGGTTTCTGATGTTCTACCTTAACTTGTGAACAAGTAAGACACTTAGAAACATATCTAGCTATATCCTTTTTCATTCCTATCCACCAGAAATTATTTCTTAAATCTTGGTACATTTTATTGTTTCCAGGATGCATAGTATACCTAGATTTATGAGCTTCTTCTAAAATCTTATTTCTTAATTCTCCCTGCTTAGGTACCCAAATTCTTTTCTTATGGAATCTCCAAATTCCATCATTTCCTTGCTCTAATTCTTTTATTCGTCCCTTCATTCCTTCAGCAGCATCCTCTATTGCTGTTTCTTGAACATTCTTCAGTTGTTTCATTAAATCTAATTGTAGATTTAATCTAAGAGCACGAACCCGTCGTTGTTTCTCATGATATTTATGACTTAAAGCATCTGCAACTACATTTGCCTTTCCTTCGTGATACTGAATATCACAGTCGTAGTCACTTAGTATTTCCATCCATCTTCTTTGCCTCATGTTTAACTCTTTTTGCCCAAATATATATCTTAAACTTTTGTGATCAGTATAGACAGTAAATTTACCTCCGTACAGATAATGTCTCCAAATCTTAAGGGCAAAAATTATGGCGCCTAACTCTAAGTCATGAGTTGTATAGTTTTCTTCGTGCTTTTTCAACTGTCTTGAAGCATATGCAATTACCTTCTTGCGTTGCATTAGCACACATCCAAATCCTAATTTTGAAGCATCACAATATACTTCAAAATCTTCAGTCCCTTCTGGCAAAGCTAGGATTGGGGCATTTGTTAACTTCTGCTTTAGAATCCTAAAAGCTTCTTCTTGCTTAGGTCCCCATTCAAACTTAACTGCTTTACAGGTTAGCTTAGTTAATGGTACAGCTATCTTGGAAAAATCCTTAATAAACCGTCTATAGTATCCAGCTAAACCTATAAAACTTCTAATTTCCATTGCGGATTGTGGAACCTTCCATTTGGTAATTGCCTCTATCTTAGCAGGATCTACATGAATACCTTCGTGATTTACCATGTGTCCTAGGAATTGCACTTCTTACAGCCAAAATTCACACTTCAAAAATTTGGCGTAAAGCTTTTGTTTTCTTAACAAAGTTAAGAGTGCATGCAAGTGCTGACAGTGATCATCCTGAATTTTGGAATAAATAAGTATATCGTCGATAAAAACAATTACAAATTTATCCAAGTACGGTTTACAGATTCTATTCATCATGTCCATGAATGCAGCAGGTGCATTTGTTAACCCAAAGGGCATGACTGTAAACTCGTAATGACCATACCTAGTTCTGAAAGCAGTTTTAGGTATGTCTTCTTCTTGTACCTTTAATTGATGGTATCCGGAGCGTAAGTCAATCTTAGAAAAATATCTAGTTCCTTGAAGTTGATCAAAAAGATCATCAATCCTAGGTAATGGGTATCGATTCTTAATTGTAACCTTATTCAATTCTCTATAATCAATACACATTCTCATCGAACCATCCTTTTTCTTTACAAACAACACCGGTGCTCCCCATGGGGATGAACTAGGCTGTATGAAACCTTTACTTAGTAATTCATCTAATTGCTTTTTCAGTTCTAACATTTCTGTAGGTGCTAACCGATAAGGTGCTTTGGCTATCGGTGTAGTTCCTGGAATTAGATGAATTCTAAATTCTACTTCCCTATCTGGTGGTAATCCTGGCAAATCTTCTGGGAATACCTCTGGGTATTCTGAAACTACAGGAATCTCCTTAAGATCTTTACCCTTAGTACTAATGATTACTGAAATCATATATACTATTCCTTGCTTTCGTTCATAACTAGCAACTTTCATTACTGATATGAACTTCATGGGTTTACGTGGCTTATCTCCTGTAATCATGATTATTTCCCCAGTAGGTGCTTGAATCTCTATAGAATTCTTATCACAATGGATTCGAGCATGGTTGGCTGCTAACCAATCCATTCCTAACACAACATCGAACCCAGCTAGATTCATTGGTAATAGGTTTGCATGAAATTTATGACCTAAAAGTTCTATATTTTCTTTTTGCAAAACCTTATTTATACTAACTGAATTCCCATCTGCCGTTTCAACTGTAAAAATTTGCCTAAGGTTGGTTAAAGGTAAATTAAGAGCTTGGCAGAATGAAGTATTTATAAAATTTTGATTTGCACCAGAGTCAAATAATACTTTCGCGTAAATGTTGTGAACTAAGAACGTACCAGCTATCACATCTGGAATGAGTTCTGCCTCCTGAGTAGTTAATTGGAAAGCACGAACATTCTTCTTTGTAGTTACATCAGCTGGTTTAGCTTTGTTGTCTGCTGGTTTAATCAATTTAGGGCATTCTGGCTTAAAATGTCCTGTTTCTCCACAGTTAAAGCAGATTCTTGTTTTCTTTCTGCAGTCACTTCGCGATGTCCTATGGCTTTGCAAAAGTTGCAAATTACATTACATCTTCCATAATGTTTCTTTCGGCATTTCTTGCAGAATGGCGAAGTTGAAGATTGCCCTGTTCCTCTTTTCTTGAAACTGCTGTTATTACCCGTACGAAATCCTTGGGTAATTTTCTGAGCCAGTTCCTTCTTCCTGTTTTCATCTCTTGTGCGTACTAGTTCGTCAGTAAGGGTGTTAGCTAATTCTACCGCATCGTCAATAGTATGAGGTCTCGCAGCTTTAACGATATTACGGATTTCGCTAATTAATCCCCAAATATAGCGAGAAATGAGTACCGGTTCTGGCGAAGCCAGTGTTGGTACCACTCTAGCATATTCAAAGAATGTCGAGGTATAACTGCGACAATCTACACCCATCATACGATGATTTAGAAATTTATTTGCGATTTGATCTTTTTCATATTCGGGACATAATTTTCTTTCTACGAGACTCTTAAATTCTTCCCAGTTCATGGCATAGGCCATATTTCTTCCTTTGGCTTGAAGAACTGTATTCCACCATTCTAGCGCCCCTTCTTTGAAAAGATTTGACGCGTACATGACCTGGTCGTCCTTGTCACATTTACTTATTATAATCACTGCCTCGGTTTTCTCTAACCAACGCAGTGCCGCAGTCGCTCCTTCATTGCCTGCAAATTCAGCTGGTTTACAAGCAAGAAATTCTTTGAAAGTGCAACCAGGTGTTGCAGCTTTCATTTTCTTAGGGAGCAGAGCTTGCCGTGGTTCATTATCATTATTAGTATGATTACCGCCTCCGTTTATGCTATTACTGAAGTTATCTTTAGAAATGCGTTTGCTAGGAATGATTTGTTGAGGTTCAGCAGGTTTCTGAGCAGCAGCAAGTATTGCTGGAATAGCATTGGCTATCCCTTGAGCAACGATATTTTCTATATCTTGCCTAGTCATATATTGATCCCCCGGATGTTGCTCAGATTGATTAGCCTCATTTACTGGTTCATTATTAGCGTTTTCCATCTGATAATTAATATATATAATTTATTAGTATCTAATAATTGTAAACAAAACAATTATACAATTTTCACAATACACATATAACCAAAAATATCGATTTCTCGATTCCATTTTTTTATATATATTATGCATCATTACATGCCTTTATCTTACAAAGTTTTATTTTATAGTTATTTTACAGACGATATTCTACTTATTTTTTTTTCAACCACCGTCTCATATTCTTACATCACACTATCCTTCGTCATTTGGTATTTTAGTAACGGCGTTCCCTCTCGTCGTACTTCCAGGAGATCTGTTCTCCTACTTCCTTGATCCTATTTTCTGCATCCACCAATTCCCCGCCAAAGTGGTGGAGTTCAGCTAAATTCTCATTGCTCATCGGTGGGTTTGGTATAGGTTCCGGGTCGAACTGAGGAAGAAAGGAATAAGGACTGTTAAGCAGATTTTGGAACTGCCAGTCATTAGTCCACCACTCGTCCATTCCTAAAGGTTGGGAGTGGATTGGAGGGTCTGGAATAGCTGGTTCCAAGTTCATTGGTAATTGTGTTTCAACAGGATAAGGGTATAGATTATTATTAATAGATCTGACGACATCACAGCTCGCCAATGCTTGATCTAATTCCTCCTGAATGGGTAACTCCTCAATCTGTCTAGAACTTTCCCCAATTTCCCTCTGGGTTTGCCTAGAACCTTCTCTAATCTCCATTTCCATCTGCCTAGAAATTTCTTCGAACTCTATTTCCATTTTCCTAGAACCTTCCCTGACTTCAATTCCTTTTCCTTTATCTAAAGGATTTTCTATTTTGGGAAGTCTTTTGGCTGGTTTTTTCCTACGTACACGCCTCCCCCATACATATCTCTTTCTTTTCTGAGGTTTTGGCTTTTCCGGAGGTGAAGCATTGAATTCCATAGGTTCTTCTAGATCTGGTATTTATCTATTAAAATCTCTTGAAACATCTATTTTCACCGGATAGAGATTTAGATTTTGAAGGGCTTCAGACAAGTCGCTCATGCTGTTTTACATATATGCAAAATATACCAAAATAGCTAAGTTAAAATTTCATAACAAAATGTCGTAAATAACCTTTAAATATTATTTCATACCGTGTGACTATACAAAGAACAACTAATAATTAAAGCACACCATAATTTATTGTAAACTTATTTATTTTACTGGATAAGGTTTCTGGATTGTAGGTAATAAGGGTGCTAAAACTTGAGTCAGAATATTTAAAGATTTGCATTTACTGCTACAGTGGCTAGCATATAAAGATCTGCCCATTTTTCATCTAACTTGTCCTCCCATGGAGGGTTACTGCCTAGTTCTTGGGTTTTCTGATTAACTCTCCCTCCTTTGGATTTCTTTAGTTTATCTTGACTTTTCCTAATAATCAAACTTCTCTTATTAGGAGAAAGTGGTTCCTCATATTGTGCCTTACGGACAAATATTCCTTCATCAGGAATTACAGATTGATTTGAGAATTTTGTTTGGGATGAACTTCCCTTCTCATTTGATGACCTATCTAATTTAAGATAGATGTTCGAAAGCTTTTTCTTACCCATACTGTAATTAACAAATAATCAGTTAATAAACACATAATCATAGAATGAATATCAAGAAAATTAAGTAATTCTAAATACTTAATAGGCTTAAATCAGTGGCTCTGATACCACCTTTTTCTGTCACGGCCCCCGACCCGGTTTGACCCGTTTCAGGAGCCGCGGGACAGAAAATCCCGTGGTATTTATTTAACAGCGGAAGTTTTCTTCAGGATCTTTTTAAAACTGAAATTTCCCGATTATTTTATTTCACAACTCGGGATAAAACCCCGGTAATTTACAATCATATGATTTCACGGAGAAATCTTTATTTTTACAAAACATGTTTCTTTATTTTATATTGAGCCACTTCCTTAAGCTGGTAGTGCTTCACAGCACTTTTCCTGGATCACAGTAGATCACCTGAAACATGTTTGAAAAAGGTTTTGTCAGCGGGAAATACTGGTGAATCATTCTTTTTAATAAAACGACTCGTTTGTTATAATTTACAGTATTAAGAGCGATTACAATGTTTCCTGATATCAACCAACTACCCACAGTATTTGTCACTCGACTCGTTTCTGTGACTATGGTCAGATCACCCATTGGCTAACTCGTTGTCCAATGGTGACGGGAACAAGTAATGTATACAAAACCTCACATACTGGCTGTAATTTGGTGACTACAAAGACTTAATCCCTGTAATTATAACTTTGAAAATAAACATGCTTTTGTAAACAAATTTGATAAAAAGAGAATGACTCACATTGCAGATTTAATTGAGCAGAGCCTAGCCTACTGATTAGCCTTTTAACCTAAATTTAATAACATGCACACGAACTCGGTTAGTAACTAATACAGCATTTACGATAACTCACGAGATTAAAACCCTCACAACGAATGACAAAGTGCAATACTTAAACATCCATCATATTAACGACGAATGACAAAGCATAAACCCTAAAGTGGGCAGCACTTAAACATCCATTGGATAGTTTAATCGATCGGACATTGAATCGTAGCAGCGATCGAGTTAATACCCGGTATCGGAGCAGCGCCTCGCTAATTATAATTGAATTTTCGACTTCAGAGTATTAAAACTTCGTTTTTGAAAGTTTGTTTCGACATCAATAGACTGTGCATGCAACAAGCTATTTATAGGTGAAATAAGGACCTTACGCGGCCCGTGTAAATCCTTAGGGAAACCTTACGCGGCCCGCGTGGCCGCCCAGTCTATGAGTAGGGTTGACTAGTCATATGTAGATGTACCAGATGGGCGACATGTGGCACGGTTACGCTTATCCGGTCAAACCCAATGTTGACGCGGCCCGCGTAACACATGCCTTGTCTCTTACGCGGCCTGCCTGAAACCTATTATTCTTGATTTTTGATGTAGGGTAAGGTTTCAGGGGTCCGGGTTTTTCACTTACGGGTATTTTTAGGACAATTTTTGAGAATCTTTACACTTAGGGATTAAAATTGTAGTTTATTCAAAAAAAGAAATAAATTTATATTTAAAAAAAGGAGGGGTGGGGGGGAGGTTAACTGTTGGAAAAAAGGAGGGGAAAGGGCACACACACTAGGATCAAGCTTGGGACCTCCAACTTTATAAGCGATCCACTTAAAAACTAGGTTGTGCATTTTATTTAATACTCAACCCGTTTCAGCACTTTAATATATAATAAAACTAAACTTGGGTGGCTGGTACTATATATATATGCCGACCACCAAGTTTAATTATATATATAACATTAGATTGACAACCATGATGACACATGCTAGAGTTTAATGATATTTTCATTGGGCTACATGATTGCATCGAAAACAAACTTGTGATAAACAAGCTGAGTCGAGTTCAAACTCGTTTAACCTCAAACTTGGTTTGTTCAGTTTAATTAACAGACACTTAGCTTAAGCTTGATTTGTTCCGAGCTCTTTGTCTAAAACTCAATAACTTGATCCGTGGATAAATTTCGGAGCTTCGCTTGGGCTCGACTTATTCATTATTAAATACAAATAATATATTCTTTAGGTATTATATATAGTATTTTATTAAAACTTTATATATAATAATAATTAATAAACTTATTATATTGATATAAATAATAGGTTTTATTAGATATTCAAGCCTAGCCAAATTCGATAGGTGAAACTCGAATTCGTTTACTAAATCTAGTTTTATTAAGATGATCTCGAGTGGCATTGTGCGGCTAGACTCGTCTATGTCCATAGATACGTATAGGAACAAATAATAAAACAAATCAAGGAATGATAACGTTGGGTTTTTCACTTCACGGACGTTGACATGGCCGAGAGGATAGGGAGGGGGGAGGGTGGGAGAAGGAGAGAGAGTTGGTTGTAGGTCCGTGTAGACCTACGGACTTTGAATGTGATTGTAGAGGGTGGATTGGGGAGAGAGGGGATTGTCCGCGAGGGAACCTCTGTGGTAGGTTTGACATGACGACGTCCTTAGCTTTACGATTGCAGTTGGTCTGGAATGATAAAGAGAGTACACACAATTATATTTTTCTTGAAGGGTCAAAATTTATTTTAACATATTATTTCATTTAAGATTTTCAAAAATTATATATTAATTGAGAGAATAAAAGCTAGGGAAATGGTTAGATCGTTCCTGCCGTCCACATCACATAAGTGAACTTTGCTGGCCATTTGCTAATTTGGTCTTTAAAGGTGGGCGAAGAAGAAACAAAACTAGTTAAGTTACAACAACTTGTCTCATGTAAAATAACTAAAACTGATCAAAAACGTTATAATTATAATAACAAAAGTATAAGTTGTATTGCACTTGTACCCGCTTATCATAAGCAATTGGCCTGTCTTTGCTTCGATCTTTTGACTTCTTTAACCACCCATGTGAACCTGTTCTTGCTTTGTGTAACTTCTTTGTAGACTTGCATGAACCCAAATGACTTGAAATGCTTAAGTATGATACCATAAAGATGAACCAAAAGAAAAAAAAGAGTGATGAAACTTTAGTTGAGAAGAGAAAGAACAAAGGACGCACGGCGTAATAGTAAAACACTAAATGATTTATACTTTCTTCCATTAATTTATATCTCTATCTCTAATTAGTTAGACAAAACCATTTTATCTTACGTATTTCAAAACTTATCCTACATATATCCTACATTTATCGAAATTTATCCTACACATATTAAAATTGTTTTTCACCAAAAATTAGGTTTGTTTAGAAAGAATATATACTTTATAAATCAGTTATTAGTTTAACTTAGTTAGCTAATTTAGAGGAATACAATTAATTAACAAAGTTTATAAATTTACTCATATGCCCTTACAATAACATTAAATAAACATACCAAATGCAGAATTTCTATTGGTTTAAACTTATTCTTTTTGTTCTTAGACAATATTTTCTTCTCATTTATACCCTCCACATGAATGACATTTTAAGATACCTAAAAGTCAAGAACTTTGTTTTAGTTCAATGCATAATGTACAACCTTAAATTAAAATGAGAGTAAATTAGTCTTTCAAGCAATTACACATACTCCCCTCATCTCAATTACACTATAACTCCCTCATCTTTAACCAAGTTATAGATAATTAGTTAATAGTTACGTTTTAACCCCTTTATAAAAAGTAGTTGCCCCATGATTTTTAAATGACCATAACTTTTCCGTACGTTAATATTTAAAAATAAAAATTACACCATAAAAACAAGCATTTTATTCTCTTTAATTTGAGTGTTGTATAACTATAGTGTTTTTTTTAATTAAAAAATTAATATGAAACGTGATTAACAATGTCTAGGAGTGAGTACCAACTGAATTGTTAACCAAAACCAAACCAATCCGAAAACAGACGAAACCAAACCAAAATCAACCAAAAACTGAATTAACTGAAACCCGAGTAACCGAAAATCTAATTAACCGAAAACCAGTTATCAGATTTTTTCTACCCACTTTTAACTTAAGTTAACCTCACCGAACTGAACCTTTCATATTATCATATACTTCTAGCCTTTATATTTATACCTTTCATATTATCATATATTTATACCTCTAGGTCATGTATTTTATATTTCCATTTCAGGTATTTATTATCCTACTTCATATACTTATACATCCATTTCATGTATTTTTACGTCAATTTCATGTATTTTTAAGCAAAGGTTTTAGCCAAGTATTGTTTTGGATATTAACCGAAATTAAAAGAACTAAAAAAAAGCGTCAATATAACCGAATACATCGAATTGATTAACCGAAAACTGACTGTTTAATAAAATAGACTACCGATAAGTTCGGGTTCTTCTTCGGTTGAGGATAATAGCCGAACCGACAGAACCATGCACACCACAATGAAATGGACTATCGATGACGTCGCTTATTATGACATATATCCACCACAATGATGCTACAATAAATATTACAGAAACAAGAAAACTATCAGAAACAAGTAGCGTAATGCAAATTGTCAACCCCGTCGCATCACGCCGACACCTTGCCAGTATATATAATTTATAAGTATACTACACTAATCATTTGTGACCCATTTACAACTTTGTTACAACATATTTAAAGTCCGTCAATCCATTTATAGTTTTATTACAGTTTACAAGTTCTTATAAGTTAGAGTGGGACTATATATGCAACCAATCTGAGTAAAATAGACAAATCCTTAGTTATTGTACATATACTAACCTTTCATTCAGTTCAAAGAAATGATATTCTTCTTGAACATTATCATCACCTACTTCACTAGCATCTTCAACTAGTTTATAATATAAACTCCTTTTGGCTTTGTGTAACACCCTGATTGAAGGCGGAAATATCGGGGCATCCTTGATAGATTGTTCAAAAGCACATGAAACTAAAATTTAAATATTTATTACTTGATTTGAATCATACAATACATCAAGAAAACAAGTAATACAAAATAATCCGTATTGAATTTATCTGAGTCCCGATAAGCTTTCTATGTGATTAGTAAATCTTGTAAGCATGTGGAAAATAATTGGTCAACTTCAAGAAGTTGATGAGCATACATAGGTTTGCAAAACTAGGTAAGTAAGTAAGTAGCATGTCAAGTTTATCTAAAACTATCTTTTAAAAAATAACACTTTGGAACAAATGATGTGTACAATCAAACCAAGTGACTAATTCAATTTGAAAACCAAAAGTCTGTATGTATGTTGTTTCAATATAATCTACTACACTTGCTTGATCGAAGTTAATCATTGTACTATGTATCTAACGTTAGCTCCTAAAGTATCTTTTAAGACAAGAAGTGTAAAAATAACAATATGACATAAGTAATTGAAAATTCTAAGTAACATGTTTCACCCAAATGTTTAAGATAAAGGGGCTATGTAATTCACCTGGGTTAGCAAGTTTGTTTAAGAAAAAAAGGGCTATGTAACTCACCTAGTCGTTTCAATTGCAATACCAATTCATTTTCCACAAAAGATTGTTTGAAACTTGTTGTCATGGAAATTGCAACAAAAATGGACGAGTGACATTTGATGAAGTATTATTCTTTTATATCTTTACTCAAGTAAATAAAATTTTACTTTCTTAGCTTGTAAAAATCTTTGAAACATATTTTCAAAATGTCATAAACTATATAAAATTTCATTTCTTTTATAAATTTTAAATAAAAACTTTAAAGATTTTAAATTGGATGTTTTTTAAATACCAATTTATAAATGTTTTCAACAAGTCAATACAAGACCAGAAGTACTGGATTCCAAAAGTGCTAGAATTCTTCTAGCAGTTTTGTGAATCCAACTGTTTTGTTTGTTTAGGCAATAGTTTCAATGTAACAGTGATTTAACTATTTGTCCACTAGTTTTGCAAATTGCTGACAATTACACTATTCAATAGGTTGTTTAGGGTCGCTTTCATGGTGACATCACCAACAATTCACTCCTCTATGTATAGTTATTCTCTATCAATGTAACAGTTAACACTTAGAGCCAAAAGGTAGAAGAATTAAGTGAGAGAGAGTTCACCTGGTGGGGGGGGGGGGGGGGGTACCTTGTATTATTTGATTGTATTACAACAGTTTGAATTTAATGAAATCATTCTGCAATCATTTCCAAATCTAGCTATGTTTATTATAGCTGTTTGATTGAGTTTCCATATTTGTTCAAAAGTTTTATAAAACACACACACACATACACTCAGATCCAACAATATTGTACATACTCACACTTAGGCTATAGGGTGTGGTCATGACCCTCATGACCACCATAACCCTCCACGTCAGTGCCATGTCACACACTTCTAATTCACCATCCAAAATCAATACCCTAAGGGTGTGGTCATGACCCAAACAACTATCCTCTTATTTATTTTAATATACCTTTGTCTAAAGAAAAATGAAATGATTTCTTGAAAAATGAAAATGAGGACCATGGTTGTCATGGTTTAATCCATGCAAACCATGGTGGATCATGCAAAAGGGATGTGTAGCCTTTCATTCATGTTCTTACGTGCCGAATCATATCCCAACCATTACCCACACCCTTTAGCCTTATACTATGTTTTAAGTTTAGGAGGTTATATCAAGGAATGCACTACTATAATGAATCACATGTATCATGTTTTTCACAAATTGTGTTTTCAACTTCAGAATATAATAAAGGACAACCCTGGTCTTGCATTTTAAGAAATCGTCTACAATCTCTTATATTTTTGTTTTTATGTGAATTCTTTGGTTTATGATCAATCGCTCTTTGTGAATGGATATATTATTTGTCTTAACAAATTTGTATTGAAAATAATTTACATGACCCGTCATACAACGTACGCCAAAAAACATAAGTATGTGTGGAATGCATGAACATTCCCACTAGTACTCTAAAATGTTAACTCAGTTTCATGTTATTTTGAAAATCATTTTCAAACAACATTTGAATTCTTACACTATTTTAAAGTGTCAGATTGTTTTTAATAAATAACGTAACATTAAAAAATAAATATGAAATAAAAAGTTAATTCAACAATCATGATTTTTACTAGTTGTCACAATATAACTTTTTTTTTTGTTAGGAAATTGAATTGTAAATTTTGGAAGCCATACTCATTTCATCATTCCATACAATAATATACATTCATGTGTAACTGACAAAACGTTTATGGTGGGAGTTATACATTCATGTGTAACCGCCAAAACGGTTATGGTGGGAGTTATGTATATGAGTATATCTGATTTTATAACACTCCCCCTCAGATATACATTACTATTCATTATACACAAATTAACAACATACGTCAGGATGATGTTAAATCGGTACTTCAGGACCTATGAGATAAACTGATACTGCTGGACCAGTTATGCTGCCTCGTTAAAAACCTTACTAAGAAAACCCAATGGGACAAAACTTAGTCAAGGAAAAGAGTACAGCGTGTATAATGCTCCCCCTCAATTTAACTAACGTCTTTCAATCTTCGAAGCCCGATCCTTTGCGATAAATACTCAAAACTGCTTCTAGGTAGTGATTTTGTGAAAAGGTCAGCTAGGTTTTCACTTGACTTGATCTGACGAATATCAATTTCTCCTTCTTTTTGTAGGTTATACGTTGAGAAGAACTTTGGTGAGATGTGCTTTGTTCTATCGCCTTTGATGTAGCCTTCTTTTATTTGAGCTATGCAGGCAGCGTTGTCTTCATAGATAATCACTGGGTCTTTCTTGATTTGTTCCAATCTGCATGCTTCTTGTATATGATTGATCATTGATCTCAACCACACGCATTCTCGACCAGCATCATACAATGCTATCAGTTCAGCATAATTTGATGATGTTGCTGTAAGTGTTTGCTTAGTCGATTTCCAAGAAATTGTTGTGCCACCATATGTGAATACATAGCCTGACTGAGATTTTGCTTTGTGAGGATCTGATAGATATCCGGCATCAGATACTCAAATTGTAGTCCGATACATAACCTGGCTAAACGGATGTGCTTTATCCATATTGAAACGTACTAACATCTTCTGGATGTAGTTTGATTGATGGACAAATGTGCCATTGCACAGATACTCAAATTGTAGTCCGATACATAATTTCGTCATACCAAGATCTTTCATTTCAAATTCCTTCTTTATCAACTAAGCAACTTTCTCTATCTCTTCAGGAGATCCGATGATGTTGATATCATCAACATAGACTGCTATTATAGTGAAATTTGAAAGTGTTCATTTTATAAAAACACATGGATTGATTATATCAGACTTGTATCCTTCTTTTTCGAGATATTCACTAAGTCGATTGTACCACATACGACCAGATTGTTTGAGACCATATAAAGATCTCTGGAGCTTTATAGAACACATATCTCGAGGTGTTGATTTTAATGCTTCAGGTAATTTTAATCCTTTAGGGATTTTCATGTAGATGTCATTTTCAAGTGTCCCGTATAAGTATGCGGTGACGACATCCATTAGTCTCATATGAAGTCCTTCAGAGATTGTGAGGTCGATTAGGAACCTAAGGGTTATCGCATCCACTACAGGGGAATACGTTTCCTCATAATCAACTCCTGGGATTTGGGAAAACCCTTGTACTACAAGTCGAGCCTTATATCGTACAATCTCATTCTTTTCATTTATCTTTATTACAAACACCCATTTATAACCTACTGGTTTGATGTCTATGGGCGTTCGGACTACAGGTCCGAAAACATGTCGCTTTTCGAGCGAATTTAATTCGGCATTTATGGCTTCTTGCCATCTTGGCCAATCATTTCTGTGCATGCACTCTTCTAAAGTTTTTGGTACGTAATCATTTTCATTGATTACATCCGTTGCTATAGCATATGCGAATATATCATCAACACGTGTTTTATTCCGGTTCCACATTGTACTATCTTGTACACAATTAATAGAGATCTCATTTTCATTCGGTACCGGTGTTTCTTCTGAAACTTCATTTTCCTCTGGATTCATAGTTGTCTCTTCTGGGACATTTACCTCTTCCGGGGTTTCACTTATAATCTTTTGTGAGTTTTCACCAACTGTGTTACTTTGCTCTTTTCGTTTCCATGGGTTTTTGTCTTTGGAACCGATTGGCCTCCCACACTTTCGTTGTATAGTAATCGCTTCTGGGATTACTTCAATTCGAGCATGTGCATTTGATGCTGGTACATGTGACTTTGTCACTCTATTCGTGTCTGTGAATGCATCTGGTAATTCATTCGCTATTCTTTGCAAATGTATAATCTTTTGGACTTCATATTCACATTGACCACTTTGGGGGTCGAGATTTGATAGCGATGATGCATTCCACGTTATTTCTTGTGTTATCAGTCTTTCTTTGTCCTTATCTCCCCCTAAGACTGGGAACATTGTTTCATCAAAATGACAGTCAGCATACCGTGCTGTAAACATGTCTCCCGTCATTGGTTCTAAGTATTTAATAATGGACGGGGAGTTAAAACCAATATAAATACCCAGTCTTATTTGGGGTCCCATTGTAGTACGTTGTGGTGGCGGTATTGGTACATATACCGCACAACCAAAAATTCTAAGGTGGGACAAACATGGTTCTCGTCCGAAGACCAGTTGCAATGGGGAGCATTTGTGATCAGCAGTTGGTCTCAATCTAATCAGTGCAGCGGCATGCAAAATAGCATGACCCCATGCAGAAGATGGTAATTTTCATCTCATTAAGAGTGGTCTAGCGATTATTTGTAATCGTTTAATAAGAGATTCAGCTAAACCGTTTTGTGTGTGAACATGAGGTACTGAATGTTCAACATTGATTCTAATTGACATACAATAGTCATTAAAAGCTTGAGATGTGAATTCTCCTGCATTATCCATCCGGATGTTTCTAATTTGATTATCGGGGAAATTGGCTCTCAATTGTATGATTTGAGCTAAAAGTCAGGCAAATGCTACATTTCGAGTAGCTAAAAGGCTCACATGCGACCACCTTGAGGATGCGTCTATTAAGACCAAGAAATAGCAGAATGGTCCACACGGAGGATGAATAGACCCACAAATATCCCCTTGGATTCTTTCTAAAAATGATGGGGGTTCATGTATCAATTTAGTTTGTGAGGGCCGAGTTATAAGTTTGCCCAGAGAGCATGCTGCACATAATAAGTCTTGTGGTAGCAAAACTTTTAGGTTTTTGAGAGGGTGCCCGGTTGCACTTTTTATTATTCATCTCATCATTATGCTACCAGGGTGACCTAGACGGTCATGCCATATATTGAATGTTTCTTTATCTAACAGCTTTTGGTTACTCACCATGTATGATTTGATAGGATTGATATTAGTAAAATATAACCCAGAGGATAAGGCTTCTAATTGTTCAACAATTGTTTCTTTGCCATTTTTGTTTGAAGTAATTTGAAGATATTCAATATTATTAAAGCTAAGTAAATTTCTTCTGGATTTACTAGAATATAATGCATTATCAATAATGAGTTGGGTACCCGAAGATAATGTTACGTGTGCTTTACCGGAGCCTTCGATAAGGTTACTGACACCAGATATAGTACTAATCGGTGTCTCTGCAGGAGACAACTCAGAGAAAAATCTCATATCTTTGAGAATAGTATTAGTACTACCGCTCTCTACCATACATTCATCACCAATAATAGCTATACTGGAGCTAACATACATATTTCTTCAGAAAATAAAAATAACTAAAAGTTAATGCAAATGAGTAAAATTAAACATTACAAGAGTTTCAAACCATGGTGATTGTATTGAATATTCTGGAAGAACAAGATTTGTTTACAATAAAGTAGTATATGTATAGATAAAAGAATAACTGTCAAGCAGTTATTTGGGGTGAGTTACAAGGAGATGTATTTTGTAAATCTGATTTATAACAAATAAAATATTTCTGAAGTTTTTTTTATTTATTATTATTATTTTTTAATGGCTAATTTTATTACCCTTAAATACTTACACCTCACAAGAATTGAACCTTGATCTCCCCCATAAAAGATGATTTCTCTTGACCAGTAGGCAATAGTCTAAGTGGCAAATATTTCATAAGTTGACATTGCTAACTCAAGCGTAAGTTTTAAATGATTCTGTTTGGATTTTTCCTTTTTTTTTTTTTTGACATCAAAACTTACCCAAAGTCACCTTTGACTTTGCACTAATCAAAAATCTAGTTTTAAGGTTTTCTGATTTTGACTCTCGGTCAAATCACAATTTAAAAAAAAACGTTTCGTTTTCTTTTTCTTTAAAAATCGTTTCTGGCCCTTCAGTGTTGCCATCAAAGAAAAAAAATACAATTTTCTTTGTTAAAATGTTTCTAACTTTCGACTGCTACCGTCAGTCACAAAGGAACAACATTGTTGTTTTGTTTTTATATTTTAAAATATTTCTGTTTTGACTACCCATCAAAATGCAAGGCAATTTTGACTTTACAAAAGTCAAATTCTTTAGCAACGATGATTCTGTTGAAGTCTTTTCAAAAAAATTCGAATGAATTTAGAATCTTAATCAATTCTTAATCTTCCTTTTTTTTTATAATAAAGATTCTGTTTGAAAACTTTCACAAACTTTCGAATCATTCTGCGAGTAACAGTGATCGGAAATTTGATCACAGTTTTTCGCGCCAAAACGGTTTAATACGAATCAAAGAAACAACACAAAAATTATAATGTGAAGGGGTTTTAGATAACCGATTTGTGTTGATTCTGTCCAAAGATGTTGACTAAAAATCGAATAACCTTCAATTGTTGTTGTTCTGAACGATGATTTAAAGATACGATTTTCCGGCGCCAAAATTCTTAAACATGGGCGAACAACTACAGTTTCACCGGAGTAACCCTACTGGTGATTTGAATCAAATAACTCCTTTGATTCTTTTCGTCCTTAACGTCTGAACAACAACAATCAAGTAAACCCTTGATTGATTCAATCAAAAATCCAAAATTTTCAAGTTTTATAAGAAACAGGGGATTCTTTATAAAATGTTTTCCGGCGACGGTTTGTATATCCCGTACAAATCTGTCCTTCTTTATAATCAAGAGTGATCAAATAAATCCTTTAATTACTTTGATTTCATTCGGAATCGTACGGTTCAGTTTCTGTAAGAACACTTCGAAGAACATGGATTGCAATACTTCAATCGGATATGTCCTCCGATTGTCGATTTAGTTTCAGGGATAATTAAAACGGGATAAATGATCATAACAGGGGTTCTCTTCTTCACAATCGATATCGAATCACTCACTCGGTATCTTTTCGGTTCTTCACTCTCATACCAATTTGTTGGAGATTGAGAGAGAGAGAGAGAGTTTTGTATGAAATATAAAATGCATTATAAAATCCAAATCGAAACAGATAACATATAACTATGTGCAACACATATTAGAGATTGTGATGATGCGTACCAGGATAAAGTGTGATTAACAGAGAATTGTACGAAAAAGCAAACCAAGTACGTATGCATCTCCGGTGAAGAACAAACGTTGCAGATGGCTTGTAAATCCCAGTGTAGAGGCCATCGTGCTGATAACGTGATAAGAAATTAATAGGAAATTGAATTGTAAATTTTGGAAGCCATACTCATTTCATCATTCCATACAATAATATACATTCATGTGTAACTGACAAAACGGTTATGGTGGGAGTTATGTATATGAGTATATCTGATTTTATAACAGTTATCAGTTTGATGACAGATTATTAGAATTTTCCGGTAATTTTCTTCGTTTATCATTCAATCAACTTTAGTGTGGTATGAAACATGAACTTTGAACCCTTTGTTAACTTTTATTATTTATATATACCCTCGTTTATGAAATATGTATATACTACCTTATTAAAGAAACTAGGTTTTATACTACTTTATTTTCTAGTAGTGTACTCTCGTTTTAATTGTATTTATGACTACGGAATCTTATTTCATATTTTGCATAAGGCACTTTCGTTGGGAAGAATGTATTTATGTTTTTGTAATGTTGCATGCAAATTATAAGATGAATATTAAAATTATATTTTAAGTATTTGTCCATATTTAAAAAGGGAGACTACATGACACCAAAGAAACACCATGACAAAAGCAACATTGCATCATTAATCACCACTAAAATATTAAATCTATCTTTATTGTATCAAATATGTGTTTAGATGGCATAAATGTAGGTATATAGTTATTTTGAAAAAGAAATATTGATATGAATTTTTACCATTAAGGAAAAGCTCAACAAGTGTATGTTTGATTGTTTACACATGGGTTAAGCCTTCTACTAAATCTGATACTATAAGATGGTAATGGATTTATTAGTGATTGATTGTGATGGAAGATTAATATAGTATTTTCACCTTTTATTTCCATAAAAATGTTGTCGTCGTAACGAATAGGCCACAAATGTCATACAGACATCACAAACCCCAACAACAACTATAAGGCGACAAAACAGACGTATCCGATGTTATGTATATGTATTATAATCATAAGCCATCTTTATCACTTTTTTAAATTAAACCAGTGACTCTTAAAAATTATTAAGCATTCGTTCAAACCGCCAATCTCAAACCCGTAAACCGCCAAACCGATAAAAACAACTTATTTACCCGAGCTAACTTGTTTAGTTTGTCGTTTTCCAAAACTGTAGTTAGCGCTGCGGGTTGGAAGTTACGTCAAACCTCCAGACCTAGAACACTTTGGTGTGAGTTGTGACAAAGAAATATCACTATAATTATTCTTTGTTCTTATTGAAAGTTATAATCACTACACATCCTAAACTACAAGGGTGTTATGGTAATTAAAGAGAAGAGTGGCGGTTACATAGCGGTTACAAAGTACGAGGACCAAAGTTAACAAGATGGAAGTTTGAAACTACCCTCACTAACCGAATGGGTGTGTCTCTACACACACACCATTTCGAATCAATACAAGGCAAACATCAAGGGACGCGACTGTTGATCATGCGGACGAGAATCAACACACCTCTTCAAGATCCAATCTCAACCACACATCCAAGAGACATGACTTTTCACGAAGAGACGCGTCTATTCACTCGTACCCGTAGGAAACTATAAATAGGGATAGTTAGATTCATTTGTACTTGTTCATTACATTCGAAATCAATTGTATATACTCTCAATTCGATATTGTATACATTCGGTTATTATTCAAGTTATTCAAGTTTGTTTATCACGTTCTAGAGATCAAAGATCCATTTTGGGGCCAACAATTGGTATCAGAGCGTCAGGCTCTAGGCGTGGGAATCGCAAGGCAACGAATCGGCGGGAAGTCATTCGCGATCAGGTTTCAATTTCGTTTTAATTCGCAAAAGTTTATTTCAGAATTTTATTTTCGGTTCTAGGATAATCGGTTGAACCGAAGGGTTGGTTAGGAATCTAGGGTTTGTTTGATTCCGGGGTTTAGTGCGAATTAGATTATTTGGTTGTTTGATTATTACACGATTAGGGTAATCGTGGGGTTTATGAGATCTATTGAAACCAAGAAAGTAAAAGTTTAGTAGAAGTGAAGATTGTTCGGCAAGAAGACATGTCAGGAACATCCGGACAAAATCCGATAATAATTCAAAAGGAAGGAAGTTCTCTTTCCCAGTTTCAGTGTCCGATTCTGAAACCAACAAACTATACGGTTTGGGCTATTCGTATCAAGACGATTCTTGAAGCGAATGCTTTGTGGGAAACGATTGAACCGGCAGAAAATGCAACGGTAGACACTAAGAAAGATAAGTCTGCAATTGCATATTTGTTTCAAGCAATACCAGAAGATGTTGTATTGCAAGTTGCAAGTTGTAAGACTGCAAAGGAAATTTGGGAAAATCTCAAGACTAGACATGTTGGTGTAGACCGTGTGCAAAAGGCGCGTTTACATACACTCATGTCAGAATTTGAGTTATTGCAAATGAAGGAAGATGACACAATAGACGAGTTCAGTGCAAAGATCAATAGTATTGTTACACGGGCAAGCGAGTACGGAAGGACGTTGAATCAATCCACTCTGGTACGAAAACTTCTAAACGCCGTGCCAGATAGATTTATTCAAATAGTTGCATCGATCGAGCAATACTCCGATCTAGACACAATGACGCTAGACGAAGCTATTGGAAGATTAAAAACTTATGAAGAAAGGTTAAAGTTGAAGAAAAAGGAAAGCCCCATGAACAATCTAGAAGAACTCCTGTATGCGGGTCATGGACAACATGTTGGAAATCATAGACGAGGGAGATTCCATCCGTCACGAGGCCAAGGGAGAGGCAATTATCAACGTAGGGGTGAAGGACACACCTCTTACGAGTCGGAAGGAACCGACAAACCACAAAGGGATGATAGCCAGCAAGAGACACCGACTATGAGAGATAAGTCAAAAATCACTTGCTACAGATGTGAGAAACTTGGGCACTATGCCTATGAATGCCCAACCAAGAAAACCAAAGAAAGTGAGACACTATTGGTTGAAATAGAAGAAGATGATGATGAACCGGCACTTCTGATGTGCCTAGACGCTGAAGAGAAATAGAAACGTGAAACTTGGTCGTGTGATACGATCAAGGGGAAGAACCGTGTGACGCGGAGATAACCTGTGAAAGGTATAACAAAACAGTCCAGTGAGTGGATCGGATCAAAGCGAAGAATCCGTGAGGGAAGCAATCAATGATGAAGAACCCATTGTGAGAGACAACCGTGAAGAAGATATTTAATCTGTGATAGACCAAGAAGAAGACGCGCGTATCCTGTGACTGGGTCAGAAGAAGAAATTGTTGTATGATACAACCGCAAGAGAAATCTAAGTGAGTTAGATTATCCAAATCTATGCGAGATGGATGCAAGTCATGTGATATGATAGTGGGCAAGTCAATCAAGACCGGTGGAGTTCGTGTTGAGACAACTACACAATAAAAGATTCGTGTGATACAAATCAAGTGCGGTCAAGACAAGTGTGAAGCAAAAATGTTCGTGTGAAGCAAGTTGGCGTGAAGCAAGTTCATGAGGAGCAAGGTTGGTGAATAAGAAGATCCGTGTGAAACGTCGGATACCGAGGAATTTCAAGAAGATCAAAGTTCGAGATCTGCAACTCAAGGATGTTCGTGATTAGGGGGGTGAATGAAAGTTATAATCACTACACATCCTAAACTACAAGGGTGTTATGGTAATTAAAGAGAAGAGTGGCGGTTACATAGCGGTTACAAAGTACGAGGACCAAAGTTAACAAGATGGAAGTTTGAAACTACCCTCACTAACCGAATGGGTGTGTCTCTACACACACACCATTTCGAATCAATACAAGGCAAACATCAAGGGACGCGACTGTTGATCATGCGGACGAGAATCAACACACCTCTTCAAGATCCAATCTCAACCACACATCCAAGAGACATGACTTTTCACGAAGAGACGCGTCTATTCACTCGTACCCGTAGGAAACTATAAATAGGGATAGTTAGATTCATTTGTACTTGTTCATTACATTCGAAATCAATTGTATATACTCTCAATTCGATATTGTATACATTCGGTTATTATTCAAGTTATTCAAGTTTGTTTATCACGTTCTAGAGATCAAAGATCCATTTTGGGGCCAACACTTATGTAGTATTTATTCATTTGAAACCTCACAAACACTCACACACCCCTACAAATTATTACATATACCATCTCAAATCGTAGCATAGAAGGATATAACACATATGAGAAACTGTGTTATCCTTGCCAACGTAACTATCATCTCATGATCTTTTTCGAAAGCACTAAAACAGAGAGCCAAATGAGCAGTAGAAGTGCGATTGACGGTAAAAGTGATAGAGTAACAGATCTTGTAATATGACTGCAGAAGGAATCATACATGTTGCAAACCTCGTTCCATCTTGTATGAGCATTTCCTTTGTATCCTAAGTAAGCTACAGCTCCTGCTGCTCCCGTAGCAGAAGCCATGATACCTAACAGAAACTGCAACATACACATATATATTTATAAGTTAGTTCATGCGTCTACGTTATGAGCTACCAATTACGGATCCAAAAACTTTTGGTTAGGCTCAGGGGCGCAGCTTACAAGGGGCGGGGGGGGGACGTCCGCCCCCCGGGATTTTTCGCTCAGTAGTGTTATATATGTAGTTTTCGTATAGAAATTTGTGGGTATATAGGTTTTCACCCCCCCGGTTCTATGGAAATTTTTGGGTATTCTATAGAAATTTTTGGGTATATATGTTTTCACCCCCCCGCCCGAAAAATCCAAGCTTCGCCACTGGTTAGGCTAAAATAGGTCGGTTAAAAAAACAAATAATGAAACAATTAATAATAGTTACCAAATACATTCATAAAAAATGCAAACACAAAAAACTAGAAACAACTTTAAATATTATTTAAAAATAAACAGTTTATTTTATAACTTAATATTCAAATGAGAATTGTTATGTAATATACTAGTAAATTTCCCCGCAAGATGTGGCGGGTCCAAATGTAAAGTAATTCGGATTTGTACAGTAAAGACCCGAATCGTTTTTGAACAAAAGTTACGTTAAAACGTAGATAAACTGAAAATGTACATAAAAATAAGCATGGAAACGTATTATATATGACCTGGCTTATTTGCGAAAGAAATTTACGTCGAACACCAACCTGAACTTATACCAACATGTACATAAAAATAAGTAAAAAAAATATGTTTTTAAGTTAATATTGGTACCGCACGTTGCGGTGTAGTCGAAACGTAAATTAAGTCGAATTTTTAAAGTCTAATTAAACCATATTATATTCGACCCGACTTCTTGTAAAATAAAATTTATATCAAAGCACAGGTCAACTTTAAACGTACAAAAAGAGCAATATATATATATATATATATATATATATATATATATATATATATATATATATATATATATCTGAGCCTACCCATTTTCAAAGAAACGTAATCAACTTAAATTTATACCGATAAGTACATAAATATAAACACTTAAAAAATGATTATAAAGTTTTTAGAAAGTTGAAAGTTTCTAAATGTCAATACTAAATGTTGAATGATAGAGGGTAAAATAAACAAAAACTTATTAAAAAACAAATAATTATTATAAAGTTGACCAATAGGTACATAGAATGTTTCTAGAATTAACAAATGCAGAAAAAAGTAAAATATAAATATATTTAAATTTTAAGTAATGCAAAATAGTTAGAATTAAACAAGAAAACAAACACAATTTCAATAAAATACACAATTAACCCACTATCTTATATTTTGGTTGTGTATGGAAAAAGTTATTTTTTTGTGGGCTTATATGGGTTGATCCCCTCGTGAGCAAAAGTTTGTTGGTGGAATTAGTTTTAAAAAAGTTAGTAACATTACCGCGTCAAGTATCAGAAAGTGAAACAGCAGCCTAGTGGAGCTTCCTTTGGGCTTCAACAGTACTAGAACTGATAACACACTAGAGATGATGCTGTACAAGCAAGCTACAGACAGTGCTACCACGTAATATCTGCCTCATCATGAAAATAACAATCTTATACTATAATTAACTAACGATACTCTTCAACTAGGACCAGGATGTAAACAAGCCAAGCTATCTTAACTCGTTTATCTTAACACACTAAAGCGTTGAGATTGAACCTGGCTAGTAAGAAGCTTGAGACGGGTACGCAGTTTATTTTTAAAAGATTTAAAACTTGATTTTTCTACACATAATGATAGATACCTATAAAAATCAAAAATAGTACTTTTAACAAACATACAATACATATTATATACGTGTGTATTTATGTGAATTAAAAGTTGGGTTATAATATATGTTTTTTTGAACATCAACTTTTATACAAATAAATACCATATAACCTTGCATTTGAATCCATACCAATTTCGTGGGAAACGAGCATCATACTATTAAAGCACTAGGTCTGACGTCATTAGTGGTTATATAATTTCTTTATATATTTTTTGCTGTAGTTTAAACAAGCCAAACAAGCGAGCATACCATGGCGATCAGACTCGACTTGACTCGTTTACAAACCAAACTAATTTTAAGGAAGTGTTTTTCAACCGAGCCTGAGCTGTGAGCTTTTTGAACAACACTATTACTTGGCATAGTGTTTTTCCTCTCAAAACAACTATTACTTACATGAAAGCTGGTGATTGATTGAATTCTGCAGCCATGGGTAGAGCCATGCCAGGTGCAACAGGTATGAGCTTGGTTTGTTTAGAAGTGACCATAACAATGATACCAATCAAGGAAGTTGCAGACAATATGACCCTCAAGACCACATCAACCGCCACATGGTTCTTGACATCACCTGTACCGGTACTACCCTTGTAATCTGGTTCTGGCGACTTCACCGATATGGTAGAATGCGGTGGAGTAACGGATGCCATGGCTTGGCTGCTTGAATGTAGAATACAGAAAACGTACTGATCGTGTTGTGGACAAGTGCAGTGTTATGTTTGCAACACCAACATACATTTATACTAGAAGTTTTCAACTTCTTTGGCATGATTAGATAGCATGTTCAAAGATGCCCATATAAATATGTCATTTATTCTACATTTTGACAACACTGTCGGGTCCAATATGACATCAATTGATTTGACTGGATAGGAAGAAAATCTGAAATATAAACTATAGACTTCATGTGTTTTTGTCACGTATAAAGTTAGTTTTTCTATGATTAAATTAACCAGGAAACATGTTTCTAGCTAACAAATAGTCCGTTACCTTAGTAAAATTAGTCACAAATATATATGTGGACGATTTTGCTAATGTCGACCCCCCGAACCTTTCGCTCAGTAGTGTCCGGTATGTAGTTTTCGTATATAATTTTTTAGGTATATAATGTTGATCAGTTCTGTTTAAACATAAGGGAAAACATGAATAACATACCTGTTACAGCATTCAATGCAGTGGAGAATCCAGTCAGAGATCCAGCCATTGAGTTCGACATACTTGTCAGGATGATCCGGTTCCTCCTTAGGGTGTAAAGTTATGATGGTGATGAAAACCGATTCTAGGGTAGAATCGGTTGGGAGAGAGAGAGACGATTGATGTTATGAGGGTTACGTTGTAATTGTCTAACTTGTGTAACCCCTTAACTCTCTAATAAGCTCCTTATTTATACACCCAAGAGGAAACCTAATTAGTTAATAAGGGTAATATGGTCCATCAACAATTACCAACTAATTATTAATAGGTTATTAATATATTTTGATCTAATATAATATAAATGATTATAAAGGCTACAAGATTAAATATTACATTAATAATATATTTAATCTCACATTCTTCCACTTAGCCGAGTAATCATTTATCATGAGTATTAGGTAAGCCTGGCCAGGAGTTAACACTCATTTTAGCCTTAAACCAAGAACTATAGCAGAGAAATACAGCCGTTGAATCATCATTCGACTCAGGACCCCCATTAGTCATACTATAGCCTCAATTTAAAACCTAATAGTTATGATCAAAATATGTATAAGCCCTTTAGCGTCTGATTTGTATTTATATTTGTCTATATGTCATTACACCGGCAGAACATATGTTAGAGACATACAAAATCAAACTGAGGAAATTTTATTATTTAAAAACATAAGCTAGTACAATATGCCATTAAATAAGGTCTTTAGTAAGTCTCATATTCGATACATGTTCTTCGAAAACTTTAGGTGGGAGACCTTTAGTCATCGGATCCGCAAGCATATCTTTAGTACTAATATACTCAATACAAAGATTATTTTCCTCAACTCGTTCACGTACGAACAAATATTTTGTATCGAGATATAAACCAGCTCCAGTCGAACTGTTACTGTTCGAGAAACTAACGGCAGCTGAGTTATCACAGTAAAGCTTCAATGGTCTAGAAATGGAATTAACGATTTTGAGTCCAGTGATCAGATTTCTAAGCAACATTCCATGACAGGTTGCGTTGTAAACAACAATGTATTCTGCCATCATTGTGGAAGTTGTAGTTAACTGTTGTTTATGACTCTTCCATGAGATAGGTCCGCCTGCTAGATGTAGCCCGAAGTGGATTTCTTGTCATCTTTGCATTTAGCAAAGTCAGAATCAGAATAACCTACCACTTCTAAATGATCACTTCTTCTATAAGTCAGTTTATAGTCTTTCGTCCCTTGCAGATATCTAAGGACCTTCTTAGCTGCTTTCCAGTGATCTAGGCCAGGATTAGTCTGATAACGACCTAGCATTCCAGCAATATAAGCGATATCTGGGCGAGTACAGACTTGAGCATACATCAGGCTCCCGACTACTG